>OY882876.1:9568390-10168390 GCA_963693515.1 Pipistrellus nathusii
CCACCCACTCCTCACCTATTGAAAGCCTACCTGTTGTTCCAGTCTTCTCACAAATAATAGGGCCTTCCCCAGACCCTCCCACTCAGTTCAGTTTTAATTGTTTCTCCTCTATGCCCTCTATTCCAAACACCATTGTAATTTAGCTTTTTATTTTCCTTGATGTTTTTCATAGGCCTCTCAAGGCTGGTTGAATTAGATCCTGACGGGTATACTTTGTTATACTGAGTCTTTGGATTGCCTCTCCCAACCCTGAAATTTATGGATTTGGTTAGATGTTAGCATTAGCCTTTGTAGAAAACTAGAGGCTAGTACAACCTTGGCCCAATGTAAAAATCAGTGTAATGATTCTTCGTGGCCTGAACAGGATAAATTAAGTGATTTAGCTTTTTAGGCATAAAAACAGTTCTTTTAAAAAATATATTTTTTAATTGATTTCAGAGAGGAAGGGAAAGGAAGAGATAGAAACATCAATGGTGAGAGAGAATCATTGATTGGCTGCATTCTACACACACTCCCTACAGGCCTGATGCTCTGTCCACTGAGCCAAACCAGCTAGAGCCAAAACTGAGCTCTTAAAGCTAGAATTTCATGCCCCTTGACTAATAATTTTTTTTTTTGTTTATTGCTTAGCAGGTCATAACTTAAATTCATAATTTAAGAATTGGTGCTTATTTTGTTCTAGTCTGATTTTTTAAATTAGAATACTCCTTAACATTTTTTTTTAAATTATTCCTCATCTGAGGATATGCTTATTGATTTGAGAGAGAGAGAAACGTAGATGTGAGAGAGAACATTGTTTAGTTGCCTTCTGTACATACCTGAAACAGGGATTGAACAAACCAGCAACCTAGGTATGTGCCCCAACCGCAGCTTTTTCATATACAGAATTACATTCCAACCAGCTGAGCCAAAATTAACTTCCAATTTTATATTTTTATCCATATATTTACAAATAATAGATACTGGGAAAGTTGGATGGCATACATTACTTTCTCCATCATGGAATTTGGAGGCAGGCTAAAAAATAGAAAAGGGACTGGCCAGGTAGCTCAGTTAAGAGCATCATACCTATACACCAAGATTGAGGGTTCAATCCCCAGTCAGAGCATATACAAGAATCAACCAATATATGGTAAGATATGTACACAGATAATAATTTAATTTAAAAAAAGATGAAAAAAAAAGAACTAATATGAATGCATAAATAAGTCGAACAACAAATCAATGTTTCTTTCACCCCCTAAAATCAATAAAAAGTAAAAGATAAGTAAAATGTAAGATTAATAAGTGCTTCGAGGGACATAAATGTAGGCCAAGATAATATAATGGAAGGGACTTCCCTGAGGTACTCTGGTCAGAGAAAGAATTAAACTACCTAAGGGTAGAAAAGAAGAGCAAACTAGGGGGGGGAATTACAATCCAAGCATAGGGTAGAGCTTGCACAGAGTCCTGAAGGGACCCTGGCTAGTGTTGCTAACTGGTTAGAGCAGTGGGCCGGCAAATTGTGGCTCCCAAGCCACATGCGGTTCTTTGGCCCCTTGAGTGAGGCTCTTCCACAAAATACCACGTGCTGGCATGCATGTACAGTGCAATCGAAACTTCATGGCCCATGTGCAGTCGGTTTTCAGCTCTCAAATTTCAATCATACTGTTGATATTTGGCTCTGTTGACTAATGAGTTTGCCAACCACTGGGTTAGAGTGTCGGCCTGAGCACTGAAGGGTCACGGGTTCTATTCCCCGTCAAGGGCACTTATTTAGATTGCAGATTTGATCCCCAGCCCCGATTGGGGCTCTGGGTAGAGGCAACCAATCCATGAGATTCTTTCACATCTCTCTTCTCCCTCTGTCTCTAAACTGTCTTTCCCTCCTTCTTTCCCTCCCTTTTACTTTCTCTAAAAGCAATGAAAAAAATATCCTCAGGTGAAAACAACAAAATCCTGAGGTGAGAAAGACAGCCAGTATTTTGGGAGTGTGGTTATTTGAGTTTTTATTTAGTTTTTGGGTTTTTGTTTGTTGTTTGGCTTGTTTTTGTTTTTTAGAGAGAGGAAGGAGGGGAAAAAGAAACATCTATTTGTTGTTCCACTTATTTATGCATTCATTGATTGCTTCTTGTAGGTACTCTGATGGGAGATGAAACTCACAACCTTGATGTATCTGGACTGAGTTCTAATCAGCTAAACCATCCAGTCAGGGCTGGAGTGGGGTTGTTGGGTGTTTTTTGTTTCGTTTTGTTTTGTTTTTTATTGATTTCAGAGAGGAAGAGAGAGCAACATCAAGGATGAAAGGGAATCATTGATTGGCCGCCTCCTGCATGCTCCCTACCAGGGACCTAACCCACAACCATGTGCCCTCAACTGGAATCAAACCTGGGACCCTTGAGTCCGCAGGCTGACGCTCTATACAGTGAACAAAACTGGCTAGGGCTGGAGTGTGGTTCTTACTAGTAAAGGAAGAGGTGAAGAGTTTGGAGATACAATGCTCAAGATAAGGAAATTGAATTTTATTTAAAGTGCAGTGGGTGTCCCCTATATTTATAGCAGCATTATTTATAATAGGTAAGATCTGGAAACAGCCCAAGTGCCCATCAATAGATGAATGGTAAAAAGGTGTAGTACGTTTACACAATGGAATGTTATGCGGCTATAAAAAAGGAGCTCTATTCTTTGAAATAGCATGGATGGGCCTGGAGGGAAAATAAGACAGAGAAAGACAAATATAACATGGTCTCACTTACACGTGGAATATAATGAACAAAATAGATCAGAGGTATGGATGCATGGAACAGAATAACAAATCTCAGTGGGGGTGAGGTGGGAGGGAATAGAAGAGATTAACCAAATAATTTATATACGTAGTTCTTGGACACAGACAATAGCATGGGGAAGGTCTGGGAGCAGGGGATGGATGAGGGGTGGATGAGGAAAAAGGGAGAAAATGGGAGACACCTGTAATGATAACAAAAATAAGTAAATAAATAAGTTCAGTGGGTGCCAATGGAGGAGTTTGAACCTGTGGAAATTATAAAGTGCAAAATGATGGTGATGGATGACTTATATTGACATCAATAGACAGCTTGGTGGAAATGCCTGTTTTGGAGATAAGATTGATCCTGATTTGGGGGGAAGGAGAAATGACAGGAAGAGAGAGGAAGAAAGTATGATGGTTTGGTACATTTATGTTTATCTTATTACTATAATTGCTTTTTGTATTTGTGGTAAACTTGCCCTCAAAACACGTCATGTCAGATGTTTTCTGTTGATTCGTTTTTTGAGAATACATTTGTCAGAGCTGGAGACAATGAAACAAGAAAGGCCTTAGGATAGAACAAGCAATAGGAGAGAATCGGAGATGCTGTGGCTCACTTGGAAGTCAGAGCAAAGGGGCCTTGTAGACAGGTTCAAGGAGTAAGCCCAAACGAGCTGTGTCTGCCCATTGCTCCTCTGGTTGCAGATCTTTCAGGGACTCTTAGAGTTTAGGGAATGCATGCCTGAGAGGGAAGAAAGTCAGAAAGATGTGGCCGGAACCGGTTTGGCTCAAGGGCATGTACCTTGGTTGTGGGCACATACCCGGTGGGGACTGTGAAGGTGGCAGCTGGTCGATGTTTCTCTCATTGATGTTTCTAACTATCCCTCTTCCTTCCTCTCTATAAAAAAATCAATAAAAAATATTTTTTTAAAAAGAAAGAAAGAAAGATGTGGCCGTGTTCCCGAGAGCTCCCACCAGCTTTCGTTAATTTTGAATGACCGTAAAGGGTTCTCTTTATGCATGTGGATGTAATTTTTATATTACAAATCACTTCCATTTTATTTGAATATAAACAATTTTAAGATTCTGTGCATTGCTATAGTTAGTGGTCAGGTAAGCACTACTGTGTGTGTTTTTGTATATATAATAGAGGCTATTTCCAGTTTAACAACAGAGTGTTAAAGAAAGTGTCTGAGTGGATTTTTAAAATATGAACTATATTTTCCCATGGTTTAGAAACTTGAAAGTGGGGTTTTTTTATATAACTTGCTTTCCAGTTTTAGTTTATGAAGGCTAGGAGAAAAATCATGAGAAGTAAACATTTTAAAACAGGCAAGTTGACCCTTAGAGAAAATCTTGTTTTTTTACTCAACAGACTTTGCACATTGTATGTATGTGGTAATATGGAACTAACATTAAATCAATAGTCCTGTCCTGGCTGGGTAGCTCAGTTAGTTAGAGCATCATCCCAATTAGGCCAAGGTTGTGGGTTCAATCCCCCATCAGAGCACAGACAAGTAGCAACAAATGGAGCTTACTGATAATAAAGGCTATTTCCATGCTACCTAATAGGTAAAGTAGCTGAGGGAGAACTGGAAAAGGATGCTCAGCCTAACCTGGGACCCAGAGGAGAACCCTCACACCTGTGAGGCAAAAAGCAAGGATCGCATAGACCAGAGGATTCATACCTCAGGCAGCAGGGTCACACCTCCCACAGCTCCTGTTCTAAATATTTAAAGGAACTCAAATCTGGACTTTTTATAATTAATTGGGAAGAAGGATTGCCAGTAATTTTGATTAGCATAGAATGCAACACTGTGAATAAATCTTGAGTTTCTTCTTTTTTGAAATATATTTTATTGATTTTGTACAGAGAAAAGGGAGAGAGAGTTAGAAACATCGAGGAGAGAGAGTCATCTATCAGCTGCCTCTTGCACACCCCCTACTGGGGATATGCCCGCAACCAAGGTACATGCCCTTGACCGGAATCGAACCCGGGACCCTTCAGTTCCCAAGCCGACGCTCTATCCATTGAGCCAAACCGGTCTTGGCTTTTGAGTTTCTTCTTGCCGATGGTTTAAATCATCTTAACTCAATTCAGATGAGACATAAGAACTATGACATGACCAGTATGGAAGGTTGCCCAGTTATGTTCCCGTAGCATGTAAAATACTGACAGCCATTTGATTTGTGACATATCTCTTGTCTGAGAGACTCAAATTCAGATAATTTTTTTTAATCTAAGAAAGAATTTTCCTTTTGATCTTCTTAATAGTTGGACTAGATCAAAGGTCTCTTCAGGTTAAAATATTTTCGTTCTTTCTGATAAGTAAAATGAGTGCTTATTAGTGGTAGTTCGGATTATCCGAGAGTCTGAGCTAAGATCCTCATAAGTAATTTGGGGTCCCAGGCATGTGGCAGCTAGTCTGGAATGATGGCTAAGAGTACCAGTGGATCAGTGCTGAGGTAAAGAGTTTTGGAAGATAAATCCAGGATTTCCTTTGCTAACTGAATTAAACCAGGTTTAAGGAGTTGGAATGGCAAAGCCTTTGTGTTTTCAGAAGGAAGAAAAGGATAGAAACTGGAATGGGAAATGCTTCCCTGTGTCTTTGGCATTTTAATTATTTATTGATTGATTTTATTGATTTTTTACAGAGAGGAAGGGAGAGAGATAGAGTTAGAAACATCGATGAGAGTCATCTATCAGCTGCCTCTTGCACGCCCCCCACTGTGGATGTGCCCACAACGAAGATACATGCCCTTGACCGGAATCGAACCCGGGACCATTCAGTCCGCAGGCTGACGCTCTATCCATTGAGCCAAAGCAGTTTCTGCAGCTTTTTAATTTTATTAGGAATTTCAACATATATAGGCCTACTCTATACCAAAGCCCAATACTAGATTCAAGGCATATAATGCAAATAAACCATGATGCTAGCCTTTGAACAAATTAAAATATAATACCATGGGAGCTTAAAAGCAAGTATGATCAACTAAGGGGTTAGGGAAGACTTCAAAGAGGATGTGCTTTTTCAAACTGATTTTTTTTTAAATATATTTTTTACTGAGTTGGGAGAGGAAGAGAGACAGACATTAATGTGAGAGAGAACATCAATCTGTTAACTTCCTAAGCATACTGACCAGGAATCAAATCTGTAACCCTTCTGAGTGTGGGCCAATGCTCTAACAACAGCAACGCCAGCCTGAGTCCTGCTATCTCTCTCTTTTTAAAAAAAAATATATTTTATTAATTTTTTACAGAGAGGAAGGGAGAAGGATAGAGAGTTAGAAACATCAATGAGAGAGAAACATACTGGGGATGTGCCTGCAACCAAGATACATGCCCTTGACTGGAATTGAACCTGAGACCCTTCAGTCCAAAGGCCGAGACTCTATCCACTGAGCCAAACCGGTTAGGGCCTGCTATCTCTTTTTAGATGTACTGTTGATAGTAAGCAATTTGCCCCTTAGTAAGTAATAAGGCCTTTGATGTTTTAAATCAAGCTCCTAATCACCATGATATTCTGATGACTATGATCTAGTAATTTACATTAAAAAGATACAAGCTTTGTCAAATCATGAAGACTGCCTTTGGGAAATAGTGTAGCAAGGGCCATGAAAATGTTCCTGTTCTTTAATCTGGGAATCAAGGCTTTACAAAAAATCCAGCATAGGGAAAATATGGTCAAAAGAATTTATGATGTGGATGATTAAGTAGAGAAAAAGAAAACTTAAATATCAGGTAAAACAGGGGTGCTTCATTGCAGCAGGCTCGTAGAATGAAATGTTATCCTGTCCTGAAAAAGACCAGTGATGTGGGGAAAACACCTGTAGAGTGATATTAGGCAGAAAAACTGCCACAGACATTCACAGTACTTTTTTTTTTTTTTTTTTTTTTTTTTTTTTTTTTTTTTTTAAGAAAGCCATGTAGTGGGAGGGGAGAAGAAGGGAAGGAGAACTATAGCTACATTTGAGCAGGAACTATGAGATTTTTTGTTTTTCTATTTTTGCCGATTTTGTAATATGGTGACACTTTTTGTAAATCAAATTAAAAGAATGTTTTGACATAGACCATGTTGTTATGAAATAACTTCTTAGATCACTGATGGGGGAAATGAAGAAAGAGAATGGCCATGGGCTAATGGGAAACCTTAGTGGAAGAATCCTAGCATTCTCCCTCAGGGCTATTATAGAACATGGCCCTGGTGAATGGTTCTGCAAGCAAAGACATCTAAAGACAGGCAGACTCTTTGTATGAAGTCCAGGATTTGTTACTCTGGTGTAGATTGTATGCTTCAAAAAAGTTATGGGGGCCCTGACTGGTTTGGCTCAGTGGATAGAGCATCGGCCTTCGGACTCAGGGGTCCCGGGTTCATTTCCCATCAAGGGCATGTACCTTGGTTGCGGGGCCTTAACCAGTGGGGAGTATGCTGGAGGCATCTGGTGGATGTTTTTCTCTCATTCATGTTTCTGACTCTATTCCTCTCTGTAAAAAATTAAATAAAAATATATTTTTAAAAAGTTACGAGGGCAGGGTAATGGTAAAAGTTTCTCCTAAAACTTGGTGTGTTCACAACTTTTCAGAACACTTAAGTTCTTGAACCTAAGAGGGAGACCTCTGTCTTTTGTCACAGAAGGAGCATTACAAATGGGATGTTGGATAGCAGGAGACTGTGCGTGTGTTATTGTCTCTGGGAGTACATTAAGCAATGTACTAGGCTAATACACATTGAATCTGTGAGCACAACAAAGAGAGTGGTGTCTGTGGACTGACTAATGCTTAGCTGATAGCTAGCTCTTGCCCGTGAGTTAAATGTTTGTTTTTTAAAAACTATTTTTATTGATTTCAGAGAGGAAGGGGGAGAGAGAGAGAGAGAGAAACATCAGTGATGAGAATCATTAACTACCTCCTGCACGCTCCCTACTGGGGTTCAAGCCCGCAACCCAGGCATATGCCCTTGATTGGAATTGAACCTGGGACCCTTCAATCCGCAGGCCGACGCTCTGTCCACTGAGCCAAACCAGCTAAGGCTTGCCTGTGAGCTTTGCAGCGAAAACTTTCACATGCTTTCATTTGGATGTTCAGGTGATGATTCCTATACAAGATGTACTGTGAGGGCTTTGTAAGTTTGGAATATAGTGCATTTTATACTGTGAGGGACACAGACATAGAGGTCTGTGTCATCTTCTCTGTGTGTATCCAGGGAAGTGTGCAGGATGCATGCCATAGATTAAGACCACGAGGGAGAGTATGTGGTGGTTGTGACAAGGTCCTGAGGAAGATAGCTACTGAACTTACTCTAGGTTTTTAATAAATTCAGGCCAGGTACTATGTGTAAACAAAAGATTCCTATAAAACGGAAGTATGGGGTGTGTATGTGTGTGTATGCATTTGGCATGTAATTTAAAAATTCATATTTAGGATATTGACATGTTGCAATACAAATGATAGTAAATCAGTACAACAGAATCTTAACTACAGAGATGGAGTTAATTTAAAGAGAGAGATAATTTATTATAGAGAATGGCTTATTTAAAAGTTTGGCAAACACTGGTATAGAGTAAGATTTTTCTCTTATTAAAGTAATTTTCTTTCTCAAGGTATCCAAGCCCACCCATGGGATCTGTATCAGCACCTAACCTGCCTACAGCAGAAGAAAATGTGGAATATGTACGGACTCTGTATGATTTTCCTGGGAATGATGCTGAAGACCTGCCCTTTAAAAAAGGTGAGATCCTGGTGATAATAGAGAAGCCTGAAGAGCAGTGGTGGAGTGCCCGGAACAAGGATGGTCGGATCGGGATGATTCCCGTCCCTTATGTTGAAAAGCTCGTGAGATCCTCACCACATGGAAAGCATGGAAATAGAAATTCCAACAGTTATGGGATCCCAGAACCTGCTCATGCATATGCTCAACCTCAGACCACAACTCCTCTACCTGCAGTTTCCAGTACTCCTGGGGCAGCAATCAACCCATTGCCATCCACACAGAATGGACCTGTCTTTGCAAAAGCAATCCAGAAAAGAGTTCCCTGTGCTTATGACAAGACTGCCTTGGCGTTAGAGGTAAAATCTACTAAGGTTGTTTTTGGAGTTCTTTGACATTTGTATTTTTCTTTCATTTTAATTTTGTTTCTGCAAAGTAATATTCATGAGAATAAGAGAACTGGGTGATCTTAGAAGACCCGCTGTGAGTAGTCCACATGATTCTTTTGTCATTTTCTATTCCTGTTTCTTCCAAGTTCTCGACCTGTTTGCTCTATTTTCTGCTCCCAAGGACTCATAGATTTCATTTCACAGTAGTCAATTTTCTTTCCAATAAGGAAAGATGATAGTTAAAAAGACCCATGACCTAGAGATGACATCAGTAGACAGATAGGCACATAGCCTCTTATACATTTTCCTGTTTCTGATGTGGTTAGTTGAGTTGAAGAGAAATATGAATAAATGTCTTAGAATTTCTCTTTGGTCAGGCAGAGGAATAATTTTTTTTAATGTTTTCATTTAGTTAATGATTTTAGAGAAAGAAGGGAAGGAGGGAGTGGGGAGAGAGACAGACAGACAGACATTGAGATTTGTTGTTCTATATATTTATGCATTCATTGGTTGATTCTTATATGTGTCTTGGCCGGGGATTGAACTTGCAACCTTGGCATAGCAGGATGGTGCTCTAACCCAGCAGTCGCCAACTGGTGGTCCGCAGACCACTGGTGGTCTGTGAGGTCCAAAAGGTTGGCAACTACTAGTTCAAGGAAACCTTTGGAGCAGCGGGCGCCAACTGGTGATCCGTGGACTACTGGTGATCTGTGAGGTCCAAAAGATTGGTGACCACTGTTCTAACCAACTGAGCTATCCAGTCAGGGCCCAGAGTGATAATTTTTAAATGTCTCATATCTTACTTATGAGATATTTTGTAAATTATAATAGCATGAAATAGAACTTAAATATTTTTAAAAATATTTTTATTGATTTCAGAGAGGAAGAAGAGGGAGAGAGAAATAGAAACATTAGTGATGAGAGATCGGCTGCCTCCTGCATGCCCCACATTAGGGATCGAGCCTGCAACCTGGGCATGTGCCCTGACCAGGAATCAAACCATAACCTCCTGGTTCATAGGTCAATGGTCAACCACTGAGCCATACCAACGGGGCTGAATATTCTTTCTTAATACCAAATTGCATATGTGTTAAGAGAAACAGAGCCGGGACCGGTTTGGCTCAATGGATAGAGCGTCGGCTTGGGGACTGAAGGGTCCCGGGTTCGATTCCGGTCAAGGGCATGTACCTTGGTTGCGGGCATATCCCCAGTAGGGGGTGTGCAAGAGGCAGCTGATCGATGACTCTCTCTCATCGATGTTTCTAACTCTCTATCTCTCTCCCTTTCTCTCTGTACAAAATCAATAAAATATATTTAAAAAAATAAAAATAAAAAACACTTAAAAAAAAAAAGAGAGAGAGAGAGAAACAGATTAAGTTAGTGATTGTTCTCTGTGTATTTACCTCAGGTTCAAAGCAGGGAGATAGCCTAGGTGCATGACAGAAGGATGAAGTAATGGAGCCTGTTGCTTCAAAAAAAAGCAAAACTTAACCCATAAAACATTCTACCCACAGATAAAGGTTAGCTATAATTTGTTTTGTATATATTTGGTCCTCAGTATTTTCTAGACCAGGAGTCATATCTCAGTTAACTGCACCTGAATGTTTGTTTCAAAGTCCATGGTTACTTTTCCCTCTCTTCTTGGCTGTGAGGAAGAAGTGAGGCTGTGGTAGAAGAAGCCCCCTCCGCAGATAAGCCCCCTCCGCAGATAAGCCCCCTCCTCTCTGAGTAGGCCTTCTGGTCTTCTCATCTCACACAGATCTTCCCTTGCACAGGCACACATGCCTGGCCTCGTCTACTCCTCAGCACCCTAAAATAGCTTGTGTACTGGGCTCTTAATACCTCCTAGTTTGCGCCCGGCATGGCTCAGTGGTTGAGTAAAATAGGTGATCACGGTTCCTGGTCAGGGCACATGCCTGGGTTGTGGGCTTGGTCCTCAATATGGAGGCAGCCAGTCAATGATTCTCTCTCATTACTATGTTCCTCCCTCCCTCTCTCTCTCTCTTTCTCTCTCTCCCCTCTCCTCCCTCCCTGAAATAAATAAAAATATATTTTTTAAAAAATACCTTCCATTTTGCATGGTGGTTTCTGCCTTCTGAGGCATTTTCACATCTGTCATTTCATCCTAGGAGTAGTAGGGAGCTAGGATTCAGAGAGTTGGTGTAACTTGGCACATTCAGATGAGAACCTTGGGGGTAAGATTGCAATCAGAATTCTAAGATCCATAAAGGAAGTCGGGAATTGGGTTCTTACCTGAGCTAGTGTTTAAAGTCTTACTCCATTTAGGACACCTGCCTGTTGGCCTCTGGCTCTAAGGTACATGTTTTAGAAACCCATATTCGGTGCATTCTTTGGAGTGTGCACAGGGGGGTTGTAAAGAGGAAGAGCAGGTACTATGGGGGGGGGGTCACTTAGACTTTGTCAGTAGATACATAGGTAAGGGCCTTAAAAAGATCAAGAGGAGGAGATAATGTATATTTTAAGATAATACATATACTCGGCCATTACTTAGCTCTCTCAGACCCAAAGAGAACTCTCCATAACTGAGCCTCCTCATGACACTAGCCCAGCCATGTAAACCTTATCAAAGTCTCATTTTTATGCTTTATGGAGACTGTAAGTGGAACTCAAGAAATACACCTTTGCTGAAGCCGGTTTGGCTCAGTGGTAGAGCGTCAGTCTGCGGACTGAAAGGTCCCAGGTTCGATTCCGGTCAAGGGCATGTACCTTGGTTGCGGGCACATCCCCTGTAGGGGGTGTGCAAGAGGCAGCTGGTCGATGTTTCTCTCTCATTGACGTTTCTAGCTCTATCTCTCTCCCTTCCTCTCTGTAAGAAATCAATAAAATATATTTAAAAAAAGAAAAGAAAAGAAATACACCTTTGCCAAATTCTATTTAACAGTATTTCTCATTCTGTATATTTAAATTAGACTTTCAGTAGCATAAGATAATTTTTTGAATATTTCTATGAATTATGTTATCTTATAAAACTTAGCGGTGCCTATCTGGTCTTGTTAAAAACAACTCTCTTGGGACTGTTGCAATTAGGTTACCAGAAAAAAGTATTAAAATTCAAATGAGAAAAGTGAGACAGACAAATAGGACAAAATGTACCAGTAATTGAAGCTTCCTATTCCCCTTGATAATATTACAGAGAACAATGATGGCCTAGGTGAACTTTATTTCTTGAATTATTTCACAAGTATTTTTCATAAACTCTATTTTCAAAAGAACACTTCCTGGGAGTAAGGAGATTTTTTAAAGATCTGTGTTTAGCCATTTTCCTCTCGTGTTCATTTTTTTAAAAAAAATTTTTTATTGATTTCAGAGAGGAAGGGAGAGATAGAAACATCAGTGATGAGAGAGAATCATTGATCAGCTGCCTCCTGCACTCCCCCTACTGGAGATCGAGCCCAGAACCCTTCAGTTTCAGGCTGATGCTCTATTCACTGAGCAAAACCAGCTAAGGCATGTTCACCTCTTTTATATATACACACACACACTTTATTAATTTTTTACAGAGAGGAAGGGAGGGGGATAGAGAGTAAGAAACATCGATGTGAGAGAAACATCGATCAGCTGTCTCCTGCACACCCCTTATTGGGGATGTGCCCGCAACCAAGGTACTACATGCCCTTGACCGGAATTGATCCTGGGACCCTTCAGTCCACAAGCAGACACTCTATCCACTGAGCCAAAACAGTTAGGTCAATGTTCACATCTTTTAAAGAAGCATGTTGATTCTTGGGATTTGATTTGAAAGGGAACAGTTGATACCTTTGTAAGGTGGATTGTGGTGGGTATCCCTACTCCTTGAAAACGGCTCTCCCATGCCCTTGATATAATAGGGCTGGAAAGGCTCCTGGGAAACAAATTGCACCCTACAAGAGCATTCTCAGATTGAGGGAAGCAGTGTAGCCTTTTCCAAGAGTAAATCATTGGCTAGAAGATAATATTTGGAGGAAGGGTGCTATTGTCATAAAATATCTATAGTCAAAATTATATTCTATGACACAGTAGAGAAGCAAGATGATTAGGAAAGATCATGGACCCTCATTCAAGTCCTGGTTTTCCCTGATGTGATCTTGGACAGGTTACTTAAATTCTTTAAGCCTAAAAGGCACCTGGACTCGAGAGTTGATGTTAGTTTGTTCATTGATCATCCATTCATGCAGACGACCTGGGAGGGATATTTTGTAGGGTCCTGCTACCAAGGAGCTTAGCCTCTCCCTCTTCCTCTCCCTCTTCCCCTTTCACTCTCTAAGCATGTCCTCAGGTGAGGATTAAAAAAAAAAAAAGAAGCAACCCAGATGGTGCAGCTCAGCACTGGATCGATTCCAAGTGAGGGCACATGCCTGGGTTGCGGGCTAGATCCCTAGTGGAGGTGCATGCAGCAGGCAGGATATCAGTGATGTTTTTCTGTCATTCATATTTCTCTCTCTCCCTCTCTCTCTAAAAATCACTAAAACCATATTTTAAAATTAATTAAAAGAAGGCAAGTTGTAATAATTTTTTTCTTAATAAAGTTGTACTAACATTTAGTCTAATGATCTAGTGATTTTTTAGCTTTCTACTGCGATGAGGTCCATTGGCCCTCCTATCTCAACTTGGAAATATTCTAAACATTCGCTCCTTCAGCAAAGGTTTGAATTTTTGAGATTTGAACCTAGCCCTGCCATGTAAGCCAGCTAGGGCGTATTGTGTGGCAGGCATTGTTACAGGAGTTTGAGTACAGCAGTGAACAAAGCAAAGGTCTCTGTTCTTGTGGAACTTCTGGGACAGTCTCATGATGTGTTTCCTCCCGTAATGGGTGACTCAGGTAGTTAAGAAATTCCTCATGTTCTTTCTCTCCCATCAGAGAGAAACAAACCACTACAATTCCTCTTAATTGTATTTGCCTAACTCATTTGGACTTAAATGTGTTGCCCTACGCTGCCCCTCCAGGGTGTTTTGTTTTGTTTTGGTCTTACACCATCTGTATACTTCTGAATCTTTTAAAATATGTTTTCTAGCATATTGACCCCCTGGACACACCCTGGAACCTCCCCCCAGGTTCATATTAACTGCAGAGTTCATAAAATCACAATCCAGGTCATTGTACTAAATTCTCCTCTGCAGCCTCTCCTAATCTATGTCTCATCTAAAAAAAGACAATGAGGTTATGGTCTGGCGAGACTTGTTCTTGGTTCAGCCCAGGCAGCCTTCTAAATATCCCATTTCAAATAAATAAATAAATACCCCATTTCCCATTCTGATCCTTGTAAACTATATTTTGCTAATTGTATCCAGAATTTTGTCCAGGTTTTCTTTCAAGCTCACCTTTTACGCATTGTAGAATTTGCCATCATCCCTGTTTTAACAAAAACCAAGAGACTTGACTCTTCATAGCTCTGCCAATGTCCTATAAAAAATTCTACTAGTGCCCTGGTGCATAGATTTGTGCACATTGAAAGGAAATTAATTAGAAGGTAGCCGGTGGGGCGGGACTAGGTGAGATGGACTGGACACACCCTGGAGCCAAACTCCTAGGTCCTTTTCTGGTGGCGCAGTGGAGTGAGGAGGGTCCCTCCAGCAGGTGGGGTCCCTCGGCCTGGCCTGTGGGGATCAGGCCGAAACTATCTCTCTGATATCCCCTGAGGGGTCCTGGATTGCGAGAGGAGAGGGAGGTTTTTGGTGACGCATCCCAAGATCAGGCTCCCTCCTCTCTGAATCACCACTGCCAAGTCACTGCAGCTTGGTAGTTTCTGCATTGAGCATCTGTCCCTTGGTGGTCAGTGTGCATCATACTACCAGTCAGATGGTTGCTTGGCCTTTTTTCTTTTTTAATTTATATATATATTTTATTGATTTCAGAGAAGAGGGAGGGGAAAAGACAGAGGAACGTCAATGATGAGAGAGAATCATTGATCAGCTGCCTCCTGCACTCTCTGTACTGGAGATCGAGCCCGCAACCCAGGCATGTGCCCTTGACTGAAATCAAACCTGAGACCATTCGGTCCATAGTCCAACACTCTTATCCATTGAGCCAAATCAGCTAGTGCTATTTCATTATTTTTATTATATATATATATTTTATTATTATTATTATTTATTTTTTTTAATTGATCTTTTTACAGAGAGCCAGAAATGTCGATGAGAGAGAAACGTCGAGCAGCTGCCTCATGCACACCTCCTACTGGGGATGTGCCCACAACCAATGTACATGTCCCTGACCGGAATCGAACCCGGGACCTTTCAGTCCACAGACCGACGCTCTACCACTGAGCCAAACCGGTTTCGGCTATTTCATTATTTTTAAAATATTGTTTTGGTTCAGTGGATAGAATCACTACCTGCTGACTGAAGAGTCAGTCCCGGATTCGATTCCTGGTCATGGGCATGTATCTCACTTGCAGACTCAATACCTGGTCCTCGTTGTGGCATGTGAGAGTGGCAAGCAGTTGATGTGTTTCACATCAATGTTTCTCTGTCTATCCCCCTCCCTTCAACCCTCTGAAAATCAATGGAAAAATAACCTTGGGTGAGGATTAACTAAAATAAAATAAAAAGGCAACCTTTTTTCTTGGGTGAAAAGGAAATGAGGAAAAAATATGATCATGTGTTACAGAGTAAAGCAAGACAATGAAGCTCCTCATTTCGATGGCCTTGTGGTATTCCAAACAACAATGGAGCAGGTTCCTGCACTGAAAGGCTTAAGGAGGCCAAGGTTCTGGGGAGATGTAATGCAGAGATCAAGGAAATCAGAATGTGGTCCAGCAGTAGAGACCTATGATTTGTGGCATTGCATTAGCTCCTGCCTACAGAAGGATTCTCTCTGCTCACCCAGGGTTAACTTTAATTTGTGTGTTATTAAATAAGCATTATTTTTGTCTTATGTTGGTGCTTAAATATTCCTTTTTTTTTTTTCTTCTTTTTTTTTTTTTATGGAGTAAGATTATTAGCTTGGACAGAAGTCATGATTTCAGATTTTCATCTACTTTAGCTTCCAGCTATGTTATTTCTGTACTCTAACTCAGGGTTCTCATTCACAAGGGAGTTTTCCTTATATGCAGATCTGAAATATATCTTTTCTAGAAATGAAAATATAATCATGAAGTTTTTCTGTTTCATGGCTTCTGTACGATAGGGAAAGGAATACAAGTTATAAAACTAAATTCTTGGTTCACTTCAAAGAATAGAAATTTTTTCATAATTACAAAAACATTTGTGTGATTATCTTAGTTTTGGGTAAGAAAGACATTTCTCTTTCTATTATCTATAAATAAAAAATTGTGACTTGGAGAGGGTGAGCAATATGTGGATTCCAAACATTAATCTTAAAATAATCTGTATTTTAGAAGTCTTTAGCATGTCCCACTTAATTCTTATATTAATTTACTCTCACCTCCAAATTTTTATTTTATTTTAAGGCAAAGCCAGTGAAAACATGTCTTTTCAGTTGTAATATTCTCCACTAAAATATTTTACAATTTAGTTTTTAGTGGATCTCTGAAAAATAGAACTCAGTTGCTAACTGCCAAATTTTAATTATTCAGCCAGTTTAAGGTGTTTCGTTGAGCCTGTGACATTGACTGTAATAATTTATATACATGCAGTTAGTTGGCTTTTACATCTTGTTTTTCTCATATACTTATCTAGTACTTGACTACAAAAATCTGAATACTAAAGTACATTTTGTTTTTGTCTTAGGTTCTAGGTGCTGGTGTGTCCTATTGCCTTAGAGCTTTTCTAAAATGTTAAAATCTAATTATTAATTATCAGAATAACTTTTTACAAGCCATCCTGCAATTGTTGAATTGGTTGTTCTCTAATTAAAGGAGTTTGAGTCAGAATTCAGACAGAAAACTTTTTTAAAAAATTGAATTTATAGTGTTCTAACCAGGGAGCCTCAGGGGATAAAGTTCTTTTTTCCATTGTCATTTTGGTGGGTACTGAGAATGAGCCAGTTTCCATAAGATGAGAAGTTCCATTTGGTAATAGTGTTTTTTTCCATGGAAATGTAGTGACTTCAGTCTTATTTCTCAGAAGGTTTGGGGAATTACGAGTCGTTCTATATGGCTGGGCCCATAATCCCAGTGAACAAGTAGAATGATAAAACCAAACAATGAAGGATGGGAAGGTAGAAAACACATGGCAGCCAGTCTGAATTCCTAGGGGAAAGTTACGGTAAGACATTAAGAGCAGAGGGTGTCTTGGTGATAAAAGCCCTGGAGGAGGGGAAGCAGAGTGGTCCTAGGTGCTGGTGTGTCCTCCTGCCTTTGCACTGTGCAGAGTGACAAGGACATAAGTGGCCAGCACTGAGTACTGCCTGTCTTTGTACCCCTGCTTCATGGTAGACCAGCCTGTGAACTTGAGAGGGTTCCAGTCTCTGGATCTTTTATCCAGGCCTACCTTACAGGAGGTGTATGTTGGGGGTCAAGGGGATGTGTCTAAAGGAGCCCTGCAGGTAGAAATCCCTGAAAATTGAGCCACACACCTGACATATAATGCCCATTGAATTAGAATTAGTATGCAGGCCTATGCTGCATACTCTGGCTCATCCTGTTTGGGCCTTTCCCTCAACTTTTTGCAGCATGATCCCTTTTTATGTTGGTACTAGAGGCCCTGTGCACAAATTCGTGCATGGGTGGAGTCCAGCCAGCCCATCCCAATTGGGACTCGGTAGAAGGGCCCACGGGCATTTGGCTGGCCAACCCTGTCCTGTGGTCGAACTCCTAGTCAAGGGGGTAATTTGCATATTAGCCTTTTATTATATAGGATGTAGTCACATCAGGGCAAAAGTACCAAGTTTCCAAACTTGGTAGACATTGACAAAATGTTAAATTGTCTGCTTCTCAATGGCTTATGTGGAGATACTCAGTCTCCTATGCAACTGGTGTTTCCAACCCTCCTATCTCCACCTCCATGAAGGGAGTTGTTTGTTTATTTATTTATTTATTTATTTTTAATAAGTTTTATTGATTTTTTACAGAGAGGAAGGAAGAGGGATAGAGTTAGAAACATTGATGGGAGAGAAACATCAATCAGCTGCCTCCTGCACACCTCCACTGGGGATGTGCCCGCAACCAAGGTACATGCCCTTGACTGGAATCGAACCTGGGACCTTTCAGTCCACAGGCAGATGCTCTAGCCACTGAGCCAAACCAGTTAATGCTTTCTTAAAATGGCTGATCATGTAAGTTGAGTCCTAAAAAAAAAATGTATAATTTCTTTTGGATAGGACAATGTGTGTGATTTAATGTTGACTTTCTCTTTTCTTTGTTTGCAGAGAACATGCTGACTTTGTCTTCTTTCTCCATTCTTACAGGTTGGTGATATTGTGAAAGTCACAAGGATGAACATAAATGGCCAGTGGGAAGGTGAAGTGAATGGGCGCAAAGGGCTTTTTCCTTTTACACACGTCAAAATCTTTGACCCTCAAAACCCAGATGAAAATGAGTGATTGCCATTGGCCCTGTTTTCTACTGCTTCATTATTCTATCATAGTCTCCTTTGAGAGAGATCATTCTATTTCATAGGCATTGCCGAAGTCAGCTTTCTGTAGACTGGCGGTCTCATACATGTTTGGAATGCACACAGTGGCTGCCTCGGCATTTGTATCATAGTTGTATTGTCAAAGAGTAGCCGATTTTAGAGTTTTTTGGATCATAAACTGGAAATACTGGTGGAAGCACACAAGTGGAGAGAAGTTGACGAGGGAAGGGTCCTTCTCATCACTGCCCTGTTGTACTTGTGACTGGTTCTATCATGTTCATCAGAGAAAGCTTGAGGCCATGGCAAGATATTACACATCACTGTTCTACAAAGCAGTGGCTCAGTTGCTAACTTGTTTTTTCTTTAAAGAGCAGAGCAAGTGAACCTTAAAGAAGAGGAAATTCTGTCCTAAACTCCCCAGATCTGGCTCTTCTCTTTTTTTCTTGTGGTTTGATTTTGGAAGACTTAATTAATTAGACTTGTGTGTTCTGAACAGGTTTTTAATAGCACGTTGGATTTTTGTGATATCACAAGGAATGAGCTTCTAAACTGAAGCTACTGTAACTAAGGAAATGGAAATAACAAACCTGAAATGGAGGCCTGTATTGTCTTGGTTGGCAGTAGTTATCCTTTAGCCATATAGCAAACAACACCAAAAATATCGGCAGTTGAGGTGTGCCAAGCCGCGTGGGCAACTTCTTGGGTTATATTGTCCCCAGCAGCAACAATATGGAGGGTGGTTTGGGGAAACTTTTGCCCACCTTGTTTGCCAATGACAGAAGCATATGTGGAGGGGGGCTCTTGGCCAGTTTTCTGTCCTGTGGTTCAGTGAATAAACCCCTTTAAGGTATAGGATTTAAGTTTCATTAAAAAGTGGGGTTTTTCTTAGAATCATCTAATTCATTAGTGAATCTTTAAATTCTCGCTGAAGCCTAGTCCTCCCTGCCACAGCCTGGACTCACCAGGCTGCAAGGGAAAGATAGTGCTGCTCATACTGGTTCCACTGTCTGTGTGCCCGTGATGCTCTCAAGCAAAGAAAATGCAGTCTGGAAATTGCTTAATACATTTGGTGTCTAATGTTTTATTGACTAGGGAGAACAATTGACTAATTTTACCATTAATCATTTACCAGGTGTTTGTTTGTTTTTTTTAATATGTTTTATTGATTTTCAGAGAGAGGACAGATGAGGGATAGAGAGATCAATGAGAGAGAAATATTATGATTGGCTGCTTCCTGCACACCCCTACTGTGGCCCGGGGATCGAGCCACAACCCGAGCATGTGCCCTAACCGAGAATGAAACCAGTGACCTCTTGCTTCATGGGTTGATGCTCAACCACTGGACAACACCGGCTGGGCCATTTACGAGTTTGGTGTTAAAGTTTCCCTGTTAGCTGAAAGAGGTCTGTTCATGCAAGCCAACTGGTACAAATGGCTATAGCCAGCTAGAATGCTGGAACCTTTTTTGCAGTTCAGTCTGCTCTCCTTTCTAAACACTGGTAGACAGGCCTCAGCTCAGAATGAACATAGCAGATGTAGAGATGTAGCAGCAACCTGATGAGCAATTCTGTATCATTTAAATTTTTTTAAAAATCAGTATTCTATCAGACAGGTGACACCATATTATTAAAGAATGTTGATAGTGTTCCTGTGTGAAAAAAATTAATGGTCATTTGGGGGGGGGGAGGAAATAACACTGTGGCTGCCTGTCTGTAGTTATCCTGAAAGAGACAACGATCATCTCTTCCTAACCAAGTGGAGACTGGCTCTGAAGGTGCCCGTCATTGCAGATGCCTCTTGACAATAGTTGGCTCAGAACACAAGAAGTACTATGCCATTTTGGAAAGCAGTTTCCTTTCAGCCACGTCTGCTGACCACATCATGTAGAGCACTTCAGAATCAGAACACTCAGAACCTAGATTTCGCTTCCTAGTAAGTCTCTCATCACTTCAGCCCACATACTTGTGTCCAGGACTGCGCTGGAGGTTTGGAGCCTCAAATTAGGTGAGCCTTGAGTCCTGAGCTCTCGAGATATGTGCCAAAAGTAGCACCTTTTTTACTTAGAACCTTACTAGTTTTTTAATCAGGCAGGGAAATTCTTTTTCACACTAAACATACAGAAACGGCACCCTTGCCTTGGTTTCATGCCTGGGGTTCCCAGCAGCCTGGGAAAACGGCTTCAGAAAGTGATGTGGATCCAGAGGAGCTGCCTTCCCTCCCGGGCACCCTTCCTTTTAGGATTGTTCATTATTGCTACTTGCTCTACTCTACTGTTGGTCATTTAAGAAAATACTGGGATGTTAAATTAACTCGGGAAGTGAACAAGTTACGTACTAAAGGGCATTGACAGTTGCATTCAAAACGTATTTATCCTGGGAAGGACCTCCAACACAGGAGTCATTCTTGTCATTTCTGCATGGTGTGGTACCATCTGATGACCTGGTTAACGAAGAGGAGGACACTTTGGCCGCCATTTGATGATTTAAAGTCGCTCAGAGGAGACAGCTTCTCTGCTCACGGTGGGAAGCTGAAAGGAGGGAAGGACAGCTGCTTCCTCCTCGGAGTTCAAGCATCCCTGGCACTGTGCTAACTTCCTTTTACAGCTGTTTACAGACAAGGCGGGCCGGGACAGACAGCCACTGCTCTTGTAATGTTTGCTCAGAGGAAAATGAACATTTTATTTTTGAAAAGGGATGATGTGTTTTTGTGCCAGGTGTTTATAATTTAATCCTTTAATATTATGTTCATTAACTTCTTAAAATGAATGAATTCTTGTTTTAACACAGTACCTAAGACTAATGTTTTCTGTGGACACCACTGAGCTCTGCCTCAAACTTCACTCTCTGGGACCGGAGACCAATGTCCCTGGTAACTGCTGACCATGTGGACACCGGGCTAGTTGTTTATATAAAGGAGTAGAAGGACAGTTCTCTGAGACAGGGTCGTTGTCTCTGCAGGAGGAACAGTGGCCTTGCTTCTAGACGGTCTTCACTGTGTGTTTTAAAACAACAAAAAACAACACAAAACTTTTGACCTGTAACTTAAAGATCGTAAATTTCAGGCAATAATATTTTCTGTGTAAGCTTTTAAAATTATTTTTGGGGATCATAGCTTGTTTTATTTTGTGCTATAAAATTAACAGTATTAAATGACTTATATTCTTAGAACACATCGAGTGTCTTTTCTTAACAGATTAGTGCCTTTTTATTTTTGTATTTCATTTTACGTTACTGGTCCCAGCATCAGGACCCTTGTTTCCATGGCCTGTTTGTACATTGTCTCAATAAAACTTGCATCAGCCGGTGGTGGCAGCAGCCTCAGTGTTTCGGTGTCTCCTCAGTGCTGCCTGGAGGTACTCGGCCCCCACCAGCCTCGTGAGCAGTTCCTGGTGAAACACCAGGTGCTTCACGGAGCAGGAGTCCTGCAGCCCAGCCCTGCTACTGACCACGAAATAGAATGGGATCTTACATCAGCCTTCGCCACCTCGGCCCCTCCCTACAGAAGAAACGCGGCTGGTGCTTACTCTCGGCCTTCTGAGGATGGGGCAATAGTTGCCACACTTTTTATCACCAAGGTAGACGTGGATGTTTTCCCTCCTAGGTCACCGCATCTGAAGGACTCTTAAATATTTGCAAGAGCTAGCAAGAGTTGGATGGCTTTAAGCAGAAGTCACAGAAAATGAGGAGCCTCATCCCAGATCTCTAGAGCATGATATCCGGCTTTTTAAAATCCTGTCCTGTCTGTATATGGGACCCCTAGTGAATTCTGGGGGCCTGTCGGTGGCTACTTGAGATGCTGGCAGCTCACTGATTTCCCTGACACCCCTCGGCCAGAGCCCTGTCCCCATGCCTATTTATGTGTGTATTGAGAGGTCCACATTTTGTGGTGAACCTCCGGAAATGAGTTTCAGGAAGTGCCATATTTATATAGAACTTGGCACTTCCTAGCGATTTCAAGAATTTGAGAGAAAAGTTTGTCTTAAATGGAAATACCAAAACTGTCAAATCTTTAAAAAAAAAAAAAAAAAATCCCGAGATAACCTTTAAATAATACTTTAAGTTTGAAAAGGTATTTTGGTCTGCAATCCTGGGCTGGGAACACTTGGAAACTGAGGTGGGGGCTGCTCTTCCCCAGAGGCAGCTGCCACAGGTCTAAGTGGCCATACACACCCCACCCTCCCCCAGGACAGGAGCGTCCCACTCTGCCATCACTAAAGTGGGAGTGGGCACCAGAGGAGGAGGGAGGTCTAGAGCAGATGGCCAGATGGTGGGCCAGAAAGGACAGGTCACACCCACCCACCAGAAGGCCCTGGGGAAACTACTGTAAAGGCTAAGGGGTTTGGGGAAGGGGAAGCTTTCTGAGTGGGTGCCTGAGGCACCAGGAGTAGTAGATGGTCAGTAACTACATAGAGGGCAAGTAAGGGCTGGCACCAAGAGAAGGAAGGACAATCCAGTGGCCAGAGTGGCTCAGTGGTTTGAGTGTCAACCAATAAACCAGGAGGTCACAGTTTGATTCCTAGTCAGGGCACGTGCCAGGGTTGCCAGCTTGATCCCCAGTGTGGGGCTTGCAGGAGGCAAGTTGGTCAAAGATTCTCATTGATGTTTCTATCTCCCTTCCTCTCTGAAATCAATTTTTAAAATATATTTTTTTAAATGAGGAACCTGGGCAGGGCTGTGCCAGACCAGTTACCAGAGGAGGGGACCCAAGCCCCAGTGTCAGCCCACCAAGGAATGGAAGTTTGCAGCCCAACTGAGCTCACCAAGACTCGAGCTTAGTCCTTGCCCCAACTGTCTCCTGGCCCCTTAGCCTTTACAATAGTTTCCCCTGGCCTCCTTGCCCAATGCCAATCCTAGTTGCTGGTATGCTTTATTCCTAAAGACGTGTAATGAAAACCCCTTTACCCAGTTCCTCCCTGGCCCATGGTAACACTCCATGCCATGCCCCTGCCCAGAACCCAAAACTCAGGCCAGGCAGGACTGACACATTCTGAATTCCCCAGAATTTGACACTCTACTTCCTTGCCTTGACCCACGTGTTCCTTCTGCTTGGACGCCCTTCTCTCCTTTGATGAACTCCAACTGGTCCATCTGTCCTCACCTTCTGCCACCTCCTAACAAAGCCTCCTGGTCTTTGCATCCTTCATGAGGACTGGATTTAGGACCGGTGCTCCCAGAGCCTGAGAACAGAACTTTGGGAGGGCCCAGGCTGGGCTAAAGAGGTTTAGGGGGGCCTGGAGCTACCTTCGACAGAGTCAAAGAGAACCCAGAGGGTGCTGGGAATATGATGGTCAGACCGTGTAAACCAAACTGAGCAGGAGAGAGAAGACTGCAGTAGCCAGAGCAAGCTAGGGAGTCAGAGATGAGGCTGGGGGAGGGGCTTCACCCGCACTCCCCAACCTGAGGATTACCGCAACTTCTGCTTCTATAATAAGGAAATAAGTAAATAAATCCCTAGCTCTGGGCACTACCACCCATCTTTCCCCTCGACGCAGCTGGCTTCAGCTCAGATGTTGGCTGTACTGCATCAGGACCCCAACATTTCCTGTGGATCTGTTAGTCGAACCAAGGTCTCCCCCTCTGAAAATCCAGGGAAGAGACCCCCACTCTCAACCCCTTCCATCAGAACCCTAAAGTTCAGGGAGGCCCATGCAGACTCTCAGAATGGCCTCCAGGGGGCGCCAGTGTCAATCACAATGTTAAGACATTACAGCGATCCCGTTTTCTTAACTAAAAAAGGACTCTCCTGCACACTGGGCTTGGAGACCCCAGGCTGTGGGGAGTGGGGAATAAGGAAACTGACAGGAGGGGAAAGGTGTAAGAGGGCAGAGACAGGCTTGCTGCATGGTGAGGGTACTCCAGGGCTGGGGGAAGACGGGGGGCGAAAGGGATCACCCACTTGCTTCTCCGACATCAGCAACCCCCTTCCTGCCTTTGGCGCTGGCTAAGAGGATCCCAGCGCCCTTCCCCCCCCCCCCCCCCCCCCCCGCAGATCACCTCACTATATCTCAACCTGGAGCTTGATTGCCCTCTTTGCTGACATTAGGTATTATCAAGGCTGCTACCACTTTGTCAGAATTATCTTTGGGGCTAGACCAGGACCTCAGGCTATCCAAAGCTCAGAGGCCTACTGAGTGTCCTTGGATCCCCTTATCCAGTGGTCAGCAAACTCATTATAATGTCAACAGAGCCAAATATCAACAGTACGGCTGAAACCAAGTTTGGCTCAGTGGATAGAGCGTTGGCCTGCGAACTGAAAGGTCAAGAGCACATGCCCGAGTTGTAGGCTCGATCCCCAATGAGGGACTTACAGAAGAAGCCGATCCACCATGATTCTCTCTCCTCATGGCTGTTTCTATCTCTCCCTCTTCCTTCCTCTCTGAAATCAATAAAAATATATTTTAAAAAAAGATAAGGCTCTGTTTAAAAAAAAGAAAAAAGAGGGGAGGAGTTGTGCTGGCCCCCTGGGCGAGGTATGGCATAAGAAAAGGATTCCCTCGCCAAGACCAGTTTGGCTCAATGGATAGAGCGTCGGCTTGGGGACTGAGGGGTCCCGGGTTCAATTCCGGTCAGGGGCATGTACCTTGGTTGCGGGCATATCCCCAGTAGGGGGTGTGCAAGAGGCAGCTGATCAATGACTCTCATCGATGTTTCTAACTCTCTATCTCTCTTCCTCTCTGTACAAAATCAATAAAATATATCTTTTAAAAAAAAGAAAAAAGAAAAGGATTCCCTCGGAAGGCCGTGTTGTCATCCTTACAGGATGGCCAAGGCCAAGAAAGGGGAGAGGCAGGAAATAAACAAGGACCCAACTCACTCAAACCACCGAGTAATAGGACATCAGAGTCGGAGGGCCCTGAAATGCTTAGTGACAGCTATGACATCAAACCTTTGGAAGGTGCCATTCATTCATTTCTCACACCGTCACGGAATTCTAGTTTGCTAGTGAGACAAACCACAACAGAAAGAGCTGGACAGTGGGGACAATGAAACCCTGAGGTCCAGGAGTCAGAATACCAGATCCTGGGATGTTGATCATGGAGGGCTTCATGGAGGAAGGGACACGACACCAGGGTGCACTGGGATTTATGTGGACTCAGGTAATTAAGGTCTCCTGGCATAATGATAGGTGGGAAAGAGAAAATGTAATAAAATATAAATTAAAATAGAACGTAGAACATATCATATTCTCCCCAACCCCATCCCCAGAGGGGAGGGAGAGAGCTAGGAGACCTGGGAGTCTGAACCGCTCTCCCCCGCCCCCCAGCCCGTGAAGGTATCTGAGGGGCAAGCAAGAGTGAATTGGGTTGTTTTTCTTGAAGAAGTTTCTCCCGGTGATTCAACTTTTCCCCACGGCCGGCTCAAAGACAGGATTAAGAAAAGAAAAGGAGCCCTAGCCAGTTTGGCTCATTGGACAGAGCGCTGGACTGCAGACCAAAGGGTCCCGGTTCCATTCCGGTCAAGGGCACGTACCTCGATTGCAGGCTCTTCCCTGGCCCGGGCCCAAGGATGCATTTCTCTCACATCGATACTTCTCTGTCTCTCCCTCTCTCTTCCACTCTCTCTAAAATCAAAATGGGAAACTGTCCTTGCGTGAGGATTAAAAGAAGAAGAAAAGAAAAACAATCCGAAGGACCTGGGGCGCCTCCAGCTTGGCGTCCCTTGGGGTTTGCAAGGATCCCCCGGGGTCCCAGGACCTGCCAAAGCGCCCGTGGCCAGGAGCGCCCCCGGCTGCCTCCCCGCACCGCAGGCCGACCCCTGACCCCTGACCCCCGACCCCCGACCCCCGACAGCTCCCACCTGCGCCGCCGGGCGGGGCGGGGCGCGCTGGCTCCGCGGCCGCAGTGTCGCCGCAGCGCCCGCCCCGCCCCGCCCGCTCCTCCCCCTCCGCCTCCCCCGGGCGGCCGGTCCCCAGCGGCTCCGGAGCGGACGCCGGCGCCAGCCCAGGTGAGCGCCCTCCCGGCCCCGGGACCCCGGGACCCCGGGCCCCTGACCCGCCACCGCGGCCCGACCCTGCGACCCCGCCACCCCGACTCTGTCCCCGGCCACGGCCCCGCAGCCTCCGCGCCTCGGGCGAGCCTGCCCGCGAGCTCGCGGTCCTCGGACCTGGGGCTGCGCTCTGAGGGCTGAGGTTCGACAGCGGGGGGGGGGGGGGGAGAAGAGCTGGGGGGGGGGGCGCCCCTCTTCCCCCTCCCCTCCCCCGCCGGCCCTCCCCGCCAGCCGCGCGGCCCTACTGTGTGGCATCGCCCGCTCCTGGGCCACCCGGTCTGGCGGGGCGACCGGGACGATGCGGGAAGGGCATCTCAGGTAGCGGGACTGCACGTGCAGAGGCGGGGAGAGTGCACGGAGGGGCTGTGCCCGGGCAGGGGGAGGAGGTGAGGGGTTTGAGGAGTTTGAAGCCGTCGGGAGGAAGAAGGCTGGAAGTCCCCGGGGGCCTGAGCTGGGCAGGAGCCTCCGGGGCGGGTAGGAGAAGGGCCCCTGTGGCCCTCGGGGAGGAGTGAGACCAGGAGACAAGAGGGGGGCAGTGCAGAGGAGGGGGCAGATCCACCCCAGCCTGCACTACCCGGGCCGGGGAGGGGGTTCTGGGACAGGACACGGGCCCCTAGTGGATTGGACAGGCAACTGTTACCAACTTTCTTACATGGGGCAGCTCATGGGCAAGGGGCAGACAGCAAACACTTGGGGTCCCACCCTGGCCGGGGTGTCTAAGGTGGTGGGAGTGCCCTCCTGAGCACGGAAGGGTCTTGGTTTCATACATATTGCAAGTTTCTGGGTTCCATCTCTGATCAGGGGGCATACAGGAGGCAACTGATGGCTGATTCTCTCACACATTGATATTTCTCTCTCTCTCTCTCTCTCTCTTTCTCTCTCTCTCTTAAATATTATTATAATTTACCTTTAGCAAGTTGGATTTAAAGATCTTTATTTATTTTTAAAATATATTTTATTGATTTTTTTACAGAGAGGAAGAGAGAGAGATAGGAAATTAGAAACATCGATGAGAGAGAAACATCAATCAGTTGCCTCTTGCAAACCCCCTACTAAGGATGTGCCCACAACCAAGGTACATGCCCTTGACCAGAATCGAACGCTGGACCCTTCAGTCCGCAGGCCGACGCTCTATCCACTGAGCCAAACCAGTTTCGGCTCTCGCTCTTTCTCTCTCCCTCTCTCCTCTCAAATAATGAATAAAAAAAAGACATATCCTCAGGTGAGGATTTATTTTTATTTTTTTAAAATATATTTTATTGATTTTGTACAGAGAGGAAGGGAGAGAGATAGAGAGTTAGAAACATCGATGAGAGAGAGTCCTCGATCAGCTGCCTCTTGCACACCCCCCACTGGGGATATGCCCGCAACCTAGGTACATGCCCTTGACAGGAATCGAACCCGGGACCCTTCAGTCCCCAAGCCGACTCTCTATCCATTGAGCCAAACCGGTCTCGGCTCAGGTGAGGATTTAAAAACAAACAAACTTGGGGTTCCCTCCTGCCATGTCCCTGGCAAGGATCTGCCTTTGCGTGAGGGTGCCTGAGCCTGCAGGAAGCAGGAAGACGCCAAGCTGGCTTAGCACACAGTAGGCCTGAAGAAGGTTCCAGCCCCACAAATCTGTTTCCAGGCCCACGGCTCTGGGGGGAAGGGGGGCTCCAGACACCTGAGCACCTGGGAAGGGAGGGAACAGCCTCGCCAGGCACCTGGTGTCCAGGTGGGTCCCACCTTCTCTGGGCCCTGTGGCAGGAAGGACGTGGGCAGAGCTGAGCTGGAGGTGAAGCCAGGACCCGGGGAGAGGCCTCCTTGTGCCCAGGGAGGGTGCAGGCAGGGCAGGTGGTGGCCACACTTTGCAAACCCACCTTGGTGATGAGCGGGGGGAGAGGGCATGGGTGTGCCCAAGTAGCCTCGGTGCCACTGCTTCCTGGACTGTAAGGACTGCCACCGGAGCAGGCCAGATCAGGTGCCAGGCAGGAGGTGGTCCTCCCCCCACCTTTTCCCAGGGTCCTTGCTGGGATCTGGGCTGGACCTAGCAGGCTTCAGCTGCACCTCGAGTTAGACTTTAGGACGAACTTCCAGGGAAAGCAAACGCGATCGATGGCTGTGGGGCAGCCTGTGCGGCAGTCCTTTGTAAACAGGGCAGCTGAATTCTTCTCCTGAGTCTTGCAAAGTCCAGTCTTTGGGATGGTCCATCCCGTGGCCTTGGCTGCAGGGATCTCTTTGTTGACCTGGTGACCCTTCCCCCAGGCTCTGCGGCTTGCAAGGTGATATGTTGGCTTCTTGGGTCCCTGCCCATCTTGGAACTAAGGGGGGAGAGGGAGGGGGGGCCACCCAGACGCTCCTACCTGCTGCTTGACTTTGGCGAGTCCTTGGCTCCTCTGTTTATCCATCTGCTGTGGGGCATGGCCTCAGTGTCGTGGGCCTGGTGGGCATTTGTGAAGAGTGAAGATGGGGGTGGGAGCTCACGGCTGCTGGGCATAGTCTGTGGCAGGACTGTGTGCCTGGGCTTGCCGCCCACTTCTGCTCACCATGGAGCTGGGTTTCCCTGGGGACCAGTGGCCTGGCCCAGCCCCACCCGCCCCTACCCCTCCTGGCAGCAGCTCCCCCTGGGAGGAGGGGCAGAGGCTGGGCTGCCTCCTGGACCCCTTGCCTGGCTTCCAAGGCCTGGCAGCCTGGGTCTGCGTCTGGGCTGGGAGCAAGAAGCAGTGGCTGCCCTTAAAGGAGGTGGGTATCCAGGGAGGGTGGGTGCAGGGACCAGGGAGAACTGAATGGCATCCCACTGGAGGAAGAGGAAGCCCGAGGACCAGGAAGGCCCTCATCTGCCCTAGGGGATCTGGTGTTTGACCCCGGCTATGGTGGCCTCCCTGGAGAAAGGAGGATTGCAGGGCTCCCAGGCTTCAAGATTTAAAAAAGTATATATTTTATTGATTTTTTTACAGAGAGGAAGGGAGAGGGATAGAGAGTTAGAAACATCAGAGAAACATCGATCAGCTGCCTCCTACAAACTCCCCACTGGGGATGTGTCCGCAACCAAGGTACATGCCCCTGACTGGAATTGAACCTGGGACCCTTGAGTCTGCAGGCAGACGCTCTATCCACTGAGCCAAACCGGTTAGGGCCAGGCTGCAGGATTTTGAGGGGGCAGCAGAAACAGGGGAGTTCCAGGACAAGGCAGCTGTGGGGCTGGACTTAAAAGTCTGGCAGATTCCTCTGGCCGTGGGCACCGCCCAGGCAAAGGTGGGAGTGGGGAGTGAGGGTGCTGAGCCTGGAGGGCATTCCTCTGGGGCCTGGCTCCCTGTTTGAAATATTCCCCAGCTCCAATGTGGGCCTCTTCTAGGAGTCTGTCTCTCTGTGTTTCTACTCACATCCCCACCTAAGCCCTTCCCCTCTCTCTACCCCTACAGGTCCTGAAGGCAACTCCAGTTGGGGATGGCAACATCAGCGTTTCTAAGGGCTGTGGGGGGTCCAGCCCCTCTGGGGGCACCCTAGCCTCCCACCGCCCACCATCTGCGCCCCCGCCCCCTACCCACTTGAGGGCCCCTCGCCATGGGCGGCTGCTTCTCCAAGCCCAAGCCAGGTACCTCCTCTCTTCTTGCTTACCCCCTCCCTCCACCTCCTACCCTCCTCTTCTCCTCTCTCCATCTCTCCTCCCTCCTCCCGGCCACCTTCCTCCTCCCCCTCCCTCTCTGCCTCAGAAGTAGGTCAGGCCCGGTGGCAGCCGAATGTTAATGCGCTGCAGGCCAGAGGGGGTGGGGGCCTGGAGCCATCCTTCTGCCCCCCCCCCCCTCCTCCAGTGTCCCTTCCTCCTTATTCTGGGTTTTGGGAGCTGGTGGTAGGAATCACAACCGATTCTTTCTTGGAAAGGGGAGAGAGGGTTCCTCCTACCACAGGGTGGGGGCGGGTGGCGGTGTCCCCCAGGACCAGGGAAGGGGAAGGGGGGACAGACATCCTCAGCCTCTGTGGGGCCCAGGTATGCACCTGACCTCTCTGAGCCTCACTTTCCCTCTCTGCAAAAACGGACCCGGCCTCTCAGAGTTGCTGTGGGCGAGGAGTAGACAGGTCCCAGGCCTCTCCTCACCTCTTCTGACCCTCATGTGTCCGTGGACCACGCTCTCAGTCTCTCAGGGCCCACTTTTCCATGTGCACAGGGGATCCCCACCCTGCCTGGCCCACAGAGTGCCAGCCCCGGGGGCTGCTGGGCAGACCGGGGCGTCCTCTCTGATGGAGGCTCTCCTCTGCGGGGCTCTCCCTCGGGCCCCACTTCCCCTCCTCGATCCTCACAATGCCCGGGAAGGCACGGGGTGCAGGCATGCCACAGAGGAAGACACTGAGGCCACGGGGCCTCCCGAGCACCTCGGCAGCGCCCCGCCCAGCCTGTCCGGGCCACGCTGCCCAGCATGGCTCACCCCATCTCCCCTTACCAGATACCCATCGGCTCCGTTACCTTGGAACGCCTGAGCCTTTTCTCCTTTCCTGGGTCTGAGGGGACTTGGGGCAAGAGAAGTGTGACGCCCTGCCCACAGGGGAGGGGAGGGACTCCCCACGCCTGCCCTCCCCTCACTCCCGAGCTGTGGACACTCCGATCCCACCACCCTGCCCGCCTCAGCCTTCCCCCATCAGAATCGTGGCGGGAAGATGCTGGCTGGCCCTGGGCAGAAGGTGCCACCTGTAGTTTCCTTTATTTTTTTTAAATATATTTTATTGATTTTTTTTTTTTTTTTTTTTTTACAGAGAGGAAGGGAGAGGGATAGAGAGTTAGAAACATGAATGAGAGAGAAACATCGACCAGCTGCCTCCTGCACACAACCACAAGGTACATGCCCTTGACCAGAACCTGGGACCCTTCAGTCCGCAGGCCGACGCTCTATCCACTGAGCCAAACCGATTTCGGCCCAACTGTAGTTTCCTTTAAAGAAACACAAAGGCCGGCCTGCCTGGGACCCCTGGCGCCAGGATTCCTGGTTAGCATAGGAGCTGGTCACACTTACCACCCCAGAAACAAGGGCTGAGAACTTGGCCTCTCGGGTCCAAGTCCAGCCTCCTCCCTGAGTGTGTGGTCTCGGGCAGAGGTCGTCACTTCTCGGAGTCTTTGTGCTCTCACCTGTGAAATGGGGCTGATAATTCTGTACCCTCTGCAGGGTCTGGCACCTAGGCAGCCCTTGCAAAAGGTTACGATGTCCTAATTTGGGGCTAGACAGGCTGCAGCCAGGACTCCCCTGTGGGATTCTGGGGGGAGGGCAGGAGCTCAGCCCCAGGCGCATACCCTGTGCAGATCAAAGGGTGAGACTCAGGGAGTTTCAGGGAGTGGGAGCCTTTGGCCATGAGGGTTTCGCCGAGATCAGAAGGGACCACGGGGAAATCAGATAAGTGTATCTCTGTGCACATTCTTCATTTTCTACCTTGCTCACTGCACGTAGGCACACATTCCTTCCGCCCCGGGCTTCAGGGGCACTGTGCTTCTTGTAGGAAGAGTTCCAGGCCGGACTCTTGCTAAGCTCAGAACCAGGGGGAGGTGCACCTCTCTTGGTATCTTGGTCGCCTGCCTTTCATTGGGCCACAAATGCTACGGAAAAACTTTCCCTTTTCTTCACGGCTGCCAGGGAGCTCGGAGCTAGCCAGTGAACCACTATTACCCAAGTGCCTCTGTTGAGCTTCTGCTCTGGTTTACATGTTGCCTCTGTTATTCTCCTTCAGCACCCACTCGCCAGCAGGCAGCTGGGAACCATGGAGTTGGGGTTGCTTTGGCTCCTGAGGGAGCAGAGATGCTCCTCCCTTCCCCAGCAGGGCTCCTGCCTTAATGGCTTTCGGTTCGATTGCTCCAGGCCGCGTCTCGGAGCCTTCTGGAAGGAGGTGGAGGATGAAAACCACCTGGCTGGGCTCTTTTTTTTTTTTTTTTTTTTTTTATAATATGTATTTTATTGATTTTTTTACATAGAGGAAGAGAAAGAGATAGTTAGAAACTTCAGTGAGAGAGAAACATCAATCAGCTGCCTCCTGCACACCCCTTACTGCGGATGTGCCCTTGACCAGAATCGAACCTGGGACCTTTCAGTCTGCAGGCTGATGCTCTATCCACTGAGCCAAACCAGTTTGGGCCTGGCTGGACTCATACTGGGCTCTGGCCAAGAGCTGCTCTCGTGGGCTCCCGCTCTGAAGCTCACACAGCTGGTGTCCGCTGGGTTCAAAGTATTCTTCCATTTAATTCTTCTGAAAACATTCTAACGCTCTTACATAAAGTGTGGGAGACGGAGGGGAAGCCCACTCCACCCATGACCACCCCCACCTGACACAACAGCTTCAGCACGTGCTGTGCCCAGGCGCCCCCCCCCTCTGCCCAGCTGGAATCATAGAGTGGACCTTCCCTCCTGCAGTGTCGGGCCTGCGCTGGGGGCTGGAACTTGAGGAAGGAGGCTGCCCCCCAGTCTCCCGGGCCAAGCCAGGCCAGGCGCAAGGAGGGGATTAGCACAGCATGAGATGAGGGACATGCAGGGGCTGGGCAGCCAGGGGAGGCAACCCCTGAGCTGTGTCCAGGCGGCTGGGCAGGAGTGAGCCAGGGCCACAGGCCAAGGGAATTAAAGGTTGGGAGGCGTGTGCCTCTGGGTCCTTTGCTTCTGGAGTGTCGGGCTTGAGGGTGTGGAGAGGATGAGGGGGGACCCCGAGATGCCGGGAAGGAAGCTCTGGTTCCTTGGGAGTTGGGAGAGGAGCCTTCTGCTCCCTCCGTGGCCCACGCTGTGCCAGGGGCTTAGCCTTCCTCCCCGCTGCAAGCAGCCCAGGAGGCCGGATTATCGCAGCTCAAAATTCTGTTTATTGTTCCCTTCTAATTGGAAAAATACCCCAGGCGCATGGTAGGGAATTTGGAAAATGCAGAAAAGTATCAAGAAGAAAACGACAGTCTCTGGCCACTCTCCGCTGGAGCTGGCCCCGAGGGCAGGCTGTGGAGGGGCTGGTGTGTGTGTGCATGTGTATGTGTGTGTGTGTGCGCGCGCGCGGCTCTCTGCTCTATCCACGTGTACCCCCAAGGTCCCAGACCCCTGCACAGGAAGATGCTGAAAAACCAGGGCTGGGCTTGGTAAATGCGGAAGGATTCTCAAACTGGTGAGAATAGCTATTTTTTAAAAAAGTTGACATTATGTCGTGTATACTTTTTCTGAATTTGGAAAAAAAAAAATTCAAATCTATGGGGAAGTTGCAAACCTAGAACCACGAACCCTCGATTTCCCATCACCCAGATTCACGGGCCAGGACCTGAGCTACACGAAATTTGGGATGCCCTGTTCTCACTGGAGTCAGACCCTGAACCTGCCCCTGATCCCTCAGCGATGGCGTTATCCTCCATCAGGGACGTGTCCTGGGAGTCTGAGCAAGTCTCGGGGCCCCAGGGCTTTTCCTCCACACAGATCCCCGGAGGAAGGGCCATGTCAGGGTGGAAGGAGTTTGGTTTGTACCCCGCTCACTAATTCTGTTATTGAAAAGGATGCATGCAGCCGAAACTGGTTTGGCTCAGTGGTCTGCGGACTGAGAGGTCCCAGGTTCGATTCTGGTCAAGGGCATGTACCTTGGTTGCGGGCACATCCCCTGGTGGAGGGTGTGCAGGAGACGGCTGGTCGATGTTTCTCTCTCATCGATGTTTCTCTCTCATCGATGTTTCTAACTTTCTATCCCTCTCCCTTCCTCTCTGTGAAAAATCAATAAAATTTATTTAAAAAAAAAAAAAAGAAGAAGAAGAAGAAAAAAAGAAAGAAATCATGCAGAGATCAGTTCAGGCCCACCTTGCGGCCCCTGACTGCTTCAGGCCTGTTGTAAGGCTCCTTGCTGGTGGAGTGGGTGGGGAGGTGGGCGGTGGGGAGCCGGGGGGCCCACCGTGTCCCTCCCTCCCCACAGTGGAGCTCAAGATCGAGGTGGTGCTGCCTGAGAAGGAGCGGGGCAAGGAGGAGCTGTCAGCCGGCGGGAAGGGCAGCCCCCGGGCCTACCAGGGCAACGGCACCGCCCGCCACTTCCACACGGAGGAGCGCCTGCCCGCCCCGCACCCCTATCCCGGGGCTCAGGACTGCGTGGAGGCCGCCGTCTGTCACGTCAAGGACCTGGAGAATGGCCAGTGGGTGCAGGGCCTGGGGCCGGGGTCAGAGGGCCCCAGGTGGGGAGTGTGGACGGGGCGGCCTGGAGGGGGCCCAGGGCTAGCTCCCAGCCTGGCCAGCGCCTTGTGGCTTCTGCTGGTCGGGGCCTGTGCTCCCCAGAAGGCTGCATTCTGGACGGAGGCGCTGGCAGGAGGCGGTGCCTCCCATCTGGGCTAAATCCTGAGCGCAGCCCCTCCCCAGGATGCGGGAAGTGGAGCTGGGCTGGGGGAAGGTGCTGCTGGTGAAGGACAACGGGGAGTTCCACGCCCTGGGCCACAAGTGTCCGCACTACGGCGCCCCCCTGGTGAAAGGTGAGTCGTCTGGGTCTCCTGACGTGGGCTTGGCCACTGCCCCCTGAAGCCCCAGTGCCACCCGGCCGGGTCCAGCGTGGCTCCTCCCCGGCCTCCAGCTCCCCACCTGCTGGCGGGGGGGGGGGGGGGTGTCTCTGGGGCCGTGTGGAAGGAGGGCCAGCAGGTGCTGGGACACAGGAGACCTCGGAGAGGGGCTCCTGCAGGTGACCCCGGCTCAGCGCTGCCTCCCCCCAGGCGTGCTGTCCCGGGGCCGGGTGCGCTGCCCCTGGCATGGCGCCTGCTTCAACATCAGCACCGGGGACCTGGAGGACTTCCCCGGCCTGGACAGTCTGCACAAGTTCCAGGTGGGGCTGGGTGTGCGGTGGGTGGGAGCCTGGGGGTGCGGGGCCAGGGACCGAAGCACCCAGAGCCTGGTTCTGAGCCCCTCCGCTTGCAGGTGAAGATTGAGAAGGAGAAGGTGTATGTCCGGGCCAGCAAGCAGGTGAGGGTGTGGCCCGGGGGTGTGGCCGGGGCTCAGGTAAGAGGGAGAGAGGCCGAGGTGGGCGCCTGGGCCCAGGGAGCAGCTTGTGTGAAGCCCTGTGGCGGGAGGGAGCCCGGTGAGTGTGGCCGGGGAGCAGAGTGAGGGGTGCAGGGTGGGGATGAGGCTGGACCGCTGGGATTACGGCAGGGAGGTCGGGGCGGGCGTGGCCCCAGCTCCCAGCTGCCCCCCACTCTCCGGCGGCGGCTCCTAGGCCTTGCAGCTGCAGCGAAGGACCAAGATGATGGCCAAGTGCATCTCTCCCAGCGCTGGCCACAGCGGCAGCACCAACGTGCTCATCGTGGGCGCAGGTGGGTGCTGGGGCCGAGAGACGCAGGGTGGGGTGGGGAGAGGTGGCCCCTGACCCACACCCCCTCGTCCCCTCAAGGTGCTGCGGGCTTGGTGTGTGCGGAGACCCTGCGGCAGGAGGGCTTCTCGGACAGGATCGTCCTGTGCACGCTGGACAGGCACCTCCCCTATGACCGGCCCAAGCTCAGCAAGGTGGGGTGGGGTGAATGTGGGGGGGTGGGGGCTCTATCCCTCTGGATGTAATCAGGCCCCCTCAGAGCCTTGCTTGCTGCCCATTGGGGGTCCAGCCTGCTGCCCTCCCCTCATGCCAGGCCCCAGAGTTTGAAGATCTGCATTTGTTTTTTTTTAAATAGTTTATTGATTCTTTTACAGAAAGTAGAGGGTTAGAGAGTCAGAAACATCGATGAGAGAGAAACATCAATCAGCTGCCTCCTGCACACCCCCTACGGGGGATGTGCCTACAACCAAGGTATATGCCCCCTACCGGAATCGAACCTGGAACCCTTCAGTCCGCAGGCCGGTGCTCTATCCACTGAGCCAAACCGGTTTCGGCTAGTTCTGGGTTGGCTGAGTTAGGTCCTGCAGCCCCTGAGTGACCTGGGCCCGGCCCCACCCTCTCGGGTCCCAGGTCCTCTGTTGCAAAACGGAAGGCTGGCAGCTTGGCTCCGTCTCAGGCTGGCTCTCTCCTGCAGTCCCTGGACGCCCAGCCGGAGCAGCTGGCCCTGAGGCCCAAGGAGTTCTTCCGAGCCTATGGCATCGAGGTGCTCACGGAGGCGCAGGTGGGGACCAAGCTGGGCAGCCCTGAAGGCCGTGAGGTCGCGTAGGCTCCTAGAGATGTGGGTGTGCTCTGCCCTCCTGGCCTCGCTGCCCAGGCACCCGGGGGCAGGGGCGGGGGCAGGGGTGAGGAGCCCTCAGGCCTGGAAGGCTACACTGGATCTCCCGTTGGTAGGGTCCTGGACACATGTCCCAGGTCCCCAGTGTGGGGACATAGATGATTTGCTTGGGGCTGGGATGGAAGAACCTGGTGGGACTTGGGAGGATAAGATGGGCTTTAGGGAAAGGTGATGTTTGAAGCTTAAAGCGTGAGGAGGGCCCTGGCCAATTTGCTCAATGGTTAGAGCACCAGTCCTCGGACTGAAGGGTCAGGGGTCAGATTCCAGTCAAGAGCAGGTACCTGGGTTGTAGGCTCAATCCCTGGCCCCGGTGGGGGTGAGTATGGAAGGCAACCGACCAATGTGCTTCTCTCACATCAATGTGTGTCTCATTCTCACCCTCCTTTCCACTCTCCCTAAAAAAATAAATAAATAAAAATCCTTGGGTGAGGATTACCAAAAAATAGATAAAAAGGGTGGGGAGGAACTGCCAGGTGAAGGAGGAAGGACAACCCAGGGGGCAGGAAAAGCCCCCCGGAGCTGCGGAGAGGGACTGGCCGGGCCCTGGTGCTGCAGGAGCCAGCCGTGGGCGGCCAGGCCAGGTCCATGCTCTGTCTCGGGCGGGGCGGGGGTTGCAGGTGGTCACGGTGGACGTGAGAAACAAGAAGGTCGTGTTCAAGGACGGCTTCAAGCTGGAGTACAGCAAGCTTCTGCTGGCTCCCGGGAGCAGGTGCGAGTGTGTGCCCTGCGGGCCCCTGCCGGCCACCAGGCGGGGCACCGGCCAGGACGGGCGGGCGGGCTCAGGGTGCCGGACGGAGCCCCTCGCTGACCCTGGCCGTGTCTCAGCCCCAAGACCCTGAGCTGCAAAGGCAAAGAGGTGGAGAACGTGTTCACCATCCGGACGCCGGAGGACGCCAACCGCGTGGTGAGGCTGGCCCGGGGCCGCAACACCGTGGTCGTGGGCGCCGGCTTCCTAGGTGAGTGGCTGTGCATCGGGGGGAGGGGGGGAGGGGAGGGCGCAGGACCGGGGGGTGCAGGGTGCCAGCCGCTGCCTGCACCTCCGGCCCAGGGATGGAGGTGGCCGCCTACCTGACGGAGAAGGCCCACTCGGTGTCCGTGGTGGAGCTGGAGGAGACGCCCTTCAGGAGGTTCCTGGGGGAGCGCGTGGGCCGTGCCCTCATGAAGGTGAGCCGGCCCCCCCCGACCCCCCGGCCCCCCGGCCCCCCCGGCCCCCCAGCTCCTCGGAAGCCTGGATGCCCAGCCCTGCCCCAGGCGGGCTCTCACCTCCCGCCCACGGCCCGCCTGCCCTGACAGATGTTTGAGAACAACCGGGTCAAGTTCTACATGCAGACGGAGGTGTCGGAGCTGCGGGCCCAGGAGGGAAAGGTGGGCCCTTCTCCCCACCCGCTCGCTGCCGCGCTGTCCCCTCTCCCTCATGCCCGGGGGCCGGGCACACCTGCTCACCCACCTCCTTCTCCCCACAGCTGAAGGAGGTCGTGCTGAAGAGCAGCAAGGTGGTGCGGGCGGACGTCTGTGTGGTGGGCATCGGTGAGTGGGTGAGCCTTGGGCCAGTCCCTTCCCTCCCTGAGCCGCAGTGGGGCTTTTTTAAAAAACATATTTTTAAATTGATTTTTTACAGAGAGGAAGGGAGAGGGACAGAGAGTCAGAAACATCAATGAGAGAGAAACAGACCAGCTGCCTCCTGCACACCCCACACCAGTGATGTGCCTGCAACCAATGCACATGCCCTTGATCGGAATCGAACCCGGGACCCCTCATCTGTAAGCTGACGCTCCATCCACAGAGCCAAACCAGCCTCAGCTCAGTGGTTTTTTGTTTTGTTTTTTGTTTTTAAAGATTTTTATTGATTTTAGAGAGGAAGGGAGAGGGAGAGGAAAAGAGAGATAGGAACATCAATGATGAGAGAAAATCATTCATCGGCTGCCTACTGCATACCCCACACTGGGGATGAAGCCCGCGCAACCCAGGCATGTGCCCTGACTGGGAATCGAACCGTGACCTCCTGGTTCATAGGTCGACACTCAACCCCTGAGCCATGCTGGCTGGGCATCCTGCACCTCAGTTTTCACAGCTGTAAAATGGGAACCACCACTATACCCTCTTCAAAGGGCGGTTGGGGAATGGGCACGCTCGCTTGGCCTTTGCCGTGGCCTGCCCTGGGAGGGCTGCAGGACACAAACATGCCTCTGGCTGGTCCCTGACCCAGCTGAGATGCGTTTGGGAAGGGACAAAGCTGGGGGTGGCGGCACAGGGCTGGGTGGCGTGGTATGCGTACCCCTGTCAGGGGACTGATACCCCAGGCCTAGCGGGAAGCACAGAGGTCTATGGGGGTCCAGGCAGAAGGGACAGGACACACACACAGGCTGCAGGGTATGCAGCCCATTGGATGGGCAGCCTCGGGCTGGGTTGTGGCAAGTGAAGGAGGGGGCTCATGCAGAGCAGTGAGACAAGGGAAGTGGACACAGAGGCCCCATCCTGGCAGGTGCGGTGCCCTCCACGGGCTTCCTGAGGCAGAGCGGCATCGGGCTGGATTCCAGAGGCTTCATCCCTGTCAACAAGGTGGGGCCGGGGAGGGTGGGAAGGGTGCTGGGCTGGGGGCAGGGGGAGGCCCAGGCCAGGGCTCCTTTCCCACTCACAGGGTCCCGGGCCCTCTGCCCACAGATGATGCAGACCAATGTCCCCGGCGTGTTTGCGGCCGGAGACGCTGTCACCTTCCCCCTGGCCTGGAGGAACAATCGGAAAGTGAACATCCCACACTGGCAGATGGCTCATGCCCAGGGTATGGCCAGCCCTGCAGCAGGATAAAGTTGGGGGGGGGGGCCCTCAGTTTCTGACCTTGGGCCCTGAGTGCTGGTTGCAAAGCCATTCAAAGCTCTGTGGTGGCCTGTCTGGGCCAGTCTCCCCCTGGTGATCAAGCAGCTCACCGAGCAAGCCCTGTGAGACCTCCCTCCTGTGCTAACTGGACACCCCTTTCAGCCAGCCACAGCACCCACCCCACTTGTCCTTCCCACAATTTCTCATTTTTTTAAAAAAATATTTTTTATTGATTTTTTACAGAGAGGAGGAATAGAGAGTTAGAAACATGGATGAGAGAGAAACATCGATCAGATGCCTCCTGGGGATGTGCCCGCAACCAAGGTACATGCCCCTGACTGGAATCGAACCTGGGACCTTTCATTCCGCAGGCTGACGCTCTATCCACTGAGCCAAACCGGTTTCGGCAAACTCTCCTCTTAAAAAAATATATATTTTTATTGATTTCAGAGAGGGAGAGAGGGAGAGAGAGAGAGAGAGAGAGAGAGAGAGAGAGAGAGAGGGAGGGAGGGAGAGAGACATCAATGATGAGAGAGAAACATTGATTGTCTGCCTCCTGCATGCCCCACGCTGGGGAGCCAGCCCACAACCTGTGCATGTGCCCGGACCGGGAATTGAACCATGACCTCCTGGCTCATAGGTTGACTCTCAGCCACTGAGCCACACCAGCTGGGCCAACACCCTCTCCTTTTCTTTTGCACTCAAGACACACGTTCTCCAGGGAGAGAGAAAGGGATGTAGTAGGACTTGGGCCAGCTCCCCGCTCAGTCTCCTTTGGGTCACTGGACTGACTCTGGGAATCCAGCTGTCTCATGCAGACCCCTGTGAAGTGGCCATCCGGGCCTGGACACCTGGGGCTCAGGGGGAACTGTTGTGCTCTCTGAGGAATGGACTTCCCCCTCACCAAGCCTCTGAAGATGTGCTCACTGCACACACCTGGTTATTCAATAGTCAGAGCTGTTCTGAGAGTAATGTTCTGGGCCCCTAGGCTGCAGGTGCCAGCAACCTTATAGGGAGGACCCCAGACTCCCTGCACCCACCTCCCCTCCCCTCTGCCCTCACGTTATCAGAGCCTCTGCTCCCTGAAACCCCACTGCTGGTACTAATTTCTGTTCAGATCCAAGGTCTGAAGTTGGTGCTAGGTGGTTGTTATTGATAAATATATATATATTTGATTTTTTACAGAGAGGAAGAGGGAGGGATAGAGAATTAGAAACATCGATTAGCTACCTCCTGCACACCCCCTACTGGGGTGCCCGCAACCAAGGTACATATCCTTGACCGGAATCAAACCTGGGACCTTTCAGTAGCAGCTGATGCTCTATCCACTGAGCCAAACCGGTTTCGGCTTAAATATTTTTTTAAATTGATTTCAGAGAGAAAGGGAGAGGTAGAGAGAGAACCATTAATCGGCTGCCTCCTTCATGCCCCACACCCGGGATTGAGCCTGAAACCCGGCCATGTGCCTTAGGAGGAATGGAACCGTGACCTCCTGGTTCACAGGTGGATGCTCAACCACTGAGCCACACAGGCTGGGTAAGGAGCCGAAGGCTACTCATCAGTGTAATTGGAGTATAATGGGAGGGTCCAGGGGTCTCTTGCGGACCTCCAACCACAGGGCTCCGTGGGGCTTCAAGCACTGGGAATCCACCGTGTGATTCTTCCTGGGGCCCTGCTCTCCTGCCTCCCTTATGTCTGATGAGTTGCCTGTGTGCACACCTGAGATGGCGGGGGCAGCCCCAGGAACCCCCCCCTTCCAGACCCAGGAGCTTTCATTCCAATTCTCCAGAGAAGCCGTCTAAGTGGTCAACCCCCCTTGCCTCCTGCCTGCCCCAGGCTGGGGAGCGAGCCCACCACCTAGGTGTGTGCCCTGACTGGGAATCGAACCATGACCTCCTGGTTCATAGGTTGATGCTCAACCACTGAGCCACACGGGCCAGGCCAACACCCTCTCTTTTTTTCTTTTTTTTTTTAACATATTTTATTGATTTTTTTTTTTTTTTTTTTTTTTTTTTTTTTTTACAGAGAGGAAGAGAGAGAGATAGAGAGCTAGAAACATCGATGAGAGAGAAACATTGACCAGTTGCCTCTTACACACCCCCTACCGGGGATGTGCCCGCAACCAAGGTACATGCCCTTGACTGGAATTGAACCCGGGACCTTTCAGTCCGCAGATCGACGCTCTACCACTGAGCCAAACCGGTTTCGGCTTTAAAATATATTTTATTGATTTTTTACAGAGAGGAAGGGAGAGGGACCGAGAGCTAGAAACACCGATGAGAGAGAGAATCATTGACCAGCTGTCTCTTGCACACCCCCTACTGGGGATGTGCGTGCAACCAATGTACATGCCCCTGACTGGAATTGAACCTGGGACCTTTTAGTCTGCAGACCGATGCTCTATCCACTGAGCCAAACCGGTTTCGGCCACCCTCTCCTTTTCTTTTTAATATATTTTATTGAGTTTTTACAGAGAGGAAGGGAGAGGGATAGGAAGCTAGAAACATCGATGAGAGAGAATCATCGATCAGCTGCCTCTTGCACACCTCCTACTGGGGATGTGCCCGCAACCAAGGTACATGCCCTTGACCGGAATTGAACCCGGGACCCTTCAGTCCGCAGGCCGAGCTCTATCCGCTGAGCCGTACCGGTTTCGGCCACCCTCTCCTTTTGCACTCAATAACACAGGTTCACAGTGAGCTGCACGATGATGTGCCTCTGGACCACTGGGGAGGGGAGGAGGAGTCGTCCCATATATGAGGGGTCCCCGGAGAGCAAGGGCAGGCAGCGCCGGGGTGGAGGGGGCTAGCGTCGGGCTTTCCCTCCTCTGGGTCCCGCAGGACGCGTGGCGGCCCAGAACATGCTGGCGCAGGAGGCGGAGATCTGCACGGTGCCCTACCTGTGGACAGCCATGTTCGGCAAGAGCCTGCGCTACGCGGGTAACGGGAACCTCGGGGTGGGGCGGGGCTAAGGTGATAGCGGAGTGGGGGGGTGGGGCTTGGAGTTGGGCCGGGTCCAGGAGCATCCTATGGGCGGGGCCACGAGCATCCTGGGGGCGGGGCCAGGACAACTAGAGAAAGTGGTGAAGCACTCCCTGAAGGCGGGCACAGGAGGGGCAGATAGGAGGGCACAGGGCCCTGGCCCGTTGGAGCCCCATCGCCTCTGCTGAGCTCACGTGGACACCACTCGCCTGCCCGGCCCACAGGGTACGGAGAAGGCTTCGACGACGTCATCATCCAGGGGGATCTGGAGGAGCTGAAGTTCGTGGCTTTTTATACCAAGTGAGAGAGCAGCGGGGCGGAGAGGGGCACGAAGCAGCAGGACTTGGTCGGGGGAGGAGGGGGGAATCATTCCAGAGAAGCCTTGCTCCAGAGAAGTGGGGTGGACGGAGGGGCGAAGGGAGGAGGGGGGCGAGGCAGGAGGCACCGCTGAGGAGAGGTTGAGAGTCACACAGGTAGAGACAGTGGTAATCCCAGGACAGGAGCCCAGCCCTGAGCCCCATGGAGGAACACGGCTGGGACCTCCGTGGAAGTTCCACAGCAGCCCAAAGCCCACGATGGGCTAGAGTGCAAAGCAGCGAGGGTTGGGTGCTCAGGACACCCCTGTTGTCCTGGGTAAGATCCCTTCCTGAGTCCCAGGTGGACAGGAGTGTGTCAGGATCTTGTCCGAGAAGAGGGGGTCCCTGCTGGGGTAGTTGTCAGGCTCAGCCACCCTCTCCCCACAGAGGCGACGAGGTGATCGCCGTGGCCAGCATGAACTACGACCCTATTGTGTCCAAGGTGGCTGAGGTGCTGGCCTCGGGCCGTGCCATCCGGAAGCGGGAAGTGGAGTGAGTGTGGGCATTGGAGGTCTGGGGAAGGGGACAGGAATTCTACCGAAGGGCTGGCTCAACCTTCCTGTAGCAAGCAGCCGCACCATAACCCCCCAGGACGTCCCCCCACTCCTGGTCCCCATCAGTCTGTGGCTCCTAGTACTATGGGGTCGTGTAGGGCATAGGTTGTGAGCTGGGAGTGGGCTGGTTATATGTGCTCTTGGGAGACAAGGAAAAGGGCCGTGACCCAGGGCAGGGTCAGTGCTTGGGCAATCTCAGAGCCTAGGACATCTGATGGACATGGCTGTGCTCAGGTGGGGAAATGCAGCGAGTGGTGCCCCTGGGGAGGCCCTGCACAGATGTGGGTGGTGGTTCAGGGTTTGGGAGACACTGGACACCCGTCATTACCCTCATCCCAGCATGGCATTCATGGGAGTCCCCCTGTGGGTTCGACCTGCCTACAAAGAGCCTCAGGGACAAGGGAAAGCCTGGAGGCCATGGGGGGGGCAGGCTTCAGGCTAGCAACAACGGAGACCCAAAAGGGGACATAAATGACATGCTCTTCCCTGGCCTTCTCTGTCTCTCCCTCTCGCACTCGCAAAGGCTGTTTCTGCTGCACAGCAAGTACGTGTGTCCTGGCCTTCCTGTCGACTCTTCCGAGCCATCCCCCACTCAGCCCAGAGCCTGCACCTCATGGGCTTTCCCCTTTACCCAAGTCCGTCCCCACTGTCCTCTAGGGCCAGCTGCTCATGGTGCTGAGTGGGGAGCCCATGCTCTTCTTCTGCCCTGACCCCTCCCCCCCTCCTTCCTGCAGGACCGGCGACATGTCCTGGCTCACAGGGAAAGGATCCTGATCTTGCATGCAGCAGACTTGGGCAGGCCATGCTCGGGCACCAGGGACAGAGACCAAGCCCTGGGGGCAGGTGCCAACCTCCAATTTCCCAGGATCCCCCAAGGCAGAACCTGAGCCCTTCCAGTGCTTGCCATCAGCTGCCTGGCTCACCTCCAAAGAGGCCTCCACTGTTTCCAAGAGCTGCTCACCACCTGAGGTCTCGACTGCCACCAATGGCTGGCAGTGGAGGTGGGACAGGCCCGGCCTCATCTCCCTCTATTGAGATGGAACCCCTTGTAGGACCCTGCAACATAGTTGATGTTATCTCAAAATTAAAACGCACACATTTGCAGATCTGCGTGACTTCCACTGTAATTGGCCAAACACTTATGAGGGAGAAAGCACATGACGGGGAGATGGGCTTACAACCATACATTGCTCGGTGCCACACCAAGGAAGTTTCGCCTGTGGGTGCCCAGAAGAGGGAGCCACTGATTCTGCCCCAGGGGTTAGCAAGGGCTTCTCTATCCAGTGTCTTGGTTTTGGATATTGAAGGAAGGGCATTCCAGGTAGAAGAGACTGCAGATGCAAAGGGCTTGAGACGGGCCTTGCTTTCTCAGAGCTCAGAGGCAGCACGCGTTTGGCAGTCTGGGGGCACTTGCCCACTTAGGGCTGTAGGAGCTGGGTCCTGAGACAGACCTCAAAGCTTCTTGAGGCAGCCAGAGCTTCCCAAACCCGCATTTCGCGGGTGAAGAAACAGGCTCTGCTATTAGAAATAAGAATCCAGAGCCTCTGTGTTATGCAGCCTCTCAGCCAATAAGAACAAGGAAGGTAGACGCGGCGGTTTCGGGCTGGGGTCCCAAGCTGGAAGGGGAAGAGTAGGCTGCTGGGAGGGGGGGCCGCTGCGAGCTCGGAACCGTCCACCAGGGACCCCGGGAGCGGCGGACGATCCCGGCCGAGCCCCGCGCAGACAAGGCATGCCGGGAACAGCGGCCGCTCTCCGGACGGCGTGTGGCAGGGCAGGCGTCGGGGAAGTGCAGCCGGACGGGGTTGGGGATCCCGTGCCGGCACTCGGTGGGGAGTTTCCCCACAACCTCGGTACCAGGTGCTGCGCCCGCCAGCTGGGCCTCGGTGAGCTTTAAGCTTGTCCGGAAACGTTGAAGGACCAAAGTGTGGCGCCAGCCGGATGTGCTGCGCCGTCTTCCCGGTGCACGCCGGGAAATGTAGTCCCTCCGGGCGGCCCAGGGCGGTGGCTGCGAGTCCCGCGGACCGGGTGACCGATCTGGCGTGGACCCGGGATGGCTGGGACTGGCGGCTCCGGGGGCCCGATCGGGGCCGGGGCCCTGGCAGGCGGCGCGCGGTCCAAGGTAGCCCCGAGCGTGGACTTTGACCACAGCTGTTCGGACAGTGTCGAGTACCTGACGCTCAACTTCGGGCCCTTCGAGACTGTGCATCGCTGGCGGCGCCTCCCGCCCTGCGACGAGTTCGTGGGGGCTCGGTACGGCGTGATTCAAGAATCTTGGGTGGGGGTGGGGAGGATGCCTGAGAGGGTTTCGTGGTGGGTTCCAGGGGCAAGGCCGGGGCATGGTGTCCTGGAGCGGGACCTGATAATGGAGGGAGGAGCGGTGGTGTCCAGGAGATGCCCAGGGCACTGATGGGGATTTTGAGGGAGTCCCGAAGCGGGGTGGCCAGGGGCAAGGTATACAGTCATCTTGTGGGTCTCCAGCTGAGTTCCCTGCTGCTTTGCAGTGGGATGAGGCGGCCAGAGTCCAGGACAATGACAGAGTCTCCAATGCAGGGTTATTTGGGGGTACTGGTGGAATTTAGGGGTTTCTGTTCAATTTGAGGGGCCTGGTCTCATTCCTACCCGCCTCTCTTTTCTTTCCAGGCGCAGCAAGCACACAGTTGTGGCCTATAAAGATGCCATCTACGTATTTGGTGGAGACAATGGGTGAGTGAGTCTGAGCGTCAGGGTGTTTGGACCAGGGAGGGACACACATGGAGGTTTGGAGGAGGCTTCTGCATCTTCACTACAATTTTTTACAAATGTTAGCCAGGCATTCAACCTCGAGTTCCCAGTCTGAAAGGTTCCCTTGCACTCAAGGCCCTCAGCACAGCATCCATTGGGTAGCATATGCTCAGGACACAAAAATTTCACTCTTGTTCTGATTGAGTGAACAGAGCATTGAAAGAAACACAGCAGCCCTCGCTGCTACCCTGCCAGGCACTTGGCCTTCTGCTCACCCTCCTGTGCTTCCTCTGAATCACCTGTGAGTGAGGCCTTCCCCGCCCACCTGGACCATCTGCACCTCTTTGCGGCTCCATTGGCCCCGGAGCATACAGGTGCTCCGAGTTCTCCAGAGCAGGGCCTGTATCCCAGCACCCAGATGATTTTTAAAAATTCCTTTATTGATTTTAGAGAGGAAGGGAGAGGGAGAGATAGACAGAAACATCAATGATAGGAGAGAATCATTGATTGGCTGCCGCCTCCACATCCCCTACAGGGGATTGCAACCCAGGGCATGTGCCCTTGGCCGGAATCGAATCTGGGGTTCGCAGGCCGACCCTCTACCCACTGAGCCAAACCAGCTAGGGCGCACCCAGACAATTTAACAGATGTTTGTTCCATGAAGGAATGAAAGACATTTCATGAGAATCCCCCAAACTGGAAAATGCCTGATGTCCAGCACAGAACGGTGGGTGGGAACATCCCAGAAGTGTTCTGTAGCAGGAACTGTGGAGCAACAAGCAGAAATATTATTGCTACAATGTGACGCTAAGAAGCAGAATGCAAATTTGTCTCAATATAGCTGTAACTTTGTAGAAGGACTGGGCACAGAGAAAAATGGCCTGTAGCCCTGGGTGGGGGTGAGGGTGGGGAGGTTAGGGAGGAGGAGCAAATGGGAGAGGGGAGGAATTACTGTCATATTCTGCTTCCCAGCTCCTGGCTTCCTGGCTGCATGGCCTCAGACAGGTCATTTTATCTATCGCCCAGGCTGTTTCCCTCTTCTGTAAATGGAAGTAAGAGCTCAGCCATCTGGTGCAGACTGAGCTAGGCAGTGCAGGGGCACCCAGCACAGGCCTCACCTGGCCTGATGGGCAGGGGGTGCTGGACTCCTGTTGGGTTGACACCCTTCTTCCCTCTTAGTGACAGGCTGGGTGGTAACATGCAGGTGGTGTTAACAGATGGTGTCATGGCCAGTGGGTTTGTTTTCTGTTTTATTGTAACTTTTTTGGTTGTTTATTACTTGTCTTTAATTGAATGTATTGCAGTGACATTGGTTAACAAAGTTATATAGGTTTCAGGTGTACAATTCTAAAATACATCATCTATATATTGTATATTCACCAGCATTTTATTTTTAATATATTTTATTGATTTTTTTATAGAGAGGAAGAGAGAGGGATAGAGAGTTAGAAACATCGATGAGAGAGAATCATCGATCAGCCGCTTCTTGCACGCCCCCTACTGGGGATGTGCCCGCAACCAAGGTACATGCCCTTGACCGGAATTGAACCTGGGACCTTCCAGTCCACAGGCCGATGCTCTATCCACTGAGCCAAACTTTTATTGTATCTTTAAAATGTAGTTGCAACGTCGGTTTTGTGATAAAGAGGTGGCAAGAAGGTCAGAGAGAAGGGACGGGGCCTCCTGTGAGATGTGGGCGGGCACAGGCTGTGGCTGGCCGGGGTCATGCTTTGGTCCTGACTCCCCATAGGCGGCCCCTGTGCCTGCACCAGCTCAGGAGCTTGTGGTTCTCTCTGGTCCCTCGGGCACCAGCCGGTGTCTGGCCCTGGCTAAGTCTCCCAGGACAACTCCCTCCTCCTGGGCTGCGCAGTCCATCCTCTAGGTCTTGGCTGGGCAGTGCCCTGCGGAGCGGACCGGAGCCAAGCCCGCTCTCCCTGCCTGTGTTTCAGGAAGACGATGCTCAACGACCTGCTGCGGTTCGACGTGAAGGATTGCTCCTGGTGCAGGTGGGTCTCCGGCCCCTGCTCTTTCTCCTCGGACTTGGTCTTCACCATTCTGCTGACACCCGCTGCCTCTTGTCCTCCTGCAGGGCCTTCACCACGGGGACCCCGCCGGCCCCCCGCTACCACCACTCCGCCGTGGTCTATGGGAGCAGCATGTTCGTCTTCGGTGAGCTGCCAGGGGTCCCCGCCCCCCGTCAAGCCTCAGGCCCACGTGCTGGCCCCTCTCTGTCCACCCTGACCCTCAGCCCGGTCTCCTGGGGCGGGAACGGCCTGGGCTGGAAGGAGGCTTTCCCTCCCGCCCCGCCAGAGACAGGGAATGGCGTCCTGCCGATCTCTGTGGCCCCGGAGCCCAGCACGGACTGAGGCAGGCACCCAGGAGGCGTTCCCGAGGTGTGCGGAGAAAGTCCTGGAATGCATTTAAAAATATATATATTTTATTGATTTTTTACAGAGAGGAAGGGTGAGGGATAGAGAGCTAGAAACATCGATGAGAGAGAATCATCTATCAGCTGCCTCTTGCAAACCAAGGTACATGTGCCCGCAACCAAGGTACATGCCCTTGACCGGAATCGAACCCGGGACCCCCTCAGTCAACAGGCCGACGCTCTATCCACTGAGCCAAACTGGTCCCGGCTGGAATGCATTTTTAATGGGGCCGGGTTCTGCCCTCTCCGCCTGGGGTTTGAGGACTCTGAGATGCTGCCTTTGGGTGTGATGATTGCTCTCTCTTCACTCAGGGGGTTACACCGGGGACATTTACTCCAATTCTAACTTGAAGAACAAAAACGACCTCTTCGAATACAAGTTCGCGACGGGCCAGTGGACGGAGTGGAAGATTGAAGGACGGTGAGAGCCTGCTGAGACCTTCGGGGCTGTTCTGTGGGCTCAGGCCCCGCGGCATTACGGATGAGCCTGAGGCGTGGGTGGAAGGGACCCGGGTGTCCGGTGATGAGCGCGTCCGTGGTTCTTTGGTCTTTGGTAGCACCTGGGAGAGGTCTCTGCCTGGTGATGTCTGAATGCATCACCAGGGACCTGGTGCCACGGGAGCTCAGCCCCTCCTGCTGTTGATTGGATCCTGACTGGAGTCCCGGCACCAGCAGATGTGGGCACGGCGGTCGGGCCTGGCGGGACTTGCAGGGCTGTGTGGCCACTGGACCGGCCTTATGGGGCCGTGAGGCTCCGGTCTGCACCGAGTGGCCTCATTCCTCCCCCGTCTCATGCTCCAGGTTGCCGGTCGCCAGGTCGGCCCACGGTGCCACGGTGTACAGTGACAAGTTGTGGATCTTTGCTGGCTATGATGGCAATGCCAGGTAGGTGGTGGCCTGGCCCGTGGGCACAAAGTGGGCTTCCTTGGTCTTGGACGGCTCACTCTGGGGCTTTCTCGTGAGGGTGGGTATGTGGGCGGCGGGGTGAGGGGAGCGCAGGATGAGGTGATGGCCACTGATGGGAGCCCCTTTCCTACCCCCACAATGCTTAAAAGGACTGGCGCCCCTGAGGTCCCTCCCAGGGCAGCTGAGGGGCTTCAAGCCAGGCCCCTGTTTGTACAGCTGACGTGCCTTTCTCCAGAGCAAATAGCTGGGGTCCTCAGAGCTGGGGGTGGGAGAGGTGGCCCCTGGCATGGCTGGGGTGAAGACACTCAGGCCCACAGCAAGGAATGACCCTAAGGCAGTGTTCCCCAAAGAGTGGTACACATACCCCCAGGGGTACGGGAAGAGTTTGGTGGGGGTACGCCTTGCACCGGAGTTTGGTGGGGGTATGCACTGCACCGTGCTTAGCTGCGCCTAATTCTACGTTCTCATGAGTACGAGGGGTACTCAGCGTTACGAAAATTATAGAAGGGGTACACGTATGTCAAAAGTTTGGGAAACACTGCCCTAAGGGCGAATGAGCGGGTGGGTGGCAGTAGCCGGGCTCAGACCCGGCCCTTCCCCTGCAGAGGACAGAGTGCTTGCCTGTGTCACGGCATTCCCTCCTCGTTTCAACAAATTGGCTTTGCTGTGTGTTTCCGATTACAAAGCAGCATGTGCTCATTCCCCAGCACTTCAGCATAACAGACACTCTAAACAGTGCAATTTCTGTGAGCGCGGCCCCTCTGCAGTCCTACCCCAGGGACCAGCTGAGGGCTGACCCTGTGCCCTGCCTTGAGGGTGGGAATGAGGCCTTCCTTCAAGTGAGGTCTCTCTTCCTGCCTGGACTGGGCAGGGCCTGGCACAGCAGGGACTCAGTGTAGCCCCCAACACTCCCTCCACTGAGGCTCCGGCCTCATGGCTGCCCCAGAGCCCCAAGTGACGGGACTTCCATAGAGTCATCCCCCGGCCACGCCCTGGCCCACCCTGCCAGTCAGCCCCAGTGGTGGGCATTCTGACCCCTTTGTCCTTGTGCAGGTTGAATGACATGTGGACCATTGGCCTTCAGGACCGAGAGCTCACGTGCTGGGAGGAGGTAAGGGGCTGGAGGGTTTGGGAGTGGGTTGTGGGGAAGCAGGTGAGAGGTACAGGGGAACAGGGCGGGCACAGGTGGCAGGGAGCTGAGGGCTCGGGACAGGGAAGGCTGGGGTGGAGGCTGCTTTGCTCCCTCTGCCAAAGCCCAGCCTTGACCTCTGCCGTGCCCTTCCCGCTGACCTGCCTGCCAATCCCAGTGGCAGTGGCCTAGTGACTAAACCAGTGGTCGGCAAACTGCGGCTTGCGAGCCACATGCGGCTCTTTGGCCCGTTGAGTTTTTAGCAAAGGCCAGCTGAGGAGCACCCTAATTAAGGTAATAACAATGTACCTACCAATATAGTTTAAGTTTTAAAAATGTGGCTCTCCAAAGAAATTTCAATCGTTGTACTGTTGATATTTGGCTCTGTTGACTAATGAGTTTGCCGACCTCTGGTCACTAAACCCACCTTTACCTGAATAGTGAGGACAGCTCGCCCCCTGCCGTCCTGCTGGCTGCTGTTTCCAGGTGGCTCGGGGGTATCTTTCTCTTCAGGGAAGACGTTAGCCCCCATGTAGGAGCGGACGGTGGGGTTTTAGATTGTTCTATAAGAAAACGATAAGTGAGCCGCAGAAGAAACCCCGGGAGTACAAGCAGGCCCCGCTCAGCAGCGTGCGCCTGGACGTGCGTCGTGTGTGCCGGGTCCCGCGAGGGCCCTGGCTGAGCTGCCTCCGCCCCCGCAGGTGGTGCAGAGCGGCGAGATCCCCCCATCCTGCTGCAACTTCCCGGTGGCCGTGTGCAGGGACAAGATGTTTGTGTTCTCAGGGCAGAGTGGAGCCAAGATAACCAACAACCTCTTCCAGTTTGAGTTCAAGGACAAGATGTGAGTGCCCTGGTGGTGGGGCCTCGGCACCCCCCGCCTGCCTCCGGGCCATCCGTGTGAGCTCCCAGTGAAGCAGGGCCGCCCCCCCGCCCCCCCAGCGGGGAGGTGTGGTGTCTCTAAACAGACTGGGCCCGAGGTCCCCTGCAGGGCCCTTGGGTGTGGCTGCGGCTCAACGAGATAGGGCCTGGGCGCCTCCCTTTTTGAGCGAAGAACGCCCCACCCCCGTGGATGGCAGGGTCAGGGCCACCAGTACCAGATGTGGCTGGCACAGAGCTCCTATGAGGGAGGGTGCTGGGCCCTGAGAGCTTCCAGCGTGCGCTGTCCTTGACCGCTTGGCCAGCCCTCCACCCTGCGCCGGGGACTGAGGCGAGCGCTGGGCGTCGGCTCTGGGAGTCGGTGGAGGAGGAGAAAGGAGTTTGGGCTGCAGGTCAGGGAGGCTCCGGATGCCAGGGTAGCAGCTGGGGAGGAGAAAGGCTGGGTGTCCTGGGCATGGGCGACCCCGCTGATGCCTGTCCCGGGGTGGCCAGGCCTGGGGGAGAGCCACATGCACCCTGGCTCGCTGCTCCGCCCTGGCCTGGGCCCTCAGGCCTGGGTATCACACGTGGCTCAGAGCAGGCAGGCAGACCTGGAGAAGTGAGGGCATGGGCAGAAGCCAGACTGGGAGGGTGTGGGGCAGACATGCAGACTCTGGCCAGGTGGACAGGTGGCTGGGGTCCTCAGGGAGGTGGCAGTATTGGGGGTCTGAGGGCTGCACAAGGGCCTGGGGTACCTGAGGAGTAGGCTGAGGAAGGCGCATCGAGGGGGCTGCAGGACGAGGAGCCCAGGGGTGACGGGGACGGGGTAGGAAGAAAACCATGGAGACGCGGCCACCGGCAGCAGCCTGGTGGGTAGTGGGTGACTCTGGGGCCCGATTGGGCTGCGCCTGTGTGGTGCCACCTTCCTCGCAGGCCAGCCCCCAGGCAGTTTCCTTCCTGCCTCATGCTTGCCCCCCTCCCCGCCCCCAAAGACGTGTGCAGAGCTGGTTCCAGAGCGAAATTTGACCAGGGACACTAGGCAAATGTACCGCAGGCCCTCCCTCAGCCGGGGAAAGGTCTCCCCAGGGTGCAGGGCACTTGGACACCTGGGCCTGTGGTGCAGGTCCCAGGGGAGCAGGATCCCCCCTGCCTGGCACTGGTTTCTCGTTGTGTGTGCCCAGGTGGACACGCATCCCCACCGAGCACCTGCTCCGGGGCTCCCCGCCGCCCCCTCAGCGGCGCTACGGGCACACGATGGTGGCCTTTGACCGCCACCTCTACGTGTTTGGGGGCGCAGCCGACAACACTCTGCCCAACGAGCTGCACTGCTACGACGTGGACTTCCAGACCTGGGAGGTGGTGCAGCCCAGTTCGGACAGCGAGGTGAGCACACCAGGCGTTGCCAGGGGGTGGGGGGATCCATGGCCTGTGGCCTAGGCCATGTTCCTGACCCACCTGCTCCCACCTCCTCCCACCTCCTCACACCTGCTCCACCTGCTCACACCTGTTCACACCTGCTCCACCTCCTCACACCTGCTCCATCTCCTCACACCTCCTCACACCTCCTCACACCTCCTCCCACCTGCTCCCACCTCCTCACACCTCAGGGTGTTCCTGGGCTCCAGGCAGCCAGCAGGAGCAAGGCCAGAATGCCCGTAGCCTGGACCCACCCTGGCCTGACTCTGGGGCCTGGGCCTCTGACTGCTCTGCACTTGCAGCCTGTGGGCTTGTACGATTCCACTTCCCGCCACGTTTGCATTGTGCGGAGGATGTTCTCCTGGCTCCCAATTCAGCCCTCCTCCTGTGGCCCCCCTCCCCGTCCCTGTAGCTCTGGGTGAGGAGGGTGAGCAGTCTCTGGTGCTGCCTGGCTTTTGCTGACGGGTTGCGCCCCGCGTGCCTCCCATCAGGTTGGTGGGGCCGAGGTACCAGAGCGAGCAGCTGCTTCTGAGGAGATGCCGGCCCTGCCCTGCGAGGACCGGGGTGGCTTCAAGAAGTCCCGAGATGTGTTTGGCTTGGACTTTGGCACCACCAATGCCAAGCAGCCTTCCCCACCGGCCTCAGAGGTGAGGGCCAATTGCCCTTGTGACCCGCTCCCTCGCCCTCTGAAGCCGCACCTGTGATCAGCCCATCTCAAAGGTGGGGAGACTGAGGCTCAGAGTAGGTGAGTTGCGGGCCAGAGCCCATGCCCCGCTGGCTGGGCCGTGTCAGTGCAGCATGTGAGACCAAGCACCGGCTGTGTCCGCTCTGGGTCCTAGGGGCCCCGTCCTGCCTGCTCACCTATACGAGCCCTGCCTCGTCAGCCCTGTGCCCGCAGCTGTGCCCCGGGCCCTGCTCCAGCCCCTCCCCCAAGGCCAGTGGTGCCATGTCCTTAGCCACCAGATGACCACTCTCGGCCTCAGCCAGCCCCCTGCTGGAGACCCAGCCCTGCCCGGCCCCACATTGCTGACTTGGCCCCGCCCACACCCAGCTGCCCAGCGGGAGGCTCTTCCACGCGGCGGCTGTGATTTCGGACGCGATGTACATCTTCGGGGGCACCGTGGACAACAACATCCGCAGCGGGGAGATGTACAGGTTCCAGGTGCGGCTCACGGCCACGCCGGCTCCCTACGCGCTGACTCCGCGGGGAGGCCAGCCGGGGCGAACGGGCCCCGACGGTGGAAACGGGCCCAGTGGGCGGGGGTGCCCAGAGCCAGGGCTGCACCCGGGGGGGAGGGCAGCCTTTCTGATGGCCTGGCAGCTGGGAGGAGAGGGGACCCCAGGCTGAGGCTGTCAGGTGGTGGGGCCGGCGGGGGCGCAGAGCAGAGCCAGGAGAGGCCTGGGAGCACCTGGGTCAGCGGAGGGAGCCAGGCTGAGCTGAGCTTGGCATTGGGGCCTCGGAGGGGGCAAAGCCAGGAGGAGGGTCTCTACTCGGTAACGCCTGTCTCCTCCGCCAGTTCTCCTGTTACCCCAAGTGCACGCTCCACGAAGACTACGGGCGGCTGTGGGAGAGCCGCCAGTTCTGCGACGTGGAGTTTGTGCTGGGCGAGGTGGGTGCCCTCTCTGCGTACGGAGGAGCGGGGGGCTTAGCACCCAGGGTCCCGCCGGCTGCCCACTGGGGTCCCCGCCCCCCCCCACCCGCCCCCCCGCGCCGGCTGGGCCTGTGCCCCTCGGGGAGAGACTCTATGCCCCTCCACCTGTCGTTCTCGCCGCAGAAGGAGGAGTGCGTCCAGGGCCACGTGGCCATTGTCACAGCGCGCAGCCGCTGGCTCCGCAGGAAGATCACGCAGGCCAGGGAGCGGCTGGCCCAGGTGAGGTGCGGCCCCGCCTGGCCCTGCCTGGGCGGCGGCATTGCTGGGGCGCCCTGAAGCTCCCCTTCCTCTTCCCACAGAAGCTGGAGGAGGAGGCAGCTCTGGCTCCCAGGGAGGCCCCTGCCGTGCCTGCGGGCGGGGCTCGGCCGCCCCTGCTGCACGTGGCCATCCGCGAGGCCGAGGCCCGGCCCTTCGAGGTGCTCATGCAGTTCCTGTACACCGACAAGATCAAGTACCCGAGGAAAGGTCCGCCGGGGCCGGGGGAGCCGGGACGGGGTTGGGGGTGGTGGTGCCAGGGACCCTACTTGCAGGTGGGCAGCCTGAGGCCCAGAGGCCGAGGTTACCCACGTGTGGTTCAGCGACTGAGCCGCTGCCTAGTGGCCCCAGCCCGCACTTGTGTATGGAGGGAGGCCGGGCCCTGTCCTCCCCGCGCCCCTGCCCAAGGGCCCCCAGGCTCAGGGAGCTCTCGGCGCAGGCCACGTGGAGGACGTGCTGCTCATCATGGACGTGTACAAGCTGGCCCTGAGCTTCCAGCTGTGCCGCCTGGAGCAGCTGTGCCGGCAGTACATCGAGGCCTCCGTGGACCTGCAGAACGTGCTGGTCGTGTGCGAGAGCGCCGCCAGGCTGCAGCTGGGCCAGCTGAAGGTGCATCGTGGCCCGCCCCGCCCACTGCCGCCAGCCCCTCGCCCGGTCCGCTGCCCGGTTGGGGCCGAGGCCTGACCCCACCCGTCTGTCCGGCCTGTCTGTCCCAGGAGCACTGCCTGAACTTCGTGGTGAAGGAGTCCCACTTCAACCAGGTGATCATGATGAAGGAGTTCGAGCACCTCTCATCACCGCTGATCGTGGAGATCGTCCGGCGGAAGCAGCAGCCGCCGTCTCGCGCCCCCTCGGACCAGCCCGTGGACATCGGTAGGAAGCCTAGTCCTTTCCCTGCCAGGGCCCGGCCAGGTAGCTTTCATCTTGGTTAAGACTGGGAGCCATGGGACACCTGCCAGGCTCAGGCAGGAGGGAGGGGTGGGTGCAGAGGACCCTAGTGTGTCCCCCTGGTACAGGGCAGGGGCAAAGAGGGAGGCAGGTCAGGCTCAGTTAAAGGAACAAGGGCCCACTCCCCGGGCCTTCCATGGTGGGCGTGTGCCTGCGGGTAGGGAACCTCCGGAGCCCGTTTCTGCCGGGGACACGGGGCACCTCTCTGGTGAGGGTGCTGCCCTGCATGACATCCGGTCTGAGAGCCTCCGAAGTGGGCGATGCGCTCAGTGATTAGTCACCAAGCTTCTCTTCTAGGCGTGCCCATGCCTGGGGCCCAGTGAGGGGGGAGCACAGCCTGCAGACCTCAGATGCTCCCACTGCCTTCCTGTGCCTCTTACCTGGGAAGGGAGGACACAGGCTCCTTCATCCTCATCTCTCTCTGGGGCCTGTGCTGACCCTGGTCACTGCCCCGGGCAACACACAGCAGGCACATGGTGTGCCAGGCCCAGGCCCAGAGGAGGGCTCAGTGAGCTGGGTTTGGGAGATTAGACTCTGGAGGTGGGCATGCCTGAGGGCTGTGTGTGGAGCTGAGGACAGGGCCTGATGGTGCCTCATGGACCCAAACGGGGCCTCTTGCCTGGAGGAGGTTCACTCAGGGTGGCAAATGGGCAGATGTGCAGGAGGAAGTGCCCGGGGGCCCTGAGGCCTGAGTGAGGGGCAGGGTCTACTAAGGGGCAGGAGGTGCCTGCTCAGGGTCCCTCCATGCCCCTCCAGGCACATCTCTGATCCAGGACATGAAGGCATATCTGGAAGGGGCCGGCGCAGAGTTCTGTGACATCACGCTGCTGCTGGATGGGCACCCTCGGCCAGCCCACAAGGCGATTCTGGCTGCCCGCTCCAGGTGGGTAGAGGTGTAGCTGCCAGGCAGGCGGGGCCCAGGCAGACGCCGGCTGCACCCGCTAAGAGCCAGGCCTCTGCCACCCCCTGTCTGCAGCTACTTTGAGGCCATGTTCCGGTCCTTCATGCCCGAGGACGGGCAGGTAAACATCTCCATTGGGGAGATGGTGCCCAGCAGGCAGGCCTTCGAGTCCATGCTGCGCTACATCTACTACGGGGAGGTCAACATGCCTCCTGAGGACTCGCTGCATCCTCACCCCCAAGGGTGCTCCCCGGGCTTTCCACAGCGGGTTCCCAGCATCCACCTCGGGCAGCCTGGCCGGCTGGTCTTGGCTGGGTGATCTCCCGAGGACTTTGGTGGCTGGTGCTCTCCTAGGTAGAGCTCTCTCAGGTAGTTGGTCATGTGGCACCGAGGGCTTTGTAACCAGGAGGGACAGTGGGTTCTTGATCTCATGGCTGTTTGGAGTGAGGGGTTGGTCATTGCGGTGTGACAGGGGAGCAGATGGACACACAGTGATTCTTGGTCACGGCACGTCAGTGGGGATCTGAACGTGGGGTGCAAGGATCCTCTTTAGGGCTCCGGGAGACTGTGGCCAGTTCTGCAAAGATGCATAGGAGTGTTTTCCTGGGGAGAGGATGCTGTGGTGTTTTTGGAATCTTGACGGGGCTTTTGACCCCTAAGTGGTCAGAGTCTATGTAGAGATCAAGCCAGTGATCTGCCTGGATTGGAGCCCACGCCAGACTCTCCTGGTGGGGCAGGTCCCCTGGCTCTGAGCATGTGCAGTCTCAGGTTTTCTCTGCCCCTGGATGACCAGAGCTCCAGATGCACTGCTCCCTGGGAGGAGGGTGGTGAGCGGGAGGATGGCTCCTTTGGCGACAGCTCCTTAACCAGCTCCCCCAGCTACCTGTTCGCGGCCCCCTACTACTACGGCTTTTACAACAACCGGCTGCAGGCGTACTGCAAGCAGAACCTGGAGATGAATGTGACGGTGCAGAACGTGCTGCAGGTAGTACACCTGGTGCCTGCTGGCCTCCCCGCACCTGGGCAGGTGGGTGAGAGGTGGGGGCAACCCCTCAACGATCCTGCCATTCCAGATCCTGGAGGCGGCTGACAAGACGCAGGCGCTGGACATGAAACGGCACTGCCTGCACATCATCGTGCACCAGTTCACTAAGGTGAGGCCCCCCTGGCTCAGCATTCACCGCTCACTCCTCACCTTCAGGATCCTCTCTCCATGGCAGCAGCCGGGGCCAGGCGGGGGGAGGGGGCCCGGAATCTTGCCATGTTCTGCAACCATAGGCCCTGGGGATAACCAGGCAGAGCTGCTCACTCTCTGGCCACTACTCGCCCCATCTTAGGAGCCCACTCAGCCCTTACAGGAATACCAGTTCCATCCTGTTCTGGTCCACCCCCACAGGTCTCCAAGCTGCCTACGCTGCGCTCGCTGAGCCAACAGTTACTGCTCGACATCATAGATTCCCTGGCCTCCCACATCTCCGACAAGCAGTGTGCCGAGCTGGGCGCAGACATATGAGGCCCAGGCAGTGCCAGCCACAGATGGAGAATGACCGTGCCTGCCCTGCCCCCTGCAAAGACTGTGTTGGCAATCCTCAGGCCTGCGACAGTGATCAGACCTGCTGGCCAAAAGGCAGGGTGCCCAGAGCCGCAGAAGAGAGCTGAGGGGACACGGGGGGGCTCCAAATGCCCCATTTCACAGTTGATGACACAGGTCACACAGGAAGTGGATGGTGAAACAGGCCCCCCAGGTGGCATCCTCTCCTGGGATGGAGGCGAGCATGGGAAGCTGGGGCTCAGTGATGATAGGAAGAGGCAGGATTCCCGGCCTGGGTCCATCAGGGAGCCAATTTTGGGGTCCCCGTATGACAGGGACCCAGCATAGTTGTGCATCTGGCTACAGTCATGTTGGTCTCCAATGTGGGGGTCACACAGGCCCCCCTCATCAAGGTTGGTATAAAGGCTCCCTGGAGCTTATGCGTGGGCACCTGTAATGGGCAGATGGAATCTGATTCAAGATGAATTTTGGAGTGTAAAGGGCCCTGGGGCCAGTTCTTAGCCCACAGGGCCAACCACTCTGGACTGGGTCTGGATTCCAGAGGGACTTCAGGATCCCACATTGTCCATCCCCCTGGGCTGTGCCGAGGAGAAATCAGTAAAGATGCCCCCAATCCCTGTGTATCCCTGTGTTCTGTCATAGGCATGCCTCCATTGAAGCTACAGCAGTGCTACCTACTACACATACCTTGCTGGTATGGTCCCCACCGGTGGGCTCTGGCCCTCGCACAGCTGTGGATGGGCCATGTGGCCCATTTGCTTGGGATTGGTCAGTCTTGCCTGGTTCTGTCAGCAACTTCTCACCTGCACCTGAGGCAACCAGACCCACGGAGGAAAGGGCTGGCAGGAATCCAGGCTGGCTTCTCCCTCCTGAGCCTAAGCCTGGGGCTCCTGCCTGGGGTGGAAATGTAGCTTTCCCTGTCCCCCACAGCAGGCCCTGTGATTGCACCCCAATGCGGAAGGCACCGTTCAGCCTCTTTCTGGGAACAAGAATCCCAGGGACCCTGCTGCCTCAGCTTCTAGGAAGCCACTTTGGGGGAAATGATCTTTCTCTCCTGCCTCAGGGTCCACCTTCCTCTGGCTGTGCCTCGTGTAAACGCACCTGCCACTCAGCCCTTGAAGAGCCTGGATGTAGGCGGATGGGGAGCCGCTGTGGGAGGTGAGCACCCTTAGGCAAGGGAGCCCATCCATAGAGCAAAATGAGCTTAGTCGTCCTGCTTTACAGTGGACGACTTGGGACCCTTGTAACTGGTCACCTGACTGTCTTTTCTAGACATGCTGTAAACAAATGAACCACATAAAAAGCAAATTTCAGAACTGTGTGGCGATTCACAGGACTAGAAAGAATTCAGCTGTGCTCTTGGGGCTGTTGTGGCCAAGGCCCAGCAGGGAGGTATCACCTGGGCGGTCCCAGTCGCCCCATGCACGAAGCTGCTTGCTATGATTACAGGAGCAGGGAAGCCTTCTAGATTTCAGTCAAGTTGAATTAAAATGGGGACACAGATGGAAGCCAGGACTGCTGCTGTGTGCTTCCCTCACTTCTGCAGGGACCAGAAATGTTGAGCCTTACTACTTGCCAAGCATAACAGCCCCAGGAGGTCAGAAAATACTATTTTTGTCCTGATTTTCAGATGAGATAGGCCCATCTTGAGTGGGGGCTGGCCTTCAGGCCAGGACTCAGGCTGGAAGCCGGGTGGGTCCCTGGAAAGGAACTCTCTGGCTTGGGTTTTAGGAGCATTTCCCCCCCAAAAAAACCAGTATGTGTTGGCACCTGTTTCAGGTGGAAAAGGAAGGGTGCCTAGTGCTGCCCCAGCCTCTACTTAGACCATCCCCACCTCAGAGAACCCGTGGGGTACGGAGCTGCATGGGGAGGTGTAGGCAAGAGCTGTACTCCGTTATCTGCAGCCCAGAGTTTGGACTCCAGGGTCTGAGCCTTCTGGGGGCTGCAGCTATTGACTTGGGGGAACAAGCCCGGTACTGAGGGAAGGGCCCCAGCCCTCAGCTGAACCAGATATAGGGCCTCCTAGAACCCACTTTATTGGGGCAGCTGGTAGGTCTGGTGGATGCAACTCAAAGCAAGTCCCTTTCCAGGTGGATTCTGAGGAAGAGGCACTCCCTCATCAGCCGTGGGTCCCGTGGCCCCTCATTCAGGTCATGCTGTTGCTCAGCTGCATGGCAAAGTCCTGCACATGTTCCTTCAGAGTCTGGCGGGCATCTGCCTGTGCCCGCTTCTCCCGCGCCCTCTCCTGCTGTAGCTTGGTTAGCCGCAGCCGCAGTCGCTGTTCCCGTCGCTTGCAGGCCTGCAGCTGGCGCTGGGCCTTGTCCAGGGCATCGAGTGCAGCCTCAGCCCTCCGCTTCCAGAGCAGTGCACTGCCCACCTGGTAGCTGTGCTCATTCTGGATGTAGGCTCCAGCGGGTGGTGGGAGGCGCAGCATGTAGGCTGAGGGTGAGACAGGCCGAGGCTCGAGAGGGGACGGCTGCCGCTCTGGCTCCCGCTCCGGCGAGGGCTGGGCGCTGCAGCCTGCTTCATCTGCTTGGGCACCCAGAGGCCCCAGGAGGTCTGAGAAGGGACTGCTGAGGCCAGGCTCCAGCCTCCCCGCAGGGGAGGCAGGCAAAGCAGCAGGTGCCGAGGCCTCTTCCACGGGAAAGCAGGTGACCTCGGCAGGTGGAGGTGGAGAAAAAGGAGTTGTGGGTCCTCGGCCCTCAGGGCAGCTGTGGGGGAGAGAGACTGACAGGTCAGGCTAAGGGCTTGCCAGACCCCGCTTCACCAGCCCCCCTGAACTGGAGCATCAGCTCGCTCCATAGGCTCAGGACCCTGTCCATCACTGCTGCTGGTAGACACTCTAAAGCCCAGTCCCTCAAAATTGGGGTGAGTGGAGCAACCCTCACCCACAGCACATACCGCTTCCTGCATCGCCGGAGCCGGCTGACATCAGGGGGACCAGGTGGGTAATGGTGCCCCTTGGTCTTGGTTGTCCGGCGCAACTTGGTGAAAGACTCAAATATCGTGGGAACTGCCCCCTCCTTCAGCCGGTGATACCCACTGTTGGGGAAAGCAACCTGGATGAGATAGAGAATGAGCACTGCCACCCCCAGCTGACCTGCAGCAGATCAGAGTGAGCATGCCTTCTAGCACCCTGGAGCAGGCTCTCCCGCTTTCTAGCAAACAATTAGTTTGGAGAATGCCAAATCGGGCAGAGTTACACCAATCTCTTCCCTGCAGGACTCCTCAAAGTTAAGATGTGTGGAAAGGCTGCACCAGAACTGGGTTGAGCAGCAAAAGGAATTATTTCATTTGTGGACTTGGTGGGAGGACTGGGGTTCTAAGGAATACCTGCTAGAAAAAGCTAATGTTTTCCTCTTGTGTCACTGGCATAACCATCCCGAGGGGCTGGGTCTTACTGATCTCATCTGCTGCAAGAGGAAACTGAGGTACAGAGCTGGGAAGAGACAGCCATCCCTGAAACTAGGTCTGCCTGTCTTCTGCCAGGTGATTCCGGATACAGATTCGGGCTCTTACAGATACCACCAATGCTGGCTGGCAAGGAGGCTCACCTGATTCCCACCAGCTCAAAGCAGTTCTCCTCGAAGTGTTTGGAGCAGAAGTAGATGTACTCGGATGATGGGTCCCATAGGCCCTGGCCGCTGGGGTCCAGCCTCTGGCAATTGGCCAGCCACAAGCCTCGCCTTGGGTTGTCCTTTTTGGGCAGTCTGTGGAGCCACAAACCTGTGAATCCCGGGGTTCCTGAACCCTGGGGCTACCTATGTTCCCAAGATGGGAATAGCTGGCTTTGCACATGATGCCAGGAGGCCGCCCTTCAACCCCAACAGGGAAGCACCGTCCTCCACAGCACAGGCGCGGAATCTAGGCCTCAAAAAGAGGCACAATTTGCTCAACGTCACCTAGTAGGTAAGAGCGCAGAGCAGAAAATTCAAGGGTGGTGGAGGTGCATCCTTCCTTTCCCATCCGGACTCAATTCCTCCTAGATCGCCCGCTTTACCCCCTCCCACCCACCTACAAGTTCAAGCTTCGCCCCAAACGGAGAACGCGTGTGTGCAATTGTGGCTTCACGCTAGCAAAATGCGCACATGTGCAGGTCAACCTGCGTGAGCCAGCACGCACGCGCGCTGACCTGTGGAAGGAGATGCCGCGATTGCGCGTCTCGCGGGTATCCCGAGTGCAGCAGCCGGCGGCAGAGCAGTGACGCGGCATCTGGGGAAGAGGCGGGAGCTTGGTCGCGGGCGGCTGGCCGGCCCGTAGGGGCCTCGAGCCCCCAGCCGCCGCTCCGGTTCAGGCAGCTCTGGCTTGCCGAGTCTCCCTCTGCCCGATTTCGCCCAAGCCCCTTCCCAGCCCTTTCTCGGGCTCCCGTCCGCGGCACTCACGGTCTCGCCATTGCTGAGCCGCCGGAGCCTCGCGAGATGTGGCGAGTGGCGGAAGTTGAAACCATAGAGACTGGGAAGTACGGGACGCTGGCCTGAAGGGCGGGTCTGGACCCGGAAGTGATGGGAGCATGGGGTCACAACTGTGAACGCTTCGTCCTAAGCTCCCCCTACGCTTTCGTCTTCGCAAAGTAAGCCCCTTGCCTTACCCTTTGTGGCTATTGGTTGTTGACCGGTAGTGCCTTTGGCCCGGACCATGCATTCTCGGCGGTCCCGGTTGCAAGAGAAGAAACTTCAACGGCAAGAAAAGGGGCCTGGGCTCGAGTTCAAACCTGACAAAAACCAGTGCTCACGACTTCTGGAGCGGTGCCTCTAATTGGAAGGGTGGGCAGTGGCGCGTGATTATGTTTTGGGAAATGTGATGGGCACAGGCTCCGTGCTAGCGACTTCCCTCAGGTACTTAAAGGGGAAAGCTAAGGGCCTTCCTAAAAGGGAGGCCAGAAATTGGGTTTGGGCTGGTGGGGCTGCCTCCCTGGCCCCTCCCACTAGATGGTAAAAACAGCCCCTCTGCAGCTTAGAAAAAAGCAGGTTACTGTTCCATTTTCCCCAAGAGCCTTTAGTATGGAACGAAGGACTTAAGAATGTTTACGTTTAAAATAATTGAAGCACCTTTTCTTAATTTCCTCAGCAGTGCTTTTTGAAGCCCTTTCAGGGAGTAACAGGTAATTAAATGTACAGTTTTTCAGTTTGAAAGGAAATGCTTTCCCCCTACAAATCCACTTGGAAAAAGGCAGGTATCTGGATGGGGAATTTTGTCAAATTGCAGCACAAGGGACAAATGATGCTTAATACAGAAACTTTAATAGATAAACATATCTTGTAATGTTACAGTGTGTGTGGGGGGGAATACAAAGGGATGGGTGCCAGCACAACTCTCCCATTCAGTATTCTTCCCCTTCTTCAGCCTCAGCTTCCACGGAATCCACGCCCACCTCTTCATAATCTTTCTCCAGAGCTGCCAGGTCCTCCCGGGCCTCCGAGAACTCCCCTTCCTCCATGCCCTCCCCCACGTACCAATGCACAAAGGCTCGCTTTGCATACATGAGGTCGAACTTATGGTCCAGGCGGGCCCAGGCCTCGGCGATGGCGGTGGTGTTGCTCAGCATGCACACAGCCCGCTGCACCTTGGCCAGGTCTCCCCCAGGGACGACGGTGGGGGGCTGGTAGTTGATGCCCACCTGCCAGAGGAGAAGAAAATAGAGTGAAGTTTGTATTGTGGCCTCAGAAATGGTAGCTTGTTTTTGAAAACTGGAGCTGTGGGCCCAGTTTAAATTAAGCCCTATAGAAACTGGTACATTAGTTTTTGGCAATATTTGTAAACATTTAATATCCTTTAACTGCTTACATCTTTGTTTCTTTTGATTGATTGGTTTCAGGGCTCGAGAAACATCAACTTACTTTTCCATTTATCTATGTATTTCATTTTTTTTTTTTGGGTGTGCCCTGACTGGGGATTGAACCTGCAACCCTGGCATACAGGGGGCTGCTCTAACCTACTTAGCTATCTAGTGAAGGCCGATCATATACTTCCACAGTTAGGATTTACTCACACAAGAACATAAAGCTACATGTATAAAGACTTCTCTGTATTTAAAGTGCTGTTTGTAATGGCAAAACTGGAAGCAAATGCCCATCATTATTACATGCCCATTCAGTAAAATATTCAATAAAATACTATATATGATTATGAAAAAGAATGATAAATCTGTCCCGGCATATATTTATAATCCAAGATATATTGTATATTTGATAAGCAGAAAAACAAGTTGAATTCTATGTATTTAGGCTTAGAAATGCCCATAGAGCAATAAATAGATTAGTGGTTTGGACAACTTAGGGAGCATCATGCTGGAGGAAGACAAATGCCTGGGAATGTGCTGAGGCAGTCACCTATCTCTGCCCTGGCGAGTAGTCAGTAGTAGGCAGCAGCCAGGCACACAATTCTCCAGGAGAGTTGGAAGGGCAGGGTAAAGGGCACAGAGGGTTCTGACCCTGATTAGGGGGCCCCATGGCTCAAAGCTAGGCCAACCAGCCCCTCCTAGTGGGAGTGCTGCCGGCTTCCCATTCTCTGGCCACCTGTGTACAGCAAGTTGCGTCTGTCACCTATGTGAAGAGAATGTGCATTCTTTGCCCATGCTGCTAGGCTCTTCCTGTGAACCTCACCCATATAGCAAGAGGCATAAGACATTAATATACACAGAACGTCACTGTAAGGACAAACAAAGCCCTGGGGAAAGAGAAGACATGAGTCAGCATTCATGTTTTAATATTTTGCCACTTATGTGTGTTTCTATAATAAAAAAAACTAAAAATATTTAAACATGGATGATTCCTTGAAAACACCATATCCCTAAACAAATGGTTGTTAAAGAACATGGTGAAATCCACTCAGACATGAGAAAGAATTTTTAAAGGAGCAGGAATTCACATGATCCATCTGAGGTTGGAGTGTCTTCCCTGGATACAGTAGAAGCTTTGACTTCCTGCGCCTCCTCCCAGACCAGCCTCCCTACTGGTTCTCAGGACCCAGAGACTCAGCAAGGAGATGAACCTGGGCATGGGGCACAGCAGCTCCCACAATGCCTCCCAGCTGAGGCTGGCTTAGATGTTCTTAATTTCCAAAGGTCACAGGACTGAAACAAACTTTCTCCCACTCAAGAACTTGGAATGGAAGGTTTCAACTCCTACCTAAAACCTCTATGGTCTGCAAACCTATGTAAGATTTAATGATTTTTTTTTTTTTTTGCATGAATCACATGCAATTCCCAAAATGAGGGTTTATAAATGTGGGAGGTCTACAGATGTATCTAATGCAGAAGACCAATTGTGAACAAGGACTTAAAGAAAATATCTACATTTCTATTAATGTAAATTTTACTATTTCAAATTTTTAAAAATAATTTCAAGGTCAACCTACATTTCCCATATTAAATCCACCATCCTAATGGGAACAACGATCCTTCAGAAATTTTCTCTTCTGTTAAAAGGTACACTAACTGATAACCAAGAGCGTAGCTGCCACGGAACAGGGTCTTCTCCACAAGGGCGGCATCCTGTCCTATCGCAGGGCCTGCAGCATGCTAACAGGTAAAACCACGCGTCATCACCCATCCTACCTTAAATCCTGTGGGGCACCAATCCACAAACTGGATGGTGCGCTTGGTCTTGATGGTGGCGATGGCCGCGTTGACATCTTTCGGGACCACGTCCCCCCGGTACAACATGCAGCAGGCCATGTACTTGCCATGGCGAGGGTCACACTTGACCATCTGGTTGGCAGGCTCAAAGCAGGCATTGGTGATCTCGGCCACGGACAGCTGCTCGTGGTAGGCCTTCTCAGCCGAGATGACTGGGGCGTAGGTGGCCAGGGGGAAGTGGATGCGGGGGTACGGGACCAGGTTGGTCTGGAATTCCGTCAAGTCCACGTTCAGGGCCCCGTCAAAGCGTAGGGAGGCCGTGATGGAGGACACGATCTGCCCAATCAGGCGATTGAGGTTGGTGTACGTGGGCCGCTCGATGTCCAGGTTGCGCCGACATATGTCATAGATGGCCTCATTGTCCACCATGAAGGCGCAGTCAGAATGTTCCAGGGTCGTGTGGGTGGTCAGGATGGAGTTGTAGGGCTCCACCACGGCCGTGGACACCTGGGGGGCTGGGTAAATGGCAAACTCGAGCTTGGACTTCTTGCCATAGTCCACCGACAGCCGTTCCATGAGCAGAGAGGCAAACCCGGAGCCGGTGCCGCCCCCGAAGCTGTGGAAGATGAGGAAGCCCTGCAGCCCCGTGCACAGATCCGCCTGGGAGAGAGCAGAGACATGAGCAGTGCCCTGTGAAGCCACACCGCCAACTCCAACGAGCCTAGGACACTTCTCTTTGACTCCACGATTTTAAATGGATCCCAGTCACCCCAGGTAACATGCATTCCACTGGGGGGAAGGCAAAGCAGACACCAGAGATTACGTATGGACGCACTGCAGCCACACCAGAAAGGAGGACCATGATTCATGCTTCTGCCTTGGGTTTTTCCAAAATGGCTCTGGAAGGCTTCCCAGCACCCTGCTTACCAGTTTGCGGATCCGGTCCAGGACCAGGTCAACAATCTCCTTGCCGATGGTGTAATGGCCTCTGGCATAATTATTGGCTGCATCTTCCTTCCCGGTGATCAGCTGCTCAGGGTGGAAGAGCTGCCTGTAGGTCCCTGTGCGCACTTCATCTACAGAGAGGACATGTGCCTTTAAGGACCATTGTTAACTCACCAGCACAGACAGACTGGGGGATGTTCAGTTCTACCAGCACGTGCTGTTCCTTGGAGGTGAACAGCATCCGTGTGTCACAGGGAGGCTCTATGTCACACACAGAGCACATCTGCAATCTATGGCTCTAGGCAGGTAAACTCAACTCATGGCAAATGCCAGCCTGACTGGAACCCCTGCACACAGGCAGTTCTCCATATTTATTTCGCACCAAATGGTACAATTTTTAAAATAGTTCACACAGGACAGTCACTAGGTCAGTGTGGTTTTTGCCAGGCAGTCCTATCAGGGCACCTGTGCGGCCTGGTCTCAGACTTGAGGGTGACATTCTGTCATCTCTGGGTGACCACTGACAGGTGCTCTCTCTGCAGCTCTCCTCAGGCAACTACTCTGGAGGGACCCAATGATTGTTCTCCAATTTCTATTTCTAGCTGCAGGTGAAGACTCATGCACCAGCATGAAGGTGCACAGCATGAAGGTGACGCCAGCCTGACTCTGCCCTGTTTGCCCCAGTACCTACCAACCACGGTGGGCTCCAGGTCCACAAACACTGCTCTGGGCACATGCTTGCCAGCCCCAGTCTCGCTGAAGAACGTGTTGAAGGAGTCATCCCCACCACCAATGGTTTTGTCACTTGGCATTTGCCCGTCAGGCTGAATGCCATGTTCAAGGCAATATAATTCCCAGCAGGCATTGCCGATCTGGACACCGGCCTGTCCCACGTGGATAGAAATGCACTCTCGCTGGGAAACAGAACATAAATATGAGACCCATTCATTTTCCAGGCAACTGTCACTATATGGCATGCTATATATATGCATTCCAGTGTCTAAGGCTTTCTCAAATGTTATTTTCTATGAGGTTTGTGTGATCCAGTTATCCCTGTAAAAACGGAGGTGCCAAACCACTTAGCTAAGTGCTATGGTTAGTCTCAGAATCTAATTATCAAGATTAATTCATTTTATTAAATCTCTACCCTGTGTACCGTGACAAAATGGAAAGTACATATAAAATACTTGTGCACACATTGCAGTACAGCTGTACTGAGAAAAAGCACTTGTGTATCTGAGTTGCCAACTGTGAACTAGCTGCTTTTTTCGCGGCATGCTGTTTGTATTTGAAAGAAATGACAAACTGGCTGTTCAGACTTGGGTATTTGTTATTTATGTTACCATCTTTGCTGTAAAGTAATAAAAAGTATTTTTACAGTTCTTAGTTTTAATTCCTAATGGGACAAATGTAGGGAGGTTCTGAGACCAGAATGTTTGAGAATCACCCTCCAGTCTCCAGGAACTCAACACTGTGGTTTGTCCTCTCAGAGACAGTCAAGGCCATCTCACAGGACAGCTGCCACTCTGACTTTTAAAAAATATATATATTTTATTGAATTTTACAGAGAGGAAGAGGGATAGAGTCAGAAACATGGGTCAGCCGTCTCCTGCACGTGTGTCTCCCTCCCCTCCCCCCCGGATGTGCCTGCAATCAAGGTACATGCCCTCGACCGGAATGGAACCCCGGACCTTTCAGTCCGCAGCCAGATGCTCTATCCACTGAGCCAAACTGGTTTCGGCCGCCCTGGCTCTTTAAGGGGCAATTTCCTGTCTGCCCTTGCCGACCCCCCTCCCATGATGGAGGTCGCCACCGCCTTCTGGGCCCACAAACTCAGAATGAGCTCGAGTCCTCGTGTGTGTGTGTGTGTGTGTGTGTGTGTGTGTGTGTGTGTCCCCGTCCGTCCGTCCGTCCAGGGGGCCTCGGGCCTCGTGGTGCCTCTGGGCTGGCTCTTCGCTAGCCCCCCCCCGGCCCCGTCTCCCCGCCTAGGCCCGCTCCCGCCGCACCCCCGGCGCTCTCCGTGGGCTGCGGCCTCACGTGGCGGACTTCGTCCACCCTCCCGCCTGGGAGTGTGCAGGCCTGCCTGTCTCCACGGTCCTTCCAATGTGCGCCGGGCCTACCGCGCCCGCCCAGCCCCAAGGCCTTACCATGGTGAGCGCTGCCGCTGCCGGACTCTGCTCCTCGACCAAAAAGAAACGGTAGCGAAGCTCCGCGCGCCCAACGGCCACCTCCGCACCGCGCACGCTGCCCCTTATAGGCCCGCCAACGCCCAGGCGGCCATTGGTCCGGGGCGCCTCAGGCGGGCCAAGGCCTAGAACCCAGCTTCTGATTGGCTGTCGCTCGACTCCTGTAGTGCGGCACGTTCTGATTGGCTGCAGGTTTGGCGGGAAGGCTGCGGAGGTCGAGGAAGGCTGAGCGCACATTCAGGTGTTTCCGGAGCATTCTCCGACTGGAGATTGGAGCAGCTGTGGCGCCCGCCCGGCTGGGGCACAGGAGGTTTCCATGCCTGTGAGCACCTGGCGGCATGCGAATGACTCGATGTCCGCCTTGTGCGGTCACCCCCTCCCCAGGCATCTCAAGCCCTTGACTCCCTGCTTCGTATGCGAGGCCTTTTGCAAACATGGCCACCTCATGGAGGAGGTATGACAGACATCCACCCTAAGTCTGCACCCTCTCACTTCCCCACCCCTTTCCGGTGCAGATAGGCCTGTTCAAGCCAGCACCCTGAAATTGGGCAGGATTTTATTACTTCTTTAATGAGGAATGGGTGTCCTGGGACAAGGGGGTGGGGGCGGTGCCCATTTGGGAGGACTTTGGGACAATTAACTTGATTCGTCCATTCCGTAAAGATCGACTAAATTTTCTTTAGAATCCAATTTTTATTTTTTTTTAAACTTTGGGAAACTTGGGGATCCAGGCTCATTACCGTAATGCAGCACTCTGTTCTAGGGTGCCAGCCATATCTTAACTTCCCCGGTAAGGAGAGTGGGGAACCCGCCCCCTGACATGGACATGCCAGGTTAAGGAATTGGGACTTTCCTATAGGACTTGAGGAGCCTCTGAATAGTGGCATTGGTGATAGGGAGGAAGAGGATGTAGGAGGGTCAGAGAGAACCAAGGAAATCAAGAGGAACCCGCCCTGCCTTTTCTCCCCATGAAAGTGAATCTTTCTGTCTTGTTTAGCTTGGGCTGCCATAACAAAGTACACACACTGTCCGGCCAGCGCGGCTCAGTGGTGGAGCATCGGCCTATGAACCAGGAGGTCATGGTTCGATTCTGGGTCAGGGCACATGCCCGGGTTGCAGTCTCTGATTCCCCAGTGTGGGGTGTGCGGGAGGCAGCAGATCAATGATTCTCATCATTGATGTTTCTATCTCTCCCTCTCCCTTTTTCCCTGAAATCAATAAAAATATATTTAAAAAATAAAACCCAAAACAAAATATCGCAGACTGAGTGGCTGAAACAACAAATTATTTTTTCACAGTTCTGGATGCTGGAAGTCCCAGATCAAGGTTGGGAGCATTGGGAGGGCTTGCTTTCTGGCTTACAGTGTTTTCCTGTGTCTTCACACCAGAGGACAGGGAAGAGAACAAGCTTTCTGATGTCTCTTCTTCTTTTTTTAATATATATATATATATATATATATATACATATATTTTTAAAAATGTATTTTATTGACTTTTTTACAGAGAGGAAGGGAGAGGGACAGAGATCCAGAAACATCGATGAGAGAGAAACATTGATCAGCGGCCTCCTACACACTCCCCAATGGGGATGTGCCCGTAACCAAGGCACATGCCCCTGACCGGAATTGAACCCAGGACCCTTCAGTTCACCAGCCGACACTCTATCCACTGAGCCAAACTGGTTTTGGCTTAATATATATTTTTATTGATTTTAGAGAGGAAGGGAGAGGGAGAGTTAGAAACATTAGTGATGAGAGAGAATCATGGATCAGCTACCTCCTGCACGTTCCACACTGGGGATCAAGCCTGCAACCCAGGCTTGTACCCTTGACCAGAATTGAACCCAGATCCTTCAGTCTGCAGGTTGACGCTCTATCCATTGAGCCAAACCAGCTAGGGCCTGATGTCTCTTCTTAAAAGGACACTAATCCTATTGGATCATAATCCCACCATTATGACCTCATTTAACCTTAATTACCTCCTATCTCCAAATAGAGTCACCTTGGAGGTTACGGCTTTTAAGATAAGAATTGTGGGGAGGGTCATAATTCAGGATGTAGCACTCACTTTACTCAGGACTTCAACCACACCATGCACACAACTGAATTGTAGCCTGTGTCAGGTTGTGTTTTTAAGTACTATTTATTTTTCTGATTATGAAAAGAACACATACTTAGAGTAGAAAGTGTAGAAATTCAGGAAAATATCAAAAACATAAAAATCCATAAACCTAGAGTATATTCATGTAATGATGCAACTATTACCATAATTTTAGAACATTAAAATACATTTTTTAGATAGAGGAAGGGAAAGAGGGAAACACCAATCCACTGCCTCCTGCACACACCCAACCCAGTATTGAACCCATAACTTTGGTATGTGCCCTGACTCGTAATTGAACCCGGGAACTTTTTGGAATACAAGACAATGCTCCAACCAATTGAGCCACACTGGACAGGACAATTTCAAAACATTTTATCACTCCAAATTTCATCCTTTTTTTATTGCCTTTGTATGGTTATACCACATTTTATTTACCCATTCATTCTTCAGTTGGTGAGCATTTGCACTTTGCAGATATTAATAATGCTGCTGTGAACATTTGTGTACAAGTTTTTGTGTAGACATACGTTTTTATTTCTCTAGGAGTGGATTTGCTGGGTCATATGGTAGCTCCATGTTTAACCTTTTGAGGAACTGTTAAAAAAAAAACACATAATTTTTTTATCCTGATTTTCTTAACATTAACCTTGTGCATTTTCAGAAATTGGTCACTGTACTTTGAGCACTTGGCTTTCAATGTTAGCAAAGTTCCAAATTTTAGTAACCAATCCCCTCTTATTTGGCATTTAAGTTATTTACAATTTTCATTATTATAAATAGCATTACTTCTATAGAGCAGATTGGTCAGACCACTGGATCAAAGGACACAGGCAATTTTAAGGCTCTCGGTGCCTACTGATAAATTGCCTTCCAAAAAAGCTGTGACAGTCTGCATCATGGCAAGTTGAGTTTGGGAATGCCAGTTGCACACCGCCTTCTATTTTGATTGTCTTCCAAGGTAAATCACCAGAGCAGAGACTTGTGTGGGCAGTTTTGACCCCATGCCCAGCTCAGCGTGCAGCACATGGTACAACTTCGTGTTATAGGAATGAGTGAGAACGAAGGAAGGCCCAGGTGAGTGCAGTGGTTGGGATGGAAAGGAGGATGCAGGTGTCTTGAGTCAGTGTGAAGATTGCTCCATGAGACCACCTGGTTGTCATGGTGATTCAATGCAGGCCCAGATAATAAGAACACATTGTGAGGCTACACTCCACAGTCATTTAGGGACAGACGCTGGTAGGGATGGTCTCAAGACCCCCAGTAACTCTTTTTTGTATTCCACTCTGCCGACATCAGTCTTTATGCAAAGCCCTGGAAGAGTTACCTTCACTGAGCTAGCGAGATCATCAAACTCTCTGTTCACCTGGATATCCTGAGGAGAAACCAACAATCACTTTCTGAGAACTTGACTTTTTTACTTACACACACGAGGTCTTGAAGAAGGTCCTTAGGACAGCTTCTTTCCTATGGATGACAATGGTCTCACTCCCCAAACTATTAAAATCAGGAAGAGAAGGGGCTCAAGGGAGGCTTCTAGGGACCTGCTGTATTTGTTAAGCTGGAGGCTGATTATTAGATACTAGTGGCCTGGTGTATGAAATTCATGCATGGGGAGAGTTGTCCCTCAGCCCGGCTTGCACCCTCTCCAATCTGGGACCGCTGGCTCCTAACTGCTCACCTGCCTGCCAACCTGCTTGCCCCCAACTGCCTCCCTCCCCCTCCCCCCCCCTTGCTGGCCTGATTGCCCCTAACTTGATTTTGCCTGGCCCTGCCACCATGGCTTTGTTCAGAAGGACATCGCAAGGTCTCTCTGTCTAATTAGCATATTACTCTTTTATTATTAGATACCCTATTTGAAAATTCACTGACCTCTGCCCTTAATCTGTGTCCACTTTTCAGCATAAATATTAAAAAAAGAAAGAAAGGAAGGAAGGAAGGAAGGAAGGAAGGAAGGAAGGAAGGAAGGAAGGAAGAAAGAAAGAAAGAAAGAAAGAAAGAAAGAAAGAAAGAAAGAAAGAAAGAAAGAAAGACAGACAAAGGGACTGGGGAAAAGAGAACTGTCTTCTCTGTAAGAGCCCTTTCCATAGGGTCTGTCATCTCATTCTATTGTCACAATGATCCCGGCCAATAGATATCAGCCCCATTGCACATAAAGATGAGACTGAGTTCTGGGAGGGGCTTTATGAGAGCTGTAAGAATTCAGAAGTATTTTCCTTAAAGCCGAGGATAAATTCTGAGTCAGATTAGACTGATGGTAAGAGTTAAGGAACAGGCCGAAACCTGTTTGGCTCAATGGATAGAGCGTCGGCTTGGACTGAAAGGTCCCGGGTTCGATTCCGGTCAAGGGCATGTACCTTGGTTGCGAGCATATCCCCAGTAGGGGGTGTGCAAGAGGCAGCTGATTGATGAATCTCATCATCGATGTTTCTAACTCTCTATTTCTCTCCCTTCCTCTCTGTACAAAAGCAATAAAATATATTTAAAAAAAAAAAAAAGAGTTAAGGAACAGGAAAATAGAACACTGCATCTAGATTCAGGATCCAAGATCCCATATGATGGGCTCAGGACTTGGCTGCAGGCCTGATGGATCCATTTGTCTGATGGCACATCCTGTTCTATTTTCATTATATAAAAGCTTTAGAAAATAACCATACATTGCATTAAATAAGCATGTACTTTGGCAGGGCAGCTTTATATATCGTTACATTTTTTAGAATGCTAGAATCCAGTGCTGACAGGAATTCTCAGAGTAGAGGGAACATGGTCATGGCCAGCTCTTTTCCGGCTTTGGAGCCGAAGAGACCAGGCATTTAGGGGCAGAGGAAAGAAGAAGGCTGTTTAGACCAGTTGTCCCAAGCCTGATGGACTGAGACTGTAAAAACACATCTCTGGAAAGACTTTGACTCAAGTCTGGACTTAAATAAATCAGGGTGGAATAAGCAGTGATTTGTGACAAATTTCTCTTAATAATTCATATTTGGGGATTCTCTCCTTAATGTTAATTGCCTCAGAAAAGAGTGACACTTGTTTTTATATTAGAAAGACAAAATTGAATGAAAACGGGTCCCCATTTCCCTCACAGCCACACAAATGAGTCTTCCAGCACCATGATTCGCCTGCAGGCAATACAGGAAATGGGGGGGGGGGGGCTGCCTTGCAAGCGCTGAACCTGCAAATCCAAATATTAGTGAACAGTAAGCGTTGTCCCTCTTGAGCCACTTATGCTCTCTTAGCCCATGAAGAGCCCAGGCAGGGGTCTGAGGTGAGACCACAGCAGTACCCCAGTCAGACCTGGGAGTGGAGCCAGAATGGGCATTATGATCTACTCTCAGGCCTGGTGTGGAACTCAGACTCCACCACACTATGTATCTGGGCAGGGCACTTTGTTTCTCTAAGCCTTACTTTCTTCCTCTCCATATGTAGACCTCAGGGCTGTGGGGAAGCTCAGAGGGGAATGAAAAGTTCTTACAGAGAAATCCAGCAGTTCCAGGGCAGACACTGGATTATCCCGGACAGACTTGAGGACACCCAAGCAGCCTTCACTTCGCATGGGATTCCTGGACATCTAAGAAACACACACACATGCACACAAAACAGAAAAGCTGATCCTAGGGAGGCCGGGAGGGCACCCCAAAAGGGAAGATTGGGGATTCCTTGTCTCTAATGGTGTGCCTCAGGATAGCCCCACTGTCTCATCGCATAAGGTGTCTCCATCAGACAGAACGCTCTGGGTGAGGCTTTGGGGCCAGGGGAGAGAGGAAGTAGACACTGAGCACTTCCCCAGTGCCTGGCTCTGCCCCATGCCAAGATGCAGACACACAAGACATACTCCTGCCCTCAAAGAGCTCACTCACTGGAGGAGAAGAGGGAAAAGAAACATAAAAACGCAATGTGATAAGTACAGTGAGAGTGTGAGCCAACTCTACCTGGGAGGTAAAGGTTGGGTGGGTGATCAAATAACTGTGCTGAGCTTTACAGACGAGGTAGTGGAAGCTGGGCATTTCAGCAAGAAGAGCAACAGGGGCAAAGAGAAATAAGGAAATGCACAGCATGTCTGGAGAGTTCTAAGGAGCTTGGGTGAGATAAGTACATTTCAAGGCAGGAGGGAGAGGCAGGTTGGCAGAGCCCATATCCTGGCTGCAAATGACACAATACTAAGCTTGACTCTATCCACCAGGGAGCCTCTGATGGGTTGAAAGCATACTTTCAAGGCAGATAAGTACATTTCAAAGCAGGAGGGACAGAGGCATACTTCTGCTTTAGAAAGATCGCCCGGTAGCAGGTGAGAAGAAAGGGCTGGCGATGAGAAACCAGCAGGTCAACAAAACTCCAGGAGGGCAAGTGAGGAGGAGGAGCAGGTAGCCTGAGAGCTCTTCAGGAGAAAGGAAGATGTTGGAAAGAGGGAGGGACAAGCTTCTGCCTGGATGAGAAGGAGCCCTGCCCCTATACACACCACGAGGCAGCCTTCAGAGGGAAATAATGCATTCAGAATGGATTCTGAGAACCCTACCTGCCTATGAGACATCTGGGGTACCATCCAGCAGGTGGAAATTTGGATCCAGAGCTTAAGAGAGAGGTCTGGGCCAAAACCGGTTTAGCTCAATGGATAGAGCGTCGGCTTGGGGACTGAAGGGACCCGGGTTCGATTCCGGTCAAGGGCATGTACCTTGGTTGCAGGCATATCCCCAGAGGGGGTGTGCAAGAGGCAACTGATTGATGACTCTCTCTCATCGATGTTTCTAACTATCTCTCTCCCTTCCTCTCTGTACAAAATCAATAAAATATATTAAAAAAAAAAAAGAGAGAGAGAGAGGTCTGGGTTCTAGAGCAGGAAGTGGGGGGAGGCATGGGATAGGGTAGGGGATGGGAGAGGAGTAAGCCTCAGGCTGGGGATGGGAGTGCTGCAGGGGCCTCCTCTGCCAGTTGAGCGAGTTGAGGGCCAGGCAGGACTGGATTACCCGCACCCCCCACCAGCTGGTGGTACTATCCTCTGAGCACATGCTGTTGGCACAGTGGTTCTCAGGGAGCTGCTCTATCCTCATTGCACCCTCGCTTCTCTGTCTTCTCCTCAGCTGCTCCGTCCCCACTGGCAATCCTGGAGGAAGGAAACTGCTGTGCACACAGGGCCTCAGGTAAGTCTGAGCAATGGCTAACAGTGCACCTGGGCTGATCCTGGGTTCTATAATAGTAAGGCCAGAGGAAGAGCAGGGGCAAAGATGGAGGGGAAGCAAGGGTGCCTCAATCAGCAGCAGCAGAGCAGCACTCCGGGGGGCTGAGGAGGAGAAAGGACAGCTGGGAGATGTGGTGATATCACTGGGAGGGAAGGATGGAGCAGGGAGGAGTCTGAAGAAGTGCATGCACCCGGCTAGAGATAGGTGAGTGAGTAGCAAGGGAAGGACAGGGTAAAAGAGGAATCCAGGAGGCCCTCTCCCCCACCTGGGCTCTGGAACCTGTGTTCCCTGCTGCCCCTGGGGTGGACTTATGTGACAGGGGAAGCATCTGTGTGGACAGACTCAGGCTGGTCTGCTGGGGCCTCCCCATCAGTCTAGCACTCACAGCAAGAATCCTCAGTGTCTTGTTGACCCGGAGGCCCCGGCCCAGGCTCCGGGCTCCCACCGCAGAGATGCGGTTGTTGCTGCAACAGGAAAACACATGCATTGTGCTATCTTCCGTGTAGCGGCACAGCGCCAGACTGTCTCAGACCCCAGCTCTGGCCTCAAATGTCAGCATCTCTCATGGAATCCTCTGGCCTTGGCTCCTTACACGGGGAGGAGTGGAGGGGAGGACTACAGCAGAGAGGCCCTGCTCACTCTGCAGCTCCTGGGAGGGGCTCAGCCCTGGCAGCCCAACCATGACCTGCCAGGCTTCTCTTCTGTCCCTCTCTTTTCCCCTGGACTTGCGGCCCCTCCTCTGGTTACCTACCGAGGGCTGAGAGTCTGCCCGGGCCGGGAGGAACAGCACACATAGCAGCCCACCCCCCTCCCAGCAGCCACATGCTGAGGGGAGCATGCACATGGACCCACTTATCAGAGTCAGCTCCTCTTCTGAAAGGGAGGAAAGCTCACACAGAGCATCCAGCCTACACCAGGCTCTGCTGAAGATACTTTCCATACACTGGCAATTCCCAGCCCCGGCCTGTGTGGTAGGAATTATGAGCCCTGTGTGTAAGCGATGGCCTTGAATGAGAGGATGTAGCTTAGGTGCTCCCGGGTTGTGGCTCAAGCCCATCATAGACCGATCAGTCTGGGAATTGAAGTGGTGAACAGCAGCAGGATCACGGAGCCCCTGGTCCCTGCCTGGGGTGGCTCTGAGCCCAGACACTGTGACACGGGGGGCGTCCTGTGCTCCTCACCTCATGTTGAGTTCCTCCAACACATTGTTGGTCCGAAGTGCCTCACCCACTGCAGAGGCTCCTGGGTCTCCAAAGCCATTGAATGAGATGTCCAGGACTCTCAGGAAGATGTTCGCCTGGGATACAAAAAAGCAAAGCCATGGGACCACAAGTGACAGTGGAGAAAGCCAGAGCCACAGCCTTCAAGCCCAGGACACCCGCGGTGCAGAGCACAGACTGAGGGCAAGACAGAGGTTCCAGGGGAGTCTTGGGGCTTGGACCAGTACTGGACCATGGTGACCAGTAGGGCAGAACAACCAGAAGCACAGCATAGAGGGCATGAATACAGACCCCAGAGACGCAATGAATAGGCCCCATGCTTGCTTGGGGACCTCTTGAAGGGGGGTACCCCAAGGCACAGAGCAGCTCAGGGGCCTAGAGTTGGGTGAAACCTGCCCAGGGGGGCTGTGATGGGGAGAAGGATGGGAGCTTGTGGGTATGCTGTGAAGACAGACCTGTCACCTTGTGGGGCAGGACCCCAGCTCAGCCCCTATAGGAGCGCAAGGCAGCAACTGCCATTCCCTGAAGAGGACCCAAAAAAGATAGCTGACACAGAGGGCAATACAGGCATTTTGTGCCACCCTGGAAGGGACTGCAGCCACCCATTCCTGAGGCCTTTGGACCACAACCATGGGAGCACATGGCTTGTTAGAACGTGTACTGGGATCTAAGCGTGTCACTCATGGAGCACCTGTGCATGCCCCATAGGGAGCATGTCACCAGACTGCACGCTGTCCCTCACCGTGGAGTCTACGATGTCTGGGGAAGGTGTGTAGTAATCAGCTGCGGATTCCTCAGTAAATGACATGAGATGGGGTACAGTGCTTTGAAGTCATAAAATGGGTCTGGGAAAATAAAAGGCCCCTATCAAAATATCCCTTACGCTCTGCTTAAAAGGTCCAAGCCTCTTTTCTGAAGAGCTGTAATGATGGGGAGCTGCTCCCTGGGAGACCTGCTGACAAGGGACAGGCTGGCTGTGGGGTGGGTGGGGGCCTCATACCCCCAGTCCTCTGGCAAAGGAGACCGCTCCTGGGCCTCGAAGATGATTCCAGCTTATGTTAAGCTCAGTGAGTCCTGTGTTTTCTGCCAGGGCTGGTCCAAGCGTCTCTCCTTCCGAAACACCAAGACAGACCTTCTTATTCACTCTGTACATTCCTTCAAAAAACGATACTGATGCATCCCCTCCCCCCAAGTCTGGTTCAGCAGGTGCCCAGGAATCTGTATTCCTAACCCAGGGTCCCAGGTGATTCTTTAAAAAAAAAAAAAAAAGTATATATATATATATATATATATATATATATATATCTTTATTGATTTCAGAGAGGGAGAGAGAGAGAGAGAGAGAGAGAGAGAGAGAGAGAGAGAGAGAGAGAGAGAGAGAAACATCAATAATGAGCTAGAATCATTGATGGGCTGCCTCTAGCACACCCACTACTGGGGATTGAGCCCGAAACCAGGCATGTGCCCTTGGCAGAAATCAAACCTGGGACCCTTGAGTAACAGGCCAACGCTCTATCCACTGAGCCAGACCAGCTAGGACCCAGGTGATTCTTATAATCTATTGGAGTGGTTGGGGGCAGGCAGGTAAAATGCCATGTTCTTGGCAAAGCAGATTGCTCAGGCAAAGGCCCTGGAGCATGAGAGAAAGTAGTAAGGCCAAGGAATCTCACTGATGCCTTCCACAGCACTTAGAATAAAACCTTCATGCCTTTTGCCATGTTTTATAGCCCTTCAGCCCCTGTTGCCTCTCTACCCCACGGCCTAGCCGCTCTCCCCTGGCTCTCTGACGTCTGCCAGTCTGGGTAATAGGCCTGCATGTTTATTGTCCTTCTGCTTGAAAGGCTCTCCCTCTGATTTTTCCATGGCTGCTTCCTCCCAACCCTGCTCATTTCAGTTTAAATGTCATCTCTGCACAGAGGCCACCTCGGCCACCTCTCTAATGGGTGGTTCCCATTCTTCTCTAGAATCGTGTCCTGTTTGTTTCTTTTATAGTAGTAATAATTATGGAGAGTTATCTTGTTAGTATGTGTTCCTTGAGGCTGGGGCCTTTGCTTTGTTCATGGTTAGATTCTTAGAGGTCCAATCAGCTCCCAACACAGGTAGCAGCAAGCAGTGAGATATTCGTGGAGCGGATTAAGAGTCTTGTGTGGAAGGAGTGGGAAAGGTGCAGGTCTCTGTGGGACCTGGGGAGCAGGAGCCAGAGCATGGATGCTCAGATAGGTCCCGCCAACCTCCACCCGCCTCTGCCCCAGGAAGGTGAGCTCAAGTGTCTCCTGGTGGCCTTGGCCGGGTATTACCTGCTTGGTCATTTAGCTGGTTATAGCTCAGGTCCAGGGACTTCAGGCCCGTGTGGGCCAGCAGGAGTTCAGCAAGGTACCGGGCTGCCTGCTCCTCCAGGCTGTTCCCTGCCAGCTGTACCTTCTGTATGGCAGGGTTTGCCACGAGGGCAGCGCAGACGGCCTGGGCTCCCACCGCTCCCAGCTGGTTCTCTGACAGGTCCACATCTGGGGATTGGCACCACTCCTGTCAGTGGCATTCAAAGCCAGGCGCCATCCTCCTCCACCCTGCTTCATGCCTTCCAGGCCTGAGCTGGCAAAAGGGGCTTTGTAGCCGTACTGTCCAGGGGTGCATGGCGACTCTGGCACCTATCAGATGGGTTTCCTCAGGCCCCAGGTAACTTCCCCGATGCCATTCCCCACCCCATGAGTTTATGAGCTTCTTTGTCAAGGAGCTAAGACCACCCACTTCCTGTTGCTATGAGAATGCCCATGATGGAGATGCGACCACCCTGTTGATCATTTGGGCCTGGTAGTAATACAAGCCCCAGAACAGAAGCTCTCACTGCTGGGGACCTACAATTATAGTCTAAGTGAGGACCTATGTGGGCCAGACAACTCATCCCTTATGTGGGCCACATGCAGTTTCACTGATTCTCTCCCCATCTCCAAAGTCTAAGTGGTCTTGTTGTGCCATTTCACAGATTGGAAATTGAGGCTCAACAAGGTTGAGCTTCTTGCCTAGGGTCCCCCTTCTTATTAATGGCAGAGGCAGCATTTGAATCCAGTCCCACCAAACACCCACCCCTCCTTCCCTCTTCTCACCCTGCCTAGCCCCTTCCTGTGTGTCAAAGGACTCTCCCACCTGCACTCAGGCACTGGGAGCCACCATATGAAGAATGTGCTGGCCAGCGGGGGAGGTGAGTGGGTGCCACGGGGTTGGACAGGAAAGGGTGGCATCAGCTTTGGGTGTACCGCAGGTCTAACTCCACCCTTGTGATGAGGTCCCCTCCCCAGCAACACCCACAGGTAAGAAGCTCTGGGGGCAGGGTACACCCCTCAGAAAAGGGAGGGCGCAAGCACCCATGGCTTGTAGGGACAGGCCCACCTACCACAGATGCTGCTGCTTTTGCTCAGAGCCCGCGCCAGGGCCTTTGCGCCGGCCCCACAGAGCTCGTTGTCCCGAAGGTCCAGCCGCTTGACGTAGGGATTGAGGGATAGCGCAGGAGCCAGAGCCCGGGCCCCCTAGGACAGAGAGGGGCCTAAAAGGCCTGATCCTTCCCGGGCTGAAGGCCCCAGACATAGATAGCTACTACCTTGGCTCATGTTTCCAGGGCTCAGCCCACTTGGTGCCTTCCAGCTGGCAGGCCCTCCCTTTCCCCATGCCCAGGGGACACCTGCTTCTCGTTCTAGGCTCCACCTAGATCCCACCTCCTGGAGCCTTTCCTGATCTCTCCCTCCAGCAGGTGAGGTGCCCAGTGCAGGCTACCTGGCCCTGATTGAACTGTTTCAAAGCCCTGGTCCCAACTGTCACCCAGATGTGAGGGTGGGCTATGCCTGGCACAGAGCAAAGCCAGGGAGTGTGTGGGACAGGCTCAGGAAGGGGGCTACACCCATGGCTGCTGCCTCCCAGGTCCCGTCCCTACAAGCCTGGCCCCAAGGTCCTCTCCAGGGGTACCTGGGGCCCCAGGCCACGGTGCCGCAGGTTCAGCTCTGGGGCTCTCCCTTGGCGCAGAAAGCGGGAAACAGGCACAACACCATGGGCCTGGCAAGACCTCAGGTAGAGGGTATCCTTGACCGGTTCTCTGAGCTCTTGGGTGCCTAGTAGGAGACAGAGAGAAGAATGTGGGTCCCTCTTCAGGCACAGCCAGTCATCTTCCAAGGGTTTCCCTGTGCTCTGTCACTACCAGGCATTTCACTCCGCAGCAGCGTGTTCTAACTGGAGCGTCTGATGCCCCAGGAGCATTGCAGGGAAGGCACAGGGAGTTGCCGCCACCGGCTGTGCTGATGGTGTCCCAAGGAGAGCTCCCTGCCCACTTGATCGAAGCCCCCTGCCCACTTGAGCTCCCTGCTCTGCTGGACAAGGGGCCCTGCCCACTTGATGCCAGCCTGTCCCTTCCACTCCTGCCAAAGAAGCCCCAAAGGTGAGACCAGCCGGGCATGCCCTGCCCGGAGGCACCTTCTGTCTCCAGGTTAGAGTCCGAATCTGTGTCTGAATCCTCAGCCTCCGGGACCCCTGCAGAGCGCACAGCTGCTGGAGCCTCCGCTGCCACCTCTTTCTCCTGCTCTTCACTCTCCCCAGACTTCTCGCAGGGACCCCTCATGGTTACGTCCATTTTGCATTTGCGGACACCGATGTAGGAACTACGCACCACATCACCAGCCAGGGAATTTGGGCGGACCCTCCGGCTTCAACAACCAATTGCAGCAAACAGGCTTTCCTTACAGCAAATAGAGACGCAGTCACTGGAGCAACCTGGTGTTGTTGGTTGCTGTAGAAACCGCCTCTAGTCTGCTCTGAACTTGAGTCTGCTCTTAGCTAGGCAGACAAGACCTTGAGCGCAAGGGTGGGCGCTTTGCAGGTGCTTATTCTCCCAGCTATCTCATGCGGTTCCAGCATCGCCCTCCTTCCCAGGGCTAGGGGAGATACCTGACTCTGGGCTTTTAGTTCCTGCGCTTGGGGGATGTGGGCAGTTTGTGAGGAGGGCATTACACAGGAAGGCTGGGGAACCTTGCAGAGCCTCCTCTCTGGAGCCAGTCACACTCTCTGTGGGTCCCAGTTCTTTCATGCTCTAGGTCAGTGGTCGGTAAACTCATTTGTCAATAGAGCCAAATATCAACAGTACGATTGAAATTTTTTTGGAGAGCCAAATTTAATATATTTATAATTGATTTTTGAGAGAGAAGGGAGAGGGATAGAGAGTTAGAAACATCGATGAGAGAGAAACATCGATCAACTGCCTCTTGCAAACCCCCTACCGGGGATGTGCCGGCAACCAAGGTACATGCCCTTGACCGGAATCGAACCTGGGACCTTTCAGTCCGCCGGCCCACATTCTATCCACTGAGCCAAACCAGTTTCGTCAAGAGCCAAATTTTTAAACTTAAACGTCTTCTAACGCCACATCTTCAAAATAGACTCGCCCAGGCCGTGGTATTCTGTGGAAGAGCCACACTCAAGGGGCCAAAGAGCCGCATGTGGCTCGAGAGCTGCAGTTTGCTGACCGCTTCTCTAGGTCGTATATGCAGCTTCCTTCACCAGGACGTTCCTCCCCAACTTTGTTGAACTTCAGAATCTTCAAGTGTGGGTTCAGAGGTCACTTTTTTCTGAAGCTTTCCTTGGCCCTCCGCTGGACCCCTGCAACCCCAGTACCTCTCACAGTTCCTATACCGCCTATCACTTATCCCCGCATCACCCAAGGAAGTGAGTCCTGAGGGCCGGGAACAGGGGCTGCTCCTCTCTGTGTGCCCAGGGTCCGGCAGAGGGAGTCTGGAGAGGCCCAGGGCAGCTGGAGGTTGGGACTGAACCCACGATTGGGAAGTGAGAGGGAAGGCTGGATCCTGCCCCAAGTGGATCCTGTCCCTTTAATAGCTGTTGGCCAGGTCCTTCTTGGACTCCTGCTTTATCTCCTGTTCAGCTGTGACTGCAGCTGCTCTGCTGACTCATGTGCCCCAGCAGCCAGCAGGAGCTGGGAGCATGGGCTCCCCAGTGGCCTTGGCAGCCTGGGGGCTTCTGGACTACAAGACCGCGAAGTATGTGATGACCAAGAACTGGTGGGTGGGCGTCCTGCAGAGGCTCCTGCAGCTTGGGGCTGTGGTCTACGTGGTAGGGTAAGAGAACGGCTCCTGGCCACGTTGGCTGAGGGACCATGACTTCTCCTGCTGGGCTCAGGGTTGGGGGTTTGATTCTTCAGGGGCTGGGCTGGTGGTAAGTGGAGGCCGGGGCAGGTTGGGACAGGGTAGTGGATAGGCAGAAGGAAGGTTTTCTGTCTGTATAGGGGCCAGTGGGTGAAGAATAAACCGTGTGCCCACCTGCCTCTTTTCCTGAGCCTTGTCCTAGCCCCATGTTGGGCTCTGGGTACAGAGAAGGTTGGGCTCCACTACTTGCCCATGAGGCCATGGGCAGGGCAAGATGTAGCCCCTGACACTTGTGTGAACTATAATACTAAGGACCCCAATAGAATACAAGATTCCCCGACTCACCAGTTCTGGCCGAATCAGGGGAATCTTTAAGGAGAAAGCTGGGACAGGGGGAGAGTTTTGGCTGGTGAAGGAATTGGTAGGGGGCATCTCCAAGCCCATGAGTGCCTAATAGGAGACACCATGTGGCACTGGCTCTCTTAGGCATGGCCTGTGTTTCTGGCCTGTGCAGGGTGTTGGGGGGCAGGGGGAGATGACAGGGATGAGCATAGGGGACTTGAGTGGTGTTCTGGGAGCCTACAGGGTGTGAGGGAGGAGGATGAAGAAGTAGGGCCCAGCTCGGCCACTGCTTACAGTGCACCAGGGACACCCCATACTGACCATTGCTCCTCCCCAGGTGGGCCCTCCTTGTCAAAAAAGGCTACCAGGAACAGGACCTGGACCCCCAGATTTCCGTTATCACCAAACTCAAAGGCGTTTCCGTGACCCAGATTAAGGAGCTGGGGCATCGGCTGTGGGATGTGGCTGACTTTGTGAAGCCAGCACAGGTGGGTGCCTCAGTGCTATTGCCAGGTGCTGACACCTCTGAGACCACCGTTGCAGCACCCATGTGCAAGAGACGCATGTGATGCCAGACGGGGTGATGACCGCTGGTGCTGTCACAGGGCTGGGCTAGGAAAGGGCCTTACAGAGGAGAGGCACCTGGACAGAGCTATGGGATGTGTAAGAGGCTTCCAGGTGACTAAGAGGAGGGGTCAGGAAGCCAGGCCAGGGGCAGTACATTTTCAAAGGCTGCATCTGGAAGAGTGGAATGTCTGGGAACTTGACATTGAGCTTGAGCTTGAGAGTGGGGTGGGAGGAGCATGGGGGGGCCAGGCCCTGTGTGCCTGCCTCCTTGACCTGGGGGGCTGCTGTCAGGCCTCTACCGCTGCCCCTCCTACATTTCTGGCTGCTTTTTCTATCCAGATTGTCCACCGTCCATTTCCACCTCTGTCCTGCTGATGCCCAAATTGTACCCGCAGTGACACCAGCCCCGAGCACAGTGCACACCCACCACATCCAAAGAAAAATCATCACCCTCTCCCCGGTGGCCTCTCTTCATCCCCCAGTGCAAAAGCTGGACACAGCTTGACCCCTCCCCGCCCCCACCCCATCCTCTCCATCTCTGAACAATTTTCACTGCTGCTCAGGCCACACCTGGATGAGGCTGGGATTTGCTAGTGGGTCCCAGGTGCACCCACGCAGCAGTCAGGCTGAGCTTCCCCGTGTGACATCATCAGAGCCTGCTAGCCCTTGCTTTCTAGCCTTGGGAGTCTCCCTGTACATGATGGGAGCCACCAAGTCCCTCTAGTTCCTGACTGATGTTATAGACCTCTGCCCAGCCCTTGCCTCCCCTTCCTGGGTGTACATTCCCCTAAATTCACAGAGCTCTTATGCTCAGCACATGGGTGCCAGCCACTCTTCCTACCTTTGACCACCATCTGCCCAGGCAGAACTCACCACCTGCTACCCTGGCCCTTGGCCATTCCTGCAATGAGGGGTCTACCGTCTGACCAGCTGGGCATGTGCCGGACCCGACTCAGTTCTAGATCTTTAGTGCCTAGAAACAAGAGCTCCTAGAAAATTCTGATTAAGGGAATGAGAGTGAACATGAAAAATAAACTTGTCTCCAAGAGGCAGACGTGGGCTCAGAAGTGGCCAGAAACCCAGCTAGCCCCCCTTCTCACTGGAGGCATTGTCCTGGGCACAGGGTTGATGACTCAATGAGGCCAGGGCTCCTTCCCTCACACACCACGCTGCCAGCTTCTGTCCCCTCCCATTGAGGGAGCCATGTCGCAAACCCTGACATTTGCCTCGTAGGGAGAGAATGTGTTCTTCTTGGTGACCAACTTCCTTGTGACGCCAGAACAAGTTCAGGGCCGGTGCCCAGAGGTAAGTTTGCCCAGGAGACTTTTGGCTGTTCCCAGCTCCTCTTCCAGCCCTGGGTCCCCGGCCATGTCCTCCCTTCTCCTCCTCAGGGTGCCTGAGGGCTCAGTATGTATTCTGTATTCCAGGCACTGGGATAATATTTTTCTGTGAATTATTTCACTTAGTTTTCACAAGCACCCTGCCTGGTAGGAATTACTGCAATCCCTCCCAACCTGGGGGTGACAGGACTCTGGACTTCTGAGAAATATGCTTCCAGAAGCTTCCACTATCATTCTCTGTGGGGATATCCAGGCCCCTCCCCATCCTGATTCTGCCTCTGGACACTTCCCTGCTGTCAGTGGGTCACCAGGAGCTGGGCACCAGGCGTAGGTGGGCTCTAATAGCAAGAGCCAGGCTGGGAGATCACCTCCCCTTCCCTATGCCCAGCCCCTATTGGCGTGTCCCCAGGCAGTTCGTTGTTGTGGGCAAACAGCATACTCCTGCTCACTGTTGTCTGGGTATTTTTTGCTATGATTGTGATCGAGCAAGAGTCCCCCCTCTCTGTTCATTCCTGAAGCAGATTCTCCCCCTAAAATCTCATCTTCCCTCTCACCTGGACATATTACCAAGCAAGGGCTTGCTGCCCAATGCCCATAGGAACTAATGCTATGGTGCTGGCTTTTTTTTTTTTTTTTTTAGTACATTTTATTGATTTTTTACAGAGAGGAAGGGATAGAGAGTTAGAAACATCGATCAGCTGCCTCCTGGCACACTCCCCACTGGGAATGTGCCTGCAACCAAGGTACATGCCCTTGACTGGAATTGAACCTGGGATCCTTCAGTCCGAAGGCTGACACTCTATTCACTGAGCCAAACCAGTTAGGGCTGGCGCAGGCTTTTGGGGGGGGGGGGCTTTTGGGGGAGTTTGGCCAGCAAGGAGACAGGAGGCAATTCTGTCTCCCTGATCCAGGGTTCAGGGTGCATTGGCTCTTCCTGGGCAGCAGACCCTTCACTTGTGAAGGGTCTCCTGCGTTCAGGTTCTGGTCATGTCCTGATCCTTTGGTTCCATCCGGGGGAGCAGTTAGAGCTCACAGGTGTTACTGGTGAGTGCTGTTCCAAGGTTTAAACTTTGGCTCTGGGTCTTGTTAGAAACAGGACCAGTTTGAGCCAGTTCTGCAGTGGAGGCATGTCCAGGGGATCCCGTGTGCATCACAGCACACTTGCTCTTCTCCCCAGCTGTGGATTTCCCCCGCAGTGTTTTGGATTGCAACAAAATACACACAGTGTAAGATTTATTATCTTAACCGTATTTTTAAAGATTTTTTTTTTTTATTGCTTGGCTGGTGTGGCTCAGTTGATTGAACATCGTCCCATCTACCAAGAGGTCACCAGTTCAATTTCTGGTTGAGGCATATGCCCAGGTTGTGGGCTTAGTCCTTGATTGGGGGCATGCAGGAGGCAGCCAATCCATGTCTTTCTCTCTCTCTCCCGTGCTCTCTCTCTCTCTCTGAAATCAATAAAAACATATTTTCAAAAATAAGAGATTTTAAAATTGATTTTTAGAGAGAATCTACAATGTGAGAGCAACATCCATGCCCATGTGCCTGGGATCGAGCCTGAACCCAGACACATGCTCTGACCAGAAATTGAATCTGCAATCCTTCAGTATACATGATAATGCCCAGCCAGCTGAGCTACACCAGCCAGGGCTTATCTTAACCATTTTTAAGTGTATGCTTTCCCAGCTATAAATTTTGTTTGAACAATTGGGACCCAGAATATAACTTGGGAAACCTACCTCCATGGTGACAACTTTCTTTAATTGAGCCCAACGTTGAATTGCTTGCAGGACTGTGTGGTCATCTGTCCCTTGATCCCTGGTTGTTGGTCCCACCACAGTTGCTGAGGGTACCACATGTCCCTGGTTGGCCCTGCTCTCAAAGAAGGGGAGTCACGTGCACAAACACACACAATGTCCTTCCCTCTCTGATGCTCAGAAGACATCTATTTAATGTTCAGTTTATAGCCCATTCTGATTTTTTTATATAATATATTTTATTGATTTTTTACAGAGAGGAAGGAAGAGGGATAGAGTTAGAAACATCAATGAGAGAAAATCGATCAGCTGCCTCTTGCACCATCACCCTCCCTCCCCCACTGGGGATGTGCCCGAAACCAAGATACATGCCCTTGACTGGAATCGAACCTGGGACCCTTCAGTCCGCAGGCTGATGTTCTATCCATTGAGCCAAACCGGTTTTGGCCCATTCTGATTTTTGCTGGGGCCATGGTTCTGTGGTTTCTGGAATCCGTGTGATTCCTCTTTGCCCAGTGCCCTGACATTTGGCCCTTCCTAAGAAACTGCCAGGGCAGATCATTCATTTGATCTGAAAACCCAGCTTCCTAAGACCAACCAGAGTTCCTGCCAGCTCTCCTCGGGAGTCCTGGCCATCTGGCCCTTCCTAGCATATGTACTCCCCTAGGCCAGGCCCTGTGCTGGTCTTGAAAAACTCTGTCCCCTGTTCTTCAAGAAACTCCTGCACAGACGCCCAGCCAAAGTGGCTGTCCTGTGGTGGGGACAGATGCTGCTGCAGCTGGGAGACCGGGGGAGGCGCTTCTGCCTGAGGCCTCAAGAGGGGTTTTCCATGGGACTGGAGGCTCAAGTGGGATCTTAAAGATGTCCGGGCAGAGGGCTGGGTGGGCAAGGACCTGAGCTGTGTGAGGTGAGGCAGCTCCAGAGTCATTTGCTGCTTAGAGGGTCTGCAGCCTAGACTTGGACTGGGGAGGGAAGGGGGTGACCCCAGATCTCAGGGGCCCTGTGAACCCAGGAGGTGAATTCAATCACAGGAGCAGCAGGCAGCCACGGATGGGCTTGGGGAGGGGTACTCCATCTTCTGTACATGGCAAGGACCACTCCAGTTGCTGGGTGGAGGTGAATGAGGTCAGAGGCAAGACCTTGTGGCGGTCACCATGGGGTCCAATTGGAGGACATGGTGGCCCAGCCAGGGTGGAGAGGAGGGGAGACTCAGGACACAGGTAGAAACAATTGGGCAGAACAAGTGGCCCCACACAGTCCCACCCCCCAAAAGTCCCATCATCTCATTTGACTTCTCAGAATCCCCAAATCCTTCCTTGACACTGTGTTTCTCCTGCTGCCCCTGAGCTGGTGTCCACCGTCTGCCCCAGCAGAACGTGTTTGTGCAAGTGCCTGATGCTCAAGGGTACCTTCCTCTTCAGGGTCTGGGACCCCGAGAAAGCTCACCACTTCTCCTTCCTGCTGATCGCAGCTCTGTGACGGTGTGCCTGCATTAATGTCCCCGTGTTACTGAAGAACAGCAGGGGAGGGGCTAGCCTGTGAGGTCCTCCTTCCCTACCCAGGCCCCTTGGATTAGGGTCCTGTCCTTTGTCTGCCACTCCCAGTGACTCCAGCATGCACTTACCCTTCCCAGGGTCCCTCCACCTTCCCTGTTATGTGATCTGAATTGGGATCGGAGGAAGTTGAGCCTCGATAAACCACTTCTGTCCGCACCAGGGACAGAACTACCAGGAGGAAAGGAGTCTTGCCTTGCTTTGGAATACAGCACCTGCACCCCTCTGGTTAGGGGCTGCTCACCCTCCCCGCTCTGACCACTTCCTTTTAGTTGCACCCTCCAGCTTTTCCATGTGCCCCCCCAAACTCAGAGAACCCTGGGGGACTAAGGTGGGTGGGACAGGTCCCTGCGGACTGCAGGGTTGGATCGCCCACTGGGTCCTTGACAACTCTGCTCTCACCACCTCAGCACCCCTCCATCCCGCTGGCTAGCTGCTGGGCCCACGAAGACTGTCCTGAAGGGGAGACGGGGACACACAGCCATGGTAACCATGGGCCCAGTCTTCTGGTGCCTCTACGGGGAATGGGGCTGGGATGAGGGCTCCGTCTGTGATCCTGGGTGGCTCCTGGGTACATCCTGGTGGTGCCTCTGTGTCTCTCCTTTTTGTGAATAGCCCCTTGTCCACCCATCCCCACCGCAGTTCTAGAGTCTGTCTTATGTTTTCAAGGCATAAAAACAGGCCAGTGTGTGGTGTTCAATGAGACCCACAGGACCTGTGAGATCCAGGGTTGGTGCCCGGTGGAAAGCAACACCATGCCCGTGTAAGTCTCCCCCAAATCCCAAGGCAGGGTGCCAGGACCGGCAGAGCCCTCTTCTCACCTCCCCCACCCCACAGGGAGCCCCTGCTGGTCCAGGCCGAGAACTTTACACTGTTCATCAAAAACACTGTCACCTTCAGCAAGTTCAACTTCTCCAAGTAAGTATGGGTGAGTCCCGACTGGCCCCAGACTCCCCTTATCACCGTCCTGGCCTAACCTCCCCTCCCCCGCCCGCTCAGATCCAATGCCTTGGAGACCCAGGACAGCACCTATTTCAAGCGCTGCCGATACGATCCCCGCTCCAGCCCCTACTGTCCGGTGTTCCGCATCGGGGACCTCGTGGCCGCAGCTGGAGGGGTCTTTGAGGACCTGGCGCTGCTGGTGGGTCTGTGGCGGGCTGGGTTCCGGGAGGACTCAGGGAAACCGTTCCAGCCCATGTGACGGTGAACATTGATGTGTTGTGTGCAGGGCGGTGCTATAAGCATCCGTGTCCTCTGGGATTGCAATCTGGACATTGGGGGCTCTGACTGCCACCCCCACTACTCCTTCCAGCTGCAGCAGAGGAGCTACAATTTCAGGTGCCACTGCCCCCGCCCCCAGCACCCACCTGCTGCTCCCCCCTCAGCCAGGTGCACCTTCACCTGTCCTGCGGCGGTGGGGACAGACCCCACTCTGCCGAGCCCCCTGGATGCTCCGCTCTGTGTAAGAGGGCGGTCCCAGGAGCAGGAGCGGGTATTCTCACCCCCAGGTCCCCCAGGACAGGCCCAGTCCATTGCCTTCCTGTGCTCTTCCCCCTTCACCCCATCTGTCCCCACACCTGGGTTATAACTGGGACCCCCTCACCTCCAGCCCCTCCTCCACCCCGCCCTGCCTCAGCAGCTCCCCTCCACAGCACAGGGGGTCCTTTTTTACTTTTTCCTTAAGGTTTTATTTCTTAAATCTATAGAAAAATTTCAAAGATTAATATCACGAACATGTATATAATCTCCATCTGAGTTCACCCGAGTTTTTTATTTGTTTATTATTGTTTTACCACATTTGCCACATTTGCTTCTCCCTTCCTCTCTAGAATGAGCCAGATAGAATTAGATATATTTTAGATGCAACCGTTGAAAAGTAAGTGGCAGACATCTAGATACTCACTCACCCCTCTCAACACTGTGCTGAGAATGAGGGCATTTCCTATGGGAGGTTCTTTGTTGTCACACTCAAAAACTTTAGCATTGGCAGGCTCTGGCCAGTGGCTCAATGGTTAGTGCATTGGCCCACACACCGAAGGGTTGGGGGTTTGATTCCCAGTCAAGGATACATACCTAGCTTCACTGATCTCCCTAGCCCTTTGCAACTCTATGGGGCTGGCTCCCTGCCCACACCCTCCTCCCCTCGTCTCTGTGCTCTCACTGACCCTCCTGTCTCTGCCTAGAACTTTTTCCTGAACCCTGAAAGCCCAGCCTGAGTGTCTCCCCTGCAGGAAGCCTTCCCTGCTTCCTAGGGGAGACTGAGTTCCACCCTCTGGATGCTCACAACCCTAACCTGACCCCATTCATCCCCGCACCCACCCCCACTGCCAGTGTCTATTTAGAGACTCTTCTGTCTCGTCCCTGTCCCCTCCAAGTTCAGGGAGCTTTTGAAAGGAAGGTTCTGTTTTGCTTTCCCCTTGTCCTCAGCAATGACACAGAGCTGAAACCCAGAAGGCTGGGCCGGAGGTTGATGGAGTCCATGGATGAGCATGATGGAGGCTTGGGAGGGCCAGCCAGCCTGGGAGTGGGCAGAGCAGGCCGCCAGACTTTCTCTTGCCCTCAGGACAGCCACTCACTGGTGGGAAGCCTCAGGTGTGGAGGCCCGGAGCCTGCTTAAACTCTATGGGATTCGCTTCGACGTCATCGTTACTGGCCAGGTAGGAGGGGTCTGGTGGGATGGGCAGAGCTGGGCTGGAAAGGAGGCGACAGTCATGGTCTGACAGACTCAGCCCAGGTGTCTCTCAGGCAGGGAAGTTCGGGCTCGTCCCCACGACCATCACTTTGGGCACCGGAGCAGCTTGGCTGGGCGTGGTGAGTGTGGCCAATGTGGGCTCCCTCTGGCCACGGACTGCGCGTGCCCAGACCCGCCTGCATGCACACTGAGTGGGGGGGTAGGGGGTTGGCAGGAGGGCAGGCTGGGGTCGGGACACGGTTCTACCCTGACTCTCCCAGATCACCTTCTTCTGTGACCTGCTGCTGCTGTATGTGGATGGAGAAGGCTATTTCTACTGGACAACCAAGTATGAGGAGGTGAGCGCTGGGCCCACTCTGCCACCAGGTGCTGCCGCACGTGGAGGCTGTTGGCCAGAGCCCTGACCTAATGTCTTCATCTGCAGGCCAAGGCCCCGAAGAAGGTGACCTCCAACCCAGAGCAAACAGAGCCGGCCTCTTCACCTCCCAACTAGGCTGCCCACGTGGCTTAAAGGCGGCCCTGCTCCTGCCCCAATGGCCACTGCTGCTGCTAAGAGCCAGACGCTGAGGCAAGGATGGCCCTGCCCGGGCTCTGGCTCCCACTCGCTGGCCCATTCTTGAAGTCTGTAACCATTCCCTGTGGCTGGAAAGGTGGGTCCCACCTGGGGGACCTCATGGATGAGGCCCATGCAGAACCAAACTGTGGCGTGTGGGGAGAATTCTACCTTCAACTCCCAGGCAGACTGTCCTTCCCCTGACTCCAGCTCTGGAACAGTGCTGCCTGGGGAGTGGCAGAAGCCAGCCTTGCACAGAGGTCTGCAGTGGAACAGGAGCCGTGGAGAAGGGGAGAGCACTGGGCACGCGAGGCAGGGTGCTGGTCCAGTGGGGCTCCTGCCATGTCTGTGTCTAGAGAACTTTCTCCCAGGCTCTGTCCCAGTGCTCCCAGCTACCAGCACTGACCCTCTCACAGACTGTAGCCAACTCCAGCCCTGTCTGGCTTCTAACCCTCCTCCCCTTGCCAGAACCCCCATCACAGGTAGAACCCCACCTTCTCAGCGGTGCTGCAGTGGCCCTGGGCAATCTCTCCTGTGCTCTAGAACCACCCTCCTACATTGGCGAGTGAGTGCATAGCTTTTGGGAATGTTCTGTGAATTGGCAAAATTCATGCTGGCTGTTCTGAGCCTGTAGTTACAGTCGGTGTTCTGAAAGGAGGCAAGCAGACTCTTGGGGACAACCCTCTAGGGCCCCTCATATGCCAGTGGCAGCCCCTCCTAGCCTAGGAGTACCCATCAGGCCTGGAGGACCCTGGGAACCACAGCAGCCTCTCATTCATGGGTAATCAGTGAGAGATACCACGTCCTGAGCACCCACTCCATGCTAGTCCTTGTGTCCCATCCCATGGCTTTCCCAACCTCCCCTCAGGCTTATTTATTCCGGGGCTGAGGCGTCTTTGTCCTTCCACTCTTCCCTCTGAATTGAAAGTGAAAAAGTTGGTGTGACAATGTGTTAACTTGTTCACAAAAAAATGATGACAGTGCAAACAAAGCAAAACCAAAACACATGTCCTCTTCCCCCAGAACTTTGCCTTCAGGTTTATAGGTGGTTTGTGGAATGGCATTTAGGGGCACCTGCAGCCTGTCTGGCTCAATGGGATGCTGATAATATGATAGATTAGTGGTCTCCCAGACAAGATGGTGCCACTTGGAACACTGTGCCTTGGCCAGCCCCTTAGTCCCTTCTGATATTTGCCCGATATGTTGCCTTGAGGAACTTCTTAAAAGGAGAAATCTCACTTTCTGCAGGAATGACAATTCCCTTAACTTGCTCCCATGTGGCCTAAACATAAAATGTCCCTTGTTCTGAAATGCCTTCACAAAAATCTAGAAAAATGCACTTCAAGCCAAGAGACGGGCGGTTTTGTAACAGGATTTCCTCCCCTAAAGCCTAACTGATGAGCACCTGAGCGCAGGTGTGCAGTGTTCTGGAGCGCTGACTTTTTATTAGCAGAAGAAAGGTTCTCCCTCACAGGCAACTATAGTGGATATACGAGGCCTTTCATGGATGATACAGTGAATTGTAAGCTTTCAGGAATATGGATAGGCCAATGCTTGGACCCCATTGAACAAGGCAGTTACACAGAGCAAACCCATGAATATGTGATGAAGCACATTGGAGAGGAAGAAGTAAACTATCTCTAATCACAGGTGACATGATCTTATGTATAGAAAATACTAAGGAATTCATACCAAACACGTTGAAACCAACAAGTTCAGCAAAGGTGCAGGCTACAAGTTGAACAGACAAAAACCAGAGGACCTAATGTATAACATGATGACTATAACACTGGATCGTATAGTTGAAATTTGTTAAAGAGTGGAACTTAAATGTTCTGATGAAAAATCTTAAAATAGATAAATGTGTGGGGTGTTAATTGGCTAGATGGGAAGACTCCTTTCAAAATGCATACAAATATCAAATCCTCATGAGGTACACTTTAAATATCTTACAGTTTGCCAGTCATACCTCAGTAGAGCTAAAAAATACAAAAATCAATTGTATTTCTCTACACTAGCAAAGAACTATGGAGAATGAAATTAAGAAAAACAATTCTGTTTACATAGCATCAAAAAGAATAAATTTATAAAGATACTTAGAATAATATGTCAATTATATCTCAATAAAGCTGAGAAAAAGAATAAATTTAACAAAACAAATGCAAGATTTGTATTCTGAGAACTACTTAATTTCGTTGAGGGGGGAGGGGGGGAATGACCTAATAAGTGGAAATGGCGGCGAAAAGGCATTGGGTCTTCGGCCGGTGGCGTCAGACTGTACCTTGGTTCAGCAACATCAGAACTTGAGTTCTGGCTAAGAGAGAATTCAGTGTCAACATTCAAACTATTAAGATAAATTTACTTAGAAAGTCACTGAGATAGAAGAAATGGACTCAGGAAACAAGTTACAGAGGCAAAAGAAGGGCCCTTGGTGTATAGAAGATGAGAGAGACAGAGAGAGAGAGAGAGTGGGAGAGAGAGAGAAGGGGGTGGGGGAAGGTCTGGGCATGCCCTATAGAGATAGCCACATTGGGTCCTCCATCTTGCGGGAGGTCTCTGGAGGAGATCCCAATAGAATACACATTGGCTTTCCAGCTGTGTCCTTTCCGGATGGTGGTCTCCACTGATGGGTCAGGGCCACAGCAGGGGTCATTATTCCATGCAGCTGGTCCCATGTCAGTACTCACTGCTATCTTTTCCTCTGCCTTTGTCTCCTATAGCTTCTGTCCTCTCTGGACACTCCCACCCGAGCCCCACCCCTAGCCTGCTATCCTCCCCAATTAACAATGAGTGCATAAATAAGTGGAGCAACAAATAGACATTTCTCTCTCACTAAAATCAGTCAATAAAAAATTATACATTTTACCAGCCTACGGTGCTAATAGCACCAGTAAAAGGATGCTAACTGAATAGCCCTTGCAGGGATTTGCTCTGGCTTAAGTCTGTCAAGGCCTGACACAGTTAGCGGCCCTCATAACTTCTGACACCCCTGTACAAAGACTACATTTTACCCATAAACACATAGAGCTCAGGAGGCGTGAGCTACCATAGAGAGGTCTCCACCGAAAACAGGGGCTCCTCTCCCTACCACCCCCGCCGCCATCCCTCCCAGCGGCTCAGGAGGCCTTAGCCCCCTCATGGCGCCATGGAGTCACCACTTCCCGCCCAAACTGATGACCAATCAAAAAAGAGTTTGTCTCAAGAAAAGAGCCAGTCGCCATTGAAGTTCCCGCCTAAGGCCCCGCCCCCAGAGCAGCCAGAGCCAATGGCAATTGTGCGGGTGGCGTGTCAATCAGGACTCGGCGCAGCGTGGAGGGCGGGCAGTTGGGCGCGCGTTGGACGGAGGAGGCGGGAGCACGCACGCACGGCTGAGACCAGGCAGTGAGCACCATGGTATGACGGGTCGTGTGGTGGCGGGGAGCGGGAGGTTATGCCTCGGTGGCAGCAGGGCAGGAGGGTGTCATTCCTGACCCCGCTGGGTCTGGGGCGCTACCCAGGGTCCTGTCCCGAGCATGTTGGTCAAAGTTGGGCGCCAGACACACTCCGGGTACAGTCACACTCTGCCGCCCCACCCCACCCCTCGCAAGTGGGAAGGTCGTGGGGCACCCCTTAAAACTGCTGTAGTAGCCGGAAGCGGTTTGGCTCAGTGGATAGAGCGTCAGCCTGCGGACTGAAAGGTCCCAGGTTCGATTCTGGTCAAGGGCATGTACTTTGGTTGTGGGCACATCCCTAGTAGGGGGTGTGCAGGAGGCAGCTGATCGATATCTCTCTCTCATCGATGTTTCTAACTCTAGCTCTCTCCCTTCCTCTCTGTAAAAAAATCAAAGTATATTTTTTTAAAGTTAAAAATTATATATTTTTAAAAATATATTTTATTGATTTTTCACAGAGGAGGAGGAGAGAGATAGAGACTTAGAAACATCTATGAGTGGGAATCATTAATCAGCTGCCTCTTGCACACCCCCTACTGGGGATGTGCCCACAACCAAGGTATATGCCCTTGCCTTGAATCGAACCCGGGACCTTTCAGTCCGCAGGCCGATGCTCTATCCGCTGAGCCAAACCGGTCCCGGCTAAAAATTATTTTTTAAAAACACAAAACTGCTGTAGTAAGTCATGCCAGGGGTCAACAGAACCAATGACTGAGGGAGAGATGGTGTGATCACGTTTACCAGCGACCACTCTTGGATATAAATATGTAGACTGCAGTTGTAGATATGTAATATATTTTTTAATCTTTCTTGTTGAAAGTTAACCCCTTCTCACTCTTCGTCCCCCTTCACCACCATATTGTTAGATATGTAATGTTTATGTCAGCAAAATTGCCGAAGTGGTTTTTCTTTTCAGCATATGTTAAAAATGTTGGTGAACTCATAACCAAAAAATCCCTGTTAATTTAGTTATAAGCAAATCTTGGTTAAAAGCATTTTAAAATTAACACATTGCTCATTTTCACATATGGCAAACGGACCTGAAATTTTGTCCGTTGTATCCGAAGTTTCTTAATTTGTGGTCCACAAAGAGGTTTTACCACTTCCTGTGGTAGTGTGGTGCAGCCTGTCCCTCTCATTGGGACATATTTTCAGACAGTAATGCTGTAAAGCTTAGATAAGTGTTATTTCTTCCACCGATTCAGTGCCAGAGAGGGCATTTTGTGCCAAATAGGGTCAATGGAACAGACATCATATTTACAAATGAAAACTGAGTGCTCAGTTTCACACCCTCTCCATGTTAAATACCCTCTCTTTTCACGAATACCAGAAAGCCCCTTAATCTGACCACAGCTCCAACACGCAATAATGAAACCACGTTGCCATGACAATCCCCTGTGTTCCTTTATGTCTCGATATTGATTTCTTCTTCCTGCTTGCTGATCCTCCAGCCATGTTTTACTTCCTCCTGACAGTCACTGTTACAGTGTTCTTTGCCTTACCCAGCCAGTTTCTCCTTGATATTTCCATTCCACCACATCCCTGTGCATGGAGCGGCACTGACAGCTTCAGTGTTCTATTTCTGACCCTGTTGGGAGGAAGCGGGAGATGGCTGTCTGGTGGGACAGTGTTCATAAAGTCTGCAGTAGTATACAGTGATGGTAAACTCATTGGTCCACAGGGCCAAAGATCAACAGTACAATGATTGAAATTTCTTTGGAGAGCCAAATTTTTAAAACTTAAACTTCTTCTAACGCCACTTCTTCCAAATAGACTCGCCCAGGCCATGGTATTTTGTGGAAGAGCCACACTCAAGGGGCCAAAGAGCCGCATGTGGCTCGAGCCGCAGTTTGCCAACCACGGTCCTAGGTCTTCACATTCACTCCCCACTTAACTCTCTTCCAGTACTGCAAGCTTCATTCAGGATAAGTACCCTATACAGGTATACCATTTTTTTTAAAAAATATATATTTTATTGATTTTTTACAGAGAGGAAGGAGAGAGGGATAGAGAGTTAGAAACATCGATGAGAGAGAGACATCGATCAGCTGCCTCTTGCACACCCCCTACTGGGGATGTGCCCGCAACCAAGCTACCGGAATCGAACCTGGGACCTTTCAGTCTGCAGGCCAACGCTCTACCTGTATGAGGCAAACAGGTTTCGGCCAGGTGTACCATTTTAAAAATATTTTATATTGTATTTTACTGTACTTTTTTATGTTTAGACATGTTTAGATACACAAATAGTTACCATTGTGTTATAATGACCTACAATATTCAATACAGTAACATGCTGAACAGGTTTGTAGCCTAGGAGCAGTAGGCTGTGCCATGTAATTAGGCTGTACCATCTAGGTTTGTATAAGTGCACTCCATGATGTTCAAACAGTGACAAGAAATGGCTTAATGATGCATTCCTCAGAATGCATTCCTGTCATTAAGGGTTGTATGACTCCTAATTTACGGATCAGGTTTTATTGTCATGCCATTTAGTGACAACGGCCTTAAAGATGATGGGGCAGGGGTCTCACATGTATGTTTTGTTTCAAGCGCGAGTGCATTTCTATCCACGTGGGACAGGCTGGTGTCCAGATCGGCAATGCCTGCTGGGAATTATACTGCCTTGAACACGGCATCCAGCCTGACGGGCAAATGCCAAGTGACAAAACCATTGGTGGTGGGGATGACTCGTTCAACACGTTCTTCAGCGAGACTGGGGCTGGCAAGCATGTGCCCAGAGCAGTGTTTGTGGACCTGGAGCCCACCGTGGTTGGTAGGTACTGGGGCAAGCAGGGCGGCTGGGAGGGCCTCGTTAATCCCCCAGGGTTCTCCTTGGCATTCCTCTGCAGAAAAGATGGATGGACACACAGGTAAGCCATGACCGTGTCAGGTGAGAAACTGAAAGGTTAGTGCTTGAAATGTAGGGCTTGGGCTCCTGATTTAGGAAAACATAACATACAGCAAAAAGCTGCTGTGCTAGGAGTAAGCTGGGCTTATGACAGATTCATACATGACTGCCTCAGCCCCAGGCAAGCATCACCTTAATGCTGTGCACTCTCTCAGCTGGTGCATGAGCCTTGATCTGCAGCTCAGAAATAGAAATTGGAGAACAGTCATTGGGTCCCTCCAGAGTAGTTGCCTGAGGAGAGCTGCAGAGAGAGCACCTGTCAGTGGTCACCCAGAGATGACAGAATGTCACCCTCAAGTCTGAGACCAGGCCACACAGGTGCCCTGATAGGACTGCCTGGCAAAAACCACACTGACCTAGTGACTGTCCTGTGTGAACCATTTTTAAAATTGTACCATTTGGTGTGAAATAAATATGTAGAACTGCCTGTGTGCAGGGGTTCCAGTCAGGCTGGCATTTGCCATGAGTTGAGTTTACCTGCCTAGAGCCATAGATTGCAGATGTGCTCTGTGTGTGACATAGAGCCTCCCTGTGACACACGGATGCTGTTCACCTCCAAGGAACAGCACGTGCTGGTAGAACTGAACATCCCCCAGTCTGTTCGTGCTGGTGAGTTAACAATCGTTCTTAAAGGCACGTGTCCTCTCTGTAGATGAAGTGCGCACAGGGACCTACAGGCAGCTCTTCCACCCTGAGCAGCTGATCACCGGGAAGGAAGATGCAGCCAATAATTATGCCAGAGGCCATTACACCATCGGCAAGGAGATTGTTGACCTGGTCCTGGACCGGATCCGCAAACTGGTAAGCAGGGTGCTGGGAAGCCTTCCAAGGTCATTTTGGAAAAACCCAAGGCAGAAGCATGAACCATGGTCCTCCTTTCTGGTGTGGCTGCAGTGCGTCCATACATAATCTCTGGTGTCTGCTTTGCCTTCCCCCCAGTGGAATGCATGTTAGCTGGGGTGACTGGGATCCATTTAAAATCGTGGAGTCAAAGAGAAGTGTCCTAGGCTCGTTGGAGTTGGCGGTGTGGCTTCACAGGGCACTGCTCATGTCTCTGCTCTCTCCCAGGCGGATCTGTGCACGGGGCTGCAGGGCTTCCTCATCTTCCACAGCTTCGGGGGCGGCACCGGCTCCGGGTTTGCCTCTCTGCTCATGGAACGGCTGTCGGTGGACTATGGCAAGAAGTCCAAGCTCGAGTTTGCCATTTACCCAGCCCCCCAGGTGTCCACGGCCGTGGTGGAGCCCTACAACTCCATCCTGACCACCCACACGACCCTGGAACATTCTGACTGCGCCTTCATGGTGGACAACGAGGCCATCTATGACATATGTCGGCGCAACCTGGACATCGAGCGGCCCACGTACACCAACCTCAATCGCCTGATCGGGCAGATCGTGTCCTCCATCACGGCCTCCCTGCGCTTTGACGGGGCCCTGAACGTGGACTTGACGGAATTCCAAACCAACCTGGTCCCGTACCCCCGCATCCACTTCCCCCTGGCCACCTACGCCCCAGTCATCTCGGCTGAGAAGGCCTACCACGAGCAGCTGTCCGTGGCCGAGATCACCAATGCCTGCTTTGAGCCTGCCAACCAGATGGTCAAGTGTGACCCTCGCCATGGCAAGTACATGGCCTGCTGCATGTTGTACCGGGGGGACGTGGTCCCGAAAGATGTCAACGCGGCCATCGCCACCATCAAGACCAAGCGCACCATCCAGTTTGTGGATTGGTGCCCCACAGGATTTAAGGTAGGATGGGTGATGACGCGTGGTTTTACCTGTTAGCATGCTGCAGGCCCTGTGATAGGACGCTGCCCTTGTGGAGAAGACCCTGTTCCGTGGCAGCTACGCTCTTGGTTATCAGTTAGTGTACCTTTTAACAGAAGAGAAAATTTCTGAAGGATCGTTGTTCCCATTAGGATGGTGGATTTAATATGGGAAATGTAGGTTGACCTTGAAATTATTTTTAAAAATTTGAAATAGTAAAATTTACATTAATAGAAATGTAGATATTTTCTTTAAGTCCTTGTTCACAATTGGTCTTCTGCATTAGATACATCTGTAGACCTCCCACATTTATAAACCCTCATTTTGGGAATTGCATGTGATTCATGCAAAAAAAAAAAAAAATCATTAAATCTTACATAGGTTTGCAGACCATAGAGGTTTTAGGTAGGAGTTGAAACCTTCCATTCCAAGTTCTTGAGTGGGAGAAAGTTTGTTTCAGTCCTGTGACCTTTGGAAATTAAGAACATCTAAGCCAGCCTCAGCTGGGAGGCATTGTGGGAGCTGCTGTGCCCCATGCCCAGGTTCATCTCCTTGCTGAGTCTCTGGGTCCTGAGAACCAGTAGGGAGGCTGGTCTGGGAGGAGGCGCAGGAAGTCAAAGCTTCTACTGTATCCAGGGAAGACACTCCAACCTCAGATGGATCATGTGAATTCCTGCTCCTTTAAAAATTCTTTCTCATGTCTGAGTGGATTTCACCATGTTCTTTAACAACCATTTGTTTAGGGATATGGTGTTTTCAAGGAATCATCCATGTTTAAATATTTTTAGTTTTTTTTTATTATAGAAACACACATAAGTGGCAAAATATTAAAACATGAATGCTGACTCATGTCTTCTCTTTCCCCAGGGCTTTGTTTGTCCTTACAGTGACGTTCTGTGTATATTAATGTCTTATGCCTCTTGCTATATGGGTGAGGTTCACAGGAAGAGCCTAGCAGCATGGGCAAAGAATGCACATTCTCTTCACATAGGTGACAGACGCAACTTGCTGTACACAGGTGGCCAGAGAATGGGAAGCCGGCAGCACTCCCACTAGGAGGGGCTGGTTGGCCTAGCTTTGAGCCATGGGGCCCCCTAATCAGGGTCAGAACCCTCTGTGCCCTTTACCCTGCCCTTCCAACTCTCCTGGAGAATTGTGTGCCTGGCTGCTGCCTACTACTGACTACTCACCAGGGCAGAGATAGGTGACTGCCTCAGCACATTCCCAGGCATTTGTCTTCCTCCAGCATGATGCTCCCTAAGTTGTCCAAACCACTAATCTATTTATTGCTCTATGGGCATTTCTAAGCCTAAATACATAGAATTCAACTTGTTTTTCTGCTTATCAAATATACAATATATCTTGGATTATAAATATATGCCGGGACAGATTTATCATTCTTTTTCATAATCATATATAGTATTTTATTGAATATTTTACTGAATGGGCATGTAATAATGATGGGCATTTGCTTCCAGTTTTGCCATTACAAACAGCACTTTAAATACAGAGAAGTCTTTATACATGTAGCTTTATGTTCTTGTGTGAGTAAATCCTAACTGTGGAAGTATATGATCGGCCTTCACTAGATAGCTAAGTAGGTTAGAGCAGCCCCCTATATGCCAGGGTTGCAGGTTCAATCCCCAGTCAGGGCACACCCAAAAAAAAAAAATGAAATACATAGATAAATGGAAAAGTAAGTTGATGTTTCTCGAGCCCTGAAACCAATCAATCAAAAGAAACAAAGATGTAAGCAGTTAAAGGATATTAAATGTTTACAAATATTGCCAAAAACTAATGTACCAGTTTCTATAGGGCTTAATTTAAACTGGGCCCACAGCTCCAGTTTTCAAAAACAAGCTACCATTTCTGAGGCCACAATACAAACTTCACTCTATTTTCTTCTCCTCTGGCAGGTGGGCATCAACTACCAGCCCCCCACCGTCGTCCCTGGGGGAGACCTGGCCAAGGTGCAGCGGGCTGTGTGCATGCTGAGCAACACCACCGCCATCGCCGAGGCCTGGGCCCGCCTGGACCATAAGTTCGACCTCATGTATGCAAAGCGAGCCTTTGTGCATTGGTACGTGGGGGAGGGCATGGAGGAAGGGGAGTTCTCGGAGGCCCGGGAGGACCTGGCAGCTCTGGAGAAAGATTATGAAGAGGTGGGCGTGGATTCCGTGGAAGCTGAGGCTGAAGAAGGGGAAGAATACTGAATGGGAGAGTGCAGCTGGCGGGTGTACCTCTCTTCTGTTCTCTCCTGTCACCCTTCAAAGCTCCTGGTTTCAAGTTGTTGGTTATTAAAGTTTCTGTATCAAACCTGTCTGCTCACAGGAGTGGATAGCCTGCCAGGCCTGATCTGGGCTACACAGTGCTGTGCTTCAGAGTGGGTGTGGTACTACCCACACCTGTAAGGAGCTATTGCTTACATGGTATAACCTGAGGGGAACAGTCAACATTCCCAATCCAAGACCTCAAAGCGTTAACATTTACTCAATTCTAGGGAAATTGAGTTAGATTTTTTCCATTGAATTTGCCATTTTTCAGGACTGTCCATTCATGGGATATGTGGACTAAAGTAAAAAGCTTGGAATTGGAGTTTTAAATATACAGAGAGGCAAGGAGAGGGAGAGATAGAAACAACAGTGATGAGAGAGAATCATTGATAGGCTGCCTTCTGCACTCCTCCCATTGGGGACTGAGCCCACAACCCGGGCATATGCTCTAACTGGAAATTGAACTGGGACCTTCTGATTCATAGCTTGATGCTCAACCACTGAGCAACACCAGCCTGGCAGAACTGGAGTTTTAAAATCTGAAGCACATGGAAGAGGGGTGGGTGTCCACAGAATTCCTAAAATTCTGGGTCACATGTGTAAGGGCAGCATTTTAGGGATAAGGGGTTTTATTGGATTCTTCAATGGCATGCATGACCCACAGAGGTTAGAAGCTCTAAAAATTCATCCCTGTCCTGTCTGTGGTAACTTGACAGTGTTTCCCCCCCCTCCATACTTTAAACCCCTGTTCCCTGCTGAAACCGGTTTGGCTCAGTGGATAGAGCGTCGGTCTGCGGACTGAAAGGTCCCAGGTTCGATTCCGGTTAAGGGCATGTACCTTGGTTGTGGGCACATCCCCAGTAGGGGGTGTGCAGGAGGCAGCTGGTCGATGATTCTCTCTCATCGATGTTTCTAGCTAGCTATCCCTCTCCCTTTCTCTCTGTAAAAAATCAATAAAATATATATATATAAAAACCCTGCTCCCACTGCACCTGAGCACCGTAATGGTCTCAAGCAAAACATGTTGAAACGAGGTCCATGAGGGTGACGTCACTAGTTTAAGTCACTTGGTTAGTTCAGCTGTAGCATAACCAGGATGAGAAACAGAACTAATTCTAAATATTTTTGCTTTAATATATTGAAAATATGATAGAAAACATCTTGAATAGACCATGAATTTTTTTTTTTTTTACAAAAGATTTATTACCAACTGGGGGGATCATGCATAACCTCTGCTAGGAGGCTGGTGGAGCCCACAGCACGTGGTTTGCTTGGCTCAGGTACTGCTCCGAGTGGGGCTCTTCCCAGGCCCTGCCCCCTTGGGCAGCCTGGTAGCACTGGGCTGTCGGGGCATCCTCTGGCTGGATCCTTCCCGGCAGCTTCGTTCTGCCAGGGTGGGGCCTCCACCAAGAGCAGTGCTGCTTTTGTTTCTCCCTGAGCGGACACAGAAAACCATCATTAGGAACCAGCACAACCTCCACCATCACAGTGCATCTGTGTTTCATGAGCAACATTTACATCTGATATGTTTCTAGCACAGTACTTTCAGCCGGGGACCCTGTATCAGCCCAGGGTTCTGAGGCTCAAACACTGCCTACAGATGGCATATCCAAGAGCAGTCCTTGGCAGGTGCAGGAGGCCCGGGAGAGTGTCTTAGAATGAAGGCGTGGGGGTGGGAGTGTCGATGGTGAGTTTAGGGGCAGCTCAGCTTCTTGACTCCTGCCCTAGGAAGCTTTTGTGGTTAGCTACAACTGCCAGCAGCACAGGAGAGCTCATATCAGGAGAGCTGCTATCTCATTGTCCCCACAAGGCACTCTCCTCTTCTCTGGATTACCCATGTCTCAGCCCATCAGACAACACAGAAGCACAGGAGTCATCAACAGATGATGAAGTCAGGCTTTTGAACTTGGATCTTGGAAGCTCCGTTTTCCTCCCTTCCTCCCTCAGTGTCCTGCAAATGTTCAGTGGTCAAGCTTCTCGCTCTTAGGTTCACTCCCAGATCCCATGGTTGGGTCCTGCAGAGGCTTGACTGCTCAAGACTTGCCCTGACCACTAGGTAGTCACACTCAGATGGAGACCACTGGTCTGTTCCTTGATTTGTAATTTGCTTACTTTATTCTCTCTCTCTCCTTTGTGTGTGTATGTGTGTGTGTGTGTGTGTGTGTGTGTGTAGACGACAGGCATACCTGTAACCACACCTGGACTAGAGTTTTCTTTTAAATGGTTGACTTCCCTGGGCTCCGAGTGTTGACAGCATCAGCAAGACTAAGAGGACCCCCCGGGGGACAAAATGGACTGGTGGACCAGGCTCACGCACCAGCTCACAGTCCCTCCCCTCTGGGCCAGCTTCAGCCAAGGTCTGCCCTGTGGGCTTTGACCAGGATTCCTGTCTCCTGCTTGACCCCTAGTCTCCTCCAGGGTTCAGGGTCAAATATACTGCCTCAGGGAAATTCTGAGTTGTTGGAGAAAAGATGCAACCAAGTTTCTTAGGGGCCTGTTAAGTCATTTCTGTCTTTACCATTTGTCACCTTGAGCAAGCCGAGGCACCTGCCTTTGAAACTGCAGACCCTGGCTTTATAGAACATCGGGCTCACTTTCCATGCTCTCCAAGACGGACAACTAAGTTCTTCCCAGGATTCCTGCAGGGCTATGACATCCCTTCTTAAGACAATGTCTGGAAAGTACTTCCTCAGAGAGCGGGGTCTTTGCTGCCCTGTGTGGCAGGGGTCACAGTGGTTCCTCCTCTGGAACTTGGGACAGCTCCGGTTTCCTCTGCCTCACCTCCCTGGTCTTCACACTCAAGTGTTCATGTGCACTTGACTCGACAGAAATGTAATAACAGGTTACCCAGGGCCAAGGTGGAACAGACAGGAGCATGTTGTGGGGGTAAAGCTGAGTCAACTCCGCCTGCCTTTAAATCTGACAAGATCAGTGACTCACAAAAAAAGCAGATACAAAGAGAACTGTCATCCACATTTTCTTTGGTACAAATGCCAATATTCTGTCAGTGCAACTAGCCCTATGAGCCGCGCCACCCCCAGCGTCTCCCAGCATGCCAGTGCCCCGCTCGGATGCCATAGCACCTCCCAGGCCGGGCCAGGCAGAATTAGGTCTTCCGTGGCATCCTCCCTGCCCTCAGCCTCTTCTCTGGGGCAGGGGCACCTCTGTAGAGCACAAGTCTCACCAAGCAGAGTTAGTCTCTGGGGGTGGGAGGGAGGGTGTTAGGGGTACTGCAGGTTGTCTCTTAATAAACCATGAAATTGTGCCTTCAGTCTCTACGCTGCGTGGCAGAGATGGCCAGCAGGATCCTGCCCTTGCAGCCAGAAGCTGTTCTGGCTTTCTTGGGTCACAGCAGTTTCCATGGAAACAAGAGAGCACAACAACCCCCCAGAGATAAACCAATAAATGCAACCTGCAAAAGGAGAGAACAGGCAGCAAGAGTACCGGAGGGAACCGGGGGGCCCAGGAGAGAGAGGCGAGTGCGTGGCAGCCGGGCTGTGGTGCAGAACCGGAGAGGCCGCGGGCCGCGGGGCTGAGGAAAAGGAGGCCCTTGCAGGGGGGCTACAGTTCTTGGCAAAGAGAAAGGAGGCCTCTGCAGGTCAGAGAGAGACACAAAGAGAGCAGACGGAGCATGGGTCAGTGAGGAAGCCCAGCGCCTCTCAGGAAAGGGGGCTTGAATGCCTAGGGCCCTGGCACTCCCACCCAAAGGGGCCAGCCTGCCCTCCACTCCAATGGCAGCTGCTGCTCAGGATGCCTGTAAGTGCCTGAGCGTTCTGGCCCAGAAGCCAGCCCAGGGAGGTTCGGCTGCATTACAGAGGGTTTCTGACAGTCATCAGGGGCAGAAGTGACAGGCAGGGAGCTCTGCCTTGACATTCTCGTCACCAGCCCCTGTTCGTAATCCTTGAGCGTGAGGAGGCCCCAGCAAGCCTGAGCCCAGGTGCTCTGCCACTCGAGCCTCTGCACTCTGAGTGCCCAGGGCAGCCAGGACTGCCACACTGACTCCTGGGCAGGATCTGGAGCCGGGTGAGGTGGGTTCAGGGAAGGCGGTTGTAGGAAAGCCTCTTTGCTTGCCCACTCCGTGAGCACTAACCCAGAGAGTGTACACACCATGAGAAGAGGAACCAAAGCAGTCTTGTCCCTGTGTTTGTGGCATGAAGGCATGAGTTATGAAGTGAGAAGAGGCTGGGACAGGTGAGGCCTAGCCTGCTTGGGCCACGTTGGGGCACCCATTCTGCATCCATCTGATCCAAACCTGCTCTCTCAAGGCTAGCATTGAAGCCAAAGCTGGGGGCTGCACCAAATGGGAGCGCCCCTGGGTGGGTCCAGTGCGTCATGGGAGAAGACCTACAGGAAGGCCTGGCCACTGAAGGTTTAGCCCGCTGTGCGTGGCACTGCCCACCTCCTGGGCCACCACCACCACCACCCTGCAGCCTGGGTCACGGGCAGAGAACATCCCAGCTGACCTCTAGTCTCAGGCACACTCGATGTGGGCACGGATACTCCAGCAGGATCCTGGGGCTCGCTTGCCAGCCTCTGCCCGGCACACATGGATTTGAGCATCTGGAAGACTGCGAGGGGCGCGACGTTCAGCTTCAGCAGGTCCACCAGGATCCTGGTGAGAAAAGATGCGGTGCGCAGTGAGCCCTACTGGTCCCAGGCCCGTCTGCTGGGACGGGAACGGGGCAGGCACGACTACCAGACTGACACTAGGTCCAGGAGGGCAACCTTTGTCAAGGTCCCGACTATATTCTGAGCTCTCAGAGGGTCAGACAAAGATGGGAGGCTCTAATATACAGATCAGTGGCCTGGCGGGGTCTAATAGCCGGGTTGTCTGGGGGTCGGACCAGCGCGCAGCCTCCACCCGCGCCCGCTCACTTGAACACGTCGGGATCCATGGCGCCGCCCGCCGCCTGCGCCAGCTCGTACAGCTCCATCTCCTCGGCACTCAGCACCTTCTTTCGCCGCAGCGCGAGCTTCTGTAGCGCTGCCTCCAGCCCCGGAGGTGGCCCCGGACCGGGCCCGGCGCCCGGCGTCGCCATCTGCGGGGCCTGCGGGAAGGTGCGCGCCCCACTCCGTCCCGCCCCGCCGGGCGCTCCCACGGCGCCCTCTACTGGCCCGGCCGGCTGTTCCTCTCCCTGCAGCGTCACCGTGTTGCCTCCGGACACCCCTACACTGGAGGGCAGGGATCAGTCTGTCTTCCCTCTTTCATTCGACCCACATTTACGTGCCGGGCATTGTGTTAGGCGTGGTGGAGACCGTGGCAGACCAAGGAGACCCGCTCCTTGGCCATCAGGACTAGGGTGCGTTAGTCGTTTTCGCTTAAGTAGCAACATCCAGCGCAGTGCCTGACATACAATGGGCGCTCAATAAGTGCCTGTGGGACGAAGGGCAGTCAATGCACAGTTGTATACAGTAGTTGTTCCTGACCCGGATGCTCCATTGGGGGCGCGCCCCGAGAGCCCACTAACAGCCTCTCCTCACGCGCACGCGCCCTCCTCGTCTCGCGTACAGTGCGTGAGCTCAGGCCTCCACTGCGCACGCGCCTACACACTTGAAACCCATAAACCCCGCCAGCCTTCGCTTTGCGCACGCGCTTTTTGAGGTACTAGCAGCTGCCGGCAAGTAGCGGAGCGTTTCCCGCCAAAGCCAGGGGGCGTGGCGCGGCGCGCAGCTTGATGACGACATCTCGGCGCCGGAAAGCCGAATGTTAGCCGCGGGCCCCCGAGGATGAGAGACGCTCCAGACTCCACAGGTGAGTAGCGGGAGCGGCGCGCGCCCGACGGTCCCGGCATCCTCTCTGGACTTCCGCTGAAGCGGTGTTCGTTCCTCCGCGAGCCCCGGCCGGGCCTCCGCGTCTCTGCCCCGGCCGGGCCGGCGGGGGAGCCTAGGGCCTGGGCTCCGCCCTCATGCCGCCTTCCCGCGCGGCTCACACATCCAGTCCAGGTGGGTGCCCTGTTAACGTTCGTTGAACGAGTTGGAGGAAGGAAAGCTTCGAGTTAAACTTGAGCTTTGGACTCAACAAACCGTGTTAGGAGGAAGAGCCGGGTGTGGGTCCCGGCCCGAGCCGTCCTCCCATTGTCCGAGCCGATTTCCCCCTCTGTGGTGTGGGGATATTGTCCAACGCCTACTCCACGGGGCAGTTGTGAGCTACACAAGGGAGCCTGCTCGGCTTCTCAGAGCAGCTAGAGGGAGTCGTTGGCCGTAGCGTGATTTGCTTGGCATAATCAGCCATGACTGAGGACGGCCGCTCTCAGAAGAGACCCCAAAACTAGATCCGAAGCAGCTCCTGAGGAAAGTGGTTGTGGAAATGGTAGGATGAAGCAGATGCTTGGTGCACAGCACAGAAGGGGTGAGGCGGGGGGGGAGGGGGCAAGACCAAGGCAGGGTCAGAGAACTGTGTAAAGGTCACTGCCTGCCTTGGGAAGACCCCTAGTTTGGCATCTCTGGCCTCGTTCCATCAGCCTCTGCCTGGTACACACTTCCTCTGAGCAAGGAAGTGCTTTCACCTCATCCTAAAGCTCTGCCCTTTGCAAACAATTCAGGATTTTATGCTGCTTTGATAATTTTGGAATAGTTCCCTTGACCACTTGATTCAGGACTGAGGTGTTTTAAGTTTGTTTTGTTTTTTAACTGAAACTAATAGCTAGCTTAAGGGGGGTGGGGGGTGGGGGCTTGGAGGTGTTTTTATTACCAAATGACAGATATGTGCATCTCCTATCAACTTCTCTGCTGCCTACACAATCTCCTTGCACCGAACCTCCATCCACATGAAGTTGTCAGTTGCTGCCTCAGGCCCCTTACTCAGGACAGTAGGCAAAACTGTGCAAGGAAAAGCCAGCAGTTACCCATCATTGGAACTAGGCATGCTTCCTCTCTGCTCAGTCCAAGGCTGAAATCAAGGTGCTGGCCAGCTTTGCTCTTCTCTAGATGCTCTGGAGAAGAAGCTGCTTTCAGACTTACTCAGGTTGCTGTCAGAATCTAGTTCTTTGGTGTTGTAGAACTAAGGTCCCCGTTCCCTTGCTGGCTGTCAGCCAAGACTGCACTGTATTTTATGGCCCACTGACTTGAGACTTGAAATTGTATCTGCAAAATTCTTTCACAGCAATATCTAGATGATTGTGATTGCGTAACCAGGGACCGGCGCTTGGAGGGCTATCTTTAGAATTCTGCCTATAAGTAAATGAGAAATACATGAACCAAGCCTGGCACATATCAAGTGTTATACAAGCGTTACCACGTATTAGCAAGGATTTGCCACCACAAACGTGTCTTTGAAGCTGGCCAATGTAGACCGCATGAGAATGGCATGTGTGTGATGAGTTATACAAATGTTCTCCTGGGCATTGTGAAACGATAACAGTGTTCTGCTTGGCAGATGTTGAGATTTCATATTTGCTTTTCCACAGTGGTTTCCTAAGACGATCATTTTCAACTCCACCAGAGGCTACTATGGCATTCCCTCACCTGCAGCAGCCCAGCTTCCTACTGGTAAGTAAATATCAGCTGCCCGTGTGAGTGTCCGTTCAAAGCTGAGCGATCTGGGAGTTCCTTCCACCAACGCGAACTCTCCAGTGGTTGTTTTAGGGTGTGTGTGATGGGAATAACACTTGACTCGGGATTGAAATCCTTAGGCTTGGCTCTGCCTCTGCAGGACCTTGGGCCTCTTTGAGTTCCTCTTGTTTGGGACTATCTGCACTTTCTGGACTTGTAAGTCTGTTTCTTTCACCAAGTGGGGGAAGTTTTCACTCATTATTTCTTCAAATTGGTTTTCAATTTCTTGCTCTCATCTTTTGGCACCCCTGTAATGTTAATGTTGGTACACTAAAAAGTTGTCCCAGAGATTCCTTATGCTTTCTTCATATTTTTTTTTTATTCTTTTTTCTTTTTGCTCTTCTGATTGGGTGTTTTTTACTTTCTCATATTCCAAATCATTGACTTGATTTTTGGAATCCTCTACTGTTGAATCCCTGTAAATGGTTCTTTACTTCAGTTAGTGTATGCTTAATTTCTGACTGGTCATTTTTCATGACATTGAAATTCTCACTAAGATCCTTGAAAGTCTCACTAGTCCCTTGAAGCTCTCATGAAGATCCTTGAGTAACCTTATAATCATGGTTTTGAACTTGGTTTCTAGTAGTTTGCTTGCTTCCATTTCTTTCATTTGTGATGTGTTTCTTTGTCTCAGAATTTTTGCTGCTTACTTGTGTTTATATATGTTACGGAGAGCTACTGTATCTCCTGGAATTGGTAGAGTGGCCTTGTGTAGTCAGTGTCTGTAGGGCCCAGTGGCTCAACCTCCCTAGTTACTTGAGCTGGACACTCTAGGTGTGTCCCTGTGTGAGCCATGTGCACTGTCTTATAGTTGAGCCTTGATTGCTGTTGGCATCTCTAGGAGGAGTTGACCTCCAAGCCAATTGGCTGTGAGGACCAGCTGCAAGACAGAGGGAGAACTGCTTTGCAGGAGGCGAGGCTCAGCTGTGAAGCAAGGCAGGCTTATGCTAGAGCTGGACTAGAGCCTTTTATTGGTAGGATTGGGGCACACTGTCAACAGCTGCAGCTTGTTTGAGGGATGTTAGCAAAGTCTGAAGTCTGAGCCAGGACAGGCCATTCATATGGAAAAGCTGCTGCAAACAGCTTGGATGGGGCTGCACATTGGATGGGGCATGGTTAGGGAATCCCCAGGGCAGAGCAAACAGTGTGGGCTGCCAGATCTGGCTGCCAGTCAGCCCTGTAATAGGGGAGGTCCTAGCGCAGGAACAGTGATCCTTGCAAGCACCTCTGTCTAAGAGAAAGCCGCCCCTGGGTTCCTGTCCCTTTGCCCGACAGTTCAATTCCTCCTCATATGTGTCTGAGTCCTCCAGAGCTGCCTGGTGCTGGAGCTCAGAGGTATTGAATCTAAGTGTGTTTGTGTGCCAACCCTTTAAAAGGAACAACTGGGTCTCCAGCAGCCCCTGTGTCTCTTAGCCACAAGCCCATTGGTTTTTACAGCCCATAGTTATGGGGACTTCTCTTCCTAGTTCTGGAACCCTGAGCTGGGGGTCTGGTGTGGGGCTGGGATCCCTTGCTCCTCTTGGGCAGCTTCCACAAAGACAACCTCCCTCCCAATTAAAAAATCGACACAGGTGGATATCGGATCATCCTGGTCTGCACCTCTGCCCCTCATACCAATCTCAATGTGCTTTCTTTTTTCTTTAATTGTAGAATTTCCATTCAGTCTTCTTTCAGGCGGTTCTAAATGATAGTGGTTCTATATTTTTAGTTGTAATTTCGATGTGGTTGTGGGAAGTGGCGAGTGCAGGCATTTACATCTTGCAAGGTCCCTGCCTTTTTCTTTTTTCTTTTTTTACCTTCCTGTTTGTCTTTATTACTCCTTTTATTATTTCTAATTTAAATTCTTTATTGTTTGAAGTATTACATATGTCTCCTTTTTCCCCAATTGACCTCTCCCTGGCTGCTCTCCCTTTCCCCCAGCACATGTCCCTTCTCCCCAGCAAATGTCCCTGCCCCCCTACTGTCTGTGTCCTTTGGTTAGGCTTATATACATGCATACAAGTCCTTTGGTTGATCTCCTACCCACCCCCATTCCCTACTCTCGCCTGCCTTCCCTCTGAGGTTCCATGGTCTGTTTGATTCTTCTATGTCTCTGGATCTATTTTAGTTTATCATTTTATGTTGTTCATTATATTCTACAAATGAGTGAGATCATGTGATATTTATCTGGCTTATTTCGTTTAGCATAATGCTCTCCAGGTCCATCCATTCTATTGCAAATGGTAAGAGTTCTTTTTATTATTTTTATAGCAGCATAATATTCCATTGTGTAGTTGTATCAGTTTTTTAATCCACTCATCTGCTGATGGGCACTTAGGCTGTTTCCAAATCTTAGCTATTATAAATTGTGCTGCTATGAACAGGGGTGCATTTATTCTTATTGATGTTTCTGATTTCTTGGGATCCCTGCCTATTTCTTAAGGTTATGAAGGTTTAGTAGGTTCATCATTACTGAATAAAAGACATTTTAGTTAAGGCTTAAATAGCAACAAATAACACCCTCATTTTATTGGTCATTCTTACTGGTGGTCACAGTGGTGTAAATCATGGGTGGGCACTCTTATAAGGATTTTATAGTTCATTACATACACACTTTGTAAGCACTCTGTGGTCTATGGGGGAGCCCTACTCCATAGGGGTCTCCTGAATGTGGGGCTAACCCCCTGCTTGAGGGTCAGGCAGAAGTCAATTTTATATTGGTAACATGCAATTCTTTGAGGTAATTGGGGATGCCTAACAGAGGCTGCTGGGAAGCAAGCCTGATAGTTACTTGTCTTGAAGGTGTGGTACCTCTAGTAGCATCCTTTAGGTCACTGACATGCCTGACCTAATGTATGAGGTGCTGGGGAATCAGGTCGGTGGTGTGTATCTCACTCCTGCCTGTCATGTGGATTTCTATTTTTACTTGATCCAGAATATCATCAAAAGCTGAAAAATGAATGTGCTCATGGTATTTTTTTTTTCTTTCGGTTTCTTATAGGCTAGCCTGAAAGCTGACGCAATAAATAAGCCCTTTGCACAGCGATGCCAAGACTTAGTTAAAGTCATAGAGGATTTTCCAGCAAAGGTACAGCTCTGCTAGCATCTCTTTGGGGCATGTCTCATTCTATCCTTGAAAAATGTTCTTACAGTCCCTGGTTTCCACCTCTGAGCTCTGCCCTACACAGAGTCCTGACCTGGCATTGTGGCTGTCACATTTGTGGACACATTTAAGCATGTGAACATGTAAGCCAGGATTTTCTACCGTGCATGTTTTTGTCCCACATGGGATGCTTGGCAATGTCCAGGGACATTTTTAATGATCACACAGGAGTGCTGCTACTAGTATCAAGCGGTAGAGACCAGCCATGCTGGTAAGCCATCTCAAAATGCCCAGGGCAGCCCCACAATAAAGAAGTATTCAGCCTAAAATGTCAACAGTACCAAAGTTGAGAAACTGGTATAAATACTGAAAATATGTACTCCCATCACACCCAGATTTGTCCATTAGTAGTAAATGAGATAAGTTTAAGAAGCCAGCTGGACAAGGAGTTACTACCAAATGACAGCAAATCTCAGTTTCAAGGGCTCATTTTGAGAAGAACATGCCACCCTTAGTAAAGCTCTCTTTAATATAGTGACTAATTTAACTGGCCCAGATATAACAGTACTGCTAGACATGCTCTATAACCACGATGAAAGGCTCCAAGGCTGCTGCTCTCCTGTTGGTACTCTTGTGCCAGGGTTCCTGGGGGTGCCAGGCTGGTCCTGTGAGGGCTTTTGAACCAGGGAGTAACATGCTCAGAGCTCAGGTTCAGCTAGGGAAGTGGGCAGCGTGAGGTGCAGGACTGGCGCTGGCACACAGCCCAGCAGTGAGCACTGGTCCTCAGCAAGCCTGCCCAAAGCCTCACCCTCTCACTGTTTCAGGAGCTGCATGCCATCTTCCCATGGCTGGTAGAGAGCATTTTCGGCAGCTTGGATGGTCTTCTCATCGGCTGGAACCTCCGCTCCTTACAGGGACGTGTGAGCCCTGTAGAATACAGCATTGCGATGGAATTTCTAGACCCTGGGTAGGTAGGTTTGTCACCTGAGGAGCTGGATGTTTCCTCTGCTGATCCCATTTTTAAATCATTGTATTTTTCAAAGTTAGAAACAAATCCAAGCAAGATGGTTTGCAGTTCATTTGCCTGCTTTTCTTGTTTTAATTTCATGTTCAGTGGCCCAATGATGAAGTTGGTATATAAACTTCAAGCTGAAGACTATAAGTTTGACTTTCCTGTCTCCTACCTGCCTGTAAGTAAGCCCTGGCAGTGAAAGCTGTGCTTGCGCAGAGACCCCAGATAGTGACTGCAGTGGTGGTAGGTGGGCAGGGGCTCAGAGGGGCTGTCACAGTGGGCAGGAGAATGCCATGGTGTCTGTTCAGGGTTAAGGAGACATCAAAAGTTGGAATTTTTAAGATCACAAATTCTGCCAATGGGGAAGGCACCATGCTGCCGGTTTGCTACTGGCTGGATGATAGACAGGGCCATGTGACTGGTTACAACAGGGATTTGCTCGGCAGGTTGAAAAGCAGAGGAGATGGGATTCATCAAGCTTATAAATGTGCACAGCTGCTGCCTTTGCTGTTTGCAGGTTTTGTGATGATAATAGTGGCCTAGTGCATGGATTTGTGCACTGGTGGGGACCTCAGCCTGGCCTGTGGGAATCCGGCCAAAACCGGCAGTCCAGTATACCCTGAGGGATCCCAGAATGTGAGAGGGCACTGCAAAGATGCTATTGCTTGGCTGCTCCTGCATTGAGCATCTGCCCCCTAGTGGTCAGTGCGCTCATAGCTACTGGTCGGTCCACTGTCGCTTGGGCTTTTTTATAGGTAGGTAGGTAGGTAGGTAGATGAGAGATTCTAAGTGAAAGCTTGCTCAAGGGTTATGCAGAGGATAGTGCTGTTCCCATGAACAGGGTCCAGGTGCTGGTCATCTCAGCAGCCTTCCCAAAGGCCTGCACCACATGTGGGGCGCTGAACCAGAGCCTGCCTGTGACCTGCCTCCTCTCTCTACAGGGCCCCGTGAAGGCGTCCATCCAGGAGCATATGGTCCCTGACAGTCCTCTGTACCACAACAAGGTCCAGTTCCCCCCCACCGGGGGCCTTGGCCTGAACCTGGCCCTCAGTATCCTTTGCTGACCCCACGGGTAGGGAGGCTGGGGTGGCCAGCACAGTGTGGGTTGGTGGGGGTGCGGTGGCCCAACATCCCTGCCGTTTGTCCCCTGATCCTGCCTTCAGATCCGTTCGAGTATTATATGTTCTTTTTCGCTCTGAGCCTCATCACTCAAAAGGTACAGAAGGGATTCCTCTGAACAGTTTGCTTCACTGGAAACCCCTGAGGGGGGTCGTGGCCCTGGGCTCTTGTTTTCACACGGCAAGGGAGCTTGGGGGCCAGCTGCCAGCCTTTCTTTTCCATTTCTCCGTTTCCCTTCCTGCCTTCCTTTCCTTCCTCCTCCAGTGTTTGTCCTTCAGGCCATTCTCACTTGGGGCAATAGACTGGTGGGCAGACTTGACAGGTGATGTGGCAGTCAGGGGCTTCCCACAGGAGGTGCTTACCGGACAGTGGGGCAGAGTGGAGGGTCACAGCTGGGTAGCACTGAGGGTTTGGTCAGGCTGTCTGTGACGGCGGCTTTTCTCCTGGCACCACCCTCAGTGTGCGTGGGCTGGCCTCAGGGAAGCACCCATCCCAAGGCTTTCGTGTGATTGCTGGGGTCAGCAGCCTGGGGCGGTGCCCCGAGCCACCCACTAACTCGCGTTTTGTTTTCAGCCACTCCCCGGGGCCCTCCATGTTCGTACTTCAGACTGCGCGTATTTCATCCTGGTGGACAGGTACCTGTCGTGGTTCCTGCCCACAGAAGGCAGCGTGCTCCCCCTGCTCTCCTCCAGTCCCGGGGGGCCCAGCCCCTCACCAGCTCCCAGGTAAGGCTCTCCAGTGAGCCTGGCCTTTGGCCAGTACCTGAGGTGTCCCGTGCCTGCCACTAGCTATTCTACAAAAGAGTAGCCTGGTCAGTGAGCATGGCTCATGCAACAATGGTGCCCACTCTGTCCAGGGCTCCCCAGTTTTTCTTATGCCTGAGATGCCCAGCTGCCACAGCACAGACTAAAGTGCAGGGTAAGATGGAAACTGGTTTGGCTCAGTGGATAGAGCGTCGGTCTGCGGACTGAAGGGTCCCAGGTTCGATTCCGGTCAAGGACATGTACCTTGGTTGCGGCACATCCCCAGTAGGGGGTGTGCAGGAGGCAGCTGATCCACGTTTCTCTCTCATCGATGTTTCTAACTCTCTATCCCTCTCCCTTCCTCTCTGTAAAAAAATCAATAAAATATTTTTTTAAATAAAAAAAATAAAGATAAAGTGCAGGGTAAGGAGAGTGTCTGTTTTGGCTTTAGTGGCCATCCCTGAAGTGATCAGGTCCTGTGGCCACATGGCCCTGCTGTGAAAACGGGCTGTGTTCTGCCCATAGCATCCCTCCCCACATGCAACATCCATTCTCTACACCGAGGTGCTAGTGTTCTCTGCATGGTGCCAATTTTAGTATGTGTGCTGCTGAAGCAGCAGTGTTGTTGACCAAAATATTTGTTATGTGATCCATGAAGTGGTGGGAATCAACGTGACTCGAGAACCAGGTGTTGGCCGGAGCCAGAGCTCCTGGGATGGAGAGCCTTTTCTGTCAGTGAGCAGGCTGTTACTGTGCAGAAGGAGTGTGTGCCGCCTGTCGCAGCCTGGAAGTGACGGGGCCTTTGCTGGCTCTCCCCAGGAGATCCTCCCGCCTAACAGCCACTGCCCGTGCTCCTCTGACCCTCCTCCACCTCACTGGCCCAACTCTTTCCCTGGGAGAGTCCAGGCAGGCTCTTTCATGCACATCTTAGTCCACCCCACATCTGGCACATGCCATACCCCAAGCTCACAAATATGGACAGAAGCCCAAGGAAAGGGGATTGAAAGAGGGGAGAGGTGTCTTGGGTGTGGATCAGAATCACGCCTTCTCTCAGGCAGACTGCAGCTGCCAAATGGTTTTCTGGGCTTGATTTTGTCTGCTTGTTTTTACATATTTAAGACTGACAAAAAAGTTGCTGTGCATAACGTAAAGAATTACCCTTCAGCCAGGTTTCTAAATGGTTTTTATCCTCTATATGCTTTTTCCGGGTCCTTTAAGTAAGTTATAGATATGATGCCCATTATCTCTTAATATTTCAGAGTGTATCTCCTCATAGTGAGTGCACACTCCTTCATAACCACAGCACTTCTCTCCCAGTCAGGGAGCAGGGATTGCTACAAGGCCAGTGTCTGATCCTCAGACTCCCTTGGGCTTCACCAGCTATCCCATCAGTGGCAGCTACCTGGCTAGGATTCAGCTCAGGATCACTTACTACATACAGGTGTCTCTCTAATCCCCTTCTGTCTGCAACTGGATCTCAATCTTTCCTGTCCTTGACACCTTTGTAGCATGCAGTCTAGGTGTGTGCAGAATGCCCTTGACCTGGGTTCTCAGGTATTTTCTTGTGATTGGGCCCAGGTTGGACATGGTTTGGAAGGAGCTGTGCAGCGGTGACCCATGGTGTCCATGTGCCCCATTAGAGGCAACATTGGCTTGGTCACTGGGCTAAGGGGGAGTTGGCCATGTTTTCCTGCTGTAAAGTTTTTTGTGCCTAAATTAATTGACAAGGGGAATTTAATGGGAAGATATTCTGAAACTATTCACTTATCACTTAATGTTAGCATCCCTTGGTGGTCCTTGGCCAAATCAGTTATTAATGGAATGGTGCCAAGTGATGAGTTTTTACATTTCATCACTTGTTTGTTTCCTAGGGAACAGTCTCTTCCCATTTGTTTGTGTAAATCCACGTGGACTGGGGAGTCATTCTATGATTCAACAGGCTGTAATTGTTATTGTGGTCGTTGGTTTTGATGTCCAGTTGCCCCTGGGTATGGCAGCGGGAGCCCCTAATGAAGGCCTGTTTCTGTGTCTTCCTCAGGACTCCAGCCATGCCTTTCGCTTCCTATGGCCTCCACCACACCAGTCTTCTGAAGCGACATCTCTCTCACCAGACATCTGTGAACGCAGACCCTGCCTCCCATGAGATCTGGAGGTCGGAAACTCTACTCCAGGTGAGTACTGAGACAACTCCGCTCTGCTTCCATTTCAAAGTAAACTGCTCACCACTTTCCACCCCATGGGCCAGAGGCCTAAAGACTGCCCCTGAGCTGCAAGGTGCTTCTAAATTATCAGTATTTCCCTTCTGTGACATTTAGAAGAAATTTACCCGCCTGTCTAACCTGTATCTCATTGCCAGTGTTTTTCATTCGAGGATTTCCTGTGCAGGGTTTTGTTTTTCTCATGGTGATGTAATCACTGCCCAGTCTTGTAGTTTCTGATAGATCTGTGTAAATGCTCTCACCACGCACCTGTCCGACGCACTCCTATGTGGTTCGGAAGGTTTCCTGTGACCTCTGTTGTGTGGGTATTAAACCCTGCACCAGCTATGTTTTTGTGATGCTTAGTAGAGAGGGCCTTTGAAGCCTTCACTTGGTCAGCAGGCAGCCCCCGCCTTCTGTACGAGGGACCCACAGGGGAGCTGGCAGTGCCCCATGTCAGCCTCTCCTCCAGGCTTGGTCTGGCTCACTCCCTCGGCGCAGCACTGGCCACCTTCTGGGCCTTGCTGTCTCCCCTTGGAGAGTGAGGTTAGGCTGGTTCTGACTCAGGATTCGGGCTGAGACAGCAAGCACAAACATTGCTTGTCGACAACCTGGAGTGGTAAGATGGGGTTCTGTCCCTCCCACCTGGTACATAACTCTTGGCGTGGGGGTTGCTGTGTTTTTAGAGGCTTCCAGGTTATTGTCAGCAGCACTGGGATGTGGGGCATCTGGGATCATCTTCCCTGTTCACCGAGGGGTCCGTGCTTCCATTAGCTCCCAGCTAAGCGGGCTCTGGCTTCTGCCAGCCGTGAGGGGGCAGGTGACCAAGGCATGGGCTTATAGGACAGAACGCGAGGGTTGTTTTCCATTGCATTTTTAAAATATATTTTGAATTATGGTAAAATACACATGATATAAATTTTATTATCTTAACCACTTTAAAGTATATTTACATTGTTATAATTGATCTCAAAACTTTATCGTGAAAAATTGAAACTCTGTACCCACTAACCAATAATTCCTGATTCTTCTTCTCCCCAGCCCCTGGCAACCACTACCCTACTATATTTCTAGAAATTTGACCTACTCTGGGTGCCTATATAAATGGAACCATGATTTTTTTTTTAATGACTGACTTCACTTAGTGTAGCATGTGTTAGAATTTCCTCCCTTTTTAAGGATATTTAGAAATATCCCATTGTAAGAGCCATATTGGCCCTAATTGGTTTGGTTAGGTGGATAAAGCATCGGCCTGCAGACTGAAGGGTCCCAGGTTTGATTCCTGTCTAGGACATGTACCTTGGTTGTGGGCACATCCCCAGTTAGGGGGTGTGCAGGAGGCAGCTGGTCGATGTTTCTCTCTCATCAATGTTTCTAACTCTATCCTTCTCCCATCCTCTGTAAAAAAATCACTAAAGCCCTAACTGGTTTGGCTCAGTGGATAGAGAGCGTTGGCCTGCAGACTGAAGGATCCCAGGTTCAATTCCAGACAAGGACATGTACCTTGGTTGCGGGCACATCCCCAGTAGGAGGTGTGCAAGAGGCAGCTGATCCATGTTTCTCTCTTATCGATGTTTCTAACTTTCCCTCTCCCTTCCTCTCTGTAAAAAATCAAAATATATTTTTTAAATATATAAAAATAAAATAAATCAATAAAATATATATATTTTTTAAAAACAGCCATACTGTTTCCACAGTGACTGCACCATTTTGCATTCCCACCAGCAGTGCACAAAGGCTCCAATTATTTCACATCCTCTCCAACACTCATTTTTTGGGGGTTTTTTATTTTTGTTTTTTTTATATATATATATATACATATACATATATATATATACACATATACATACATATACATACATACATATATATATATATATATATATAATTGATTTTTTTTTACAGAAAGGAAGGAGAGAGGGATAGAGAGTTAGGAACATCAATGAGAGAGAAACATTGATCAGCTGCCTCCTGTACACCCCCCACCGGGAATGTGCCTGCAACGAAGGTACATGCCCTTGACCAGAATCGAACCTGGGACCCTTTTGTCTGTAGGCCGTTTCGGCTTTGTTTGTTTTTCACGATGCCCATTCTAATGGATATGAGGTAGTATCTCCTTGTGATTTTGATTTGTTGCTCTAATGATTAGTGGTATGAAGCATCTTTTCATGTCCTATTGGATATTTGTCTATCTTTGGAGAAATGCCTATTTAAGTCCTTTACCCATTTTTTTTATTTGTGCTGTTTCTTTTTATGTTGTTGAGTTTTAGGCATTCTCTATATAAAGTGTTTTATCAGATACATGAATTGCAAATATTTTCCTCCATTCTTTGAGTTGCTTTTTTACTCTGCCTATGATATCTTTTTATTTATTCATTACTTTTTAAAATATATTTTTATTGATTTCAGAGAGGAAGAAAGGGAAACAGAGATAGAAACATCAATGATCTAAAAGAATCATTGCTCAGCTGCCTTCTGCATGCCCTCCATTAGGGATTGAGCCCGCAAACCAAGCATGTGCCCTAACCAAGTATCGAGCCATAACCTCCTGGTCCATAGGTCAACCCTCAGCCACTGAGCGACATTGGCTGGACTGTCGATAATATCTTCTGACAGAAAAGTTTTTCATTTTCATGAAGTTCATTTTATCTAGTTTTCCTTTATTGTCTGTGCTTTTGAAATCATGTCTTAAGAAATCATCGCCGAATTCCATATCATGAAGGTTTCTCCCTGGGCTTTCTTCTAAGAATTTTATCATTTTAGCTCTTTCATTTAGGTCTTGGATCCATTTTGAGTTATTTTTTGTTTATGGTGTTAGGTAAGGGTCCAAATTCATTCACTTGCATGTGGGTATCCTGTTTCCCAGCAGCATTTGTTGAAAACACTCCTTTCCTCCATAGAATAGTCTTGACGCTGTTGCTAATTCATTTAACCAGCTAATGCTCTTTTGCAGGTTTTTGTTGAAATGTGGCTTCATCATTATTCCTTGGAGATGTATCAGAAAATGCAGTCCCCTCATGCCAAGGTATGTTGCCATAGTTTCTTTCCATCCCCTGCTCTTGTCCTGGTGTGCCTGGCCAGCCAGCTACTTGATGTCAGTTAGTTTTCTGGGTGGTGTGCTTGCACCCTGAGAGCTGGAGGCCTGTGGTCTGGGGTCCTCCTGAGCTACGTCCAGAGCCCCCTTGGTGGCAGGAGGAACAGATGAGGTGGTGGTGCTTGTGCTCTGCGGGCAGGGGAGCTGCTGATGCTTCTGGGAGACATGTCTGGTCTGTCACGTCTATCGTCACAGCGCTTCCTGCTTTCCTGCTGAGGGGGTGCCTGACAGACCGCGGCCACCCCGGCGCTCCGCCTTCTGCACATCCGCAGGCTGTGTGTTGGGTGGAGTCCTGCGCCCTCCTGCATATGGCCTAGTCTGTTTCCTCCTCCTCCTCACCTCTCCCCCTTCTCTCGCTGGGCTACTGGTGTGTAAGGATGTGGAGGTGGCTGAAACCCTGGCACCCTCGGGGGCTGCTGTCCCCAGGCCCATAGCCCACGGGACTTGTCAGGGTAGAACAGTTCTGTTCCGTTAGTAAGCTGGGCACTAACTCTGTGAGTCAGCAGTGCCTGGCTTCTTTGTACCCGGTTGCTTCTGTCACTGTCAGACAGAATTCTCATAAGCTTCCTTGAGAATGAAGGATCTGTGGTTTTTATAAAAATGGAAAATGGCTGTCTGTAGCTTTTGCTCTGTGATTCTGGGGAGAAGTGGGGGTTCTGTTCCTGCTGCAGAGTCTAAGCAACCAGTTCTGTGGTCCCAGTGTTCTGCCAAGTGGAGGGCTGGGGTGCAGCTCTCCCACCGCTGCTCTTTTAAAGCGCCCCAAACCTGCTTCCTTGGTGTCACATAGGAGGAGGAGGAGGAGGAGACAGGGGACTCCATCCTGGGCCTCATGTCACAGAGCTCGTGCGCTGCTCTCCCACCTCCCAGAGCTGGCTCTGCATGTGCCTGGCTGGTGCACGTGGTCAGGGTCCTGAGGCTCGCGTCGCCCCTGTGCACGTGGCTTAGTCTTGCAGAAGCAGAAGCCACTCCGCTGCATTGCCTGCCTTGTCTGCTTGTCCTGTCGTCCGAGCCAGTGGAAGCATGCCGCTTTCGTTTTTAGCAGATGTGTGAGGCAGAAAGGCCTTTCTGGTCTGAGTCCACATGGGGAAGGGGCAGTGCCTGTCCTTGCCAGGGCAGGAGGGCCTTCCCCTTCTCCCACATTTGCTTCCTCCTCTTGGCCAGACCACAGGGTGGGTGAGAGCTTTTCAGGGTGGTGGGGGCGGGGAGACTGTTCTCACCAGGCATCAGAGAGGTTCTGCCCTTTCCTTCCTATTGAGGCAGAAAAGCAAAACCTGAAAAATCTAGGTGTGTAGGAAGCCGGGAGACAGCTGAGGAGGTCTGCTTCGTCTGAGGCCCCTTAGCGTTTACGCAGGCCCATGCTGCACTGCACCGTACGGAAACCCGTGTGAGTCTTGTTTATAGGGAGGCAGGGAGTGTAGCTCCTGGAAATCCCCGTGTGTCCGTGGCTGGGCTGGGTGCAGAGTGCATGCTCGCTCCCTGGAGGCCTGGCCTCCACCCAGCTTGCTGAGCGGGGCTTCTGGAAGCCCAGTCATGATGGCCATAGCCCTGCCGGCTGGTGTGGGGCTGCCCTGTGTCCCCACAGGCCAGGCCCGGAACCCAGCAGGAAAACTGTGCTCCGATCCCTCCTGAGGGCTGCAGCTGAGCCCAAGGTCTGGCCTGGAGGAAGGCTGTGAATAGCCAACACCTTCTTGCTGTGCTCCGCGTGTCTCTGGCTGTGCCTGTCTCCTTGGAGTTTGGCACACTCGTTCACAACTCTCCTGTGTGAAGCATGCTGCTCAGCCCAAGGCATGGCCCTTGCAGGGCAGGCTGTGTGCTGGACTGGCTCTGGCTGTGCTTGGCTTTTGCAGGCTTTGATGCTGCAGGGAGGTAGGGTGGAAGGTCCTGGGGTGGGGCCAGGCAGCATTGGAGCTCAGCTGTCATCTCCAGCATCCCAGGCTCAGGGAGCGTGTGACCATGGCCCGATTCTTGCCATTGGGACCAAGGAAAAGCTCTGTGTATCTGGGGACTTGGGGTCCCGGTGAGGTAGAGAGAGGTTGGTCTTCCCAGAATTAGATCCAAGGAGTGTTTGTGTCTCCTTTAACCATTTCCAGATGTTGGGTGTGGAGAATGTTTGGTGGGGCCTGGTGGGCTGAGCTGAGCACACTGTGTGCTGCCTTCAGGAACCAGCCCCCACCAGGACCCAACACTGACCGGATCTGAGACACATAGGAATTGTGCTGGTCAGTGTTTCCTCAGGACAACCCAGGGGAGTCCAGTCAGTTACGTAGCTTTGCTTTCTTGGCAGAGTGGCCTCCATCTAGAACTGGATCCTAAAGTTTCTCTCCTGAGGCTCCGGCCTTCAGGGCCTTGGTTGTTGGCACCCGGGCTCCTAGTGGGCTATGCTGTGCGTGCACAGTGCCATCAGGGACACTCAGGAGGGAAAGTGAGTTAGGCCGATCTCAGAGAGCTGGAGAGGCCTCAGGCCCCAATGGCATGGAGGGCCTCCCGGTGGCCTGGAGGGTCTGTCCATCCCCCTGCCTGGCGGTGCTGCAGGAGGGGTGTGGTCTGGGTTGCTGTGAGGGTGGTCTCACTGGCCCGACATTGCTGGGCCATGGTTATCAGGATTGTCACTGACATGCTTTTGTTTTTGTTTTTTGTTTTGTTTTTTTCTCTTCTGGGCTCTCACTCTTTTCTTTCTCCCCACTCTCCCCTTCCCTTCCTCCCCTCCCTCCGCCTTCTCTGGCTTCTGTTTTGTTGTCTCAGCTGGAGGTTCTGCACTACCGACTCAGTGTCTCCAGCGCCCTTCACAGCCCTGCCCAACCCAGCCTCCAGGCCCTCCACGCCTACCAAGTACTGGCTTCTCTTGATCTGTTCCGTTTCACCCCAGCCCTGTGGTGTAAGCCACAGAGCTCCTGTCAGTGCAGTGGTAACGCGAGGGCATGGCTGGGGCCTCTGGGGGTGATACAGAGACCGTCCCACACACAGCCAGGCCCTGGGGGTTGAGGGTGGCCTGGCCCTTCAGCCTGGCCCAGCCTCCAGGTTTGTAGTCTAGCCAGGGTTTGGGATGTGCAGTCATGTGGCAGGAAGTGAGGCACATGATCCCTGCTGGCTATGGGGTCATCAGATCTTCCTTGTCAGGCCTCCAGCCAGTGGAGGTATCACAAGCTGTTCTGTGTTGTGGGGGCTCTGTGTTTGGCCCTGGTTTGAGGAAGCAAAATATTTCTGCTTTGGTGGTATATCCTGTACTTGACTTGACTGAGTACACGAGGCCCAGGGGCTTGTGGGTGGTGCAGTTCTGCTGAGCGGAGCCTGTGTGAGGCAGAGGCAGGAGAACTTGGGGCTTGGTTCTCCAGCCTGGAAATGCTGTCCATTCTTGGGAGACCAGGCCCGGCTTCTGCAAGCCCAGGCTCTTGTGACCCCATGGAGACTGGTCTGCTTATGCAGAAATGAAGAGTGTGACAGAGTTGAGGTCACCAAGAGGAGTTCACCCTGTAAGGTGTTTTGGGACTGACAGCCTCATAGTTTATTGTTTATGAGATGAGGACGGAAGTCGGGGTGTATCTGGAGCCATGCTCAGAGCCTGTCCCTTTCACTATCCGTGGGAGCACACATTGAATTTGAGTACAAGGTGAAAAGTTTTGTTTTGCTGGGATAGATTGTCAGTGCACAGCACATATTGGGGTTTCTACTCAGAAGCAGCAGCTGCAGTGAGGAGGGGAAGAGCATGTTCCAGAAGGATCAGTATGGACCAGCTGGACACAGAAGTTGGTGCCACTCCAGCCTCTATAGGAGGGTCCCCGGAGAAACATCTGGCTGCGTTCACTCCGCAGCAGGAGGGCCAAGAGCCCTGGAATGGGCTTTGGAAAAGCGTCCTTAAAAGGAAGCCACTTGCAGCTGCAACCAGAGATTCCTGAGGGGCTCTGGCTCAGGAGGCTGTGGAGTTGGGAGCATAGCCAGTGGGTTACAGTGATTCCCGGGGGGCCTGTGCAGGGAGCCCCGTTCTCCAGACAGACCAGGGAGGATGGGTTGAGATGGGATTCGGGATCCCGGTTCCCCTGTCCATGGCCAAGAGGGGTCAGGAATGAGAAGGGGGAGGGCTCTGAGCAGGAGGTTCTCAGGTCTGATATTGATGCCCTTCTAATCTTTTATTAAAATAGCCCATGCTTTTTGCTTCAGAACAAAGCAGATTCATTGCATAAAGACTTTAAAATGCAGATGAGCAGAAGGACGTTACCTTAGTATCACAGTGTCATCTCTAGATGTGTGTGTGGGGCGGGGGGTGTCACCTGAGCCTGTGGGGGCATTTCCATGATGGAGAGGGGCACAGATGGTGTTGTGGGCAGGGCCCAATAGGCTGGCTTCCTCGGCCTCTGAGGTCTGTGTCTGGGCTGTGCCAGGAGTCGTGGCTCGCCCCAGCCTCAGCACTGCTCTGGGTTGGGATGAGGCTGCCAAGAGCTCTTCTGAGTCTGCTAAAGAGTGCCCTAAAGAGCTCGGGTGAGTGTGAGGAGAGGAGGGTGTCGGTCTGGACAGCCAGAATGTGGGGCGTGGGGCAGTGGGTCCTGCCTTCCGATGTAGCCTCCGCCACATGGGGCTTCACCTGCAGTCCATCCCTGAACAGCTGGCAAACAGGCTTTGCTCCGGGTCTGGTTCTCAAAGATCCTCCAGGGCTCTGAATCAAAAGTTCGGCTCACAAGGTTGACAGTGTTCTTGTCTTTGGGGTTGTGCTGACCAGTAGGTCCATCAGCAGCAGAGGGAGGACTGTGTCCAGAGGGGGAGCAGGTAGAGGGTGGGTTGTGGCAGGAAGAGGGGCTGGAGAGTGGTTCGCCTGCGAAGGGTAAGCTGTGGACCACAGCAACCTGTCTGCACACACCTGGCGGCAGGGGAGTACCGAGGCCAGACCCCAGGTGGGATGCCAGCCTGCCCGTCCCCTGCTCCTCCTCATCTTCTGGCTGGCCAGGAGGTGAGGCCCCCTGACAGCCTAGGTGGGCAGCTATGACAGGTCACCCCCGGAGGGTTTGAAGCATGTAGAGAAGCATTGGCCAGCTTGGTTCTGTAGCAGCCGCCCCAAGGCACACTGTGCAGGCTTCCCCGCCCTCAGCTTGTCTCAGACCCTGCAGTGCCAGGGTCCTCAGCGGGTGCAGGTATGGGTGGGGCCCCAGGTGGTCCCGCTTTCAGCCTGGCCCATGCATCCTATGGGGAGAGCTGAGAGGGATGGTGGGATGTGGTCAGACCTGGGGGTTCAAGCTCAGAAAAATCTGGATCCTGACATACACTGCTCTCAACCTTAGGAGTCATTCACGCCCACCGAGGAGCACGTGCTGGTGGTGCGCCTGCTGATCAAACACCTGCACGCCTTTTCCAACAGCCTGAAGCCCGAGCAGGTCTCGCCCTCCGCCCACTCCCATGCCACCAGCCCCCTGGAGGAATTTAAACGGTGGGTATGGGGCTATAAGCAGGGCTGCTGTGCTTCAGCCTGCCTCCTCCGCATACGTGCTGCCCGCTGACTTCCCCGGGGCGTGTGGGACTCACCTGTCCCCTCCTGGCTCTGTCTCCTCATCCCCACCCTGGCCCCAAAGGTGGGTGGGGTCGAGCTGCTTTTCTGGCTGCTATGGCCTGTCCCTGGAGGTCTGCCCTCTTCAGTAGAAAGATCCAGGCTGCAATTGGTTAGAGCTGTGGTCAGTAAACTCATTAGTCAACAGAGCTAAGTATCAACAGTTCAACGATTGAAATTTCTTTTGAGAGCCACATTTTTTAAACTTAACTTCTTCTAACGCCACTTATTCAAAATAGACTCGCCCAGGCCGTGGTATTTTGTGGAAGAGCCACGCGCAAGGGGCCAAAGAGCCACATGTGGCTCTCGAGCCGCAGTTTGCTGACCACTGGGTTAGAGCATCATGCTGATACGCTGAGAGCCAGGCTGGCCAGGGAACGGCCTTGTCTCATGCTCTTCTCCTTTCTTCCAAGTGACCGGGCTGGGAGGGCCTTCTCATCGGAGTGGCTCATTGTCACAGGAGACTGGGCTCCATGCTGCCCCCTCCCCCTCCTCAGGCTGGGAAAGGGCTGGGGTGGTGAGCCAAGCTGACAAGTGTCCAGGAGCCACAAGGGATTGGCCACATGTGTGCTGTGGGTCCTTGGAATGTTCCCTTACATCTCCGAGCCATGGCTTCTTCCTCTGAAGAATGTTCTCTTCCTAAAAACAGGAAGTCTCAGCTCCAGAGGGAACCCATTGCCCTCCTGGCAGAGCTGGTCCTTAGAGCAGGAGCCACTGGGCTCCCTGCGAGGTGACCCGATTCCTCTCCGTAGGGCTGCAGTCCCGAGGTTCGTCCAGCAGAAGCTCTACCTCTTCCTGCAGCACTGCTTCGGCCACTGGCCCCTGGACGCGTCCTTCAGAGCTGTGAGTGTCGGCCCGTTAGCCTCACTGAGCTGCACTGGCCCACTTCTGAAGGGACACTGAGAGGACGGTCCTCGGGACGCACCGAGTCCCTCCTGTGTCCTCTCAAGGAGAAGACACACCTAGTGGCATCCCTGCCCACCCCACAGGGCAAAGCCTGCAGCTGGGACCATGCCCCTGCTCCCTGAGCTGCCTCCTGGGCCACAGCCCACTGTGCCACGTGTCTCACCAGGTCCTGGAGATGTGGCTAAGCTACCTGCAGCCCTGGAGGTACGCGCCTGAGAAGCAACCTCAGAGCAGTGATGGCCAGGCCCGCTGCGTGTCCGAGAGATGGTGAGCCTGCGCCTGCCCTCCCCTGGGCCTCTTCTCTGAGGGGAGCATAGGCCGCCCGCGCCCCTCCTGACGCTGCTCTCTTGTCTGGGTCTGGGATTGGTTTCCTGAGGAAATAGCAGGTCACCCTCTTCCCCTGTCCCCTTGCCATTATCATCTCACTCGGATCTATGTTCACGCTCACCCCCAAACCTCCCAGCTGGCCCCCAAGCTTCTGTCGGCACCTCTGATTGCTTCCTCCTGTGCACGCCTCTGGCGCCCTGGCCTTGGTCACCTCAGAAAGGGCCTCGTTCTGGGGATAGTCCACTGTCCTCGGGGGGCCCAGGCCTTGCCAGTCTGTGCTGCCTCCTCCCGGACACCCCCAGACCCTCTCAGCTGCCGTTTGACCCCTCTGAGAGGGAGGTGGCCCCTGAGTAGCCACGCGGTCCGCAGGGCGCCCTTCGTGCAGGAGAACCTGCTGCTGTACACCAGGCTCTTCGTGGGCTTCCTGAGCCGCGCGCTGCGCACCGACCTGGTCAGCCCCAAGAACGCGCTGATGGTGTTCCGCGTGGCCAAAGTCTTTGCCCAGCCCAGCCTGGCCGAGATGATCCAGAAAGGTAAGCCCTCAGCTGGGGACCCACAGACCCTGTATGTGCCTCACAGGCTCGGGGGGCAGGGGGGGCTGGCAAAGGTAGTGTACGGGATCCTGGTGCCCAGAGCAAGATGAAGGTCAGCCTGGCGGAACCCCATCTACCTGGTAGCTCAGTGCACCTGGCAGAAGGGGCAGCAGGTCTCTGAGCTATCTCCCTGGGGACTTGTGGCAGTCGGGTCCCTGTCCTGCTTTCGTCTGAGCCAGCTTTGTTGGGCGTTAGCTTCTTATGCTGCCTCTTAGCGAGTGTGGGCTTCCTGTGGAGACCGGCAGGGGCTCTGAGCATCACCGGGCTCCCTCGCTGTGTGTTCACTGCCGTTCGGATCCTCAGGAGGCGCTCAGGGGCCTGCAGCAGCACCTGGGCATTTGTGTCCTTGAGGCCAAGGCCAGGCTCTTGTCCGGCTTTCCAGGCGAGCAGCTGTTCCTGGAGCCGGAACTCGTCATCCCTCACCGCCAGCACCGGCTCTTCACGGCTCCCACCGTCACCGGCAGCATCCTGTCATCATGGCCGCCGGCCGTCACCGACACCTCCTTCAAGGTGAAGAGCCATGTCTACAGCCTGGAAGGCCAGGATTGCAAATACACCCCGATGTTTGGGCCGGAGGTCCGGACGCTGGTGAGTGAGTCTGGGCTCAGCCAGGCCCGGCCGTCCCGAACCCCTGGGACAGAGAGCCGAGACGGGCACACACCTCTGGGGGGGAAGGAGGAAGACGGGGGGTTGAATAGACACCAGTACTCCTTCCTCCCCTTTTAGGTTCAGTGAAGGCTAATTTTTTCTAATAATAGAGGCAGCGTTTGTTGGGATTTTCCCAAATTTAGAATATGCGCTTAAAATCTTTGTCACGTGGAAGCCACCCTCCTGGCCCTTGCGGGCTTCCCCGGGACCCCCTGTTGGGGACTGGGTGCCGTGAGGTGGCCCCACCGGAGCTCACTGACCTCCCGTCTGCCCGCAGGTCCTGCGCCTGGCTCAGCTCATCACACAGGCCAAGCAGACAGCCAAGTCCATCTCTGACCAGTGCGGGGAGAGCACAGCCAGCCGCCCTTTCCTGTCATGGCTGGGCTTCTACCTTTCGGACACAAACAGCTCCTACCCAGCCAACGACCTGGACGACATGGGGCAGGACAGCATCCGCAAGACGGACGAGTACCTGGAGAAGGCCCTGGAGTACCTGTGCCAGATGTTCCGAGTATGAGCCCTGAGGCTGTCCCCTCCCCAGATCTGGTCCCGTGCCCTCACCCCACTGCGGAGCCCGGACCAGCCACAGACCAGGACCCGGCCTGGGTTGTGCCACCGGGGCGGGGCTCCGCAGGAGATGCAGGCCGGGGCCTGCAATGTCGTGTCTGGGTCGCATCGTTGTCGCGGTTAGAGGCCGAGGGATTGAAGGCCAATTTGCTCCCTTCACCGGAAACTGAAGCAGTAGTTTCTCCCTGACAGCTCAGTGAGGCCCAGCTCGCCCAGCTCACACTCGCCTTGGGGACAGCTCAGGGGGAGAATGGGAAGAAGCAGCTCCCGGACTGCATCGTGGGGGAGGACGGACTCATCCTCACACCCCTGGGCCGGTACCAGGTAAGGCCCATGGCCCAGAGGGGCCTGGCTCTCCAGGGTTTTCCAGGCAGCACGCCGGTGGTCCCACCAGCCTGTCCCCGTCCCCATAATCAGAGACAACTCGCTGAGTTGTTTGCAAAGGTGTGTTTTCTGGACTGCTCCTGTGGCCCCCCTTTCCCTGGGGCTCACCTCCTGCTGCTTCTAGATCATCAACGGGCTACGGAAGTTTGACATCGAGTACCAGGGGGACTCGGAGCTACAGCCCATCCGGAGCTATGAGATTGCTAGCCTGGTCCGCTTGCTCTTCCGGCTGTCCTCCACCATCAACCAGAGGGTGAGTGGGTGGGAAGCCACATCCTCAGCTCAGTGTCCCTTCCATCCTGGAGCTTCCGGGAGGGGCTGGTGGGAAGTGTGGCCCTGCCTGTTGTCAACTCCTCCGCCTCTGTCTGTGCTCTTAGTTTGCAGACCAGATGCGAGCCCTGTGCTCCCGGGCTGACTTCCTCGGCAGGTTCTGCAGATACCACCTCATGGAGCCTGGGCTGACTGACAAACACCTGCTGAGCCCCGTGGGGCAGGGCCGTGTGGCCAGCCGTGCCCGAGGGCCCAGGCTCAGCCTTCGTTTCCTGGGCAGCTACCGGACGCTGCTGACGCTGCTGCTGGCCTTCTTCGTGGCCTCTCTGTTCCACGTCGGGCCCCTGCCCTGCGCCCTGCTCCTTGTGCTGGGCTACTTCCTCTACGCCGCGGCCATGACACTGCTGACGGAGCAGGGCAAGCTGCACCAGCCCTGACCACCGCCGCCTCCCCACACCGCCCTCCTGTGCCTGGGAGGCCCCCTCCGGACCTGAGCCCGGTCACCTTCAGCTTCAGGGAGCATTTCCTGTGCCTCTGAACCGTGTGGAAGAGAACCTGGTCAGACTTGGCCGGGGAGCTGCGTGGGCTCAGGACAATCCAGGGCCGGCCTGGCCTTCCTCAGCCGGAGGCTCCGCAAGAAGATGGCTCTTGGCTTCTCTCTTGTACAGCTGTTCCGGGGTTCAGCCTGTGTGAATGAAGCCAGGGAGTCAGAGCTTCCCGGGGGGGGCTGCGGCCACGCTGCCTGAGGTGGCAGCGTGGTCTCCTCCCCTGGTGACACCAGGACAGCAGCTCGGCCTCTGGCTCCAGAGAAGAATCAAAGACCCGAAAAGAGGCGCCTGAGAAAATTAAAGGACGATTCTCGAAGCCTCATTTTAAAACTGCATTTGCCACCACACTTGACAAAACAAGGGTTACTCCTCATGTTCTCCCAATGACTGGCAGTCTGGGCCATACAGTCCTGCCCTGCTTCCTTCAGCCCCAAATCAGCAAGCACCTCACTCAGTGGTGGCCGTGTCACCACCTTGTCCTTCAGCCCGGCTCTCGTCCCCACAGGCATCGGGGATTTGGCAGGACCACCGGCCCCTCCGCCAGCTTCTGGTCTGCAACCAAAGATGATCAAGCGTTGTCTGTACCTGCAATAAATCAAGTGTGCAAAGACATAACCTTTTGGTACCACTTAAATACTAAAGTTACACAACAATTACGTGTTCACTGTCAGAATGCCTCACGGGGTCTCAAACACCTTTCATTACACAGATGACACCAGAGAACAGCTCTGAAAAGGGATTTAAACCAGCCATCTTGTGGTGGGTGGAGAGTGTTCAGACTAAACGTTGAGCTTTGTGTTTTTATGTGAATCCGTACAGTGGTATTTGGTAGCCTGTGACCAAAAATCCAACAGGCTTGTAGCCCTTTTTTTTTATTTTATTGATTTTTTAGAGAGGAAGGGAGAGAGAGAGAGAACTAGAAACGTCGATAAGAAAGAAAATTTTTTAGAGAGGAAGGGAGAGAGAGAGAGAACTAGAAACGTCGATGAGAAAGAAATATCGACCAGCTGCCTCTTGCACACCCCCTACCGGGGATGTGCCTGCAACCAAGGTACATGCCCTTGACCGGAATCGAACCCGGGACCTTTCAGTCTGCAGACCAACGCTCTACCACTGAGCCAAACCGGCTTCGGCTTGTAGCCCATCTTAACCCCAAGTCTTCCGGTGCCTGGGCTCAGCCTGCTAGGTGTCCTGTCGCTGGACAGAAAGCTGCTGTGAAGTTCTGGGTAAGAATGTCAACCTTAGAGAACTGGAGAGAAAAATACAGAGCCCAGAAACCCTGTGCAAATCTCCCCGCTGCCCAAAGGCCTGGAATCTCGGGAAGCAAACCCTGGGCTTATTAGCAAGTTTCGAGCCTGAGAGACCAAAGGAGCCATTCCACGTCCTTCCTGCCTGCCCCTCCTTCCTACTGAACTCTGCTCCCTGCCCTCCCAGGCACATACAGGGAGGAACTGGATTATCTGGCATCTGGGCAGGGACTCACGGGTGGCTCTCACTCAGATGGGGGTGCTCACAGGGATCACTGTTCCTGTGCTGGGACCTCCGTGTCCCAGGGCTGACCGGTAGCCACATCTGAGTCTCAACCAGCCTGGAGCACACTGTTTGCTCCGCCCTGGGGATTCCTGAATCCTGCCCCATCCAATGTGTAGCCCTACCCAAGCTGTTTGCAGCAGCTTTTCCATAAGAATGGCCTGTCCTGGCTCAGGTTTTAGACTTTGCTAAAATCTCTCAAAAAAGCTGCAGCTGGTGACAGTGTGCCCCAAACCCATCAATAAAAGGCCCAAGCCAAAACCAGTTTGGCTCAGTGGATAGAGTGTTGGCCTGCAAACTGAGGGGTTCCAGGTTCAATTCTGGTCAAGGGCATGTACCTTGGTTGCAGGCACATCCCCAGTAGGAGGTGTGCAGGAGGCAGCTGATCAACATTTCTAGCTCTTTATCCCTCTCTCTTCCTTTCTGTAAAAAATTAATAAAATCTATTTTAAAAAATAAAAGGCCCAAGATCAGCACTATCACCACCCTGCCTTGCTTCACAGCCGGGCCTCGCCTCCTGCATAGCAGCTTCCCACTGTCTTTGTAGCTGGTCCTCAAAGCCAATTGGCCTGGAGGTCAACTCCTAGAGACACCAACAGCAATCAAGGCTCAACTACAAGACTGTGCACACAGCCCACACAGAGGCACCACAGAGCGGCGGTTGCCAATCTTTCAGACCTCACAGGCCACCAGGTGTGACCACTAACCTAGAGTGCCCAGCTCTGATGATGAGAGGCTGAGTAATAAGCTAAGGGAGTTCATCACCACAAAAACAGTATTATATGAAATGTTGAAGGGGGAGGAGGTAAAAAACATGAACGATAAAATGGTAACACCCCTAGCCAGTTTGGCTCAGTGATAGAACATCAGACTGAAGGGTCCTGGGTTCAATTCCGGTCAAGGGCATGTGCCAGGGTTGCTGGCTCATCCCCAGTGGGAGGCATGCAGGAGACAGCTGATCAATGATTCTCATCATTGATGTTCCCTCTTCTCCTTTCCTCTCTGAAATCAATAAAAATAAAAATTTAAATAATATATAAATAAAATGGCAACAAATATCAATAATCGAAAAATCTAAAAAATCAAAATAAATGATCAAGAAATCTAATGAACAAAATAAACTGGTGAATAAAATAGAACCAGAGGCATGGAAGCATTGGAACAGACTGAGGAATCTCAAGAGGGAAGGGGGAGGAGGGTGTGGGAAGAGATTAACCAAAGATCTAACCTATGGACACAAACTATAGGGTGGTGAAGGCCTGGGGTGGGGACCGGGTGGAGGGGGGCAAAGGGGAGGAAGAAAGGGGACAACTGTAATACTCTCAACAATAAAGACGTAAAAGATCATAAATTAGCCTGCTATATTTAGTCAAACATTTAGGTAATTCACCCCTAATGTTTTGACGGGGCCAGGTCACATGACTTTAAGAGCCTCATATAGCCCATGGGCCAGATGTTCCCCACACCTGGTCTAAGCTATGAGAACTTTGCTTTCTGTTCTTCAATACGTCAGTCTTCTTTAAAAAAAAAAAAAAAAAAAAAAAAGACAAACACCAAAAACAAAACAAAACACAAAAACCTGTGATTCTGGAACAGGTGTACTTTCTGTGCCTTCTGGAAGCTGAGGATCACATGCAGCTGGGAACTGAACTGTGCACTTAGCCCACATGAGCATCTTGTCAGGCTGGCTTGAGCATTGACAGATTACTGTGGGGTTTTTTTCGTTTCTTTAAAAATATATTTTATTGATTTCTTACAGAGAGGAAGAGAGAGGGATAGAGAGCTAGAAACATCAATGAGAGAGAAACATTGACCAGCTGCCTCCTGCACACTGAGGATGTGCCTGCAACCAATGTACATGCCCTTGACCAGAATCGAACCTGGGACCCTTCAGTCCGCAGGCCAACGCTCTATCCACTGAGCCAAACCGGTTTTGGCAGATTACTAGTTTTTATTACCAGGTTTCGGCAGATTACTAGTTTTTATTTGATTAAGTCAAGAGAAGAGATCCGAACATCCCAGGACAGTGGTCGGCAAACTCATTAGTCAACAGGGCCAAATAGCAACAGTACAACGAGTGAAATTTCTTTTGAGGGCGGAAAACCGACCTCTGGGTGTGGGCCACAAAGTTTCAATCACAATGTATGTGCGCTCCCACACGTGGTATTTTGTGGAAGAGCCACACTCAAGGGACTAAAGAGCCGCATGTGGCTCGCAAGCCGCAGTTTGCCGATCAGATGATGGCCTGGAGCCAGGTGTCAATGGCACCATTTCCCCACCACACCCCCTCTTCTGCTCCCCGTGATGGAAGTCCATCCCTGCCCACAAGGATGGGGCATCCTCCCCTTGACCATCTCTATGCACAACCCTCCTGTCCACATTTCTCTCTCGCTCTGTTTCCTTCACCTGAAAACACTCTCCAGCATGCTCAAAAGCACAAATGAGCCCAGCTGGCGTGACTCAGTGGTTGAGTGTCAACCTATGAACCAAGAGGTCACGGTTCAATTCCCAGTCAGGGCAATTGCCTGGGTTGCAGGCTTGATCCCTAGTGGGGCTCACAGAGGCAACCAATCAATTATTCTCTCTCATCATTGATGTTTATTATCTCTCTCCCTTCCTCTCTGAAATCAATTTTATATATATATATATATAAATCAATATATATTTTATTGATTTTTCACAGGAAGGGAGAGGGATAGAGAGCTAGAAACATCGATGAGAATCATCGACCAGCAGCCTCCTGCACACCCCCCACCAGGAATGTGCCCGCAACCAATGTACATGCCTTGACCGGAATCAAACCTGCGACCTTTCAGTCCGCAGACCAACGCTCTATCCACTGAGCCAAACTGGTTTTGGCAATAAAAATATATTTTTTAAAGCAAAATGAAGTGCTCTGTTTTGCCCACACATCCATCAACTGTGAAATAGCCACCTACTATGTGCACCCTCAGCTGTACTGGGGATACAATAGGCAGGATCACCCATTGCTAAGGGCCTAGAAGCCATAAAGAACTAAGAATGGTAAAGTCAAGGAGGGCACCTTTCCATTCCCTCTCTTCCGCCCCCACCCCCACCCCCAGGCACTTCACCGTCGGCTTCCTCACTCCCCAGCTCCAAGGGCCCTTGCTTTACCTCTGTAACTTGTTGCCTAAACCCATTTCTTCAAGGAATTACTTTTTCTACTTCTGTAACTCACCCAATTTACTCTTACAGTTGGGTTCTTGGCTCTGAATTCTTTCCTAGCCAGAACCCAAATACCGAGGTTGTTGAACCAGGTCTGGTCTGACTCCACCGGTCAAACACCTGCTGCCGTTCCCGCGGCCTTCAACATGACTCCCCGACCCAGGACCCGGCTTCTTACTGTGACTCAGACTGTTCCGCCGCTGTGTTTCAGTTCCAGAGAAGCAACAAAACCATCCCAGGCTGACCTCAGGATCCCAGGCTGACCTCAGGATCCCAGGCTGACCTCAGCACCAGCTGCATTGAATAACGACCCACCCCACCCATGCCCTGACGCCAGCCAATCAAGTGCAGACCACAACCCTGAAAGGACACACCTGGAAAACTGCTGAGCAGCATTCTAGTAAGATCTTCTGCTGGGTTACTGTTTCGGGGGTCCTCCTTCCTGAGCCACACCGGATTGATTGCCTCCTGCTAGGGATCCAGTCCAGACCAGGAATCCAACCGTGACCTCCTGGTTCATAGGTAGATGCTCAACCACTAAGCTACACACTGGCCAGGACTGAGAATTCCTTTCTTTTCTTCTTTTTTTAAAATATATTTTATTGATTTGAGAGTTAGAAACATCAATGAGAGAGAGTCATCGATCAGCTGCCTCGTGCACACCCCCCACTGGGGATATGCCCGCAACCAAGATACATGCCCTTGACCAGAATCGAACCCAGGCCCTTCAGTCCCCTAGCCGACGCTCTATCCACTGAGCCAAACCGCTCCCGGCTCCTTTCTTTTGTTAATCCTCACCCCAGGATAAGAATGGAAGGGGAGGGGGAGAGACGGGAGAGAGAAACATCTCCCGTAGGCACCCCGACCGGAACCATGGCGGCTGGGGATGTAGCCTGCACCTGAGGCACGTTCGAACCCGGGGCCCTGCAGCCCGCAGGCCGAGGCTCTGCCCACTGCGTCGAGCCGGCCGCGGGCGGGTTCTTTTAAGCGGCGTTCCACGCCCCCGGCAGAATGAGAACCAGGCCCCGCCCACCGCACTCCTCGCCCCGCCCACCGACGCCCCGCCCCCTCGTAGGTCGCGCCCGTTTCCATGGCGACGCGGCACTAGGCCGGGGCTGCCCGGCCACCGAGGGGAGGAGCGGCGGCGGCGGCGGCGGCGACATGAGCTCCACAGGGGTGGCGGTCGGGCAGCCGCCCCCCAGCTCGGAGACCCCGGGCTCCCGGGGCGCCCAGCGCCAGCGCCACCGCTCGTCCGGGGTCCTCCACCTCCTGGGGCAGCAGGTGGCGCAGCTCGGGCTCAGCGAGGCGCAGAAGCGGGTGGTGGACCTGGAGAAGAGCCTGCAGTTCCTGCAGCAGCAGCACTCGGAGACGCTGGTCAAACTCCACGAGGAGATTGATCACCTGAAGCGGGAGAACAAGGGTGAGTCCAGGGGGCGGCCGGTCACCGCGCCCCTCTCCCCCCATCCTCATCCCCACCCCCGCGGTGGGACCGGAGAGACAGGGAGACCTGCCTCCCTGGTACCTGTCCTCAGCGCCAAAGCGGTACGTGGAGTCTGGAACACGAAAGGTTTAGGGAGGCCTCAGGGCAGCAAGCCCACCCCGGGTCCTACCAAGTAAGAGCTCAGGTTCCCTACCCCAGACCAGCCCCCCAGTCCTCCCCTCGGCTATGGGTCTTCCCGGAAGGCGGCCTCCTGGTCAACTGCCCACCTGGCGGGGCGGGTCTGGCTGCATCATTTCCCACAGTCACTGGGTCAGCCCTCCTTTCTTTAGGCAGGGCCAGGCCCACCCCATTTTATTTTATTTTATTTTATTTTTTTTATTTTTTTTTTATTTTATTTTATTTTTTTTTTTAATCAATCTTTATTGTTCATATTATTACAAAGGTTCCTCATTTCTTCCCCCCTCCACCAGGTTCCCACCCCCCCCTCCGTCCCCCCCCCCCCATTGTCCTCATCCATAGGTGCAGTTTATGTTCAGTCTCTTCTTCCCTCAATTTCCCCAATAGTAAATCCCTTTTCAGATAGTAAATCAGTTATTTAGCATTTTCTCATATCAATAATACCTCCACATGCCCAATGATACACTTCACACAAAAGACATTTCCCTCTAGGTCAACCAGCCTCATCCAGGCCCCACCCAAGGCACTCACAGATCAACACCCCAGTCCTAAACTAACTCAACACATCCAGATCTAAGCCTTCATCACTTGATTCAGCAGACCCTCAAGTTCCCACGAAAGTTTCCAGCCATGTCTGAGAAGCAGCCGTGGGGCAGGGGCAGGCAAGGAGCGAGCTGTTCTGGGCCTGGCTACTCAGGGCCTGGCCTCTGTTGCTCTGGTTCATTCCACAATCAGCTGCTCCGGGTCTGGTCACTGCCGCTCCCAACCTAGTTGCTCTGGACTTGGTTGCTGCTGCTCCGGGCCTAGCCGCTCCCAGCCTGGCAGCTGCTGCTCCGGGCCTGGCCAAACCCGACCCGGCTGCTCCCCCGGGCCTGGCCGCTCCCAGCCTGGCAGCCGCTGCTCCGGGCCTGGCCGCACCCGACCCGCCTCTCCCCCGGGCCTGGCCGCTCCCAGCCTGGCAGCCGCTGCTCCGGGCCTGGCCGCACCAGCCCCGCCTGCTCCCCCGGGCCTGGCCGCTCCCAGCCTGGCAGCCGCTGCTCCGGGCCTGGCCGCACCAGCCCCGTCTGCTCCCCCGGGCCTGGCCGCTCCCAGCCTGGCAGCCGCTGCTCCGGGCCTGGCCGCACCAGCCCCGCCTGCTCCCCCGGGCCTGGCCGCTCCCAGCCTGGCAGCCGCTGCTCCGGGCCTGGCCGCACCCGACCCGGCTGCTCCCCCGGGCCTGGCCGCTCCCAGCCTGGCAGCCGCTGCTCCGGGCCTGGCCGCACCCGACCCGCCTCTCCCCAGGGCCTGGCCGCTCCCAGCCTGGCAGCCGCTGCTCCGGGCCTGGCCGCACCAGCCCCGCCTGCTCCCCCGGGCCTGGCCGCTCCCAGCCTGGCAGCCGCTGCTCCGGGCCTGGCAGCACCCGACCCGGCTGCTCCCCCGGGCCTGGCCGCTCCCAGCCTGGCAGCCGCTGCTCCGGGCCTGGCCGCACCCGACCCGCCTGCTCCCCCGGGCCTGGCCGCTCCCAGCCTGGCAGCCGCTGCTCCGGGCCTGGCCGCACCCGACCCGCCTGCTCCCCCGGGCCTGGCCGCTCCCAGCCTGGCAGCCGCTGCTCCGGGCCTGGCCGCACCAGCCCCGCCTGCTCCCCCGGGCCTGGCCGCTCCCAGCCTGGCAGCCGCTGCTCCGGGCCTGGCCGCACCCGACCCGCCTGCTCCCCCGGGCCTGGCCGCTCCCAGCCTGGCAGCCGCTGCTCCGGGCCTGGCCGCACCAGCCCCGCCTGCTACCCGGGCCTGGCCGCTCCCAGCCTGGCAGCCGCTGCTCCGGGCCTGACCGCACCCGACCCGGCTGCTCCCCCGGGCCTGGCCGCTCCCAGCCTGGCAGCTGCTGCTCCGGGCCTGGCCGCACCTGACCCGGCTGCTCTGGGCCCGGCTGCCCCGGGCCCAGCTGCTCCGAGCCTGGCCACTCCCAACCTGGATGCTCTGGGCTTGGCTACTACTGTTCTGGGTCTGGCTGCTCCCACCCCGGCTGCTCTGGGCCCGGCTTCTCCGGGCCCGGCCACTCCGGGTCTGGGTGTTCCTGGACTGGCCACCCTGGGCTTGGCCGCCTCCGCCTCATGCCTGGCTGCCACTGCCCCAGGTCTGGCTACTCCAGTGCTGGCTGTTGATGCTCTGGTTCTGGCTGCTGTTGTTCTGGGGCCTGGCCGTTGCTGCTCCGGGTCTGGCTGCCACTGCCTTGTGCCTGGCCACTCTAGGCCTGGCCGTCGCTGTTCCAACATTCTGTCCTTTTTTTTTTCTTTTTAAAACGCATTTATGTTGCAATGTTGGCTGGTGAGTTGAGTTCTGACTTAGTCTTTGATTTTTCAAGATCTTCTTTATATTCTTTCTTAAGTAATTTTACTATTGTTTGCTCTCACTTGATTTCTTCACATTGAGAACTTCTTTGGTTTCTTCCTCCTTGTCCTGGGAGCTCAGCAGGTTGGCCTGTGGCACCCCTTTGTTCTCCGCGGGCTCCTGTGCTGCTTCAGCCTGTTGCCGGGACGGCGCCGCCCAGGAAGCAGCCCCCGGCCTTGGCTCCATTGCCCGAGCTCAGTGGTCAAAGGCTCAGGGGCACTCACGCCCCCAGGGGCCCCATGGCCCGCCTCCTTGCTGGTGCCCGGTTGGCTGGAGTCCGGCAGGGGCTTCCGCTCCCCTCCGCGTTCCCCCAGCCTAGAGCTTTTTTTTTCTCCTTCCCGCTAGGGAAGTCCAGCATCAGAGTCAACAGACTGTCCTCTGCGCGCAGTTTGCGCGAGTCCCACAGACTGTCCTCTGCGCGCAGTTTGCGCGAGTCCCGGGGGCCTGGCCTTTCGAGCTCTCCCCAGACTCCACCTCACAGCCCCGTCTCCCTCTGCCTGAGCCTGGGTCCCCAGGGATTAGCCCAGAACTGGGGTTTGGAGCAGTCCGGACTGAGGCTCAGCACCACCGGAGGCCTTGTTTCTTCCGGCTAGGGCAACCCAGCATCAGAGTCAACATTCAGTCCTCTGCACGCATTGCGCGCGACTCCCGTAGGCCCACCCCATTTTAAAAACTCTTTAGAGAAGTAAAACATACCCTCAAGAGTAGCTCAGTGAACTTGTACACACTAAGCACACCCAGCTCAAGGGCAGACATGTTGGCCCAGAAGGATCTCTGGGCTCTGACTCCATCCTGCCTCTCCCCAGACATCTGGGACCCTGTGCTCTTGTGTCTCCTCAGGGCAAGCCACTTCCTAATTTTACACCCCTCGAGGCTCCTCGGCCCCCTGGGCTAGGCCTGAAGCAGAACTTGAGGCCTCCACCATGGGACCCTGCCCCTTTCTCTGGCCTTCCTGAGTCTCACCCCCATTCCTCCCTGATATCAGCGGTGTCTTGGGCACTTGGTTGCAGCACTGACTACATCTGCTCATCCATGGCCAGGGCCTCCGAGAGAGCTGGGTCATCCTGACTCATCCCTCTACCCTGGGAACCAAGCCCCCCCCCCTCCCCAATCCCCCGGCAGAGGGGGCCTGTAGACGTCATGGATGAAGGGTGGGATTTGGGCTTTGGCTCAGGGAGCAGCCAGAGGCATTCCCACCTTAAGGTGCCCAAGGCAAAGGCTTGGTCCAGAGGCAGGGTCCCTGAGGCCCCTTGGGGACTCGGCGGAGAGAGGTGGGCAGGGCAAACCAAGCGTCTCTCAAATGGCTGCGGCTGTGGAAATGACGAGAACATGTGCTTGCTTCCAGATCTCCATTACAAGCTAATAATGAACCAGAAGTCACATAGGAGAGGTAAGGCTGAGGCCCACGGTGCCTGAGGGGAAGTCACCACTGCCAAGAGCAGCCCCTCTAGACTGCCCATGCCCACCCAGCTGCTGGGGCCCACGCACTGTCCCAGTGGTGAGGGGTCCTGGAGGATCTGGACAGACAGACACCTCTGCACCCAGCCATGGTCTGGGTGACAAGCACAGAAGGTGCCACTCTCAGGGAGCCCAAGGCCTGAGGTCTGAACAGTAGGGTCAGTGGGCAGAGCTGCCAGTGGGGGTGCCAGGGTCGCCCCTGCCTTCCCCAGCCTCACTGCCTCGGTGAGCTCTTTCACTTGGCTGCTGCTCCGGCCTACTCCTGTGTCCCTCTGAAATGCCGGGGAGCCGAGCCCAGTCCTGTGGCTTTGGGCTTGTTCTCCCCCCTAACATTTGGGGCCAGGCCTGACACTGAGTGGTGAGTGGTGCCAGCCTTGAGTGCTCCAGTCTGGGGGTGCCTGCCAAGGCTTTCTTCCTGGGACACACAGAGAATGGGATGTGGGGGCACGACTCTAGTGGGGCAGAGCAGCGCCAGTGAGCTGTCCCAGACACACAGTGACGCCCATTTAGGGGCCCCAGGCCTGCAGAGTGTGTGTTTGGGCGGGGGAGGGGGGGCGGTACCTGAAGGGACAGCAGGGGAGGTTGTATGCCTTCAGAACCTGCCTACTTCTAAAGCCCTAAGCCCCCTTCTTTGTGGCCTTGGCTCCCTCAGGCACCGGCTAGATCTGGGGCTGCCTCTCCAGAGCATCGGGGAGGGCTCTGCATGATGCCTGGGCCCGGGGCCTGCAAGGCCGGGAGGCGGGCGCAGGAGGGCCGGCCTCTTGCTGTGCAGAAGCTGCTGGGGAGAGTGGAACATAAGCGTCATTGCTGCCATCGTGTTTGTCCACAGGCAGCAACACCAACTCCAGCTTTCAGCCCACCAAGCCCACTGCAACCTCAGCGGCGGCAGGTGAGCCTGCCAGCACCTCCGTGTGCCTGGGGGAGGGCAAGTGCCCACTGTGAGGCAGCCCTGGGGGTGGGGAGATGCTGCCTTTGCCAGGCCCCACGGACTGGAGGGTTAAGGGGCAGCTAAAGGGAGCCAAGGAGGGTGTGGTGAGCTGAAGCCATCAGGTGAGCTGAGGTGGGTGGGACAGGCTGTGGGTCAGCCAAGGGGAGGGAGGCTGCAGAAACAGATGTCAGCGAGGCGCACAGGTCCCACAGCAGCCCCCCGGAGCGGGTGTGGGCAGACTCACTGACCCAGGGACGGGGGGAGCTGGCTGCCGCCCGCTTGTAGCGTCCCGCCGAGCAGGCAGGATGCAGGTCCGATGGCCCCGGTGTCCTTTGCAGCACGGAGAGCCCCTTCTCCCCACGCCACCTCCCAAGAGGCCAGGCCTGCTTGTCGGGAGCGGCCTGGCTCTCAGTAGGAACCAGGCAGGCCGTGGGTCTTGTTCTGGAAAGTAAATCTGTGCGGCTGGACCGGGCCTTCTCATCCAGTTTCGTTTTGTCCCGAATGGGGTTCTGCTTTAGTCAGGGGGCAGCGGCAGGGCCACCCCAGCCCCGGCAGTTTTGGAAGCCCCGGCAGGGAGGAGACTGGCCCTGTCCCAGGTGTCAGAGCACTCAGGAGGCTCCGCCCATAGGCTTCATCCTCAGATCCTCCTTCCTGTTTTTCAGCAGGAGGCTCTGCTACCATCTACCCTTTACCAGGAGGAAACTGAGGCAGGGGGCGGGGGCTCCTTGGGCACACACACAGCCGATCCTGGAGGCCTTGGGCACAAATGCTCGATGCCCGCAGTAATTGTCTGGGTCTGACCTGTAGCGGCCTCTCAAAACAAGGCCAGGCTTCCGCTCAACTCCAAGAAGCAAGACTCGAAACCTGACGGTCCCCAGAAGACGGACCTGGAAGAGAAGACTCCAGCTGCTCCCCTGCTTCACGGCAGCAAGCTGGACAAAGCCCCCGGGGCACCGAGGCCCTCCAAGTAAGGCGCTCAGGAGGCCCACACCCTGGAACCAGCCCATTGCTTTGCCTTCCCAATGGGCTGGCCTCCAGCATGAACTAAGCTGGGGGTCCTATAGGGCCCCTGTGCTGACCTGAGCCCACAAGAGGGGCCAGCAGCAGCCCTAACCATTTTCTCAAAAGAATTTGGCCTCCAAACAAGCTTGCCTTTCACCAGGCAGAGAGACAGGTTGGAGAAACTCACGTGGCCATAGGAAGGCACAGTCAGCAGGACACCCAGGTTTTGGAACTTCCCTAGGAAGCAGCAGGGAGTCTGTACTTGGCACCAGAAAAGGGACCCCATTGTCCCCTAGGAGTACAGCCGGCAGGACAGGCTCCTGCTTCTCTCTGCACAGTCCTTAGATTCCCTTCTGACCAGTCCTACCAAGTTTGGGGCCAGGACAGCTTGAACCACGCATGCATACGCACCTTGTGAGGGGAGGAAGAGATGGCCCAGATCCCTGGCCCCAGAGACCCCCCACCACACTGCACCCTGGTCAGCAGAAGGCAGCCAGGCCCCTGCCCCAAGAGCTGGTGGGGCAGGCCACCTCTGGGCTGCTGCACTGACCGTTTCAGGGAAGAAGTGGAGACTTTGAATCCAGAGGCCATCTCGGGGTCGGGCAGCCAGCACAAGAGCAAGCAGGTGCCGGGGGTGCCCCGCCTGATGAACCTGCCCCCCCACTTGCGCAAACCCAGTTCACTCCAGCAGTGTGAGGTGATCATCCGCCAGCTGTGGAACGCCAACCTCCTGCAGGCCCAAGAGGTGAGGCTCGGGGGTGGGGCGCAGACCTGGAGGCTCTGCAGCCTTGGCCGCCACGCCTCCTCCCTGTCTTCCAGCTGCAGCACCTCAAGTCTCTCCTGGAAAGGACCCAGAGGCCATCCCAGGCTGGCCCTGAGGCTGACCCGAGTTCTAAGTGAGTGCCCGGTGTGGCTCTTGCCCCCACACAGCAGGGGCTTGGTTGTGCAGGGCTCACTGCTCCCTCCCCCTTCCCCAGTGACCAGGAGGCTACGCAGCTCCCCAAGGTCGCCAGCAAGGGTGTCTCTAGGAAATGGTGAGTCCGGGGGCGCAGAACGGGTGGGGCACCTGCGAGGAGGAAGGGGTGGGGCACAGCAGAAAGGAAGCCCTGGCTCCGCTGCCCGCCCTGCCCTCTGCCCCTGCCAGCCTGATCCTGAGCCCCATTCCGGTGTCGGAGCGCGCCATTCTGCCCACCCTGAAGCAGACCCTGAAGAATAACTTCTCCGAGCGGCAGAAGAGGCTGCAGGTGGTGCAGAACCGGCGGCTGCACCGCTCGGTGCTCTGAGCGCCGCCCGAGCAGTGTGCACGGTGGTCCCGGCCAGGCCCAGGTCACAGCTGGGGACACTCACTCTCTCTAGGCAGCATTCCCAAAAAACTCCACATGAACCAAACTCACGGCACATAAAGTCCTTGGTCTGAGAACTGAAAATGTTTATTTTCTTGCTCAGCATTTTGCTATCCTGCATTTACACAAGAAAGTGTTAAAGTATTACTTCACCTGTTGAAGAATAAAGCTTGTTTCTCCCAGGCCTGAGTCTAGTCCCTCGCTGGCTGCCAGGCGCTGCGCCCCGGGAGGCCCCAGCTCTGCGCCCTGAAATGGGGGTGGGGAGAGGGCGCTGCGGCCAGCGCCCTGGAAACAAGCTTATGTGCACCCCCTTACAGGACTCAGGGCCCTTCCTGCCTGGGCTGCCTTCTGGGCACAGCACTCACAGTCTTCTCTTGACCAGACATCCTCAGGGCAAGACAATGTCCACCTACCTCAGCGACATCTGTGTCCACACTGACACCAGCCACGAGCCACACTGCTGAGCCCAGCGGCCCCCTCTGGAGGCCACGGTCAAGGCCCCAGGAGAGTGTCCTCTGCAGGGTGCTGGGCCCTAACCCGTGATGTCCCCACCCTGTGAGGGCCTCGCATCAACCCCTCAGTCGCCAGAACAGCAGCTTCCTCTTATGTCTCCTGGGTTCCTCAGGCTAACCTCTGCCTCTTCCAGCTTCCAGACACCTGGAGGTGAACCAGGATGAGGCATCGACAGTCAGATGAGGGCCATCTCCAAGGTGGGGGACCTGGCTCAGCCCTGACAACACCCCCCACTGAACAGCAGGCTCTGGACTCACAGGGGTGGGGCACAGCGACACATTCATGACGAACACAGGAATAATAAATTTATTATAAGAACCACAGAAGATAGAGTAGTGCATATACAAAAGAGGGAACCTCTGACATCAGAGGCTGGCTGATGCTCCCTCTCTGGAGTGGCTCTGAGGATACCAGGTCCAGAGGATGGCACCCTGGCCCCAAAGTGAGCCCAGCTAGTGCACATGGTGCCAGGGACACGGTTCCCCCAGAATCCTCTGCTCTCCAGGGCCCCCCAGAGCTGAGCAGGCCCAGGGCTTGAAGGGAGCATGCCGTGAGGTGTGAGGTCCAGCTGGTAGTGGCGACTTGCAACCAGCCACAGGCCAGACTTCCTCCTGAGACACACTGGTGCCCCTGGGTGGGGGGGCCTCCCAGCGGCAGGCCCCGTATGAACCCAACACTGTGAGCAGAGGATTCGGTGTGTGTTAAGGATTTCCTACAGAAACGGGTAGAGTGTTTTTCTGGCACACACACAAGGGGCTGTAAAGGCCCTGACTTCTCCCTGGGAGTCGGAGGACAGGGCCCTGCAGGTGCCGAAGGGACAGCAGCCCGAGGAGCGCAGGCCCGGGGCAGCTGCCGCTCCTGCCTCAGAGGACTCCGGAGCCCGCCCAGTCCGGTTCAAGTGTGGGGAACCGCTCGGTGGGTCCCCAAGGCAGAAGATAAAAGCAGGAAAGCTAACCTAAGCCCAGGCTCTCTAGGGGAGCCGACACCTAGAAAGGTCCGACACAGGGTGTGTGTCCTCTGTGGCCCCAACGAGGCTGCCAGCTGACCCGTGGTCCCTGGTGGGCTGGCGGCCCGAGACGCAGCAGCGGCGGCTGCTAGGCGGCCGAGAGGCAGGCCTGGTGGATGCTCTCCGCCCAGGTGTTGAGCAGGGCTGTCACCGAGTGCTTGTCGGGGAGCTGCAGCAGCCTGGAGGTCATGCATCGGTGCACCGACTGCAGGAAGGGGTTGGCGTCTGCAACAGAGCAGGGGGTCTGAGCGCTGTGCCTCCTCCAGGACAAGCGCAACTCCTGGATGGGACCCGCCCTGAAGGCACAGGGCTGGCGTCTGGGGCACCGCTCCGCCACAGCCACCTGGGATGCCATGGCCCACGCACCGCTGGCTGCCAGGCTCTCCCAGGCCCTGTCACTGGAGAACTGCAACCTGAGTGGACCTGGAGCCCGGGCTTTCCCTCAGGGACAGCCTCAGGGCCCTGGGCCTGGTCCCATGTGTGCCAGGCCTGAGCCCTCACGGGGCCTCTGTCTGAGAGCCCGTCACCCAGATGGGTCCCCTGAGCCCAAGCTCCTGTCTGTCCCCCAGGCCAGCCCTGCAGAGGCCCACAAGGGCCGCTCGCTCCTCACTATTGGACACGATGCCCTGAAGCTGCAGGACAAAGGGACGCAATGGGGGCAGAGACCCTTCTTTCTCCAGTGGCTGCTGCGCAACCTGCTCTTCACAAAGGGGAGCCGAGGAGGAGAGGGCGGGACTCCGCTTGGGCGGCTCATGAGGAAACCCTGGTTGCTCAGAGCTGACCCTGCCTGCCCTGAGTCCCAGGCAGAGACCCCTCACAGCCGTCCTCTCGGCTCACCCACCGTACTGCCACTGCCGGTCGATCCACAGCGGGCTCTGGGCGGGGTAGTCGGCTGGCACACTGAGCTCCAGCGGCGGCACGCTCGGGAGGTCCTTGTCATCTGCAACACAAGAGGCCATGCCTATTCCCGCGCGCCCTGCGCCCAGCCCTGCTTCTGGGGACTGCAAAGCTGGAGGACCCTGGCTCCAGGGCCTCGGGCAGCAGAGCTGGCCCTGGACAGGGGGCTGGACTTCCCCGGCACACGGTCCAGCCCTCGGAAGATGTCCTGGGCCAGGCGTGTAAGGACCAAGGAAGACCTGTGGGCTGGGCTGTGCTGGGAGCCTGGGTGTCTGCAGGAGGCTGAGCACAGCGCACAGTCTGGTTGGGCCAGTCCTGAGGCGAAGCCTGGAAGCAGAGGTCGTAGCACCCCCGTGGCCCGGAGAAACGGTGGAGCCTGCCCTCCCCGGTGCTCACCCAGCTTGCATATCAGGTGGACGGTGCCGTTGTTACTGCAGTGAGAGGGGTCCAGGTTCACCAGGAACTTGGGGTCTAATCTGGCCACCTCCCCCTGGAGCACGTTGGGGATGCTCTGCCGCTCGTCCTCTTCAAGCTTCCGCTTCCGGGTGCACACCACCGGGGCCCTGGGGGAGGCGAGCGTGGTGACCACACCGGGCGAGGCTGTGGCCTGAGGTCCCCCACCTGCGCCCACCTCAAGGCTAAGCCCCGGGCTGTACATACGTGATGGGCGGGCCATGGATGGCCGTCATGGCTGGCACGAATGTGCGGTACAGGGAATGGTTGAAGACGGGCGAGCGGATGTTGGCCAGGACGGCGTCCAGGAGCGGCTGGCACAAGTACTGCTGCTTGGTTGGTGGCACCGGGGGTGGCGGGGGCGTGGGCTGGAACAGGAAGGGCGGGGTCAGCAGCCTCCTCTTGGGAAGGCTCTCCCGAGTCCAGGGCCCTCATCCTTACTTACAGCCAGACTCCCGAGGCCCGCCCCTCCTCCCCCTGCAGACAGAGACGGCCAATCCTGGACACATTCCCCGAGTCCCCCCCCACCGGGGCCTGGCCTATTGCTTGGCAAGTGGAGGCAGCTTAAAGGAAAACCCCCAGCTTGGGGTTGGAGGAGGTACCCACAGGTCACAGCTGGAGGGCAATTTCTCCCACCTCAGCGCCACCCACAGCCGACCTCCCTGGAGGAAAACCCCAGCAGGTGCCCAGGCTGAGCTGTGAGCCCCCCCTGCCCACCCCGGACAGGGAGGGCCGCTCTCAGCCTGTGGTTCCGAGTCGCTGTCGGGAGCCCTGACATCCCCGCTGCCTTCAGAACCTCACCAGACACAGCCCCCACTCACCACCGCCATGTCATTCTTGAGTTTCTCCAGGGCAATCTCACACTTCTGCAGAGTTTTCAGGGGGCACCTGTGGGGAGGGGGTACGCGGTGACCCTCTGTGCTAGAGCGGGGGAACCGGCAGAGTCCCAGCCACACACATCTGACCTCCCCTGGACGTCAGACCGGGAGCTTGCTGCTGGAACCGTCCACAGGAACCCAGAGCGTAAGGCCTGGTGGTCCCACCCCAGGAGCTGCTCGGTCCTGATCAGCAGAACAAGGCCCAGGCAGGCCAGGGCCCAAATGAGGTCAAACCAAGAAGGCCTGTGGGCCTTCCCACTCTAACAGGCCAGCCCTGCAGTGTCCAGCTCTCTGTCCCGAGAAGCAAACCAGGAAGGAGTCACAGTCTGAACCCTGAAGGCCAGCCCGCACGCAGGCCTGTGGCGCTGTGGCGAGGACCTGGCACTCCACGCTCCCGGCGCTTCTTAAGGCTCCGTCTTATGAGGCCCAGGAGCTGGCGCTGGAGTGGGGCTGTGAGCTGGGCTGGCCCACAGCTGGCGAAGGGGGGGGCAGGGGCTTAGAGCCTCCAGACACAACGAAGTGGAGCCCCAGCCCCTTCTCTGAACTCTGCGCGGTCCTGGCCTGGCCAGGCAGCAGCCTGGGATCCCCCATGACCGCCCGGGGGCCTGAGGACACGCTCACCTCTTGGAGGGGTCAGTCAGGATGTCCAGGAGGCTCTTCATCTTACTCAGGTCCTTCTTCCTGTCTGGAGCAGGAGAGGGGACGCTAAGACACAGCCTGGGAGTCGGCCGCCCCCCCCCCCCCTCGCAGGCCGCCCTCACCTTCGTTCTTGTCGATCTTGTTGATCATTCGGCGGAGGGGCTCGATGTACTTGGACAGCTGCCTCAGCTTGTCCAGGTACTGCTGCTCCTCGGCCTGGCTGGAGCCCGCCGGGCTCATGACTGAGCTGGGGTTCACTGCGGGACAGAAGCCCGTGAGCCTGGCCAGTCCACAGGCCCCACTCTGCAAACCCTCAAGGGGGAGTGTTCGGGGCCCAAGGGCTCGGGTTTGCCCCCCCGCTTTCAAGCGAGGCCTCATGAGGGTGCGGGGCTGCCCTCAGCATCTCAGCTCCCAGGCCCAATGTGGGAGCCACGATTGGCCCTGCGTCTCGGGCTATGCCCGCCCCCAACCCGACTTACCAGGGGTGTTTAAAGGTCCCGGGGAGGGGACACTGAAGTTCTGCGGGGTGCGCGCTGTCACTGGACTCTGGGAGGGCTGTGGTGAGGGGCTGGGCAGGAAGCTGCTGGGGGACGGGGCAGGGCCGGAGCTGCAGCAAAGGGAAAGGGAGCGTGTCTGTGAGCTGCGGGCACCAGCAGGGCCTCCCCGGGAGCCAGGCAGGGAGGGGCACCCTGGCCAGGCCTACCTGACGTTGGAGTTGGGCTGAGAGCTGGGCTGGCCGGGCTGCGGGGACGGCTGTGGGGGAGGGGGCATCGACTGCGGGGTCTGCACCTGCTGGCCCGGCGACGGCGAGGACAGCATGGTGAGGCTGTTCTGGCTGACCTGGAAGTGGAGGGGGCTCAGCCTGCTCGCCTGCCACACTCACTCCCACTGTCCCCCCGTTCCCACCACTCAGACTGGAGACCCCACGTGGCTGCACGCGCAGCCCCTTCTGTCTCCCACAGCCTCACTGCACACCTGTGTCTTCCTCTGATGCCTGCTTCTCACACACCAACATGGCACGTGCCCCACCTCGCGGGCACACACCCACGGTGACCAAGCCCTGGCTGGGCGGCCCTTGCTCCATGGGGAGAGCCAGGAAGAACGGGCCTTTGCGCTGAGCCCAGCATCCCTGGGGCCTGCCTCCATGAGGGGGACTGTGGAGCGGGAGGCCAGGGAAGGCTTCTCCTCTGCAAACCCGCTCAGGCCAGCCCTCACCAGCATGGCTCACCTGGGCTCTGGGTCTGGACCTGCAGGTCCCACTGTCACGTGAGTGGCTCAGCGTCATTCCCAGAAGCTGCTGCCTTGTGCGCGGAGCAGGGCTCACCCTACTCCCTGCGCCCTCATTGAGGAGACACAACCGTCAGCACACGCTGTCCTCACCGGGAAGTGCCCGGTCCCCTGTGACCTCCACAGGACGGAGCCACAGCCCTAGGACTCTGGGACAAGGACGTGTGAAGCAGCCACTTTCCACAGCGAAGGTCAGGACGGCAGTTCCAGGCGGTGAGGACAGCTGTGGAGACGCCTCCCGCCAGCCCCGGTAACTGGCCTCTCCTGGAATAAGCCCCGAGGAGAGCTGCCTGGCCCAGTGCTGATGATGGGGGCACAATGGCCCAGCCCCTCCACACAGCGGGATCACCCGCAAGGCCCTGCCAGCCCGAGCACCCCGGAGGGCTGGCAGTGACTTCTCCCACAGCCTAGTCAGCCTCCTCGCACTCCTAGCACCACCTCAGAGCCCGCTCTGCATAGCCCAGCCCACACCCGCCTCCTGAGCCATCAGCCAGTCCTCAGACCGCCTGCCCTTTCCCACACTCCTGCACCCGGCATCGGAGTGCGGGGCTGGGTCACTCGGAGTGGCCGCTGCATTCCATCCTCCTGTCAGGGAGCAGGAAGGGACATTTGAAAGAGCCCAGATCCACCAGGAACACAGGATGCCATCTCCCCTCTCCCCCTACCCCACCAGGCGGGCAGGGGCAGGCGTGGGGCCCTGCCCTTCCTCCCCCGCTGCCGGGAACAAGCTCCGGAGAGAATGGCCTCTGCTCTGCTCTCTGGCTCCTCCCCACCCACTGCGTGTGGGACAGAGCTGCAGGGTCAGAGGCCACATCCCAGCACTTCCGACACGGCGGGGTCAGAGGCACAAACTCAAGCCGGAGGTGGAGGGGCTGGAGTGAGGGAGCTTGAGGGAAGCAACATGGTTCCAGGTGCTTCATGTTGACATCAGCAGGGGCACAAACAGGAGCAGTTTAGTCCCCCACCCCCACCCCACCCCCACCCCATCCTCACTCCCACCCCCACCCCGTGTAAAACTCGCCCTCACTGGCCTGGATGCACTGAGTCCGAGGCTGCACTAGAAAATATGCTCTAGAATCTACTCAGGTGCCAACAAACTCCCAGGGCGAGGAAGGTGAGGTCGCCTCAGGAAAGTCCATCCAGAGAACCACATATGGTGCCAAGGTCTGGCCCTCCCTGGGAAGGCCGCTCCCCACTGCCCCCTGAGCCCCAACCTTTCCCTGTCCAGCCTGCTGCCACTCCCTGCTGACAGCCCCTGAGTGCATCCTCCTCCCCCTCTTCCTGCCACAGGTCAAACCCTGAGCCCCGGGTGCTCCCCCTCTGCCAGCAGCTGTCCCTTCTGTCTGCTGCCTAAGGCTAGTGCTGCTCTGAAGGGAACGAGGCCACTTCACAGCCCACTTCCCGCCTAAGTGTCTGAAATTGTACAGAACGGGGCAAAAGTAGGTTTACAATTGTGAGTACACAAAACCGTTTATTTTTGTATTATTATTTATTGTGTTGTTTTTCCTATGAACTGTCAACCTGCTTTTGCTCTGCCCTGTATCTTAAGAGGCACCTCCAGCACTCAGAGTGTGGGAAACGGGGCGCACTGTGCTCACATCCTCTGCTTTGGGTTCCACGGAGCCTCTGACACACACAGCTCTCCCAGCACCTGAGCGAGGGTCTGAGACCCGTGAAGAACAGCCCCGTGAGCTGGGCGTGCGCGCAGTGGCTCTCCTCTCCTCCAGCCCCTCTCATGTCCAGCCCCGGCTCTGGCTCCGCTGGCCCCTCAGTCAGACTCTAAGGCGCTAAGGGAAACCCTTGGCCTCCGACACCCATCTCTGCACTGACAGCTCCTCTGGGAGAATGCACACCCCCTGCTGGCAGCAAACATGCCCCTCGGAAAGGCCTTCAGGACGCCCCTCGGCCTCAGTGCTGGGAGGCCCATGGCTCTCAGGACCCTGAATCCTGAGTCGCCAACCACACACCCGAGGCGGGAAGCAGCCACCCGGAGGCCCGTGTCGAGAAAAAGCTGGTCTAGTGAGGCAGCTAACAAGACAGCGAGCCCTGGTCCTCGGGCCCATGCCGGCCGGACTGGCCTCTAGGACAGAAGAGACCAGGACAGCTGCCTGCGCTGCCTCAGTCTGAGCCGGGCTCATGGGGGCGAACTGCATTCCAGCTCTGAATCCTTCTCTTCTGGCACATTCTGCCACAAACATGGGCATGTCCATCACAGCCACCGGCAAAGCCATAGGGTGCTGCCACCCCCTCACGTGCACGTCGCTCACAGGAAGTGAAAGCTCAGGTGGAAGTGGCCTACTCAAGGCCCCACGTCTAGCAGGGGAGCCCACGCCCCTCAGCGCCGCCTGCTTCCCGGGGGAGCAGGACCGGGGGGAAGGGGCCTGCAGCTGCCGGATGGGGGGCCGGGTGGATGCACACAGCAGGCAAAGAGCAAGAAACCAGAGGCGGGCGGCGGGGCCGGAGGGCAGCAAGGTGGGTCGGGGGCCCTCGTGCTGCAAAGAAACCTCAGGGGAGACTGGCAGCACCATGCCCTCAGCCTTCTTGGAACCACCGCACCCACTGGACATCCCTGGAGCTGCCCCGCATTACTGGGCTCCTGCATGGGATGTGTCCCCAGAGTCACTCTCTAGAGCAAAACGAGCCCCTTTGTGGAGCCACCTGCTTACGCCCACCAAGGGAGTGCAGAGACAGGAGCCCATGTCACCCCTGGGCCCCACGGTGGGGGCACTATGTCCTCCATGTGTCTGGCACAGACTTCTGCTTGGCTGCGCCCATCCATGTCCCTGAAGCGCCCGCAGCACAACAGGAAGATGCAGCCAGGGGACCAGGGGGGAGGAGGCAGAGATGCTGGAGCCTCGGCTCAAGAAAGACTGATAAAAGAAGATCTGCCATTCTAATCTGCGCTTTCTTGAACCCAATTTGTTGCCAAAGGTTAACAAAACCAGACAGGCACTCCAGGTGTTGAAGCACATCCAGCTGTGGGCTATGTGCCGGGGGCCGGGGGTGGAATGCACATGGCTCTTTGTTAAACAAATATACCAGAGAAGAATTCCAAATTTCCTACCACATGAGAGCCAGAAATGTGTATCCCTGAACACATGTAATGCACACAGAAGCTCCTATCTACCTAGAAAGAGCTGTGTGTGTGGTGAGTTTGATGCCCTACACAGCAGACCCTGCAGCAGCTCGGTCTGAGGCTTTTAGCGTCCAGGCACTGGCGTGTCTGATGGCCTGTGGCGTCCAGTATGACGTCACTGACTTCCCCATGGGGCCACTGGGCCCTTGAAATGTAATTAAATTTCAACTGACTGTGACTTGAGGAACTCAATTTTCAGTTTTATTCAACTTAATTAATTTAAATGTCAATAGCTACGTATGGCTAATAGCTATTACAGCATGAGACAGCGCAGTCCCAGGAAGCCAAGCTACTTGCTTAGCTTCTGTTTTATTTTACCATGAAAATGACAACGACATTACTATCTAAGACACTAACTTAAAAACAATGTTTTTATTGATTTTAGAGAGAAAGGAAGGGAGAAGAAGAGAGAAACATCAATCAGCTACCTTCTGCATGCCCCCTACTAGGGAGCCCAAAACCAGGAATCGAACTTGTGACCTCTCAGTGCATGGGGTGAGCCACACTGCCATGCCTAAAACACTAACATTTTTAAATCTATTTTTTTGATTTCAGAGAGGAAGGGGGAGGGAGAGAGAATGGAAACATCAATGATGAGAGAGAATCATTGATTAGCTGCCTCCTACACGCCCCCCAGTAGGAATTGAGCCTAAAACCTAAGCATGTGCCCTGACTGGAAACTGAACCATGACCTCCTGGTTCATAGGTTGACGCTCAACCACTGAGACACACTGGCTGGGCAACACTAACATTTAAAAAAATATATTTTTTTATTTTTACTGATTTCAGAAAGGAAAGACGAGGGAGAGAAAGAAACATCAATGAGGAGAGAGAATTAATGATCGCTGCCTCCTGCACGCCCCCTAATGGAGAATCGAGCCCACAATCCAGGCATGGCCTTTGACTGGAACCAAACCCGGGACCCTTCAGTCCACAGGCCAACACTACCCACTGAGCCACACCAGCTAGGGCAACACTAACATTTTTAACAGATATTTTACTCCCACATTCTCTAGAAAATGAAAACATCAGAATTATCCAAAATATTAAAATAAAAAATAAGCCCAGATATTTACTCACATCCCCTCAAGAAACAAGCCGGGTTTGGCCTCATGTAAGCTTGGTTAGGTACTCTGAGAGCCACTGTGAAGGAAGCCACAGAGATTACAGTGTGTCTCACCACGGCGCTCAGAGGACCCCAAGCTTCCCAGGAGCCCTGGGCGCCGCCCCGTAAATACCTGTGCTGAGGGCTCTCTGCCCAAAGGGATGGAGCTTGGCTGGACGGCAGACACAGCAGTGGTGGGCGGGAACCGGGCTCTTACTTGCATCCCGCCTTGGGCCAAGGCTTCGGCGATCATCTTGAGGACAGAGGGACAACAGACAAGGTGATCGCAACAAAGAAACGCAGCGCAGGGGAAGGCGGAGAGGGATGTGCGGCCTCCAGGACAAGTGGCTCCGTGACAGGAGGAGGGGCCTGCGGGGCTGGGGCAGGCCGGCCTCCGCGTTCAAGCCCACAGCACGGAGGCCCATCCAGGCATCGGGAATCTAGAGGAGCCGCCAAGAATGCTGCCTCCAGACCTTTCTATTCTGTTGGATGCCCCCTTCCACAAGCCTCTCATCTGCTGATGCGTCCACAGAGCCTTCAAGGCCAGGCCTCCACGGCCAAAGGTGGCGCTTTTAGGAGACCAAGCCCCTGGGACAGCCTCCGGAAGAGCACCCTCCACAAAGCTGGTCAGAAGCCGCTGCCATTACAGCAGAGGAAGAGGACAGGAAACCGGCTCATCTTCCTTCCCAACAGGACGCCGCCTGTGAAACCGCCTTCAGGGCCTGCGCTCACTGCCCTCTCCTCCGGGGCTCAGTCTCTCCCAGGGAACCAGGTCATAACGGGAACCAGGGAGAGGCGGGCAAGGGAAGCTGGGACTTCGCTTAAAGCCTCGCGCTCACGGGGAAGGTATGCCTCCCCCAGGGACATGGATCAGGTCTGTCCTTAAACATACAGGATGATTCCAAATTCCAGAATTCCAGCCTGCCCTGGGACCACTCTCCTCACCAACTGATACTTCTGAGACCATCAGGGCAGCACTGTGGCGGGCCCAGGCCTGGCCTGCACTGTCAGGGACCAGGCTCCTGAGGCCTGGTCATTCTCACTCTGGGCTCGGAGCTGGGGATGGAGAACAGGCCTGTATGCACTCACAACTTTTCAGGCGCAACCAACTCAGCCCTCAGAAAGGAAAGGAAGAGGGATGATCCCTGGGAAACAAAGTGTCTGTCCCACGAGGGTGTGAGCCAGTCCCTGAGACAAGCGGAGCGGCACTGATGGCAATTCCATCCACACGGCGAGGCGGTGCCGGGGCAGCGCTCAGAAGCAGGGCAGAGGGCTGAGGGGGGGTCTCTGGCCTCACAATTGTGTTCCACACCCACAGTCACGGGTCACAGGCAGCAGGCACCGCAAGCTAGAGGTGACACAGGCAGCAGCAGATTCCAACCTGAACCTTCCCATGGCAATGGGAATGGCGGCCCTCACACAGGCTGGGAGAAGACATGCCTGCAGCCACCCCAACCAAAGAACCTCTTGGGGGAGGGGACGAGGAAGGCATTCCGGTCCTGGAGAGCCCACCACTCGCCGCCCAGTTTGGACACAGAATGGGACACTGGGGAGGGTGTGAGGACAGGGAGCCTCGGGAAACATGACTCTTACCCAAAGGCCTACCCCCCAAACCCAGGGGGAGGCCAAAAGCAGCTGTCTCCTGGGTTCGGCTCTCAGCCCATGGGCAGATGGGGTGACAGTAAACAGTGTCCATTTCCAACCACCAATGCATTGCACGTCAGGGCCAGTGGCCACTAAAAAGTGCTCTTTCCAGAGGGAGAAAGATCTGGAAGTCAGTCAGGTGGCCCAAGAGAGTTTCCATGAAGAAACAAAAGCAGTAAGGAATGAATGCTTACATCTAATTTGCTGCTGACTGGTTTTCTTGTAATTGAGAAATCCTGGGAGGAAAAGCACATTTTCTTTTAACCACAAATTCTAATGAAAACACAGCACTAGTGTTTACTAGATCAGATGACCCAGGCAGCCAACACCCAGCTACTCATTCTCCCATTCTCCTGCGTGACTACATTTCTTTCCCTCCCAACACACAGCCACCCAGAAAGGCATTCAAGCTCCATCCTCAGGGCTGCGGGCCTGGCTCCTCCATGGTCACCGGGCAGGAGGGCCTGGAAGGAGGACAGAGAGCGTCCATACAGGGATGCACATCAGGGAAATACCTTTTTTTTCTAATCTTCACCCGAGAATATTTTTTCCATTGATTTTTAGAGCGAGTGGAAGAGAAGGGAGACAGAGAGAAACATCAATGTGAGGGACACATCAATGGGTTGCCTCCCGCACCTGTCCCAAGTGGGGGCAAAGATCAAGCCTGCAACCAAGGTACGTGCCCTTGACCAAAATCAAACCTGGGATCCTTCGGTCCAGGCCGATGTCCTATCTTCTGAGAAAAACTGGCCAGGAAAGGGAAGTATCTTTGATGATATTTCTTTTGTAACTTGAAAGTTATAATTAAGAGTGTTGAACTCAGAGGAAAGGCAGGGGAGGGGTGAGTGGGAATGAACTCGTATGCATATATGCAGAACCCATGGACACAGACAATGGGGTGGCGAGGGCCTGGGGGAGGATGGGAGAGGCTGGAAGAGGTGAAGGAGGGAAAAAGGAGGACCTATGTAATACTTTCAATGAAGATTTTTAAAATTTAAAATTAAGTTACCATATGCCAAAAAATAGAATGTTGAAAGATAAAAACATAGGGACTGCTTGGAAATGGAGACACATTCTATTCTGGTTTTATCTGCAGTCACAGATAACATTTATAAAAGAGTCAGAAATTAGTGCAGCTACTGTGGGTGACCTAATAAGTCTCACTGTAGTGACAATGACATCAACTTGCTCATGTACACAAGTAACATTAGATACGAGAACCAAGCATATACGTAACAGGCACACCAATTTCCGTAGTACATCACACACCAAACTCAGCCCCTGGGTGAGCCTGGCCACTCATCAGGCCACACCACGAGGCACCTCTTTTCTGTGCCGAAGAGACAGAGCTGAGAGACAAGGCATGGAGGGCTACCAGCACAAGCCCAGTCTCAGCACTTCTTTCCCCTGCGTGCAGCAGTTCACATATGTAAAGCTGCGACATGTGGTCACCATGTCCTGATGTCAAACGCATGGGCACTGCATAGGAGTACCGGCTGGCAGATGACTGGCTGATACAATTCAGGGCACCAACGTGACCCAGCGACTCACTGCTGGGAAGCATCAGGAAACAATCTAACAGCCAGCCATGCATTAGACACGCATCCCTGGTAACAGCAAAAACTGAAAATAACCTCAGGCTCCAAGAACAGCACATAAATAAGGACAGCAGGATATATTCATAGAAGGAACACTGCCTATAGAATAATGTTGACTGAGATATTTTAATTATAAAACACTTTACTTCTATTGCAATGTAATAGCAATATACAAAATCCTATGTATGTCCTATAACCTCCACTATGTGAGAACTGGAAAGAAAAGATCAAACTGTTTTCTCTAGCCTGGAATGTTTCCCTTATTTATAGTTCCCTAACTACCCACATTCCACAGTCACCACACATATGGAAACGTGTCTGGGTCCTACTATCTCTAGCCTTGTCTTGTCCAGGCTGCAAAGGCAGGCTGTGAATCCAGAGATTCTCCCAGGAAGGCTGGTCCACCTGGGGACACGGCTGCTCACAGAACACAGGATGCCAGCCACTGGGATCCACAGAACAGCCCTGCCTGCCAGGAGCGCAGGGTGAGCCAGCAGAGGACTGCCAAGGCTCTGCGCCTGGGCTGAGGCATGGCACCAACAGGCACTCGCACACCTGGGCTTCAAGGACGCTCCCTCTGCCGCCAGCTCCCAGGAATCCCACCACGGGCCACACAGCGCGGGATGAGGCCTCCCACTACTCTCCGCAACGCTGGTCTGTGACCCTCAGGAATGAGGTGGACCGAAGGCTCCTTCTTAATGAAACAACCCACCCTCAGACACTTCACCCACCCCAGCTACCAGTCCCCTCCTGAGAAGAGGAGGCCCGTGCCCTCTGAGTGTTGCCTGCCAGCAGCCTTGTGCCTCCACCTGGAGGGAAAGAAGGTGACAAATCAAGGTTACTCTAGAGGTGACTGAGCCCGCGGCCCAGCCCACAGCCACGCTCCCGAGCTGGCTGGGCGGGCACCTCCAGCAGAAGCGAAGGGCAGAGTAACTGCTGGGGTAAGCAGTGCTGCACTCAGGCTCATGCAGGGTACTGAGCACAAACTGTGCTGCTTCTGGAAGGGGCTGAGGTGCCAGGAAGCGACAGGGAGTGCACTTCCTTGGGCGAGAAGCCTAGGAATAAGCCAGCAGGACTGGGCCAGACCTCAGTGGGAAGACATCAACGTTTCCATGGCAGCTCGTTCCCAAAGTCCGATAAATGGGATGGAGAGAGAAGTTCTGCTTCAGAACGGCCCAGTGCACGGTGAAAAATGCCAAGCCTCTCCCTTTCCTACTGGACCCGAGAACTGGAAGTTTCCATTAAGAATGGTCCTGGGACAGAGGAGGGCGGGCCACTTTGTGACAAGGTTGTGGCTTCTGTGGAGTGGCTGGGCCGTGGTTCTAACCACGCATCACCTCCTTCCCTGCAGGAGGCCCAGGAAGAGGGAGCCCTGGGCAGCATGAGGACAAGCACAGGACCCGCAGCAGTGGCAGCAGACACGGACCCCAGCCCCGTCCCCGCCACAGATATGAAGTCCATTGTGTGTTTCACACAAGATCATGTCCGGGCACGCTGGTGACGTGGGGAACTCTGGGCCCAGGTCATTGGGACAGTGACCCCGGAGGCTGCTAGACTGGCTCAGCTGCATGGAAACACCTCGGGTTCCTCCCGTCAGGCTGCTCCCCACAACCGCAGCCACGCAGCCGGGACCAGGAGGGACTGTTCCCGAGCCTCTCGCACAGTGAAATGTCACCTGACACCACAGGAACACCGAGACCCGGGAGGCTGACACGGGGCCCTGTGACTCAGGATAAGGAGCGGGGCAGGATGCAGTGTGGCACCGAATGGCCGTAGTCTCACCGCATCAACTAGTGAGCCTGCCCACCTAAAGCCAACACTTCTGAGCTGGACTACTGTGCTCTTCCCACTGGGTGGAGACAGGAAGGACCGGGGCCCCAGGCTGGATGTCTCCCCACCTCAGCACCAGCATGAGGGAAAGAGAGGGTGTCCATGAAGTCACAGGGCCAACTTCCAACCCCCAGGAGCCAACAAGCACCTGCTCTCTCCTACGAAAAGGTGGGGCAAGGCCCCCTCCACCCATCAATGTCCAATACCCAGAGGGCGAACGTGTGGGCCTCGCCGCACTTCCCAGCACAGGAGTCACCACCCAAAGTCAGCCTGGCAGGGACCACGGCACAAGCCTGCGCTGTCAGCTGGAGCCAGATGCCACCATTCCCATGCTCTTCCCAGTTTCTAGAGAGCTGCTGTCCACCCCCTGCCAGCCCGTACTCAGAGGTGAGGCAAGCATGAGCCTACAACACTCCTCGCCACTGAGTGGTCTGGGAAGGAGAGAGGTGAGATGAAGGCCATCGGGGGAGGTGGGAATGGCACGTGCACTATGCAGCTGGGGACCAGATATAATCAAGCAGAGCTGCTACCTCGTGGCCCCAGGGGCCGGCTCCAGGAAAGCCATCATGTCACAAAGTGCCAGGAAAGAGAAGACCCATGCTCTACTGAGCTGGCCCTGATGCAACCAGGACCCTCGCCACAGAACGCTGGAGATCCAGCTCCATTCGCAAGGGGACATGCACCTGCTAGCTACAGAGGCCCTTGGCTCTGGCGGCCTCACCTGGACTCCAGAACCCACTATCTGGGGGGCCTGAGCTGTCGGCGCGGTCTGCTGCTGCACCGGTGGCTGCGGGGGCTGCTGCACCACCATCGGAGCTCGGACCTGGTGGAGGAAGGGAGAATTCGATTTGGAGCCACGGAGGGCAGAGCACCTGCTACTTCTGGGGGAGCTTTGAAGTTCGAAGCTTTTCATGAGGAGGAGGGTGGGATCACTGCGTCTTCACTGGCTCTTATGTCACCTTAACGGCCGTTAAGCTCATGAGCAATGTCCCACACCAGCCTGTCTTCGAGCTGCACAGTGGAGTCCCACTTTCTCTAACTCTGGTGAGAAGTACAGCTTTCCCACTGAGATGCCAGCACCATCCATCACTGCAAACAAAGCAATGGCTCCAACCACACAGCCCAGCCTTCTCAACCTCGGGCCCGGCGCACTGCCAGTCTGTAAGAGTCCCACTCAGAGCCCTGATGCCTCAAAAGAAACCAGAGTGGCTGGCCAGTCAGCAGAAGGACGGCTCCTAGGTGACAGATCTACTAATACCTGCTCCTCCCAACTCTCCCCAGCCTTCCAGCCTGCGCCTGTGAGCCTCCTATTCACTGCCACTCAGTTCAGGCATGGCCTATCCTTCCTCCATTCAATGACTCACACATAGAAAAGGCCATGAAAAGCAAGGAAACAAGCAATAAACCCCACAAACACATAAAAACGGCCCCTTGATGTAGCTACTCTTAACTTGGTGGCAATATTCTGTCCTCTGAGTCAACGTCACTGACTGGATTTGCTTTGTACAGAGATGTGTAACAAGACTGAAAGTGACATTTTATATTCATACCCTCCTCACAAATATGGTCATGACAGGGGTCTTTGAACAGAAACTCTGAGCAAGTAGCAAACCACCATGGATGCTTACTGGAGGTGACATGTCCTTCCCACAGTGAGAATACACATGCGGTCACCGACCTAGTCATCAACAATCCTAAAATCACCCGTAATTTTGAAATGGCCACGGCTGCCACCAAAATCAGCCATGCTGCTTGGAAGACCAGCGGCTACCCCTGCAGCGGGGACCCCAGTGCAGGTGCAGCAGCTCTTGGAATGCACCCCCCCCGCTGAGCCAGACGTGAAGGCCAACATGGGACAGGGCCACCCGAGTCCCATTGCTTGAAGAGAGGACATGCCGTCTATAGCCAGAGAGTTCCAGAAACTGCTAATGGCCACGATCTTCATGTGATCCCAGAGAAGAGCCACAGCCTACCACGTGTCATGGGTACTCACAAGCTTCAGCGGAGGCTGCGGGTAGAGCATCTGTCCAGGGAGGGCCGGAGCCTGCGACACCAAAGGCTGGGTCTGTGACTGTGGCGGGAGCTGTGACGGCTGGTTCTGAGCCACTGGTGGCTGCTGAGGCTGGGGCTGTGGCTGGTGGTGCTGTGGGTGATGCATCTGCTGCAGCTGCTGGGGCAGGGCCTGGGAGGGGGGAGGCTGTGGCTGCTGCATTGGCGGCTGCTGCATTGGCGGCTGGGCCTGCAAAGCCTGCTGCTGCTGCTGTTGCTGCAGCTGCAACTGTGCCATCCTCTGTAGCTGCTGCTGCTGCTGTATCTAGGGGCAGAACAGGTAGCACTCAGTCACCCCATCGGCCTCTGGGCCCTGTGCCAGCCTTGCCCCAGGAAGCCTGCCTGCGTTGTCCTCACACGGGGCAGAGGGAGCACTTCCCACTGAGGAAACACCAAGAGTGCGCTTGTGCCCTGGCCACCAGACGCTGGCTGGTCCACCCCTAGACCCGAGAGAATGCAAGATTCAAGGGAAATATTGGGCGAGTTTAGTGAGTGCAGCCCTATGGAGGCTGGAGTAAACACTCAGGTGACTCAAATCTCCGAGGTCCCTACACTGGTCAATAGTACAAGCCTCACAAAGATGGCCATGTCTGATTTTCAGGATGAAGATGAAAGGAGGGACTGAAGACTGACTGTCGGTTCTGAGAGGGTGGCCGCTGGGAAGAGGAGTCAGCGAGCCAAGGCCTGGAGGAGGCAGAAAAGTGGAGATCCCCTCAGGGATTCCCTCCCTCAGCCAGGAGCAGACCTAACAATAGACGCTCAACACGTCTGGTGCTGACTGTACACCATGGGGGGTGGGGGACTGTTTTCTGAGGACCAGGGCTTCTAATGTGACATTGCCATGACCCTGTAGGACACTAGATGTAGGTTGATTAGGGCACCAAACAAGCCCACGTGATGGCTCAAGCCTTCATGCATCTTGAAGAGTTTGACTCACTTCTTGAGTTAACGCTTACATGAATCGCTTGCACCCAGAGCCTCCACTGAGTCAGCCCCCAGCACATAGTAGGTCTGCAGCTAGATACCCAAGTCTGGCAGAGATCAGATTACCTCCTAGCAAGTCAGGGCCTATTTCCCCTCCGTGTTCTAGGTTCTGTGGGAAGCCCATGAAGAAGGAAGCTGAGGCACCGGTGTCAGGAGGATCCACTGCTGGCCCTGGGTCCCTACACCCATCGCGACGGCTGGTGCGTGGCCAGAGCTCCAACACCATTGGAGGGAGGCCAAGCACGGGGGCGAGAGCACCTGGTACCTGTTGCTGGTTCTGATGGTGCAGTTTAAGCAGGTGCTGCTGCTGCTGCTGCTGCTGCACCGCCGCCTGGAACTGCTGCTGCATGGCGTTCTGCTGCGCCTGGAGCTGCTGCTGCTGCTGCTGCTGCAGCGCCGCCTGCTGCTGCTGGAACTGCTGCTGCTGCTGCTGCTGCTGCTGCAGCGCCACCTGCTGGAGCTGCAGCTGGGCTGGAGACAGGCGGCAATCAGGCCCCGCTGCACAGGCAAGCAGAGCCCGCTGCCCAGTGCTGAGCACACGGGGAGGGTGGTGAGGCCATCTGCTGCCCCACCTGCTGCTCGGGTCGAACAGATGTGATGGCAGCAACGTTTGTGTGGATCATGAAACTTACTATTACGAATTGTTCTATAATAACAAAGCAAAAAGTGCCAAGACTGGTTTGGCTCAATGGATAGAGCGTCGGCTTGGGGACTGAAGGGTCCCGGGTTCGATTCCGGTCAAGGGCATGTACATCGGTTGTGGGCATATCCCCAGTGGGGGGTGTGCAAGAGGCAGCTGATCGATGACTCTCTCTCATTGATGTTTCTAACTCTCTATCTCTCTCCCTTCCTCTCTGTATAAAATAAATAAAATATATTTAAAAAAAAAAAAAAAAAAAAAAAAAAAAAAAAAAAAAAAAACAAAGCAAAAAGAAAAGGGCTAGGCCTTTTGGATAGCCAAGAAGCCCAGCCTCTGGTGACTACTAATCTACTCTCTATCTTTATGGCTTCGCTATTCTGGACATTTCAAATTAATGGAATCTCACAATATGTGGTCTTTTATGATGGGCTTCTTTTGCTTAGCATAATATTTACAAGGTTCACCCATGCTGTAGCATGTATCAGTATTTCATCTCGTTTTATTGCCAAATAGGATTCCACTATACCAGTGGTTCCCAACGTGGGGCACATGCCCACGGGGGGAAAATTTGATTTTTAAGGAGGAAAATTCGAGACTGAGTAATTAACAGTGAATTTTTTTTGCATTTCTTATGGTTCTAGGGGCCTCAGATACAGTATATAAATATGTATTATGACGTTTATGCATTTCAGTTCTCTATGATATGTTTTGAAACTTTATTTGCTATTTTTTTTCATATCACTTCATATTATTATTTTTAAAAGATTTTTTTATTAATTTCAGAGGGAAAGGGAGAGAGAGACAGAAGCATCAATGGTGAGAAAGAATCATAACTCAGCTGCTTCCTGCACACCCACACTGGGGATCGAGCCCATAATCCAAGCATTTGCCTCGACCGGGAATCAAACCATGACCTCTTGGTTCATACGTCAATGCTCAACCACTGTGCCACACTGGTCAGGCTTCTTATTATCCTATATAATAAAAGGCTAATATGCAAATTGTCCCCTCAATCAGGAGTTCAACCAGAGAGTGGGGCTAGCCAGCCAACGCCCTCAGCCCCCACAGTGGCAGGCTCCGCCCCTGACTGGCCCCCCTGGGGCCAGTCTGCTAACCACCCACAGCCCGTTTGGTGGTTTTTGTTTTTTTCATATCCCAGTAGGGAGTGTGCAGGAGGCAGCTGATTGATGTTTCTTTCATCAATGTTTCTAACTCTATCCATCTCTCTTCCTCTCTGTAAAAAAATCAATAAAATATATTAAAAAAGAAAAAGAATACGGAGAAAGAGCCTTTGTATACTTTGACCAGTTTCTACCTATGGTACCATTTTGTGAAATTATAACAGAATAACACAGCCAGACTATGTGCTCCGCTGTGCAGGTGTGAATATTAAGTTCTATACAATTTTCTCGCCTGAGTAGATTACAGTCAAAATATTGAACAAGCCCAACACCACAGGGATCCCTACTAATGCCACCTGCTTCCACAGCCCCATCCTTCCACCAGGGCAACAACCAAGGTGTCCTCCATTGCCGAAATGCTGCCATTTTAAAAATGTTACGTAAGTGGGACTACACAGTATGGTTAGTTTTTTTCATTCAGCATAATTCTCTGAATATCAACCAGGCTGTAATAACTTTAAAATTGACTTTAAAGAGAGAAAGGGGGAGGGAGGGGAAAGGAGAAGGGAAAGGGAGGAAGAGGGGAGAGAAAGGAGTCGGGGGGGGTCCGTTAGTTGTTCCCTTATTTGTGCATTTATTGGTTGCTTCTTGTATATGCCTTGACTGGTAACTGAACCTGCAACCTTGGCATTATTGGGATGACATTCCAACCAACTGAAGTACCCAGCCAGGGCTGTTCATGTATACTCAAATAAAGTATAAAGTTTAGGCATATTTTAATCTCTTTTCCAAATACAAGGACCTGAGAACCCCCCTCCCCCTCTCTCTATTTTTTTTTTAAAGAGAGAGAGAGGTAGGAAGAGGGAGAAGAGATAGAAACATGGATATGAGAGTGAGGCAGCGATTATCTGCCTCCTGCATGCCCACAACCGGGCATGTGCCTGACCAGGAATCGAAAGAACAGCTTTTCGGTACACAGGACGCAGCTCAACCAACTACACCACCTTGGCCAGGGAAAACCCTCTCAATTTTTTAAAGTAGGTTTTATGTGCACATAATAGACCTGATTTCCTTGATATATTCCCCTCTCTGACTTCCATTTATTTTGGTCCCTGTTTATCAACTTGTGGCCACACAGCAGACTTATAAGAATCAGGATAAGCACCCAAACGATTGTCAGCTGATTTCTCAACAGAAACTATTATATGCAGGCCAGACGGGAATGGCAAGAAATATTCAAAGTGACGAATAGCAAGAACCTACAACCAAGATTACTCTACCCAGCAAAGCTATCATTCAGAATTGAAGGCCAGATAAAGAGCTTCACAAATAAAAAAAAGCTAGCCGAAGCCAGTTTGGCTCAGTGGTAGAGCATCGGTCTGTGGACTGAAAGGTCCCAGGTTCGATTCCGGGCAAGGACATGTACATTGGTTGTGGGCACATCCTCGGTAGGGGGTGTGCAAGAGACAGCTGGTCAATGATTCTCTCTCATCAACGTTTCTAGCTCTCTCTCTCCCTTCCTCTCTGTAAAAAATCAATAAAATATATTAAAAAAAAAAAAAAAAAAAAAAAGCTAAAGGAGTTCATCACCACCAAACCAGAATTATATGAAATGCTGAAAGGTATTCTTTAAGAAGAGAAAGAAATAAAGGTAAAAATTATAAACAACAAATACATAACTATCAACAAGTGAATCTAAAAACCAAGGGAATAAAAAATCTGATGAACAGTATTAACTGGTGAATAGAATAGAATCAGGGATATAGAACGGGAGTGGACTGATGATTCTCAGGGAAGAGGGGAGTGGGGGTGCGGGAAGAGACTGAACAAAAATCGTACACCTATGGATGAGAACGGGGGGGAGGGGGTGTAAGGGCAGAGGATGGGGTAGGAACTTGGTGGAAGGGAGCTATGGAGGGGGAAAAAACAATTGTAATAATCTGAACAATAAAGATTTATTAAATTTTAAAAAAATCAGGATAGAATAATGACTAGGGGTATAGCCTCTGACCCAGACTACCCTGACTCAAATCCCAGCTTTGTCACTATTCTATGCCTCAGTTTCCTACACTGGACTAATGACTTATAGATAGAATACTCAAAATAGTGCTTGTAATATAGCAGGTCCATATGGAGGTTAGCTCTGAATATTATTATTTTACAGAGGTGATATTTTTTCACACCAAGAATTCTCAACTTTGTCCTTACTGAAATTTGGACCAAATAATCCTATGTTTTGGGGGGTGGGGGAGGCTGTCCTGTGCATATAAGATGTTTAGCAGCATCTCTGGCTTCTACCAACTGGATGCCAATAGCACCCCACAGCTGTGACATCAAAATGGTCTCTAGAGCCGAAACTGGTTTGGCTCAGTGGAAAGAGCATTGGCCTGCGGACTGAAAGGTCCCAGGTTCGATTCTGGTCAAGGGCATGTACCTTGGTTGCGGGCACATCCCCAGTAGAGGGTGTGCAAGAGGCAGCTGATCGATGATTCTCTCTCATTGATGTTTCTAACTCTCTATCCCTCACTTGTCCTCTCTGTAAAAAATCAATAAAATATATATATTTTTTAAAAATGGTCTCTTAGACATTGCCAAATGTTCCCTACGGTACAAAATCATTGGGAATTACTACCTTATATGAAAAATATTTCTTCTCTCATCTTACACCTGGCATGTTGAAAAGGATGATCTGGGAAGAGGAAATGTGAGGACAAATAAAAGTGTGTCCTTAAAAACCTTTTAATGAAGGTTTCTTAGGCTTTATTTATCTAAAAATGTCTCTGTTTCCTCCTATTCCTTGGACGTTTTACTAGCACATAACTGTGGTTGGCAGCTCTATTCTCGGCACTCTCACCGCCTCCCATCTTCTTTTTTTTAATTTAAAAAAATATATATATTTTATTGATTTTTTTTTACAGAGAGGAAGAGAGAGGGATAGAGAGTTAGAAACATCATTGAGAGCTGAAACCGGTTTGGCTCAGTAGTGGAGCGTTGGTCTACAGACTGAAAGATCCCGGGTTCGATTCCGGTCAGGGGCATGTAGCTTGGTTGCGGGCATATCCCCAGTAGGGGGTATGCAAGAGGCAGCTGATTGATGACTCTCCCTCATTGATGTTTCTAACTCTCCCTTCCTCTCTGTAAAAAAATCAATAAAATATATTTTTTTAAAAAGAAAAGAAAAGAAACATCAATGAGAGAGAATCATCGATCAGCTGCCTCCTGCACACCCCCCACTGGGGATATGCCCGCAACCAAGGTACATGCCCTTGACCGGAATTGAACCCGGGACCTTTCAGTCCCCAAGCCGACGCTCTATCCACTGAGCCAAACCGGTTTCGGCCCGTCCTTTATTTAGCATGCCAAGCCCATACCTACCAACTGCTATGTGTGTGGTCCCTGGAAATTTCCACATCTGTTTACTGTTTCTGTTCTTCCTCATGGAGCCTTTGTTTCCTTTCATACCTACTGATCTTGGATTGTGTGCTCACTGCTTGACTTTAACTGCAATTCCAACAGCCCTGATCTTGGAGGCATTCTCCAATCTGCCCTCGCTTCTGGGGGTGCTAGGGATGCCAAGGGCCCTAGCACAAATCCTGCTAAATGGAGGGACCCCGAACTTGCTTTTCCCATCTTGCAGTGAGCTAGGACAGAGCAAGGGAGAGAGCATCCCCTACTTCTGCCAGCCGGGCAATCCAAAATGCAGCCTACCCAGTTTCTATTATCCAGAAGGAGGGGTCCTCAGCACCCCGTCTGTCAAACAGCCAGAAAGAGGACTTATTTTTAAAGTCAGTTTTTACATGCACATGATATAAAATTCACTGAGGAACAACAATGTTCAGAGGGATAAGTCAGTCTCACTAAAACTCTGTATCCCAGCCCCCAGCCTTACCCACAGTCAGTGTTTGTGTTTCTGATGACTAACCTGGGTCACGTGGAGACTATCACAGTGTGCCCTGGACTGCCCTTTGAGAACTCTGGCAAAACCTCTAAGGCCTGTCCTCTGGGATTATGGCCTGAAGTAGCCTTAATCACACGGTGGCATTTGGAAAAAATGTTAGAGAGCGCAAATGCCCACTGGGCCATGACACGTCTTTTGGGCAGACCAGACAGGCAAGAGGTCAAAGGCAGAGAGGCAAGGTCTCCGGCAGAGGCAGCAGCGGGACACGAAAGGAGAGAGCCCACCTCAAACTTCCTCTAGTGCCACGCAGGAGACCAGGTCCCTCTGAAACTGAAAACAGGATGTGGGTCAAGGTCAGATTGGGGAAGATATGAAAGCTTTTACCACTGAACTTCTGATAAACTCTTAGATGTGAAACTGTAAGTAAGACAAATCATAGATAGGAGCATTCTCAACTCATAATAAATTTTAAAAAAATATATTTTATTGATTTTTCACAGAGAGGAAGGGAGAGGGAGAGGGAGCTAGAAACATCGATGAGAGAGAAACATCGATCAGCTGCCACCCGCACGCACGCCACTGGGGATGTGCCCGCAACCAACATACATGCCCTTGACCTGAACCGAACCTGGGACCCCTCAGTCCGCAGGCTGACGCTCCATCCACTGAGCCAAACTAGCCAGGGCTCAACTCATAATTTTTAAAATATATATATATATTATTTTTTATTGATTTCAGAGAGGAAGGGCGAGGGAGAGAGAGAGAAAAACATCAATGATGAAAGTGAACCATTGACTGGCTGCCTCCTGCATGCCCCCCACTGGGCGTAGAGCCAGCAACCTGGGCATATGCCCTGACCGGGAATCGAATTGGTGACCTCCTGGTTCCTGGGTTGACACTCAACTTTTGAGCTACACCCGGCTGGGCTCAAAATAATAACTATTTTTTATTATAAAATACAAGCTTGTGATAAAAGAAACTCAACCAGTACACCAGAGTATAATGTAAAAAGGAGCCAGGGCCGGTACCTCTCTTAGACATTCTTCCATAAGCTATCCCGTGTGTGTATCAGGTGTGCTGATATGACAGAGGGGGACAAAGGAGCTCAAGATAAAGAACCAAGTGAAGAGCTAAGAGTCTGATGGCAAGATATCAGAAGACCTGAGGAGGAAGAGGATGGCTGGGGATGGAAGATTCCAGTGCAGGAGTGGTGAGAATGAGGACACATGGGCCAACTGAGAAGAGCAAGGCAATGCTAATACAGTAAACCCAACAAAGAACTGGATGCTCAGGTCAGGCAGCCTGGGTTTGACCCCAGCTATAGGTCACGTTACCTGCTGGGCAAAGCAGAGGCAATGACACTGCCCTCTTCGTAGGTTACTATGAGGGATACATGGGAAAAATACATTGAAACACCACAACCCATACACAAGTGTTCACAGCAGCTTTATATATAACAGCCCCAAACTGGAAACAACCCAAATGTCATGCTAGGGTGAATGCATCAATCAACTTAGTACACTCAGTCCTTGGTACATTCATGGAATACTACTCAGCAATGAAGAGGAGTGAATGATTAATACAACTTGGAGGATCTCAAGGGCATTATGCTGAGTAAAAAGAGCCAATCTCAAAAAGTCAGACATTATATGATGCCACTGGAAAAACATTGCGAGGTGACACAATTATAGACAGAGAACAGATCAATGACTGCCAGGGCTTAGGGCCTGTGTGATTATTAAAAGGTATACAACAGCCCTAGCCAGGTTGGCCCAGCAGAAAAGAGCATCAGACTGCAGACTGAAGGGTACTGGATTCAATTCTAGGCAAGGGCATATGCTTGATACCCAATAGGGGGCATACAGGAGGCAGCCCATCAATGATTTTCTCCCATTATTGATGTTTCTATCTCTCTACTCCTCTCCCTTCCTCTTTGAAATCAATTATATATATAAAGGTATGTATATATAGCCAGGTTGGTCCAACTGAGAGACATAGGTTAAACGACAACCTATGAAGCAGGGAGTCACGGTTTGATTCCCAGTCAGGACACATGGCAGGGTGTGTGCTTGATCCCCAGTAGTGGGTGTGCAAGATGCAGCTGATTGATGTCTCTCTCATGGAAGTTTCTATCGCTCTATCCCTCTCACCCTAAAAATCAATAAAAAATAATTTTTAAAAAAGAGATGTACAGCCAAACCGGTTTGGCTCAGTGGATAGAGTGTCGGTCTGTGGACTGAAGGGTCCCAGGTTCGATTCTGGTCAAGGGCATGTACCTTGGTTGTAGGGGGTGTGCAGGAGGCAGCTGGTCAATGTTTCTCTCTCATCGACGTTTCTAGCTCTCTATCCCTCTCCCTTCCTCTCTGTGGAAAATCAATAAAATATTAAAAAAAAAAAAAAAAAAAAAAAAAAGAGAGAGATGTACAACAGCTTGTTGGTGGTAATGGAAGAGTTCTGCATGCTGACATGGTGATGGTTACTCAATTCCACATGTGATAAAATATCATAGAACTACACACATGTAAGTGCATGCACAAGAATGCGTGTAAGAACTGTTGATGTCTGAATGGTCTCCCTGAGTTGAGCACTGTCCCCATGCTCATTTCTGTTTTGATGATGAACCAAGATATTATCATTGGGGAAGCTGGGTGAAGGGTACATGGGAACTCTGCACTACTCTGCAACTTCCTGTGACTCAGAGTATTTTAAAAATAAAATGTTCTATTAAAGAAAAAAAGGCATTGAAGCACTTTGAAGCCCTGAAGTACATTCCAGGGACTAAGTAAATGTTTATCAAAGGTCCACCAAGAGGGGTCCTGGAAAGAAAAGGAAGACCTGCACTACAGTCCGGCTCCTGAAGGGCAGCTGAGAGCCGCAGTCAGGGGCGTGAGCTGCGGGAAGCACCAAGAGGGCGAGGGCAGCACTGAAGAGGCGGCTCCTGAGAGCGGGCAGCCTAGGGGTTGTGAGATGCTAAGAGCACTCCTTCCTGACCAAGAACTCTCTGGGACATAACTACTTCTCTCACAGCTACAAAATACAAGCCCTTGGACGGAGGAGCCCCGAGCACTGCAGCCTCCTCCGAGTCCTCCACTCTCCCCAGTAGGAGGCGGGCCTCAGGGTCACTAGCTCTTCTGGGAGCCCACGGAAGGCGTGGACCTTTCTCCCCACACCACAAACATAGAGAGACAACTCCTTGGAGCTTCTCCAACCATCTTAAGCAAAGGAATAAAATGCTTGCCGCTTCCAAAAACAGCGGCAGGTTCTCTGAAAATGGTGGTACTCACTCTGTGGGGTCGCCGTGGACACAACAGCCATGCCATGGGGGGCCATCCCTGAGGTGCCGGGGGGCGGCTGTCCAGAGAGAGGCATCGGCTGCCCCATGGCACCAAGGCCTCCCATCCCACCTAGGGACTGTCCTGGGCCCCGGGAAGGCATGCCAATTCCGGCTGCTCCTGCGGCGGGTCCACCCGTCAGGCTCTGCAGTGCATTCATAGGGTCTGTGGGAACACAAAGGCACAGCATCTCAGGGAGGGGCCCGCGGGAAGCAGGTGAGGCTCTGAAGGCTGTGAGGGGTCATGGAGCACCCCCTTCTTGCTGCCTCCAGGCTCTACTTCCTCAAAGCCCCAACTGGTCAGAGTCCTGGAAGCCTCCCACAGGCTGTCCTAACTGCCTGTCACAACCCCAGGGCAGGGCGCCTTGTGTGTTTATTATTGCTTCTGGACCGTGTGCCCTCCTGGGCAGGGAGCATGTCCCACCCTCCTAGTGGGGCCTGTACTGGAGTCCTAAGATTAAAGGCCAAATGTGCGCTCAGGGAAGTAGCAGCCCCCACCCCTCCTGGCTGTGCGATCCTTTCCTGATTGGTGAGCACACAAGGCCCTTCTTCAAGGAAACAAGGGCACAGGTGGGGGTGGGGCGCACAGAAAAGCCTCAGGCGGAGAGGAGGTGAAGACAGATGCTCTCCAGGGAGATTAAAAGTCTCCTGGTCCACCAGAGCCCCCACAGAGGGGCATTCTCAGGACACTCCTCCTGTACCCGGGCCATCACACCAGAACAAGCTAAGTGAGGGACAGGTCCACAAAACGCAAAGGAGCACTGTGACACTCACTAAGCCCACCAGGTCTCCAGACTCAGCTCAGTGAGCAATGCTGAAGCAAGAGGAGCCTGATGCTCTTGTCACACACAGTTATGAGTGTAGGCTATGGCAAGTGCCTAGCTGAATACAGGTGTGGCCTGGCCTGGGCACCCTGCCACAGACCTGGGTGCCACAGACCCTATGCGTCAGTACCAAGAGCCCAGAGGTTCTCCTGGCCATGTACTCTGACCCCACCGCCCCGCAAGCTGAGGATCAAGCTACATGCAGATACCCCGAGGGGAGCTAGGGCCTACATGGACAGGTGCCGCTAGCTCATGAGGCATGGGCATCTGGCATTTATAGCTCTGCTGCCTGTGGTAAGACAAACAGTATGGGAGACTAGCTCCCTTCCTGACAGGTGGGCGTCTAGTCGGCCATGTTGGATCTCAACTCCTTCACTGGCAGCTCAGCTCGGTCAGTAAAATCAAGGCTGAATTGTCAGACAGGGTCTCCCTTATGTGATAAAGCCTTGAAATTAAAAAAAATAATGATATTTTTTAACTTACAAAGAAACTTTGTAACTTAAAGATAATTCACAGCTACTCTCTAAGAACTACTACATGCTGCTATCCTAATATATAATAACTAGAGGCCCGGTGCACAGATTTTTGCACTGTTGGGGTCCCTTGGCCTGGCCTGCAGGGATGGGGCTGAAACCGCCTCTCTGACATCCCGCAAGGGATCCTGGATTATAGGAGGATGCAGGCCAGGCTGAGGGACCTCACTGGTGCATGAATCCATGCACTGAGCCTCTAGGATGCATATAAGATCTTTGGTTAAAGTCTTCCCACCTTCCCCCCTTGCCTCTGAGATTTATCAGTCTATTCCATGTTTCCAATCCTGTGGTTTCCGCTCCTGCATTGACTGCCTGGTGGTCAGTGCACATCCTAGTTAACTGTCAGACAGTCACTTAGGCTTTTATATATATAGATAGTTCTCTCTCAGAGCAAAATTTTAGATAATGTCTCAATAACTATGTGAGTTTTTATAATCTTTTTGCTGGGCAAAACTGTATCCCAGTGAAATGCAGTGGGGCAGCAGCTTATGCACAGGAAAAGGAAGGATGGGGAGTATGGGGCACCGCTCCACAATTCTCGGGAACAGCCAGAGGTCTCTCTGAACTTGTCCTCTAGCAACAGCTTAGCGCCAGGCAAACGGGGCACCCACAATATATTTCCTGCTGTTCCATATCCAAGGGTGGGAAGAATTTGAATTCAAAAATAAAAAAATTCTTACCACTGACAGAAGCTTGAGATTTCTTGTTATCTATATTTAAAAAACAAAAACAAAATAAATAAAGTTTTAGATAACCACATATTTTCACAGTTAAGTCAGTTTATATGCATTTGTCTAGAAGTCATTTGCTAAAACTGAGCTCACCTACCTAGAAACTAGATAAAACATATCTCAGAGCTTCAGTGTGTGTTTGTGTGTATGTGCCCCATTCCTGGCAGCACCGATGCACAAGGGGGTCTGGGAGAAGAGGGTGCAGACCGCCCAGGGTCAACCTGGGGCCTTAAGGAACTGCCCAGGCAGAGGCTCAGTGTGGGCCTACTCCAGCTCTCCTTCCTTTCCATAGTCTCAGCTCCTGCCCTGAGCGACAAACAAGAAAGCTATAGGGTCCATGATGGGTCCAGAATGCTGCTGAGAAGCCCAGGACACTTCCATGTTCAACCTATGCTGGTCAGGCAGCATCTCCATTTTCTGAAGAAACTGAGGCTGGCCAAACCTGCTGGAAGGCAGATCTAACTGCCCTAGAATCAGGTGGGGAACTGCTGCACCAGTTCTACCCTCTCCTGAGGCGCCAGTGAGACAGCCATCTCCTGACCAGCCCAGCCCAGCCCCGACAAGCAGAGTCTCTTGCCAGGACAAACCAGGACGGTTCATCCAGGCTGCTCGTTCTCCAGGCTCCTACTTCCACCTCCTCTTATTCTAGCTCCACAGAACCTTCCCTAACTGAGCAAGAAAATGAAATCAAGTGAAGTTCACCTTGTTGGCTGTCCCGGTAAAAAGCTAGTTAGTTAATGTGGAAAGAAGCAAAACCTCTGGGGTACTTCCTTAGCCCGGGATTACTGAGACTGAATCTGTAGCTGCCTCTACCACCACGGGGAACAGCGACTGGACTTGCTAAGTGCACACCCCAAGGACAGGCTATGTCAGCAGCCCCTCTCCCGTGGAAACACAACTGCAGGCAGGCAAGAGGCGCTGTTGGCTAAAACCACAGGGTGCCCCCACCCCCCACCAGCCATCCAGGAACACTCAGGGTCTACCCAGAAAACCCCGGCCATGGGATGCAATGACCTTCATTGCTGAAGTGCCCCTGCTGCTGCTCGGCCTGGCTGAGGGACCACAGAGGAGCCTGGGAACCAGGGGAGGTGGGATGTGGCAGGACCTGGGTGTCCCTCACTACGCAGGCAGCTGGAGGCAGGAAGTCGGGCTCAGAAGCTTCCAGCCCAACAGGAACACACACATTTAGGTAAGGCCTCCATGGGTCGATAAAACCACTATTTGGGAACGAAGTTTCTGTTCCAGAGTAAACTGCTTATTTAAGACGAGCTGCCTGGAGATAAAAGCAACAGTCCTTTTCTTTTTTTTAAAGAATCGTTTCTTTTTTTAAACCTCACCCAAGGATATGTTTATTGATTTGAGAGAGAGAGGAAGGGAGAGAGGGAGAGAGGGAGAGAAGGAGAGGGGGAGAAAGGAAAAGGGAGGGAGGGAGAATGAGAGAGAGAGAGAGAGAGAGAAAGAGAAAGAGAGAGAGAGAGAGAGAGAGAGAGAGAGAGAGAGAGAGAGAGAGAGAGAGATTGGCTGCTCCCCATACACACCCAGACTTGGGATTGAACCCGGAACCTAGGTATGTGCCCTGACCAAAAAATCAAACCCGCAACCTTTTAGTGTCTGGACAACATTCCAACAGACTGAGCCCCGACCAGGGCCAACAGTCCTTTTAAAAAAGATTAAATGGACAAGCAAAAACAGCAGTCCAGTTTAAAACACTTAGAGGCCAACATCTTCATTATGCCCAAATCAGCATTTCTGAGGCTGAGGCTCTGGGGAGATGAGAAACATGGAATCAAATGCAAAGCAATGAAGAACTTTCCAGAAAGCAGGCACTGTTACACAGACACTCTGACTCTGTGGCCAAGTGACAGGGTCAGCCTCTCCCCGCGATCACACCCAGAAATGTAAAATTTTACTTACGGATGTCTCGAAAATGGATAATGAGCCTGGCCACAAGAGAAAGGTATTCGTCCTAAAAGTAAAAACAGGAAGCAGTTTAATCCCAGATGAAGGAGTGGAGCCGTGTGCTCCCCTCCCCTCCCCCTGGCATTCCTGTGCCACCAAGCAGAGGCTCTTCCTGAAAGGCTGCTGGCTGAGGCCCACCCAGCTCTGCCCAGCTGGGCCTCCCCTGGAATCCGGCTCAGAGGCTGTCAGTGCTCAGCTCGGAGGCCAACGCAGGCACCAGGCACGGAGACACAGAAAAACAAGCTCCCTCCCCCTGCGGTAAACACTTCACCGAGGGGCCGAGCGCCAGCTCAGGCGGGGAGAGCGGGCCGGTGCGGGCGAGGGGCTGTGCTAAGGTCACAAGGCTCATCAGAAGCAGCCATGGGCGGGCCGCTGCCTTTGTCTGCACTGTTTGTATCGAAGTACTTTCGCTTTTAATACCCAGCCTGTTGCTTTTTTCACTGCTGACGTCACACTGACATGCAAATCTGGATGTTTGCCCCAGCTGTGCTTTCGGAGATCCCTGTTAATCTGATTTGCTGCACAGGCAGGGGAGAGGGCACAGGGCACTCAGGGTGGCAGGCGGAGGCCAGGCCGTGGCCGAGGGCCCTCTTTGTCCCAGCTGCCGTGCTTCTGGAACGGCTCGGCAGGGCCTGCCTTCCACCAATTGTACTCTGTGCAACCAAGGACACTGACTACCGGCTGTTCCTCGGAAATCGCTAATGTGAGCTTGTCCTGAAGTGAACAAGGGGATGCCTGAGTTGGACTCTTATTTCCCATAAGCTGTGCATCCTTCCCTTCTCAAAACGCCCATCCTCCCATCGAGGTGGCCCCAAAAGGGCAAAGCCTGCACCGCACCCTGTGGTGCTCACGTGACCTCCTCTCCTAAGTCACCGGAGAGCAGAGCGGCACTGGGCAGCAGACTGGCGAGGTGATAATTAGGACCAGACACAGCACCTGTGGTGGCACTGCCCCAGGACACACACCTGTGAGCCCAGGGACAGACAGTGGGCCTGTCCTAAGACTACTTCCAGGGAAAAGAAAATGAAAACGGTCTTGCCGTAACTGGTTTGGCTCAGTGGATAGAGCCTCAGCCTGCAGACTGAAGGGTCCCAGGTTCGATTCCGGTCAAGAGCATGTACCTTGATTGCGGGCACATCCCCAATAGGAGGTGTGCAGGAAGCAACTGATTGATGTTTCTCTCTCATGAATGTTTCTAACTCTCTATCCCACTCCCTTCCTCTCTGTAAAAAAATCAAATATATATATATACACACACACACACACATACACACACACTCTCAGCATAACCATTATGGCTTGTCTCAGTTTCGGTTCTTATAAGGGTATTTCTTGAATCACATGATCTCATGCATCTAAGGGAAATAACAACAAAAACTGATGAATAAAAACAGACCTAGAGTCAGAGAAGCAGGGATCAGACTATCAAACCTCAGAGGGAAGGCAGGGGAGGGTGGGGTAAGGAAGGGAGATCAACCAAAGGACTTGTGTGCATGCACATAAGCCTAACCAGTGGCCATGGACAACAGGGGAGTGGGGGCATGCGTGGGGAGAGGTTTGGGATGGGAATGGGGGGATGAGAACAATTATGTGATACCATAATCAATAAATCAATTAAAGAATTAAAAAAATAAATAATAAAATAAAATGAAAGTGGTCTCAAGATGAATGTAAAACTGTAAGCTCCCTTTGTAAACCTTTATTATCCTTCATCTGCCTCCAAACTTCACCCCACCACTTTTTTCAGCCAGGGGAAATCAACAGAGGAAACTACGAGGGGGGAAAGGCCGGGGTGGGGGGGTGTGGTCATACGTAAGCACACCTAAGGAGGCAGGCACTGAGAGAGTGAGTCTCTGTTGGAGCAATGGGCACTTAGGAGGTTGTCACACCACTAATGTCCCACTGCCCCACCCATTTCCGGTGGGAAAGACTGTGCTGGGAGTGAAGGGGTCACTGGTGTCAGGGCTCCTGCATGGCCCAGCTGCTGAGGCTGCGCCTTGAAGGGGGCAGTGTGGGGCGTGGATAACCATGATGTGTGTGTGGAAGAGGCTAAAGGAGCTCAGGAAACAAGTGGCCAAGTATGAAGGACAGGGACTGGGAGCTTGCCAGGTCAATATCTGATGACTCGTTGGGACCTTGGACCATCTTTTAGGTGAGCAATATCCGTGGTTTGTTTTTTTTAATCCTCACCCGAGGATATTTTGTCCATTGATTTTTAGAGAGAATGGAAGGAAAGGAGAAGGGAGGGAGAGAGAGAGGAAAAAAAACATTGATGCAAGAGAAACATATCTTGATTGGTTGCCTCCACACATACCCCAACTGGGCCTGGGGATTGAACCTGCAACCCAGGTACGAGCCCTTGCCTGGAAATTGAACCTGAGACCCCTCCGCCCACGGGCCAATGCTCTGACCACTGAGAAAAACCAGCCAGGGCAAAGGGGGAGAGATCTTTTTTTTTTTAAGTTTTAAAAAATATTTTTATTGATTTTAGAGAAGAAGGGAGAGGGAGAGAGAAACATCAATGATGAGAGAGAATCATTGATCAGCTGCTTCCTGCAGCTCCCTACTGCGGACCAAGCCTGCAACCCAGGCATGTGCCTTGACGGGGAATGGAACCTTGACCTCCTGGCTCATAGGTCAATCCTCACCACTGAGCCACATTGGCCAGGCAAGGTGAGCAGTATCTTAAAAAAGGTTGCGGTCTCCATTCCTGATCAGGATACATACCTAAGTTGCGGGTTCGATGCCCAGCTGAGGTACACTGATGTTTCTCTCTCACATCAATGTTTCTCTTTCTCCTCCCCATTTCCTCTAAGATCAATAAACATATCCTTGGGTAAGAATTAAAAAAAAAAAAAAAAAGCAAAAAGCAACCGGAGTCTTTTACTAAGACATAAGATACAGTGAGCGGGGCTCAGGAGCATGTCCCCAAGCCCTTCACCCAGAACCAGGACTGAGGGCTCAGACCCAGGCGGGCAGATCCCACTGCACACATCCCCTGCACATCCCCTGGCCCAGGGCAGACACACCAGCGTGGTCTGCTCCTGGCTGAGCTGCTCCCTGGTGGAGTGGAGACTCTCGGGACTAGACAGTGTGAGGAAGCCTGAGAGGGGGAGAGGAAGGGATGTGACCACTTGCCAGGAGAAACGGGCACAGGACATAGTTAAGTCACACTGCTACCAAGGGGCTTTGCTTTCGTGTGGGTTAAACACATCTCCAAATTCTTGCAAAGGCCAGGTTACTCAGGTACCACTGAGGTTTGCTGCAGGTCGGCTGCAAATGTTCTTTTCCACAGGAGACCCCGGATCTGAACCTCCGCCTCCGATCTCTCCCAGGCTGGGGCTGTCATATCTCCAATCCCTAAGTCTCTATCTGCAGGGCACGGAGGTCCTGACCGACCTCCCCAGGTGTGAGACTTCCCAGCCCCCGTCCAGGACAGGACACGGCACCTTCTACTCAAGGCACCAACCGCTCCAGGACTGCCCCAGGTTCCAAGGTTAGTCACCCCTTTTCTTTGTCCCCTTCCACCTTCCACTTTAGAAAAACAGAGAAATCACTCTTCCCCATCCTTTTCCCTCCTCTGCGGTCCCTCCCACCTTTTAAATTCTTTCACAGTCATTCTAACGGGGTCCTAGGAGGGAGGACAGGTAGCAAACATGCTGGGTGCCATCTGACCTAGAGAGTCTCCCTCCCACCCCCACCCCCACCTCTCACTCGTGAGGAAGGGCCGCACTGGCAGGATGTGGCTCCCTGAGGGACGTAAGCTGCAGTACAAAACTGGGAACCAGACAGCAATGTCTGACTTTGTAGAAAAGACAGGAATTTCCAACACTTCTAATAAACGTCCTCTTCCAAACAGCTTCATCTTAGAGTTAGGGATCTCAAACCAAGAAGATGGGGGACTCAAACCGTTAAGGTCTGGTATGTGGGCTGCAGAAAGGCAAAGCTAAGACGGTGAGGGGCTCCTGCCTGCCAGATGCCCACTGGGGACAGAAGCTTATTCCCCAGCTGCTGTGAGTCTCTGTGTAGTCTCCCAAGAAAGCTGCTGACAATCTTTGGCCTCCCTGTACACACACACACACACACACACACACACACACAGACTCACACACACACACACACAGACTCACACACATACACACACACACACACACAGACTCACACACACACACACACAGACTCACACACATACACACACACACACACACACACACACACACACACACAGACACGCTGCTGCTCGCATCAAATGGTGGAGACAATTCCAACTCCCCTGAACCTGCACAGTCCCAGGCTAGTCAGTCTCCATCTATGCAACATCCCAGGACTTCCAAGGACAGAAGCTTCCACTTCCTACTTCTTGGAAGCCAGCTGCCATGCAGTAAGAAGCCCAGACTAGCCGAAACCGGTTTGGCTCAGTGGTAGAGCGTCGGTCTGTGGACTGAAAGGTCCCAGGTTTGATTCTGGTCAAGGGCATATACGTTGGCTGCGGGCACATCCCCAGTGGGGGATGTGCAGGAGGCGGCTGGTCAATGTTTCTCTCTCATCGATGTTTCTGGCTCTTTATCTCTCTCCCTTTCTCTCTGTAAAAAATCGATAAAATATTAAAAAAGAAGAAGAAGAAGAAGCCCAGACTATGCTGCCAGAGACACTTCATGGAGGGAAAACCAACGTGCAGACACGGGAGTGAACCCTTATGGCCCATCTGGCCCAGCAAAGCTGCCAGCTAGATGCAGCTACATGACAGGTCACGCGTGAGAGCACTGGAATTCCAGGCAGGCAATTCCAACTGCCCCAATTCCCCACCCACAGAATCAGAAGGAATTCACTGTTTAGGAGGCCACCAATTTGGGGGTAGTTCAGTATGAAATGATAGATAAAGATATTGAACCAACAACTTCTGCATTTCAAAAGCTGAAATAGTTCAATAAGCCCTCAACAAAGCTCTTTCAATTATAATACAAATTAAAAACAATTAAAACATCCCATCCCCCATATGTTTGCAAATTATATAATAAGAGACTGTATCCAAAATAAATAAAGAACTCTAACAGTCTAACAATAAAAAGTCCATGAACCCAATTTAAAATGGGCAAAGGAACTGGCCTGTGTGGCTCAATGGATGAGTGTCCATCTATGAACCAGGAAGTCATGGTTCAATTCCCAGTCAAGGCACATGCCAGGGTTGTGGGCTCGATTCGTAGTGTGGTGCATGCAGGAGCCAATCGATGATATCAATGATTCTCTCTCATTGATATATCTGTCTCTGTCTCTGTCTCTGTCTCTCCCTTCCTCTCTGAAATCAATACAAATATATATATTTTTAAAATAGGCAACGGATTGGAATAAACATTTCTCCAAAGAAAATACACAAATGGCCAGTACCGCATGAATAAATGCCTCAAATCATTAGTCACCAGAGAAATGCAAGTCAAAACCAGTAACAAGTATTGATGAGGAGTGAAGAAATCGGAACGCATACACTGTTGATGTAAATGAAAAATGACACAGCTGCTTTGGAAAACAATCTGACAATTTCTCAAAAGGTTAAACATCATTATCACATGATCCAGCAATTCCACTCCTAGGTATATGTCCAAAAGAAATAAATTAAAAATTTGTACACAAATGTTCATAGCAGAATTATTCATAATAGCCAAAAGGTGAAAACAATGTCTATCAACTGATGAGTACATAAAATGTGGCATCTCTATACAGTGAAATACTATTTGGCAATTAAAAGAAATAAAGTACATGCTACAATATGGTTGCTGGATAAACCTTGAAAATACTATATGCTAACGAAAGAAGTCAGTCACAAAAACATATGTAATTGCATTTACATGAAAAGTTCAAAAAAGGCAAATCCATGCAATGGTGAGCAGGTAAGTGTCCAGGTCCAGGGCAAATGGAGAGTAACAGAATGGAAATGGAGTTTCTTTTAGAAAATGTTATAAAACTTAGATGCTGGTGATGGTGCAACAACTCTGTGAATATCCTGAAGATCACTGAATTGTACACTTTAAATGGTAAGTTGTATAGTATATAAAGATCTCAATAAAGTTATTATAAAAACGAAAGAAAATGCTTATCACATATACCCAGGGCACAGAACCCTCCCTGCCCTCCCATAAGTGCAAGGAAGAACTCTTCCTTGCACTTATCTGTGCTCACACACACTCAGGTGCTGACCTTTAAGACCAAACTATAGAGATGGTGTTTGTTCTGGAACCTGCCTTTTCTAGCCAGTCATCTTTACCTTTCCATTTCACAAAGTGTCCACCTCATCTAAGCATTCAGACCGTGCTCAAATTTCCCCAATTGACCTCTAGGCGTCTTGACAGTTGGTTTATCAAACCAGTATCCAGTCAAGGGCCATAGCATCTGCTTTTAATTTGTGACACAGCATGTCTTAGAGCTCAGGCACACGGTGCTCAGAGCACACCCGATGCGTCAGAGGAGGGACTGGCTCAGGATCTGTATGGAGAACGGGGCGGGTGTGATGCAGAACAAAAGCCCTGGGCGTCAGCCCCACCTTGCACAAACTGGCTGGCATTAGGCAAGCGCTTGGCTCCTTTGTGCCTGTTCTGCTTCGTCTGTACTGGAACAGCTCTGCCCCAGGGAGAGTGCACACGGGAAGCCAGGGTGAGAGCTCACACACTGGAAGTCCTCCCCAACTACTCCACCGGTAATATTCCTGTGCCTGGTTCCTCTATCTCCACTAGCACCACCTCCATCACTTAACAAGAGGGGACAGGACTCTTCTGGGCCCACATGTCAGGACCATGTGGGGCTTAGGCTAGGACTGACACTGAGAAGCTGGGCCTGCGTGAATGCCCTACAGGATTCATAGGTGCTAACCACAACTGGAGGATGCTGGGAGTGAGGTCTAGGGTCAGACTCTGGGACTGCATACTGAGAGTCCACCCAGTAACCTCCCTGTACCTACACCCTGGACACACGGGAAGACCCACAGAGAGCTGCAGGCAGTGACAGTGCCCATGACCAACCGGTGAGTAGCCACCCCTTTCCCACTGCCCAGGCAGAGGAGCTTCCAGGGTCTGCATCACACCCTCCCCTTCCTGAGCCTCTCAGCCGTGGGCTCCGCCCGCCTGGGCCTTACCCGGGTCTTGGCCTTCAGGAATACATGGCTCTCCATATCCTTGCTGGATTTACTGTGGGCCACACCAGCTTTTCTCATGGCATCTTCGCTGAAAGACAAAAAGAGAAGAGATGCTGACATCCTGTGAGTCTACTCCTGCAAGGTCCCAGAAGCCCTGCACACAACTGCCCCTGGGTGGCTGGGGCCTGTCCCCCAGTGCACCGGCCTCACTGAGACCAGGAAAGGCAACCAGGGAGGTGTGCTCAGCAGAGCACTGAAAGGCAGCTGAGAAAGGGAGGAAGAGGGCAGGGGCACAAGACGGAAAGAACAGGAAAGGTGGTCCCCACAAAGCAAATGAGGCACCGCTGGAACAAGGGAGCACAGGGGCCAGGCCCTAACTCACAATCAGCACAAAACACAGCGCACATTAGACGGCTGGGTGGCCTCTACTTCCTGCCTTCTGAATGGCCTGGCCCCGCCTACCTCTGGCATTAAGAGTAGTGGGATCCCAGCTCACTCTCCTTCTCTGTAAAACAAAGGGGCCACAACAAATTATCTTTCGGTCCTTCCCAAGCAGAGGTTCCTGTGTGGGATATGAGCTTCCCCAGGTGGCACCCAGGAGATAAGCCCCCACTTCCAACAGCTGGAGGCTGGGGACCGAAGAGACAGACCACACACACGAGGAAAGCATCTTGAAAGCACATTTGCCAACACATACAATGAAAGATGAGATCCTATCACACATGTTCATCATGCCGATGCTCTGCTGGGACAGAGCTATGAACATTAGCTAAGCATACGCTCCCTTTGGATGGCAGCATGAGCACACACATACACACACACACACACACACACACACACACATACACGCACACACGAACACATGTGCCTTTGTTAGAAAGGAAGGGGCATGTCAGGCTTGAGTTCCAAGGCCTGGCCCCTTTGCTCACAGACCGCCTTCTCCCCTGCCTCCCTCCCAGCACTGACCTGCTGATAAACAAATGAACAAGCATGTCAGGGCTCTGCTGCCGCACCCAAGTGCATTAAACAGGCCCAGTCCAGCTGGTGCAAGAAAGCTTCCTGACCACTTCAAACAAAGAAACCCCAGGCTGCTGAAAGACTGTGCACCTGGGGCTGCAGAAACAGATTTGTGATCCTTAAAGAAATCCCAGAAGAGAGGCTAAATGCTTAGAGATGGGCAAGTCTGTGCTAATGTATAAAGATAAAATGACGCTGATCAACCATACCACTAGATAATTTGTTTAACACGTGTGAGTCTGGGGTCTGTGCCCCGTCTGCTTCATTAAGCCTGCAGAGGAGGCAGCAAAAGGTTCCTCCAGCAAAGCACCCAAAGTGAGCAGATGCACGCACAAGGGAATGTAAGACCAGGACCACGAGAAAAAGGTGAGAAATCTGGGTCCCATTCTCCCCTCCCCTCCTGCCACCTCTGCCAGCTCTCCAAGCCACACTCATGGCAGTGTGCGTGGGGAGCAACTCAGTCTATGCCCATGCCTCCCTTAAGGCAGGCAGCCCCTCAGTTGAGGAGTCTGTTCCTCACCCACTCTGCTCAACATCCCGAGGTCCTGCCGAAACCGGTTTGGCTCAGTGGATGGAGCGTCGGCCTGCGGACTGAAAGGTCCCAGGTTCAATTCTGATCAAGGGCATGTACTTTGGTTGCGGGCACATCCCCAGTAGGGGGTGTGCAAGAGGCAGCTGATCGATGATTCTCTCTCATCGATGTCTCTTTCCCTCACTCTTCCTCTCTGTAGGAAAAAATCAATAAAATACATTTTTTTAAAATATCCCGAGGTCCTGCTGCCTAGAATGCTGCCCAACTATGCCACCAGCCATGTGTGCTGGACCTCCAATTTCTCCCACTGGAGTATCCTCACTCCCTACCTCACAGTGGCCACTTCAACCTCACCCGTGGCACCTCCCCTGTGGGAACTGCTAGCTTCTCGTCAGCCCCACTGTCCTACAAACACCTTGAGCGTAGAACGGTGGCAGCCACCTCTGTGCTAGCGGGCAGTAATCAGTGTCAGACAAAAATCAGCTCTGTGTAGCACAAGGAGTGGTAACAGCATGTCTTTTGATGGAGCATGGCGTGCAGAAGCTGAGATTCAGTGTGGCAGGCACTGGGGAAACGAAACCTCGAACAAGCACAGCCAGGCTGCAGAGGCCAGGGTGGGCTGGAGAAAGCATATGCTGGGGCAGGCGGAAGTGCTGGCCAGCTGGACCTGCGGGAAGTAGGAAGAGGAGGAAGGGCCTGAGCTATAGAAATATACAGACCAGGGCTCAGATTCCAACCTGGCCACTCGCCAGCTCTAGGTCCATTCCCCAAGTGCGTCCTCTCCGTAGAGAAGCGCTAATGTGTGCTGAATAAATCAGAGAACAGTCCGCCTCACTGCACGGTAAGACTGCACCTCAAAGAACCTCCAATAAGTGATGACATTTGTGTCTCCTCCTTCCTAGATGACAGCAGTGAATGTGTGCGGCTCCCTCAGGCAGAGCTGTTCCCACTGGAACCCTGAACCACTTGGAAATGTGCCACTTGGGTGCCCAGCTCCATGGCCCCTGTGGCTGCCCATTTCTTAAGAAGGGCCTTCACATATCCTTCCCTGCCCTCTAGCTGCCAGACCCTCCCCCCGTCCACACTCCATTCCTGACAGCGCTGGTTCACACGCATGAGCCTTCTCGCCTCTCATGTGGTCACCCTCTTCAATGCTGCCCTCTATCCAGGGTCTAACTTCTTTTCTTTCTTTATATATATATATTGATTTTTTTTACAGAGAGGAAGGGAGGGGAAGAGAGAACTAGAAGCATCGTTGGGAGAGAAACATCAGTCAGCTGCCTCTTGCACACCTCCTATTGGAGATGTGCCCGCAACCAAGGTACATGCCCTTGACCGGAATGGAACCTGGGATCTTTCAGACCGCAGGCCGACACTCTATTCACTGAGCCAAACCAGTCAGGGTTCACACTTCTTCTCTGATTGCCTAAAGAATGCTTGAGTTCCCGGGAGAGTGAGCTCCTCGGTCTCCTGTTGGCGTCTAAAGCAAAAGTTTCTTTCCTCCCTGGGTCACCCTCCTGGCCTCAGGTGCACAGGACACCTTTGGCCCATCCATCCATGTGATGGACTTTCATTCTGCACAGAAACTTCTCCTGATTTGAGAATCACAATATCTATCAACCCACGGACTTCTCATGGGCCAGGAGTTTTTGCCACCCCATCCACCCTCCAAGAGAAGCCTCCTGGTGAACTGCCACCTGCCTGCTCGTGGGACAGGAGCTCGAAGCTCGTACTGTAGCCCTTGACCCTGTGTGTGTAAAAACCCCAATCATGAAAGTAGTATATAAAAAGAAAATGTAGCAGATGACAACAAGAGAATAGTTATACAATAGTGAGATGAGGAAGGCTTTCCTAAGCACATGACCCAAAGTAGACGCCATGAGAGACCTGGGGTGGGGGTGGGCTAAAGGGATCAATGAGAGAAAAAAAGGTCAATGAAATATGTAACATTTCAATAAAGATTTTTAAAAAAGAATTATGCACAGGGGGTGTGCAGGAGGCAGCTGGTCGATGTTTCTCTCTCATCGATGTTTCTAGCTTTCTATCCCTCTCCCTTCCTCTGTAAAAAATCAATAAATTTTTTTTTTTTTTTTTTTAAAGAAAATGGTTCTGGATGGTATGGGTCAGTGGTTGAGCTGGTTGAACCAGGAGGTCGATTCCCAGTCAGGGCACATGCAGAAGACTACACCGTTGTCTCTCTCATCGTTGATGTTTCTCTTTCTTCCCTCTCTCTGAAATCAATAAAAACATATTTAAAAAAGAAAATGGTCCAAAGGGCCAACATTCAAACACTCATTCAAACACTGGAAAGAGTGAGCATAGGGAATGGAGGGAATTAGATTCCCATGAAATGACTCAAAGGAACCTTCCAAGGCAAATCACCAGGAGGCACTGGCCATCACAGCAGCAGCACTGGGAACAGGAAAGCAGTGGAATGGGACATGCTTTTCAGTCCCTGAGGAAGTACGTCCAGATGCATGCAAACTGCCACAGCCTACAGAAACTGAATTCCGTGGGCACTTTCTCCGGAACAAAGAAGGGAACCCAAAAGAACAAGGCACAGGATACATAAAAGGAGACCCGCCCTTTCCTTTCTGCCTTGTTGCCACAGAGTGAGCAAGATGGGTCACCAGCGACTCTCCTGGAGCCATCCGAGGAAACTCGGCCAGGGTTCTCGTTCTCGCTTCGTCTGCTCAAACCGCCAAGGTCTGATCCGGAAGGACGGCCCCAACATGTGGCGCCAGTGTTTCCGTCAGTACGCGAAGGACGTAGGTTTCAGTAAGTTGGACTAAGTGAACTTCCGTGAATGGGTCATTCAAGACATCTACCTTATGACAGAATGCTATCTCTTTGTACATAAAATAATTTTTTAAAAAAGGAGACCCAGCCCCAGAGTCATGCAGCCATGCAACTTGAGACACAAGCACACTGACGGCCATCCTCACCGCACCTCTGGCCGCTGCGGGTGAGGCCTCCGGAAGGGAGGTCCAGGGGGAAAGCAGGAGCTAACGGCCTGCCAGCACTGAGCACAGGGGTAACTGACCGAGACACAACTAGAAGATACGAGAAGCGTTAACCAGAGGTACACAGAAAACCAGGCACATTTTAAGAAGGCAATTTTTTTCTGGGAGAAAAAAAACATCACAGTATGCCAATATGCTCAGCTATGAATATCATCTGTGTAGGCAAACAACATATGCATTCATTACCCATTTAGCCAGAAGGTAAAACACTGGCAGGCCAAGAGAGAAGAGGGGATAATGCCATGTAATAGAAGCTATACATAAAGTCAATAGATAATTCATAAAACTCATAAACGGGATGACTCAAGAGAGAGGAAGCAGCACATGCACATTACTTAGAGTCACAGGAATACATCAGAAGAAAGAAGAGTCACAGGGGAGGGACTTCCTGAGTAGGGAACCACCATGATTTAAAAAAAAAAAAAATTATATTTATATATATATATATATATATATATATATATATATATATATATATATTAGAGAAAAAGGGAGAGGAATAGAGAGATAGAGCCGAAACCGGTTTGACTCAGTGGATAGAGCGTTGGCCTGCTGACTGAAAGGTCCCAGGTTCGATTCCGATCAAGGGCATGTACCTTGGTTGCAGGCACATCCCCAGTACAGGGTGTGCAAGAGGCAGCTGATCAATGTTTCTCTCTCATCGATGTTTCTAACTCTCTATCCCCCGCTCTTCCTCTCTGTAAAATATCAATAAAATATATTTTTTTAAAAAGAAAAGAAAAGAAACATTTTGCAACAGGCAGTGACTTAGTGCACCAGGGCCCAAGTGGTTTCCTCTGGGAGGCAGGAAAAAATGAGACCCGGTCGCCAGCAGTAACCAAAGCGAACATCTGGCCTTGCACGGAGGGCACCCTTCCAGACCTGCAGGTAGCTGGAAACATGTTGGCCAAACTATAGCCCAGACTGGAACGTCTTCCTTTTCTTTGCAGCACATTTCTGCATTCTGGTTCTCTGACCTTTTAAAGGACTATAAAAGTGTTTTGTTTTGTTTTTATTCCCATTCAAGAATATGGGTTTCTAAAAAACTGCTTTTATTTATTATTTAATGGACAGGGGAGAGACAAAGAGAAACATCAATGAGAGAGAGAAACATCGATTGGTTGCCTCCAGCACACCTGCCTCCCAACCAGAGATCGAAACTGCCACCTTTTAGTATATGGGACAACACTCCACACTAGCCAGGGCTTTTTTTTTTCTTTCTTTTTTTTAAAATATATTTTATTGATATTTTACAGAGAGGAAGGGAGAGAGATAGAGAGCTAGAAACGTTGATGAGAGAGAAACATCGACCAGCTGCCTCTTGCACACCCCCCGCCGGGGATGTGCCCGCAACCAAGGTACATGCCCCTGACCGGAATCGAACCTGAGACCTTTCAGTTCGCAGACCGATGCTCCACCACGGAGCCAAACCGGTTTCGGCTAGCCAGGGCTTTTTAAATTGACTTTAGAGAAAGAGGAAGAGGGAGGGAGGGGAGAGGGAGAGAGAAATATCAATGTGATAGAGAGAAACATCGATCAGTTGCCTTCTGTATGCACCCAGATTAGGGATCAAACCCTCAACCTAAGTATGTGCCCAGACTGGGAATTGAACCCTCAACCATTTTAGTATACAGATGACGCTCCAACCAACTGAGCCATCAGGCCAGGGCAAAAGTGTTTTTTAACAAGCTAAAAATAATATTTCAGAAGTTAACCACCTGCCTACATGTAGAAAAGGGTATTTTAGTCTTGTAAAAATAAGCTTTTTAATCATATAAACACAATAAACTTAAAACATTTTCTCTTCACAATTACTTTCGTTCTGTTTAAGTGCTCCAATCTCTGCTCTCAAGATTTTTCAATTCCCAATGGACTGTATCAATGAAAGAACTACCCTAAAGAAGACAACACAGTCTGCCTGGCCGGAGCGTTGATCCATGAACTAAGAGGTCACCGGTTCGATTCCCACCTGGGTTGCGAGCTTGATCCCCAGTAGGAGGCATGCCAGAGGTAGCTGGTCAACATTTCTGTCTCTCTAGCCCTCCCCCTTCCTCTCTCTCTAAAAACAAAACAAAACAAAACAAAAAAAACACCATTGGCCTTAAAAGGGCATGTTGTTACTTGATTGAGCCAGTTCAGAAAATTACCCAAACTTCTCTAAGGTTTGGCCTCAAAGAACCAGGAGGCCTCTTGATCCCTGTCCAGCACTGGCCTCTGGGCTCCAGGCCTCCAACCACTCTGGCTCCCACTTCCAGCCCAAGCGTGTCCCCCTCACTATCCGGCAACCACATCGTAGAATGGCTGACACTCTCTGCCAACCCAACAATTTATTAAAATGCTTGTCTCACGTGATTTTGTGGTATTTGGAAGTAGAGAGAAAGCCCTGTCTTTTATTTTATTTTATTTTTTTAATATATTTTATTGATTTTTTACAGAGAGGAAGAGAGGGATAGAGAGTTAGAAACATCGATGAAAGAGAATCATCGATCAGCTGCCTCTCGCACACCCCCCACCGGGGATGTGCCCGCAACCAAGGTACATGCCCTTGCCCAGAATCGAACCCGGGACCTTTCAGTCCACAGACCGACGCTCTACCACTGAGCCAAACCGGTTTCGGCGAAAGCCCTGTCTTTTAAAGATCTGCACACAAGGATTGGCATTTGAGATCACACAGTGTCTGGGGTGTGATTTCAAACAGTCAGGAAGGGGTGGGGAGGGAGAGGTAAAACAATGATCATGTGTTGTTAACTCTGGAAGTAAACGGGAGACATTTTTCTATTATCTCTACTGCTGTGAATGTGTGGAAAAGCACGCAATGGAGCTTTTAACAGTAAGTAAAATGCTCACATCAAACATGCAGGATGACTGTGAAGAGGAGACTAGAGGAGGCGTATCTTCAAGAGTGCTCCCCAGTCACCCTGGCTGCATGATTCAGTGGGTGGGAGCACTGTCCTGAATACCAAAAGGTTGTGGGTTTGACTCCCGGTCAGAGCACATACCTAGGTTATGGGTTCTATCCCCGGGCAGGGCAAGTATGAGAGGCAACCAATTGATGTTTCTCTCTCACATCTTTCTCACTCTCCCTTCCTCTCTCTCTTAAATCATTTTTTTTTTTTTTTTTTAAAGAAAAAAATCCTCGGGCCCTAGCAGATTTGGCTCAATGGAAAGAGCATCAGCCTGTGGACTGAAAGGTCCTGAGTCCGATTCTGGTCAAGGGCACATACCTCGGTTGCAGGCTCCTCCTGGGCAGGGCCCTGTCCAGGGCATGTGCGGGAGGCAACTAATCCATGTGTTTCTCACATCCACAAGGATATTTCTCTCTGTCTTTCCCTCTCTCTTCCACTCTGTCTAAAAATCAATGGGAAAATATCCTCAGGTGAGGATTAAAAAAATAATAATAAAATCAATGGAAACACATCCTTAGCTAAGGATGTATCTTTCTCCTCCCTTCTTCCTGCATGTATGTACAAACAAAACACACACAAGGGGGTAAGGGCATGTGCTGGGACAGTGGTCAGCAAACTCATTCGTCAACAGAGCCAAATATCGATAGTACAACGATTGAAATTTCTTTTGAGAGCCTAATTTTTTAAACTTAAACTTCTTCTAACGCCACTTCTTCAAAATAGACTCGCCCAGGCCGTGGTATTTTGTGGAAGAGCCACACTCAAGGGGCCAAAGAGCTGCATGTGGCTCTTGAGCCACAGTTTGCCGATCATGGTGCTGGGGGCAGGAGCGGGCGGGGAGAGGTAAACGGGAGAAAAAGGAGATATATGTAATATTTTCAACAATAAAGAGATTAAACACACACACACACACACACACACACACACACACACACACATCACCTAATTTAAGCTTCAGACACATCCTGAGGTCCTCCCGCAGTTCCTCTCTGAACCTGACCGTGCACCAGTGGGATCCCTCGGCCTGGCCTGTGCCCTCTCGCAATCCAGGACCCCTCGGGGGATTGTTGGAGAGCCGGATTTGGCCTGATCCTGCAGGCCAGGCTAAGGGACCCCACTGGTGCACAAATCCATGCACTGAGCCTCTAATTTAATATAAAAGAAATACTTGTGGGCCTGGTGGGTGCAGCTCAGTGGCTGAGCATTGACCCATGCACCAGGAGGTGACAGGGGCACATGCCCAGGTTGTAGACTCAACTCCCCGTGAGGAGTACTCAGGAGGTGGCTGATTTATGTTCCTCTCACTGATGTTTCAATCTCTCTCTCCCTCTCCCTTCCTCTCTTTGAAATCCATAAAAGCATATTTTTAAAATATGTAAGAATTACCTATGAGATAAGCAAGAGCTTTTTAGCCCCGGCCCCAGGATCCTGCCCATGCCCCATCTTTGGTTTGGACTTGAATGGCCTCCAGCCTGAATTCCTGTTCCAGAGCACCTGGCAGGGCCTCGGCAGCACTTCCACAGGCAGCACCTGCACAGGCTGAGTCCTCCCTGGCATGACTCAGATCAGAGCGATGGTGACTGAAGGAGCCGGGTGACTCACCAGGGATTCTCAGGGTAAGCCCAGCATTCTTTCTACCTTTACAACAGGGCCCCATCCCATCCACAGCAGCCAGATCACTTCGAACGTCACCTCTGGTGAGGACTGAAAAGAAGTTGGAAAAGGGAAGCAGAGCAAAACGGGGGGGATGGGAATAAGCCATTTTTTAACCAACAAGCACGGCCTTCCCACACCACTGGAACCTGTACAGGAAGGAGTAGGAGGTACAGGGGCTGGGAAGTGCTGGAGCTCCTGAGGCTAGGAGCCTTTCTGGCCCAGGACCCTTGGCTGATGCCACTCACCTCTCCCAGACTGGACATAAGTGGCTCAGCTCAAAGGCTGCCCAGCAGCCAGTCACACCTCTCCCATTCCCACCTGCTCCCATCCCTCTAGCAGCTTCCCATGCAGAGAGCCTGTGGGGCCAAAGGTTCCAGAAGGAGAAAGGAACAAGACAAGACTCGGCTGCCATTCCGCAAGCATGAGCACCAGGAAGACATCTGCGAGAGAATCGGTGAATTTGAGGGAAGGGTATGACCAGGTGCTCTCTACTATCCTTGCAACTGTTATGTTCAAAATAAAAAGCTCAAAGTAAAAAAAAAAACAAACGGGACTTAGAGAGGTCAAATGTATTTTCCAGACTCAATACCCTAATCCACCTTGAGACACTTAACTCGTTAAATCGCAGACTTTTATTACCACATAAGTCAGGAAGAAGATCGTTATTAAAGTGGAGAGAACCGTCTCTCTCATTGTGGGTTTCAAGATGATTCCGCCTGGGTTCTAGTGCACCCGCCTTTGTTCTCTGGGTACTCATCTGCTTATCTACTAAACAGAACCATCTGGTCTCCCCTTTGTCTTTAAATAAATGTTTCAATTAAAAAGAAAAAAAAAAAAAGGAAAGGCTCAGAAGGAGAAGGGATTCAGTATTTAGGTAGCACTCATGGAGAAAACCCTGGCAGGCTGCAAGAACAGAAGACAGCACTGCTTTCACCAACCCTAGCTTCAATTACTATTGCACTGCTTGTCTGAGCCAAGGCATTAGGAGTTAAATGAGATGCGGAGGTATAAAACAGTTTCTACACTTAAGGAATTTATAATGTTGTTCACAAACCAAAATAATAACAATGATGATGAGTGCAGTCCTAGCCGGTTTGACTCAGTGGATAGGGTCCCAGGCTCGATTCCGGCCAAGGGCACATGCCCACATTACAAGCTCAATCCCCAGTGGGGGGCGTGCAGGAGGCAGCCCACCAACGATTCTCTCTCATCATTGATGTTTCTATCTTTCTCTCCCTTTCCCTTCCTCTCTGAAATCAATAAAAATATTAAAATAATAATGAGTGTAAAAAGAGAAGAAAAGAGTTCATCTTTTCATTTCATGCCACGATGCAGCCAATGAAGGCTCTACACACTCAAGAGGAAGTAAGAACTGCAGTGGGCTGAGCCATCATCCATGCAGAGGGTAAAGAGCATGCCAAACCTCCAATAGGGAAGAGAGAGAATGAGAGGAAGAGCCAGTCATGATGGTGACCAGAGGGCAATGCATGGAGCAGGGAGCATTCTCGCTGGGGCTCTCACACCAGCACAGGGGAGTGTCAGCCGGAAGGAAATTTTCAGACAAAAAGGGGAATGCCTTTTTTTTAGCAGAGGTGGAAAGGATGGTATCATCTTAAGAAGGCTGTGCTAGCACTCAGGGCCCAGGTGAGAGAGGACACTACCCTGCAGGCAGAGCACACGGTGACTTTCTGCCTTTTGGTAGTAGTCTGTGGCCACAGCCACCTCCTCCTCACTGGCAGACAGGTCTACCTCATCTTCAAAGGATTTCTGATTACAAAGGATGTATGTTTATTATTAACAGAAAAACACACATACGTATATGTACTAAAAATTACAAAGAAAATTAAAATCACTCAATCAGCTAAGGACATCTATTTTTAAAAAACTCAGCCTGGCTGAAACCGGTTTGGCTCAGTGGTAGAGCGTCGGTCTGCGGACTGAAGGGTCCGGGGTTCGATTCCGGTCAAGGGCATGTACATTGGTTGCGGGCACATCCCCAGTAGGGGGTGTGCAAGAGGCAGCTGGTCGATGTTTCTCTCTCATCGACGTTTCTGGCTCTCTATCCCTCTCTCCTCCTCTCTATAAAAAAAAAAAAAAAAATCAATAAAAAATATATTTTAAAAAACTCAGCCTGTACCAAGATGTGCCGCTTGCTAACCTGCTCTTCTCGATAGCAACGTGTTATGGAGTATCTCCCACGTCAATTTTAACAGCAGCACCGAGCCTGCCATCTGCAGCTACAATAACAACGCTAACCCAGCTCCCACTCCTGACATGATGTGGAGACAGGCCTCATCATCACCCCACTTTTTGAACACTCTCCTGCTTATAGCCTGAGAGGGAACACCTAAGGAAAGGAACATATTACTGGAATCAACAGATTGCCAAACAACCTTCCAGAAAAATGTCCTAATTTCTGTGCCCCCGCAGCAGCTTGTGAGGATGGCTGTGTCATCACTTGTGTGCTGTTACCACTTTCTTCAACTCCAAGGTGAATGCCCTTCAGGTTAGCCCGCTATCACCCCAGAGTCAGCACTCCTGGTGAGACAGGGATCAACTGATTCACAAACGCTCAGGGCCTGAAAGATTCAGACTAAAAAGCAGAGGCAACTGTGGGCAAGTGTCCTGGGAAGGTGAGCAGGATAGGACGGAGGTGCTCAGCCACAGGAAGGGTGTCTCAAGCAGGGAAACAAACCAGGATGTCAAAGAGCTGGGCTCCTGCGAGGCTCCATGGGCAACACAGTATGGAGGGAGGGACGGGCAGGGCAGAGCCAGCAGAAGGAAGCCAGGCTTAGAGTTGAATCCATAGGCACTAGGCGGACAAAAACCCCAAGTATCAAAATAATTGGGGGCAGATGGCAGAATCCAGGAAGCAAGAGTTGATCATTTGAAGCTGAGTGGTGGGTACCTGGGCATGGAGTCTTTAACCATACTACTTGGTTTTAGGATTTTGAATTTTCCAATTTGAATTTTTTAAAAATGTATTTTATTGATTTTGTACAGAGAGGAAGGGAGAGAGATAGAGAGTTAGAAACATCGATGAGAGAGAAACATTGATCAGCTGCCTCTTGCACACCCGATACTGGGAACGTGCCTGCAACCAAGGTACATGCCCTTGACCAGAATCGAACCTGGGACCCTTGAGTCCGCAGGCCAATGCTCTGTCCTTTGAGCCAAACCGGTTTCGGCTCCAATTTGAATTTTTAAAGTCATTGGAATTCCTTTTAAAATGTACCCTCTGGGTATGTGACCAATATTATTGCCCAGAGGAATGGTCCTTTGTGACAGATAATAAAGTCCTTCCCGCCACAGAACATGGGTCCTGGACTAGCCACAGCCACCTCATCAGGAATGGCAGGAACGGTTGAAAGACTCTGGTCAGAAATAGATGTAAGGGCTGCAGCTGTGGTAGGGGGGTTGGGTCACCTACAAAAGGGAGCTGGTGGGGTTTGGGACTGGCCGCAGCCTCTGCAGAGGCCAGACATCCGTAGGGGCTTGCTGTGCTCCAACAGCGCTGTGCCAACCAGTTACAGAAGGGCCAGTCACTATTGGAAGTCCAACGACCAACCCAAGGGGGAGTTGCTAAAATTGCCAACAGGATGCCCACCTGCAGCAGGTTTCTCTGGCCGTCTCTTCCAATGCCCTGGGCTCAGGTTCACTTCCAGCTGCCATTGCCGCTCTACCCCAAAAAGGCGGGACATCTCTTTCAAAGATTAAAAAGCAGTTGGCCTCTCCTGTCCTGCTACAGTTCCGCGAGCATTCATCTATAACACGCAGAGTATAACTTGCCTACGCAGCAGGGGCCTCTCTTCTACGCCTGTTTCCTCATCTTAAAAACGAGAGTACTAAGTACGTCCCACTGGAAGGGCAAGCAAGAAGAATCACGGAGCTGACATGTCAGTTCCTGCAGCGGGGCTTGGCACAGCACGGCCATTACGTGGCAGGTGCTGTTGTTGTTGCTGTTGAGAAAGCCCCGGCCTCCTGAGCAGCTGGATGACTGAGGACTTTCATCCCTCAGGTCACTCACTCCTAGTCGAGAGGAAGGAGAAAGCCAAGGGTCAGGACTCTGAAATTGGTGTTTCAACAAGCACTTCCTGGTTGCCATCAGGGGCCCTGGGGCTTTTCTCAATGGGAGCTGGGAGACTATTTAGCCCGCACTCGGCAGCACTGTTCACTTGTTAGATGCTCAAGAGCTAGGCAGAGACAGCGAACTAGTTATCAGATGCTTTCCCTTCCATCGGAACTTCTCGGTTCTTCATTATGTTTTCTTTATTCCCTCGCTCAACTATAAATTACTTGGGTTTAAAACATTTCCCAAGATGGCCAACTTTTTCTTTTTTTTATTGATTTTTTACAGAGAGGAAGAGAGAGAGGGATAGAGAGTTAGAAACATCGATGAAAGAGAATCATCGGTCAGCTGCCTCCTGCACACTCCCCACGGGGGACGTACCCACAACCGATGCACATGCCCTTGGACCAGAATGGAACCTGGGACCCTTCAGTCTGCAGACCAACGCTCCATCCACTGAGCCAAACTGGTTTCGGCAGATGGGCAACTTTTAAACAACAGCATAAACACCAAAGAAAATTACAACTGACAATATGTCAAGTATCCTAACCCAAATTCTTATTCTTAACCCTGTGAACACGATAAATTAAGGCACCAAGAATCACAACTTTCAAAGTGAACCCTGTAGAGAACACATCTGAGAACTGAGGTTAGGAAGACAACCTTTGAAGCTGCTCATGCCAGCAGTGGTAAACAGAAGGATTCCCCAAAGACATCCATGTCTAGTCCCAGGAATCTGTGAATACGCTACATTATATGGCAGAAGGGGCTTTTCCAGATGTAATTAAGGTTACAGACTTCAAAAATAGGGATATCATCCTGATTTATCCCAGAGGGCCCCATCTATGTGAGTCCTTGGTAGAGAATTTTCTTTGGCTAAAGAACCCGCCCTTGCTGGAGGGAGCTACATAAAGGCATGAGGAATGCAGGCAGCCACTAGGAACAAAGACTGACCCCTAACAAACAGCAAGGAATGAGGACACTTCAGTATGACAACTGCATGGAACTGAACTTCATCAACAACCCAAGTGAGCTTAAGAGCAAATTCTACCCCAGAGCCTCCAGGAAGAAATGCAACTGTGCCAACATCTGGATTTCAGCCCTATAAGACCCTAAGCAGAAGACTCAGCTGAACCTACCTAGAACTCTGATCTAAAGAAACTGTAAGATAAATTTATATTGTTTTATGATGCTAGAGGCCTGGTGCAAGACATTCCTGCACAGGTGTGGTCCCTAGGCCTGGCTGGTGATGGAAGCACAGGCATCTGATGTGAAAGGGCAGGTCCCAGCTGACCTCTGGGCTCTGGGCAGCACCTGGGCCCAGGGTCCCCATGCACCTCCTCTGCCTGAGTCACGGCGCCCGAATCCCCACATAAAGATGCACTGAGCGTGGCTGGACACCCAGGCTGGGGTGCAGCGTGGGCCTCTGGGCTGCCCAGCGATGCCAAACGATGCCTTGCAGACCAACTCCTGCGGGAAACCAAGGGGAACCCAACAGGCTCCTGTGGTCCCTGCAGCTGCAGCTCAGCCACCAGAAAAGAGGTCTTATAGGTACCCAACATTTTCAGCTTCCTAGTTCCCCAGTGCATGAACTCTGGCATGGGGGGGGAGGGGAGGTAAGCAGGGGGAGTGAGAGTAAATTCCACAGACACCCTGCATTCTCACCGCACCTCCAGCCCTGTCACCCTGCCCCCAGCTAACTGGCAAGAGGTCTCAACGTGTCACCCTGCTGGTCAGCACACTTCCTAGCAAGTGGCTGAACTCCCAGTTGTCTCCGGATGGAATGCTGGTCCAACCACCACCAGAGGGGACGATTTGCATATTAGGCTTTTACTATATAGGCTATTTGTGGTAAATTGTTACCACAGCAATAGAAAGCAAACACACAAGCAGCAACCTGGCAACAAAAAGAAAAGAAAAAGGAACCTACTTTCCCTGGAAGCAAAAAGAAGCCGAATTATGAGGTATCCAGTCAGTCCCTGACACCCAGAAACTTCAATTGCCCTCCCAGCCGTCTGGCCTTCCCCCACCTTCCCCATTTTCTTTCGTTGCAACTCATTCTTCCTGTTCTTAAATTCTAGACTCCCCAAAAAGGAATCTTTCCCCCGGGGTTGGAAGGTAGGTTTCTGGCTAGAACCCTGAAGTGATTTCATCCCTCAAGAATTCACCTATCGATAACTCCAGTGCATCAAAAAACAATGTCCTCTGATTCTGCAATACTCTGCAATGCCCACTCCTTCCAATGGACTAAGAGGTTTCCCTGCATTCCGCCCCACTTCCTTCCTTCCACAGGGCTGCACCCACCCCCTCCATCCAACTTAGTCATCAAGGATGGCTGTCAATGCTCACGCTCCCCTTTCTCTGGCATCATCTTCCTCTTTCAGTTCCTACCAGTGTATAATGCAAGTCTTTATCAACCCTAGCCTGACTAGGTCATTCCACAACCATTTTTTGGACCAATGTGACAGGCTGTGATCAAACAATGGAAATGCAAAGATGAAAAATGGCAGGTCCCCGAACCCCAAGAGCTCAAAACTCTCCTAATAGCCTCATTAGCCTCTCTCCTCTGTTCTCGATCCATCCATCTCCTGGGACTCGGGGGATCTTCCCCAACTCTGGCTTTTCCCTACTTCAAAGCAGGCCACATGCCAATACAGGCTCAATTCCTTCGCGCTGCATTAACGTGTCAGCACCTGCTCACCCTCATTCCATTATCATCTCCTGAACCTCCTAATTCCCCAAATCCCAGAACTCTCAGCCTACAGCAATATCCGCCATGCACTGTGTGCTCACACTTCCGCGCTCCTTAGCTTGAAACGATGGCCCCATCACACTTCTACTTGTCTTTTGAGAACTCGGTTTATTCAGCTGCCCCTGGACTGTTCAAGCAGACTGTCAACTCTTCCTCTAGGAGAATGACTGCACTGTAACTGTTCCTTTATGGTAGCAGTACAGTATGTTCCCTGAAGGCAGGGGCTGTCTCAGGCAAATCTGTGGCTAGCACAACATGCCAGTAAGCTCAGGAGAAGCCTGCTAAACAGAGCAAGCTGTGGGCGGTGAGGAGCTGGAGTCCCTAAGGTGAAGCCTGGGGTGCCCTGGCAGCCGTGCACTGAGGGGTTCCATAACTGACACTAAGGAGAAGGCACTAACCCCAGCCCTTCACTCCCTCCTCCCAATCCACATCAGCTTCCTGACAGCTTCCTCCGGTCACCCTTCCAGAAGGTCCATTCTGGGGGGCAGAAGGGGAATGAGACCGGGGGAAAGGGAGGGACAGGAAGGGGGCGCGGCGCCCGCAGCCCACCGCCCACAGCGCAAGTAGCTAGCCTCCCAACCTCACCACCTTCCACCTACCTCCTCCCATCCTGATACGCTTTCCTGGAAGAGGAATCACAAAGCACCCAGACCTGCTAAAGCCACTGTGGGCTGTCCCCTTCCTTTTTCTTATTCAGTGTGATTCCAAGCAGGGGAAAGTCTGCACCCAAAGCACACAAATGACGAATAAGAAAGCCCAGGACGATGACTCATAAGCCAAGGCTCGGTGGTTTTCATAGTTCGGCCCCAGGAAAGCTAACCAGCAGTCCGTGTCGGCCGAGAACGAACGAGAGGACCGCCAGAGGAGGAGGATCGCCGGGGGAGGACCGCGCCCTCGGACACACGCGGGTCCCCGATGCTTTTGGCCTCCCAGCGCCCTCGAGCCCCCGAGGGTCCCGGGGCCCCTACGACTCCCGGGGTCCAGCCCGGGCCTTGCCCGCCGCGCGTGGGGGGGCTGCGGGGGGAAGGTCCGGTGACCCCGCCCGCCGCCCCGGCCCCTACTCACATTTGACTGACCAGCTTCTGCCGGAAGGCGGCGCTCCGCCAGTCCGTCTCCTGCCCCGAAACGTCCATACCGGACCCCCTGCTCCCACCTCCCGTGTCCCTCTCGGCCGCCGCCGCCGCCGCCGCCGCCACCAGCGCAGCGCCAGGCCCAAACCCGGAAGCCGTCCACAGCGCCCCGGCCACACCGGAAGCGGAGCGGGAATTGTGGGAAATGAAGTCGCACGTGCGGGCCTGTGCGAAATGGCGTTCTGGCCACATGAGGGCGTCCTCGGCGCCTCCAGGGTCGCTGTAGCCACTGGCACCTGTCCCAGCGACCCTCTTGCCTAAGAGGTTTCAGGTCTCATGCTACTAGAGCTGTTCACCTCTTCAAACTTTATTTGCTCTCATTCTCCCAAGAATAATTTTTTTAAAACTGTATCTTGGGGTCCTAGCTGGTTTGGCTCAGTGGATAGAGCATTGGCCTGCGGACTGAATGGTCCCATGTTCAATTGTGGTCAAGGGTATGTATGTGTTTCTCTGTCTCTCCATCTCCACTCTCTCTAAACAATCAGTGGAAAAAATATCCTTGGAGGAGGATTAATGGCACAACAATTACAACAAAAAAAGGAATAAATGATAGAAACTTAGGAAAGGACCGAACATTATAAATGCTGTCATTCAGAGAGAGCAGTTTGCATACCCACCAGTGGTTATCATCATCATCATCATCATCATCATCATCCTATATAACAAAAGCCTAATATGCTAAGAGTCCAGTTGACTGGTTGGCCATTCAACCAATCAAAGTGTAATATGCTAATGATATGCTAAGTGGCTCAACCACTTGCTATGACATGCACTGACCACCAGGAGGCAAACGCTCCAACCAGTAGGTTAGCTTGCTGCTGGGGTCTGGTCAATTTGGACTGAGCAAGATGGACCAGACACGCCCTGGAGCCCTCCCTTGGTCCCTCCCTGGCTGTCCAACCTCCCACGTCCCTCTCTAACTCTGACGGTGCACCAGTGGGGTCCCTCAACCTGGCCTGCTCCTCCTCCCAATGCAGGACCTCTCAGGGAGGTTAGAGAGCCAGTTTTGGCCTGATCCCACAGGCCAGGCCAAGGGATCCCACAAGTGCATAAATTCGTGCACTGAAATAAATAAATAAATACATACATACATACATACATACATACATACATACATACATACATTTGTGTGCTGGGACTTTAGTATTATAAAAAAAGGGTAATATGCAAATTGTCCCCTGGGCCGGAGTTCAACCAGGGGGTGGGGCCGGCCCGCCAACAACCTGTAGCCCCTCCTCCCAGCCAGCCCCACCCCTGATCAGTCCCCCCACCCCAATCAATGTGGGCTGGTCAGACCCCATTCATGCAGGAATTTTTGCACTGGGCCTGTAGTCATATGATAAACAAATTTAGCCCAGGTGAGGCTACAGAACAAAGTGCCCAGTTTCTTCAACCGAAGAGAAATGCAACACAGAGGAGAACCCAAAGATTAAGAGACTTTAGAGTTTCAGCTCTTGTATTATAATTTATTTACTGGACATCTGGTGCACGAAATTCATAAATGGGTAGGGTCCCTTAGGCCTGGCTAGTGATCAGGGCCGATCAGGGTCTTCTGGCTGGGCCTTCCTTCCCGCCTCCTCTGCTGCACCCCCACCCCCTCACTGCTGGCTGCCAGCTGGGGCCTTCCTTTGTTCTGTGTCACCCCTTGGTGGTCAGCGCATGTCATAGCGAGCAAACTGTTACAGTAATAGTAATAAGGATAAATATAACATTGAATAAGTATTAAAGTGTGGAATTGAAGTATGATATTTAAAAGTATGGAATGGAATGTAAACAAACTGATAAGCACCCTTGAGTGACCTGTATGTAGGAAATAGATAAAGTGATCTGACCGGATAGCAAGGCTCCTGGGACCTGCTGATAAGACACACAAGACATCTGACCACTGAAGACACATAAAAAGAAAAAGCTCCACAGAAGATCAGAGACATTCCTTCTGCTCCTCCACAAAGGGTCGCTCTCCACTTCGCCTGCCTGCACTTGTCAACGAGCCCTGAACCCTGAGCCGAGGACCGTGAGCCGTTGTGAGAGGCCTCAACTCAAGCCGAGCTGCAGCTGCAAAGTCCTCTGTGAACCGTGTGTGTGTGTGTGTGTGTGTGTGTGTGTGTGTGTGTGTCTTATCAGTGCGGATCCCCGGGGTGGCCTGCCTAGGATTCTGGAATCTACCAGGATTCTGGTAAATAAACCGTGAGTGATTAGTGCATTGAACATTTGTCTCCTGTGTAATTTATGCTCGGTGGATTATTAATTAAGTACTTAGGGTGATAGGTGTCAGATTTCTGGCTGAGGCACTCTAGGTCACCTGTGCACACGTCCCTTATGGAATTATTGGGACACAAACACCCAATCTCTGGGTTGAATTCCCAAGGGGACACTTTGCATATTAGCTTTATAACACATATACATATTATTTTTCACATGAACAACTGTAAACCTACTTTTGCCTCACCCTGTATTGATAAGGCTTTTGAGGTGGGTCTTTCAATATGGGAACCTGATTATTACAGGGCAGAGCTTTCAGGAACGAAGAGCACTTCTTTTTTTAAAAATATGTTTTATTGATTTTTTTACAGAGTGGAAAGGAGAGAGATAGAGAATTAGAAACATCAATGAGAGAGAATCATTGATCAGCTACCTCTTGCACACCCCCTACTGGGGAATGTGCCCACAACCAAGGTACATGCCCTTGACCAGAATTGAACCTGGGACCTTTCAGTCCACAGGCTGACGCTCTATCCACTGAGCCAAACCGGTTTCGGCTGAAGGACACTTCTAGCTGAGGGATTGGAAGTCTCTGAAGAGTAAACAGACCCTGAACGTGTTCAGTTGACCTCTTTTGCTCTGAGAGGAGACTTATTCCCTCTGATATGATTAGTTGAATAGCCTATTGTTCAGATAAATAGATTCTCTCCAGAAAGTTCTTAAAAGAAACAATACAGTTATTTGCAACTTTATCCTCCCCAATAAAGTCCTGTTGGAACAGCATGGCATCATAAGAAGTCATCTTGATGGAGACAGTGAGCTGGGGATGATTTCAATCCTAAAAGCTCTGGTTGTTTCTTACATAAATACTATGTATCTTGTCACTTTTTTATCTTGTGTTGTTAACCCTCTCCCAAGCTATTTTTTCCCATTAATTTTCAGAGTGAGTGGAAAGGAGGGAGGGGGAGGAAGGAGGAGGGAAGGAGAAAGAGAGAGGAGAGAGAGAGAGAGAGAAACATTGATGTGAGAGACATATCTGCACATGCTGAACCAGGGCTGAGGATCAAACCTGCAATCCAGGTATGTGTCCTTGACCAGGAATCAAACCCACGACCCTTTGGTGCACGGACTGACCCTCTAACTACTAAACAACATTGTCTTGTCACTTAATAAGAGTTATTTTGGCCAGTGTGGCTCAGTGGTTGAGTGGCCACCCATGAACTGGTAGGTCATGGTTTGATTTCCGGTCAGGACATATGCCTGGGTTGTGGGCTCGATTCGCAGGAGGGCATGCAGGAGACAGCAGATCAATATTTCTCTCTCATCATTGATGCTTCTATCCCTCTTTCTCTCTCTGAAATCAGTAAAAAATCTTTTTTTTTTAAGAGTTATTGCTACCGATACTGGTTTGGCTCAGTGGATAGAGCGTCGGTCTGCAGACAGAAAGGTCCCAGGTTCGATTCCAGTCGGGGGCATGTATGTTGGTTGCGGGCATATCCCTGGCAGGGGGTGTGCAGGAAGGAGCTGGTCAATGTTTCTCTCTCATCGATGTTTCTAGCTCTCTATCCCTCTTCCTTCCTCTCTGTGGAAAAATCAATAAAATATATTTTTTTTAAAAGAGTTATTGCTACATCACAGCTCCTAGATCACGCACTGCAGGTCCTTCCACAGAAGCAATGCACTATAGTTTATTTGTGGACATTCACTTTTTCAGAGTTGAAAATATGCTGTTGTGGATGAAATGGGCCACATGCTGACCTGACAAACTCAGGGGAGGCCTGCATGGCAGTCCTGCAAACTCAGAGATCTAAAGTCACCGCAAAGGCTGGTCTGAAATGAAACTTTCACTAAAAGCAGTTATAGTGGGTAGTTATATCCTAGGCTGGTGTCCTCACGGACAAGGTCAACCTTTACTGTAACTGAGGCTATCTGTCTTTTTGCATCTATAAGAACATATCCTTTGAAATGTCTGGGTAACTTGTAACTTCCCTTTTGCTGGACCCCAGGGCACAACTTAATGTGCTGGGTGCCAGGGGAGGACAGATACCACAAATTCCTTCCTTATCATGTTCATTGTTCATGAAGTGTCTATCCTTTTACTTCTTGTCCAATCCCAGCAGTTCCTCTACTTTGCTTTCTCCCACTTCTCTAGTCTGTCACCAATGGATTTCATGTAACGCACTCACGTCCCTTTCCTTTGATTGCAATGTTTAAATACAAATGTAACCCGCCATTCTCTGGAGCATTACCTCAATTCCTGGAGGTTCTGCTTCCCTGCACATGTTGACAGTTTGGCTCAAATAAACTCACAAAAGTTCTTTACAGGTTCTATGTGTTGTTTTTTTTTAATGTTAACATTACAATACATATCCTCTGTTATGCTGGCTTGATTCCATCTGTGTTTTTTTTTTCTTCAATATAGATACCCAAGTGCTTACAGCTCTTTTTGAATTACAATAATAATAAAATAGATATCCAGAGTGGAATTGTTGCTTTTAGAGCTGTTTTGCATGCTATTTAAATGGTAATAAGTACTGCCAATTGCTGTAGGTATTAGTTATCTAATGTTGTTGCATAACAAATTATAGTAGTTCCCCTTATCAGCGGCTGCCTGAGACCAAACCAGGCATGGTATTGAACCCTATATATACTGCTGTAAAGGAGTAAGATGGTCGGCCTCACCCATCATGTTCCATCATGCTTTATTCCCATGGCTTTCAGGTTAGTAGCTTCTGCTTAGTCTGGCATATAAACATGCTAGTCAGCCAAAGCCGGTTTGGCTCAGTGGTAGAGCATCGGTCTGTGGACTGAAAGGTCCCAGGTTTGATTCCGGTCAAGGGCATGTACCTTGGTTGCAGGCACATCCCCGGTAGGGGGTGTGCGGGAGGCAGCTGGTCGATGTTTCTCTCTCATCAACATTTCTAGCTCTCTATCTATCTCCTTTTCTCTCTGTAAAAAATCAATAAAATATATTTTTTTTTAAAAAAAAAACATGCTAATCATTAGAGGAATTCTGCTTGAGACTTGAGTTTTACAAAAACTGCTCCTTACCAGAAGGTGCCTCTGCAAAGGAGATAAAGAAAGTAGGTATAGCCGAAACCGGTTTGGCTCAGTGGATAGAGTGTCGGCCTGTGGACTGAGGGGTTCTGGGTTTGATTCTGATTAAGGGCATGTACATTGGTTGTGGGTGCTTCCCCAGTGAGGGGTGTGCAGGAAGCAGCTGGTAGATGTTCCTCTCTCATCGATGTTTCTAGCTCTCTCTCCCTCTTCCTTCCTCTCTGTAAAAAAATCAATAAAATATATATTAAAAAAAAAAAGTATGTATAGCCCTGACCGGTTTGGCTCAGTGGGCTCCTGCACACCACCCCCCCACTGGGGATGTGCCCACAACCAAGGTACATGCCTTGACTGGAAGTGAACCTGGGACCCTTCAGTCCACAGGCCTATGCTCTATCCATTGAGCCAAACTGGTTAAGGCTTGGTGCTGGTTTTGACAGGGATCTCAGTACTAGGGAGTCCTCTCCTCAGGGCTATTTTAGTATCTCCACGACATGGTAGCTCACTTCGGAAGATGCGGTACATACACACAGTGGAAGGCTACTCAGCCGTAAGGAAGCATGAAATAGCGCCATTTGCCGCAATGTGGATGGACCTGGAGAACATTGTTTGTGAAATAAGGCAGCCAGGAAAAGCTAAGAAGGATGTGATTTCACTCATGTGTGGGACATGAAACTGAAACTTGTGAACACAAACAGCAGTGTAGTGGTTGCTGGCGGGAAGGGGGTGGGGGAGAAGAGGGACCGAATATAAGGTGACAGGAGAAGATTTGGCTTTGGGTGGAGGGCACCCGATCTTGTCACATAGAAACCCACCCCTGAAACCTATAAGTTCATGTTGGCCAATGTCACTCCAATCAATATAATAAATAGGAAAAAAAAAAAAAGAATGTAATTAAAACCACTGAACTTACCACTTTTGGTCTCCTCCCCCTCACTCATCCTTGCTTTCTCCACCCACTAGCTCCTCCCTGCTCCCCTGAAGGTACTCTCTCTCCCCTAAAACTGTGGTCCCATCTGTCCACATCTCCGAGACCAGGCACCCCCTGCAGTCTTCCTGTCTTCGCCTCGTTTACACGAGGCCGGTAGGCTGGCTTCTGCTGCTCCAAGGAAAGGGCTCCTGTGAACACATTAAACACCTCCCTCCTGTAGGACTTTGCCTCCTCTACCCAGGGCCACCCTCACAACTGACCCCATTGGGCCTTAGCGATTGCTCCTCCCATTCCTCCTCTATGTTTCTAACCTCTGGGTGCCCCTTGGAAAACCAGTGTGTAAGAGGACATATGTAATACTTTCACAATAAAGAAATATATATAGTTATGATGCACACTGACCACTAGGGGACAGATGCTCAGTGCACAGGATCAAGCTCTCTTCTCTCTGGATCTGGCCTGTGAGGAATGGGCTCCCTCCTGTGGGGATCAGGCCAAAACCGGCTATCCAACACTCCCCAAGAGGCCCTGAATTGTGAGAGGGCACAGGAAAGGCAGAGGGAACCCACAGTGCACAAATCTGTGTGCCGGGCCTCTAGTATTTACATAAAAAAGAAAGCCAGCATGCCTTTTACTCTGCTCTTAGTCTACTCTCCTTTCCCCATACTTGTTTTGGCTTGGTGCATCTTCTCCAGGCCATAACCTCACCTCTAGCCTGACTCCCCCAGAAAGGCCATCAGTTGGATATCTGCACACTCCCTACCCTGCCTGGGGCCAATGTGAGCCTTGTCTTCCCTTAAACCTGCTCTTGCTACAGCCTCCTTGTGAAGGAGGTGGTCCTACTGCCTCACTCCATCTCTTGGGCTCATCCCTCCTCATCCATCACTCGTGTGTACTGAGGAACCTGCCTCCTTTCTAGATCTCCAAGCAGCATTACCCTCTGCCCTCACTCTCCCTCTCCCTTCCAGGCTCTGCAACCCACCATGGTGTCTGCCTGCCCTGGCTCAAGGCTGCTCTCGGGGCCACATCCACCTCCAAAAGGCAGGGTCTGGTCCTCAAATTTCCTTCCAGACGTAGAAACTCCTGGCAGCCTCCCGACCATTCACTTCCCTGCATCTCACCTGTGACCTTGCTGACACTGTCCCATTCCTGGAATGCCTTTCCGCTTCCCAAACGTCCTCATCTGTTACAGACCCGCGTGAGGGAGTCCCCTTTTCCAGAGAGCCTTCACAGGAGCCCACTCCCACCGGAACCTGGGCTCCTGGAGGCTGATCCTACTCTTCTGGTCCTTGTCTGGACCCTCAGGCAGTTCTCCGGACTCAGCCAGAACAGTGCTCCTCTTTCACCTATTGCCTTCCTCTTCTACAGTCCTCCCAATTTTTTCATTTATTTTTTACTTATTTATTTTAAATATATTTTTTAATATATTTTATTGATTTTTTACAGAGAATGTGCCCGCAACCAAGGCACATGCCCTTGACCGGAATCGAACCTGGGACCCTTCAGTCCACAGGACGACGCTCTAGCCACTGAGCCACACCGGTTTCGGCTTTTTTATTTTTATTTTTTTAACCACAGGCCATCCAGGCAGAGCAGGGGCACCCTGATCCTATCTATCAGGAGGTTTTGCTGGCTCTAACCTCTGGACACGCCTGTGACGGATGGGCTTGGCAGGACGGGTTCCTCTCAGAGTCAAGGCGAAGGAGAAGAAGGAATGCCAAGAGCCTCCTGGCAGACTTGCTGGGACCAAGCTTTTGGACGGGGAATTGGATTTACTCCAGAATCTCCGTAAACAGGAAAACACCTGTTCACACGGGCTGCCGTTAGCGCCTCCCCTCATCATCCAGCAGGGGGCAGGCCACCAGCCAGCACAGTGGCCTGGAAGGGCTGAGTGAGGGAAGGAGAGAGTGAGGGGAGTAGGAAGGGGAAAAGGAAGGGAAGCAGAGAATGAATGTGCCAGTGAGAGAATGAGAGGGAGAAATGAATGAATGAATGAATGAATGAATGAGTGAATGAGAGAAGGGGATGAGGGAGGGAATAAGGAGGGAGAGAAGAAATGAATAAGGAGGTGAGCCAAAACCGGTTTGGCTCAGTGATAGAGCGCCGGCCTGCGGACTGGAAGGTTCCAGGTTTGACTCCGGTCAAGGGCATGTACCTTGGTTGCGGGCACATCCCCGGTAGGGAGTGTGCAGGAGGCAGCGGATCAATGATTCTTTCTCATCGATGTTTCTCTCTATCCCTCTCCCTTCCTCTCTGTAAAAAAAAATCAATAAAATATATATTTTTTAAAAAGAATAAGGAGGTGATTCGTGGGAAAGGAGGGAGAGAATGAGCAGGGAACGAGGGATGGATGTGAAGGCACTCGTTTGGCCCCGCCGTGTGCCTGGAGCCGGGCCACGGCCTGGGGGAGGAGCCGCGGGCGGCGGCGGTCGCCCTTCTCCTCAGAGGGGAACCGAGCCGCCCTCACGGAGCCCCTGCCCTCGTCCGGGGCCCCCTCGGCGCCAACCCGCCTCCGCCCTCCGGCCTCAGTGTCCCCCACCAGCCCCGCGCCTGCGCGGCCCGACCACCTGACGCCGCCGAAGCCCCGCCCCGCGCGCGCCCGCCCCGCCTCCCGCGAGAGCGGTCTCGGCTCCGGCGGCGGCAGGTGAGCGGAGGCGCGGGCCGGTCGGCCTGGCGGGCAGGGCGGCGGGGAGCGCGGGCGGCGGAGGGGCCGGCTCCGGGCGAGGTCGCGGGGCGCGGGCGAGCAGCCCGGGGGGCCCGGCGACGCGGGGGCGGACGCCGGCGGGAGGCGCGGGGCTGCGGCCTGAGGAGGGCCAGGGGCCTGACGTGGCGGGGGGCGCGGGGGACGCGGGGGGCGCGGGGGGCTCGGCGGGCGGGACCCGGCTGCGGCGGGGCCGGGAGCTGGCGCCCCCGCGGGGCAGTGGGGCCCAGGGGCCTCCCAGCCCCCTGGCGGCCCGGGGACCCTCCCGCGGGTCCGAGCGCGGCCTTCCGGGCGGCGACCCTCCACGCTGCGCGGGCGGGCGGCTCCTGCAACAGGCGGGCGGGCGGGCGGGTCCGGGCTGGGTTGGCGCTGCCCCGGGGGTGACCTTGGACCTCGGTCCACGAGCCTCAGTTTCCTCAGCCGCGCGCCCGGGCCGAGAGTCTGGGCCCGGGGGCTGCAGCCCAGAGTCCAGCCTCGGCAGCCTTCGCCGAGGAGCCAGGGATCGCGCTGTCAGTGCAAAACCGCGGGTCCTGAAGCTGCGGCCGCCGGTGCTACTTCCAACCCCGGGCGCGCGGGACCTCGGAGCCGCCACCACCGCCGCCGCCCGCGGCTCCTCCCGCAAGCCGCCCTCGCGCCCGGCCTCCGTGGGGCTGGCGGGGGCCGCAGGGTCGGCCGCCGAGATGCTCCAAATCTGCTTCCTGCCACCCCTGCGAAGGCTTCCCCGCCTGGGAAGAAGGACCCGCTTCCTCCTCTCCTCCCTTCCCGAGCTGTCCCTCTCTCCCTTTGTTGCAGACCCGGCTTCATGCTGCCCAGGATTGAGGTTCCTTGAGGGGCTGGCTCTACAGAGCAGTTAGGTGCCTGTTCGTTCAGTCGATGGTTTGAGTGGAAAAGGCATCAGAAATGCTTTGACTCTTGTCATGCATGAGTTCATGAAACTTTGTTGTGTTGCCCTTCGGTTTATATCTACTTGGGACATAAGCTTCCTGTTCTCTTCTGCAGTTAGGAGAAAGGAGGGTACACCCTGTAAGCTCCTAAGAACATTCTTTATTTCAGAAAAACAGGCATGGGGAAGGAATCACAAAGGATGTACTGCAATCGACTTTTGGTTTTTGGTGTATTTATTTATTTAAATAGTTTTCTATTGCTTTTTAGAGAGAGTGAAGGGGGAGAAAGGAATAAAAATCACGGTTGTGAAAGAGACACAATGGTTGGTTGCCTCCCACACTGCTCCAACTGGGGTGGGGGATCGAACCTGCAACCTAGGTACCTGCCCTTGACCAGGATTCCAACCTGGGACCCCTCGGTGTCCGGGGCACACTCTAACCAGTGAGCAACACCTGCCAGTTTTAATGATTTTGTCAACTACCAACTACCAAAAGTAGTTACACTGTCAGATAGTGTTTTTCAACTAAGTCAGCAAAGATAAAAAAGAAAGACTGTTGTGATCTAGTCAGTGGTTGGAAACGGGTTCTCACGCCTTTGCTGGTGGGAAAATAAATTGGTACAATTTCACAGGAAGGCGGCAGTATGGCAATAGCCATTTAAATGACATACACTAAAGTTGGAATGATTCAGTTCTGTAGCTAGGGAATTTTCTTGCTGCATAGATGGCACATCATCATGATTTTCAGTGCAAAATTGTTTGCAATAGCAAATGGAGGAAACCCAGATGTTCAGAAAAGAATGGTTGTCCGTACAATGGGATGTGGGAGGTACATGAAATTATATACAAGACTAGTAAAAGGGGGGAGGACGTGGATGAGGGGGGAGGACGTGGATGGAGACATTCTCCTGTGACTCCATAGGTACCACCTGGAAGGTTGGGGAAATAATTGTACTTTCTTCTGTTTGGGCTGTAGGTGGGAAGGAAATTTAGGTTTCAAAACAGTGTGCCCGGTTGTGCGTTTTGAATATGAATCAAGTGAATGTATTACATATTCAAACAAAGTTTGAGAATTCAGTTATTAAATATTTCACAGTGACAGAAAAAATACAGAGAATAACATACCACTTCTTCCTACCAGATCCTAATATTTTGTTGTTTTGATTTTGTGTGTGTGTGTGTGTGTGTGTGTGTGTGTGTGTGTTTGTGTCCCCCGCCCCCCCGAAAAACATTCCCTTTTTTCTTCCTGGAGATAATCATGACTCTGAATTCCTATGTGTCTATATTACTTCATACCATAACACCTATCTGTAAGAAGTATTGGACAATATTGTTTTGTCTGTTTTCAAAGTTTTTCCCCCCAAAGTTTTTGTAAAGAAAATTGTACTACACACATTCTGCAATGTGCTATTCTTTTTCTGTGTGGCTGTGAGATTTCTTCATGTTGACATGCTTGAGTTCTAGTTTGCTCATTTTCACGGTTGTCCAGTGTTGTGACAGAGTACTGAGGAGTGTTTTGAGCCACATCACTGGAGCCCCAAGTAGGAGGCAGTATGGAGCCAGCATTTGAGAAGTCAGGTGGCACACTCATGGGGCGTTTGGGGGAGCTGTGGAGGACGTGACGTTTGGTAGGAAACCAGTTGGGATGCTATTGCTGCGGTTTGATCCGAAGTGGTGGCTGTGGAGGAATAGGGTGGTCATCTGAGATGGTGGAATGGCATTATAGAGTCTAATGTCAGGAAAAGAGACCATTGAGACCATGAGGTTTCTGACATGGAAATGGTGATTGTTTCAGTAACAAAACTAGACCAATTGGGAGGGCTTCTGGCTGGATTAGGAATCTAGCTGCAGGTGTGATTGGGAATGCGGGGGGCTCTTGGGAAAGAGGAGTGAGCTTGGGCAGTGTGTGTTGGCTGAAGGGAAGAAGTCAGAAAAGAGAATTGTGCAGGGCAGTTTCCAGGCAAGACGTTGGTCAGCATGAGGGCCTTGGCTCCACAAGAGGGTGGGGAAGAAGGAGTGGGTGGGCAGAGGCCTACAGAGGGGCCAGCACAGAGGAGAGCGTGTTGGACGGGAAGCGATGGAGGGTCCAAAGGAAGCAGGTCCTGGGAGAGGAGGAGGAGGCAGTGGTGCTCCTGAACCCCAGTAGTAGTCAGAGGCCAGTTTTGTTTTCCATTTTCTCTGATAAAATACAGTAGGGCCGTGGTCAGCAAACCGCAGCTCGTAAGCCACATGCGACTCTTTGGCCCCTTGAGTGTGGCTCTTCCACAAAACACCACGGCCTGGGCGAGTCTATTTTGAAGAAGTGGCATTAGAAGAAGTTTAAGTTTAAAAAATTTGGCTCTCAAAAGAAATTTCAATCGTTGTACTGTTGATATTTGGCTCTTTTGACTAATGAGTTTTCTGACCACTGCGTTAGGGAATTGTAAAAGAAACATTTACAGGAGGGGATAGTAGTAGCTAGAAGTGGGGAAGGCAGGTAGATGTTCAAGGCCCTGTGGCAGGTGGCCCTTCTGCACCGCCAACTGGCTGGCTGTGCTCTGGAGCAGTGGTCCGCGATGTCTAAAAGGTTGGCGACCGCTGCTCTGTGAGTGTGACGCTTGACTACACTGTGGGGCAGGACTGCACCCCCTGATCCAGAGCAGCCGGCTGTCCGTGGTCACTTCTGGTTGGTTTGGAGTGTGTGGCCAAAGTGTGTTGGTTTTACTGATTAGTTTTTGAGCCACCTGTTCAAACCTTTTTTTTTTTTTTTAATATTCAAATCATTTTTTTTTAAACATACTGACTCAAGTATTAGAAGGTAACCTTGACTTTATTTATTTTAAAAATATTTTTACTGATTTCAGTAGAAGGGAGAGGAGAGAAAGATAGAAACATCAATGATAAGAATCATTGATAGGCTGCCTTCTGCATGCCCCCTACTGGGGATCAAGTCTGCAACCTGGGCATGTGCCCTGACCAGGAATTGAACCATGACCTCCTGGTTCATAGGTCGCAACATCAGCCTGGCGGTAACCTTGAGTTTAAAACATTATGCAGATGATCTTTTTTTTTTTTTTAAAATATATTTTATTGATTTTTTTACAGAGAGGAAGGGAGAGAGATACAGAGTTAGAAACATCGATGAGAGAGAGTCATCGATCAGCTGCCTCTTGCACAACCCCTACTGGGGATATGCCCGCAACCAAGGTATATGCCCTTGACCGGAATCGAACCCAGGACCCTTCAGTCCCCAAGCCGACGCTCTATCCATTGAGCCAAACCGGTCCCGGCAATGCAGATGATCTTGAATCTCCGAATGTTGGTTAAAAAGGCAGGTCCTGTGTTTGTGTGTGTTTGTGTGTGTGTGTGTGTATGTGTGTGTGAGAATCCGTGAATCCTTATCCAAGGATATTTTTTCCCATTATAGTTAAAGAGAGTGTAGGGGTGGGGGAGAGACAGAGAGAGAAACATCAAGGCTAAGGCCTTGTACATGTGTGTTTTATATAATCCACCTCCATATAGCATCTCAGTAAGGTAGATGCTATGGTTATCCCCATTTTCTAGAATTGCAGATAGGCTTAAAAATAAGTCACTTATATGAGGCCACATACTTAGTAAGCAGAGTGTGAGAGAGATTGATGTGACAGTTACTACCTTTAAGCTCCCAGGATTACTAGAAAAGACAGAGCATCAGTCACACTAGCTATTCTTGGCAAAGATCCCACTCATTAAAGGTGATATCAGCCACTTGAACAGTCCTGGGATAAATTTGGAGAGAGCGCCTCACTAGAGAACCAAGTGCCTGTTGTCATTCTTATGATTCATTCTTGCTTGGAAAAACCCTGTTTTGCTCTTTCTCAGGGAGAGAGAAAGGGCTCTTGAGAACCTGGTCTGTGCTGATGCTTTATGTTCCTCTTTTACTATTTCCCTTTAAAAAAAAAAAAATATATATATATATATATATATATATATTCATTCATTCATTTATTTATTTATTTTTAATGATTTCAGAGGGGAAGGGAGAGAGAGATACAAACATCAATGATGAGGATCATTGCCGGGCTACCTCCTGCACGCCCCACACAGGGGATCGAGCCCGCAGCCCGGGCATATGCCCTGACCGGGAATTGAACCATCTACTCCAAGTGCATAGGTCGACGCTCAGCCACTGAGCCACGCCAGCCGGGCTGCTTCCCTTTTTCCAGTTGAGGAACCTGAGACTCAGGGTGATGATACGGTGGGTCCAAGGTGGGTGGGAGTTTCATTACATGTCCCAGAACCCTTGCTTTACAGTGATGCTAAAGGAGACAGGGGATAAAGACTCTTGGCAATGAAGGAACACAGGTCATCAAAGAGAAGGTCCCAAGTTTGGACAAGTGGTGGGAGGGGAGAGGGAATTAGAGCGTTTGAGACCACAGGGGAGGCACAGGTAAGCTGGAGGGAGAAACAGATGCTGCTGGGAGCAGAGCTGGCCCGTCGTCTACGGTGTGGTGTTGCCTCCCTTACTCATTCCCGATCCCCCCTCTCTTGTCAGCTGACGGCCAAGGTGGTGAGGTCTGCTGTGGTGGTCAGAATGGCAGAGGAGCAGGAGTTGACCCAGCTGTGCAAGTTGCCCACGCAGCCCTCACACACACACTGTGTCAACAACACCTACCGAAGCTCACAGCACTCCCAGGCCCTGCTCCGGGGGCTCCTGGCTCTTCGGGACAGTGGCATCCTCTTCGATGTGGTCCTGGTGGTGGAGGGGAGACACATCGAAGCCCATCGCATCCTGCTGGCTGCGTCCTGTGATTACTTCAGGTGAGTTTCATACACCTCTGTCGTAAGTAAAATCATAGGGTAACCCGGGCTCCACTGGGCAGAGATGTGTTGGCACTGACATGATTGGGCATGAGGGACCCGCCAGAAGCTGGCAGGCACCCTCTTCATCCTTAGCTACTCTTACTGCTTGTTTGGTGACTTGTTGAGCAGCAGAAGAGACTTGCTGAGCAGCAGAAAGGGTGTTAGGGTTTATTTTTCTTTCAACTGTTCATCTGTCTCTAAGGTATGTTCTCTTTTCTTTTGAAGATGATATGCTTGATAAGTTTGGCTTTACTTGTAATACTATACTTTATAAAATCAAATTTCTTCTCTAAGTACAGTATCTTGGTATAAAACAGATTTTCTTTCTACTTTACTCTGGCTTCCCAACATTTTATTTTGAAAAATTTCCAATCTGTGGGAAAGTTGAAAGAATATTGTATTATGAATACTTGAATACTAATTGTTAACATTTTGCCATATTTGCTTTCTCTCTGCATGTACGCACATACACTTTTTAAAAATATGTTTTTTATTGATTTCAGAGAGGAAGAGAGAAGGAGAGAGAGGTTTGAAACATCAATGATGAGAGAGAATCATTGGTCAGCTGCCTCCTGAACTCCCCCTACTGGGGATCGAGCCCACAACCTGGGCATATGCTCCTGACTGGAATCTTTCAGTCCACAGGCTGATGCTCTGTCCATTGAGCCAAACCTGCTAGGGTGACACACACACTATTTATTTGTTTGTTTGTTTATTTATTTTTATTGATTTCAGAGATGAAGGGAGAGGGAGAGAGAGATAAAAACATCAATGATGAGAGAGAATCATTCATCAGCTGCCTCCTGCATGCCCCCTACTGGATTGAGCCAACAACCCGGGCATGTGCCCTTGACCTGAATTGGACCCAGGACACCTCAGTCCATAGGCTGATGCTTTATTCACTGAGCCAAACTGGCTAGGGCCACACACACTTTTTTTTTTTTTAATATATGTTTTTATTGACTTTTTACAGAGAGGAAGAAAGAGGGATAGAGAGTAGAAACATCGATGAGAGAGAAACATTGATCAGCTGCCTCTTGCACACCCCCCACTGGGGATGTGCCTGCAACCAAGGTACATGCCCTTGACCGGAATCGAATCGGGGACCCTTCAGTCCATAGGGCGAAGCTCTAGCCACTGAGCCAAACCAGTTTTGGCCACACACTCTTTGACATTGTGACGGTTTACGTCTTAGACTTTCAGTGCCACATCTCTTAAACATTTGGTGAGATTACCTGTCTCATTTATAGTATATGGACAGTCCTATCAATGTGTTAACATATATAAAGCCTTTGTTCCAACAATTGCTTCTGTAGGAATTAATCCTAGTCACATGTGCAAAATGTGGGAATGGGGCCATCCATTGGATGAAAAACAGGGAGATTAGCCTTAACCGATTTAGTTCAGTGAATAGAGCATCGGCCTGTGGACTGAAGGGTCCCAGGTTCGATTCCGGTCAAGGGCATGTACTTGGTTGCAGGCACATCCCCAGTGGGAGGTGTGTGCAAGAGGCAGCTGATTAATGTTTCTCTCTCATCGATGTTTCTAACTCTCCCTCTCCCTTCCTCTCTGTAATAAATCAATAAAAAATACTTTAAAAAAAAAGAAAAAGAAAAAAGGGAGATTGGAAGTAAACCAAGTGCACCCCAACAGGAAAGGGTTAAATCAATTATGATAGAGCCTTTTCAGTGCTCTGTATTCCAATAAGAATCCATTTTCAAGGTGTATTGAATCAAAACAGCGTAGATAGGTGGACTGCCTCTAGTGCTAGAGCTGCTCTGGGAAGGGGAGCTGATGGCCTGGAGCAGAGGAGGGAGAGGCTGTCACCCTTCCATATATTTTATTTTAAGTCTTGTACTATATATGTGTTCTAACCTCGTTGAAAATTTTTAAAAATATAAAAATAGTTGCTCTATCATCTTTACATTGTCATATTTTAGTCCTGATGCCTCCCCTGACCACCAGCCCCTTCCCTCTGAATCGACTCTCAATTGGGAGGCCTCATGAGCATATCACACTGATGGGGCCACAATAGGACTCCCACTGCCTTCTCTGCCCCTGTTCCTCTCAGGTCCCCATCTGCCCAGCTGGCTGCACCATGACCCCACTCAAGAGCCTGATTCTTCCTGTGCTCTGCTAGGTCCATTCTGTCAGCATGTTCTCTCCAGTCCTCTCCAGGGTAGTTTCAACTATAGTTCTCCAGCCATGTGGTCCTTCCCAGCCCTTCCACTATGGTCAACAGCACCTGAATTTGAAGAGTCAGTCAGCTCATGCCATGCTCCTGCATAAAATTGCATAAAATTTCCCGATAGCATCTTATTATGCTTGGATTTAAATCTAGACTCTACCCTGCCCTGGGGGGTAGCAGGACTTGGCCAAGTATATTATCTCCAGCTCACTTCCACTTTGCCCTGGCTGCCTGTGTGCAAAACTTGTCCTTGCCCTGCACACGGGTGTTTATTTCCTCCTAGAACACTGTACCCTGGCTGGGGAGGTGCTGCCTAGTCTCACTTCAGTTTCTCAGAGTGGGCCTTCCTTGCCCCATTGTTCTCCACCTGCTCTGCTCTCCCAGGCATGCTCTCCTCAATCAGATGTCCTATTGAGTTTCTTCGCAGTATTCCCACAGTCTGAAATACCTTGTTTCTTTGTTGTTTATCATTCTTCCTAGCATTAAGCTTTTTGTATGTAGGAATCTTGCCACAGTACTTAACTGTTACTTCTTCTGCTCTTGGGATAGTACCTGGCATGTAGTAGGTGCTCAGTAAGTATGTACTGAACGGGATAACTCCCATTCATTCATTCTTTCTAACATGCTCTGGGCTGATACTGTGATTCAGGAAATATACTTAGTGGAAGCAGCAGAAAGCAAGCCAGACATGGTCTCTACTCCCAGGAGGCTCACGTGTAACTCCCTAGGGCCCATGAAAGGGGACACAGGGCAATTTTTAGGATGGTTGCTCAAACTTGGTCAGGAACTTGTGGATGCCTTTTGTGGGATGACTCAGTTCTCTGATTGAGGCAACGTCCTGTCGCACAGTGGTGCTGGATCAGCCCGCTCCTCGGTCTGGCTGCTCATGCTCTTTGTAGCCTGGGCTGGTGGCCCAATTAGTATAACTCCACTGTCTCGTGTCTTCACTTTGCAGAGGAATGTTTGCTGGGGGATTGAAGGAAATGGAACAGGAAGAGGTCCTAATCCACGGTGTGTCCTACAATGCCATGTGCCAAATCCTGCATTTCATATACACTTCCGAGCTGGAGCTCAGCCTGAGCAATGTCCAGGAGACGCTGGTGGCCGCCTGCCAGCTTCAGGTGAGGCTCACCTCATTGGAGCAAGGCAGACACCCATCCATCGGCGTGGTTTCCCTGGGTGCCTGCCAGGGACAGGCATGGGGGTGGGTCAGGCAGGTGAGGACACGAGGCAGTAAGAGAGTTTGGAAGCCCCCGGGAAGTGCTTGGTTTGGCCAGCTCTGGGCACAGAGCAGAGCTGCTCTACAGGTTGTCAGGTCCAGGTTCCTCCTCTGCGTTTAGCCTTTGCTTTTCTGCTCGTTCCTTTACGTCTTCCTGGGTCTCCCTGCCCCTGGAAAGGTCCTGCAGGTAAATAAATGGCGGAAACTGAGCCTATGACATCCTGTGGATGTTGGCATCTGGCGAAGCTGAGCTTCCCCCAGTGTTGCTGCCTCGGCCCTTTCTGCCCATCCTCTCCACTTGGTCTTGTTGATCTCTGAAGCTGCTTTCCCCTTTTTATTGAACTTTAAGTACTTATTTTCCTGCAGAATTAAAAAAAAAAAGTCTTCTGAGGCTTTGACAGTGTAATATACATTTTAGAAAACTGCATTGACTCTTAGCAGTGTTGGTGCACTTACACAGGCTGGGCCTGCACATGCCTTTACTCTTATGAAGAGCTGTCCATCAGACAACCTGATTGGGCTTGAGAGACATCTCTTCCCATATTTCTTGAAAGTAAATTCATTATCCTCACCTTTTAAAAAATATTTTTTAATTGATTTCAGAGAGGAAGAGAGAGTTAGAGAGAGAGAGAAATGTCATTGATGAGAGAGAGTCAATAATGAGAGAGAATCATTGATCAGCTGCCTCATTGGGGATCAAGCCTGCAACCTGGGCATGTGCTCTGACCAGGAATCGAACCATGGCCTACTGGTTCATAGGTTGATACTGAACCACACTGGCCCGCTAATCCTCACCTTTTTTCAGGTCAGAGCATATTTGGGGCAGTCAGAAAAAACTCAAGTCATAGGGAAACCAACCTGTTCAGGGCATCTGGAAGCCCTACCCTGAGCTCCTTGTGCCATTACCCTCAGAGTGGGAGAGGGAACCCCCACTTCATCTTGAACAGCTCAGCTTTGTTTTGTTTTATTTTTAATATATTGGGCTTCTATGCAATGTTTTTTTTTTAATTTAAAAAAAATATTTTTTTTCATTGATTTCAGAAGTGAAGGGAGAGGGAAGAGAGTAGAAACATCAATGATGTGAGAGAATCATTGATTGGCCGCCTCCTGCATGCCCCCTACTGGGGATTGAGCCCACAACCTAGGCATGTGCCCTTGATTGGAATCGAACCCAGGACCCTTCAGTCTGCAGGCCAATGTTCTGACCACTGAGCCAAATCAGGTAGGGATATGCAATGATATTTTTATTTTTATTTTTTTATTTTTTTATTTTTTATTTTTTTATTGATTTTGTACAGAGAGGAAAGGAGAGAGATAGAGAGTTAGAAACATCGATGAGAGAGAAACATCGATCAGCTGCCTCTTGCACACCCCCTACTGGGGATGTACCCGCAACCAAGGTACATGCCCTTGACCGGAATCGAACCCAGGACCCCTCAGTCCCCAAGCCGACGCTCTATCCATTGAGCCAAACCGGTCCCGGCTGCAATGATATTTTTAAAGCAAGTTTTACTTGGCATAACAGTTCCAAGTCCATAGGCCCATCAGATCATGTTTGTTTGTGTAGCTACTAGCTGTTGGTGACTTGCCCCCTCCCCACATGCTGTGCCCTGGGTCTGAATTCCAGCAAGATCACCCCCAGTGAGTCATCCTCTGACCCCGCGTGGCGCAGCGTGGCGCGGTGTGGCGCTCCTTCATGGGGTGGGCCTGAGGTGACTCCTCTGTGAGGTTCTCTCCGGCAGAGGGCCCAGCGCTCTGGCAATGGGAAGGCAACACAATCCTCGTGTAGGAGGCTTTGGTTCTTCCAGGCTCACTGAGGGCAGTTTGCTCTCACCTTCTGCCTAGTCCTTGGTGTCCTGCCCATGGCACATCAGTAGTATTTTAGGAAGAAGAAGGAAAGCAGAAGTTTGGGCCAAGAGAGAAGTTGTGGTTGAGTAAAGATTTTCATGCCCTCATGTCAGTAAAGACTGACATTCCCTTTGGGGAAATACATGCCTGGAACTTCACAGGTTTTTATTCAGCCCTTAACATATCACCTGGAAAATAAAAGTAAAACCATTATAAATGTTTATTTTAAGCTTCAGATGCCAGCAGAATTGCTCTATGTGCCTTGGTCAATTTGTTAATGATGCTGAAAAAGTGAGGTGGTCCTGTTTTTAGAGAAATTCCCAAATCCTGTTTTCCTAAAGAATTTAGCAATACCTGGGCAGCTTTCCCTAGAGCTCTTCTCTCTGTCTCCTTTATTCTCTCATGCTTTGGTTATCTACTAGTAATAACCCTTTGGTTAAAGGGTTTGGTGTCCTTTAACTCCGTGGCCCAATTCTCAGCTCCCACCTTAGTGTCATGCCCTCCCTTGCCCTCCTTCCAATCCACTGGGCCTTCTGAACAGTTGGGGAAGGGAAGGTGCAGGCCACCTGGGAGCCCCGTTGATGAGTTGAGCAGGCCTCTGCCCTGGCAGCGTGGCTTTTAGCTTTTTAGGAACTCTGGGTCAGGTTGAGTGCTGGGTGGATGTTTGGGAATGCCCTGCTGGTGGTTTCCTATTAAGTTTTTTAGAGAGAGGAAGGGAAAGGAAGAGAGAAACATAGTATATGGGTAGCTTAGGGCCTTGCTCTTGGGGGAGTGGGCAGGTTTCCTGGGCCTGAAGTTTTGGCTGGGCCTCCAGTTGTGGGGGTTGTAGCAGGAGAAAGGAGCTGGGGGTTAGGGTGGAGGTCCCAGATGCATTCCACACCAGGGACAGTGGACACCGTGGCCATGTGCAGCTCTGGAGATCCAGTACTTTGTTTGTTTGCTTATTTATTTATTTATTTATTTATTTATTATTGATTTTTACAGAGGGGAAAGGAGAGGGATAGTTAGAAACATTGATGAGAGAGAAACATGGATCAGGTGCCTCCTGCACACCCCCTACTGGGGATGTGCCCGCAACCAAGGTACATGCCCTTGACTGGAATTGAACTCGGGACCTTTAGTCCACAGGCCGCGGCTCTGTCCACTGAGCCAAACCAGTTAGGGCGAGATCCAGTACTTTTGATCTAAAAGGCAACTGACATATATCAGGGGTCCATTCTGTGCCAGGGAGTTCCTAGGCATGATGTCACTTGAAATTATTCCTTTCTACTTTATCTCTATGTTATAGATAAGCAAACTGAGGCTCAGCGAGGTTAAGAGCATTCTGCAAATCCCTTCTGAGCCAGGATTTAAACCCAGTCCATCTGCAGCGAACCCCATTTGTCTCTAATGTTGGGGAAGGTGGCTGCACCAGCCTCTGCTCCAGGAAAGGTTGGGAATGTGAGGGGGTCCGGGGGAGTGGAACCTGCTTCAGAGGACAGCCATGTAAGGCATGTAACTACTGTCACTGTCTTCTGCACCCAGACACCGTTTCCCAGCTTGAATGAGTCTTGTTTTCTTCACAGATCCCAGAAATCATCCATTTCTGCTGTGATTTCCTCATGTCCTGGGTGGATGAGGAGAACATCCTTGATGTCTACCGGCTGGCAGAGCTATTTGACTTGAACCATTTGACCAAGCAGCTGGACACCTACATCCTCAAAAACTTTGTGGCCTTCTCGAGGACTGACAAGTACCGCCAGCTTCCTCTGGAGAAGGTCTACTCCCTCCTCAGCAGCAACCGCCTGGAGGTCTCCTGCGAGACCGAGGTGTATGAGGGTGCCCTGCTCTACCATTACACCCTGGAGCAGGTGCAAGCAGACCAGATCTCATTGCAAGAGCCCCCCAAGCTCCTTGAGACAGTGCGGTTTCCCCTAATGGAACCCGAGGTCCTTCAGCGGCTGCATGACAAGCTGGACCCCAGCCCACTGAGGGACACAGTGGCCAATGCTCTCATGTACCACCAGAACGAGAGCCTGCAGCCCAGCCTACAGAGCCCACAGACAGAGCTGCGGTCAGACTTCCAGTGCGTTGTGGGCTTTGGGGGCATTCACTCCACACCATCCACTGTCCTCAGTGACCAGGCCAAGTACCTGAACCCCCTGCTGGGAGAGTGGAAGCACTTCACCGCCTCCCTGGCCCCCCGGATGTCCAACCAGGGCATCGCGGTGCTCAACAACTTTGTGTATCTGATTGGAGGGGACAACAATGTCCAGGGATTCCGCGCTGAGTCCCGATGCTGGAGGTAAGAAGGGACCCCTGGCCATATTTCTGTGTGTGATGCTGTAGTGTAGGGATCATGGGCTCAGAGGGCTGGTTAGGGAGGGGTTCTGCATGGGCACACCACCATGGACCAAGGTGATCAGCCTTTTATATTAATCTTGTGCTTGTTGGGGTGCCTGTTTTGTGGAACAAATTGCAGGTTAATTGGAGAATGTAGATGGTGGTGACATAAGAAGGGGACCTGGATTGCTTTCTTTCGCTCTTTGTCCCCTTCTCAGTAGCACACTCACCCTGGATCACACCCTGCTGTCTTGTGGGGGAGGAGGGGGGCTGAGTTGTCACTCTGCACTTGGCTTTGCGCAGGGGAGAGAAGTCCGTGGCAGGAAGGGTGGTTAGGCCTCAGAAGGAGGGAATTTAGGAGTTGGGAGCATGGACAGGCAGTTGCTTCTTCCATTTTGCCTTCTCTTGAATTTTGACACAACTCGTCCTAGCTTCCCTTTGTCTGCTTTGCTCTTCTGACCACAAGCCAGTAATGGATATAATGGATAATGACTTCCTATTGCTACTGCTCCCCTGAGTGTGCAGTCCTCAGCTCTAGGATGCAGGAAAGGCCAACAGGCACTACTGAGTTTCTTGCCAAATCCCCACCCTTCCTCTAGGGTCTACTCCGTCCTCAGCAGCAACTGCCTGGAGTCTCCTGCGAGACCGAGGTGTCTGAGGCAGTATATGCTGTCAGCAGAGTCGTCTCCAGAGAAGGAAGTTTTCTGAGGGGGGTTTTCTGGAGGACTGCCATGCTCTGTAGGAGGCTTTAGCTCTGTCAATCTATGAGGCTCATTCCACAGGGCCAAAAGGTTTTCAGGTCCCGCCCACTGTACTTTGGTTTGATTTCTTGGTATTTGACGCCTATGGAAAGTTTCCACCTGCACAGACTGAAAGATGGTACCACAGAGGGAGAGCAAGAGTTCCCACTGCTTCTTGCATCTTTGAGTTTGGTGCAGATCAAGTTCGTGTCCTTGATTTTATCTTCTGGGGTGAGGGTGGTGTGGGGTCTGGCCTGTCTATGCCTCTCAGAAGCATGGTGACCAGGACTGAGGTGGAAGTGACCATTCCTCAGCCACTTCTGATCTCCTGGGCTCAGGCAGGGATTACCTTTGTTAGCCTGATGAGACCCAAAGCCAGGAGGCAGTACTTGCAGTCACCCCAATGTCGTCCCCAGTGGGTGTGGCAGCACCAGGTTCAAGCCTCCCTCTAGCCACGCCTCGAAGTTTGTTTTTTAAGGCGCTCAGCTTCCCATTTGGAGAGCCAAGGTCAGATCTACCTACTGAGCTACCGCAGACCTGTAAAGCAGATGTCTCCAGAATGTCATGGTCTCCAGCCCTCAGCACATGGCAGGGTGGTTGTGTGCCTGCAGGGATGCTGCTAGCCCATAGTCTGGCCTGTTACATGCAGTTTCATAGAAGATTGGTCTAAATTCCCCTTTCTTGAACATGTGCTATGAGACCCAAGCTGGATTCTGGAAAATGCTAATATAAGCCCTGTGATTGATAACTACAGCCTCAAACTTCATGCAGGAAGTGGATCACTGCGACAGGTGCGGTTGTGAGACCTGCCTAATGGGAGCAGGCAACAATGAGAGCATCCGGCAAGGTGGTTGGGAGGGTCCTGGGTCTGTCATCTCTACAGAGCCAATGTTTCCTTAATCTCCCATGGATTCCCATATATATATATATTTAAATTGATTTCAGAGAGGAAGTGAGAGGGAGAAAAAGATAGAAACATCAATGATGAGAGAGAATCATTGATTGGCTGTCTCCTGCATGCCACATCCCTTCTGGGGATCGAGCCCTTGACCCAAATCGAACCTGGGACCCTTCAGTTCTCAGGCTAATGCTCTATCCACTGAGCCAAACCGGCTAGGACTCTCCCAGTGGATTCTTTTTTTTGCTTTTTTAATATATTTTATTTATTTTTTTACAGATAGGAAGGGAGAGGATAGAGAGTTAGAAACATCAGTGAGAAAGAAACATCGATCAGCTGCCTCCTGCACACACCCTACTGGGGATGTGCCCGCAACCAAGGTACATGCCCTTGACCGGTATCAAACCTGGGACCCTTCAGTCCTCAGGCCGATGCTCTATCCATTGAGCCAACCCAGTTAGGGCTGCTAGATGGAAGATGGATTTTTTAAAAAATATATATATATATTTTGTTGATTTTTTACAGAGAGGAAGGGAGAGAGATAGAGAGCTACGATGAGAGAGAAACATTGACCAGCTGCCTCCTGCACACCCCTCACCGGGGATGTGCCCGCAACCAATGTCCATGCCCCTGACTGGAATCGAACCTGGGACCTTTCAGTCCGCAGACCGACGCTCTACCACTGAGCCAAACCGGTTTTGGCGGAAGATGGATTTTGATTTGATCTAAGAGTTTGGTTCTCTCCCCTTAACCCTTCCATTATTTCACCAGCCTTTGAACCTATAGACTTTCAGAATATAAGAACACAAGATTTTGCAGTAAATTAGGGTTTGCACATTAAGGAGCTAGGGACTTACCAGATTATATTTTAAAGCATTGGTACAGAAACTATATAAAAAGTTACCTCTTTTGCCCTATGCCATTTGGCTCAGTGGATAGAGTGTCAGCCTGTGGACTCAAGGGTCCCAGGTTTGATTCAGGTCAGGGGCATGTACCTTGGTTGTGGGTGCATTCCCAGTGGGGGTATGCAGGAGGCAGCTGATTGATGTTTCTCTCTCATCAATGTTTCTGGCTCTCTTTCCTTCTCCATTCTTCTCTCTAAAAAATTCAATAAAAAAAATATTTTTTAAAAAGTTACCTCTTTTGGAGCAAATTGTATTTGCCTCCAAGATACCACTGTTTCTTTCTTTGATTGCATCTTTAGTATCTACTTTCTATGTTTGCACCTTTTTTATAGCTCTGGCCTTTTGAAAACTAACTACCTGCCTTACCTGGTAGTAGCTGGTCTCATGTTGCCACATGTTCTGACCCTACTTAGAGTAATAACTTTTTCCCCCTTAGGCATTCCCATGACTTATAGTATATTTCAAATAATGTTATAATTGTAATGAACTTCATTACTAGTTATGAGAATGCTGGAGTCATAGAAATTCCGAAGAAATAGTCTACTAAATTTAACAAGAGCCCAGAACATATTTGTACCAACTCTAGATTTCACTTCTGAGTTTGCAATTGGAAGATCCACAATCTGCATTAAAATGATTAAAAACTGATCATATCCTTATATGCAATAATAAAGCTTACTTTTTATTAGAAAAAGAATATTACTTGGGGATTTATTCTAACAAAGTGGAAAATTAATCCATTAAAGAGAAAAATGTGGAATTTAGGACACAGTCGGGAGATAAGAAATCAGTGGAACTGTGGTTCTCATTAAGTTTAGTAGACTTTTTCTTTGGTGCCTTTAAATTATTGGGGTGTGTGTGTGTGTGTGTGTCCTTAAATCTGAAGCCACAAAGCCAAGTGAACTCTGGAAGCTGTCAGGGCAGGAGACCAGAAGGAATAAGCGGAAGCATCTAGAGCAGTGGTTCTCAACCTTTCTAATGCCGCATGCGACTTTTTAACACAGTTCCTCATGCTGTGGTGACCCCCAACCATAAAATTATTTTCGTTGCTACTTCATAACTGTAATTTTGCTACTGTTAATGAATCGTAATGTAAATATCTGTGTTTTCTGATGGTCTTAGGCTACCCTGCTAGCGGTTCTCAACCTGTGGGATCACTGCTGTAGAGCCTAATTAGCAAAATTACAGTTATGAAGTAGCAACGAAAATAATTTTATGGTCAGGGGTCACCACAACATGAGGAACTGTGTTAAAGGGTAGTGGCATTAAAAAGGTTGAGAATCACTGATCTAGAGGGTATTGTGTCACTCTAGTGGAAGATGCTGACTTATGCTTGGCTCAGAATAGGGACGAAGGGGATGTGAGGGCGATCTGGCTGTGACATCTGTCACCTTATTAATCGCTAGGATTGACTTGGCTGATCTGGCTGGTGTCTCCTTCCTCCCTCAATGCTCTATGTGCATCCCTCTGGAAGCTATGCCTTCAGTTGAAGAGGAAAAGTAAATAAATATTTTTAAATAGGGAAAAGAGACATGTACGTGAATGAGTGTTATGCACAGGAAAGGCCGTAGAAGGCACCATCCTAGCTGGTTAATGGCCTTTGAATGGTGCACTCTGGACTGAACTGGCTATCTGTTCCCAGCCTCACCTTCACCTGGCTGTGCCTCTGGTCATTCAGGTCTCAAATGTCACCTTCTCAGGAGGCCCTTCATTTCTGTGAGAGCTTTGCTCTCCCCAGACCTTACTGCCCGGTGGATCACTTTCCTTACAACATCATCATCATCATCATCATTATATTTGTGGTACCTGCATTATACTGAGCACTTGTTCACTCTGTTCTCTTTAGCTTGTTTTCCAATTCTGATAGAAAGCAGGGGCCTTGTCTTGAGTTTCCCTCTGGATCCCCAGCACTGAGCAACGTCTGATCCATGTTGGGTGGCCAGTACATATCTGTAGAGTGAAGGAATGATTTCACTGCTAGTAATTTTACTCCTTCATTAATTTATTAAGCAGACAGTTTATTAAGCATGATGTACCTTGATCAGGTGCTATGCTGATCAGGTGCTACGAGGTTTAGAAATACAGATGTGACCTTGGTCCTTTACAAACTTCCCTCAGGTTAACAAGGATCCTTTTTATGTATGTTGTCCTTTCCGATCCTTCATGATAGCTTTTCTAGGCAGATGGCATCACCTTATTGGACAGGCGCAGAGACTGAGTGAATGTCCAGATGCACCCAAGGAAATGGGCAGAACTGGGATTCAGGCCTGCGTCTGTGTGTGTCCCAGGTGCATGTTCTGTCTCTTGTAGCCCTTACTCCTGAGACAGCTTGTTTCATGAAATTCCTGGGTGGAGGGTAGGAAGAATCAGCTGCAGGATGTGCCCAACTTGTGCTTTGGGGCAAAGGATGCATCTGATTTCCTCACCAAATAGCATATGACACAGGCCAAAGAGAACTCATTCATTCTCTTCCGAACTACTTGAAGTTTGACCTATTCTCTTTGGAGTTTGTCTTCCTGTGTAGAAATAAAACACTTACCTGAAAGGTGCTATGTCTATGCATTGGCCATTGAGCAAGGAGGCACCAGATGTAGGAGCTCCAGTGCAGACCCTGGGTGGATGGATGCCCAGGAAAAGGGCCAGATGCTGGTCAGGGAAAGAGTGGGCTTTGGGCCTCAGGCTCACAGGGCCCTGGGTCCTCAAGGCTTTGTGATCATCTGTATTCAATCAAACAACACACCATATAGGCCCTGCAGAGCACCAGGCCTGGGGCACAGACAGAAGGGGTAGAGGCAATAGGAGGCTCCCTGGAAGTGGGGCAAGCCTGGGGGCTGGAAAGTATGGACTAGGGCTTTGAAGGGCCTGAGCTACAGTATTAGGATTTTGGAGTGTGACCTGGAACTTTGCTGGTGTGGTAGAGTCCATGGATAGAGGGAGCATGGGGTTCCATTTAGGACAGGTGAGTAGTCAGCTGGAGATGGGTGGGAGGCAGGTGCAGTGCAAGGACTATAGCTAGTTGGTCTGGAGTGTCTGAGAACACCTGGGTTGAGAATTCAAAGCCCTTTGAAGGCAGAAGAGGGGTAGGGTGGGCTTTGCCAGGAGTGCAGGATGACGCTGCGTGGGGATTAGACTTTTTTTTTTTTTATAAAGGCTGATGAGAAGGAAGGAGCGTGAAGGGCTGTGACTTGGGGACAACTGCATCTCCAGTGAAAAGGGAGTGAAAGTGGCCTCCATGTCAGGGGAGCAGCTTATGGCAACGGTTAACCGCTCACATGGTGCTGCGGCTCAGCAGTGACTCAGTAGCGGTCAGCTTTTCTCCCAGTTGGTCCAGCAGTGTTCCTGCCGGCCAGGCTGACTCCTCCAGCGTCATGGGGACGCCTGGCATCCCAGAGGACCCCACCCTCTTGATACTCACAGTCCGGTGTGGGAGATAGCACCTTGACTCCCACAGAGAGGGAGACCCGGAGAAGTGGAGAGGGCACCCGGCTGGGGAGGTCGGGAAGCATGAGGCGCATGAAGAGCTGAAGAGGTGGGCTGTGATGAGCACGGGTGGGCACTGTGCCCATGGCAGGCTCGAGCAGACCACCCCGAGGGAGTGTTGGTGTAGCTAGAGGCTTGGAGGCTATTTTGTGTCCGTCCACAGCTCATGGTCATCCTGAATGAATGGGGGCAGGGCTGTGGGGGCCGTGAGGTGAGATGGAGGTGGCTGACAGAACAGCCCTCGGTCAGTCTGGGGTGGGTAGTAGAGTGGGCTAAAAACCATGCCAGAGGCTACACTGGAAGGGACCAGCTTTGTGGGCAGAAACCCAGGAGGCTTCTGGCCACACCTCCCAGGTGTGTATCAGCCTGCTGCCATGGCTGTGAGTGGGTGTGTGCTAGTGTGTGGAAGCAGATGATGGGAGGGTTCATGAGACATGGGCAGAACAGGAGGTGCTGTCTCGCCTGTCAGTGATATGCTGTCCTCATGTCCCCTCAAAAGGTATGACCCGCGGCACAACCGCTGGTTCCAGATCCAGTCCCTGCAGCAGGAGCACGCCGACCTGTGTGTGTGTGTCGTGGGCGGGTACATCTACGCAGTGGCGGGCCGTGACTACCACACTGACCTGAATGCTGTGGAGCGCTATGACCCTACCACCAACACCTGGGCCTATGTGGCCCCGCTCAAGAGGGAGGTAAAGAAGCCCTTCCAAGAGGGGTTTTTCCCACCCGCTCTCCTTTCTGGGGTGTGTAGAATGAGCCAAAGACCCAGCCAGGGAATCAGGGCCAGTGAGCTGAGCCCACATCCCTCCAGAGACCCTGCCCTGAGAGCAGGAGGGGGACCGCTGAGGTTCTGCCCACTACCTGGGGAGAGCTGATGAAGCATCAAACCGCATTCCCCAGAATTCCTCCCCTTCTTGTCTTCCACCATGGCTCTGGAAGCTACTTTAATTCTGGAGTTCAAATGTAGAAACCTTCCCCTCATCTGTCCTTGAGCACAGCTGAGAGGAGCTAGGATGTGTCCAAAGATGGAAGACAAGAGATGAAGGCTCAGAAGCCTCACACTTCTCCCCTAAGGTTCCCTTGGAGGGTGGGGCCTTTAAAACGCCAAAAACGCATGAGAATTTTTATTTTTTCAAGGTTTTTTTGTTTTTGTTTGTTTGTTTTTAGATCATGTGCCTCCTACACAGAACCTTGGTTTGTTCCAATTTGGAGATGTTTACTTTAGGGAGGTCCCTCTTTTGTTCTATGATTGTGAGGTACTTGGAGCCTGTCCCCAAAACCAGACATGAGGTCCCAGGGCAAGGAGGAGGCTAGCTGATACCCCATGTCCCAGGTTTCAGCCTCTGAGAGCAGGGTATGCACCCTGTTGGTGCTGGCATTGTAATTTTCAGAACATCTGTTACACACCTTTGGGGATCCCTGAGCTCCTCAGAAGCAGGAGGTGGCATGGGGGGTGAGCGAGGCTCTGCCTTGGGCTCTACTGAACTAGCTCTGGGACCTTAGCAGAAACGAGCTCCTGCCTTTCTGAACCTCTTTCCACACATCCCCTCTTTATCTCTCACCCTTAGATTTTGACTCTTGGGAGCTAGGGGACTCCCTGATGAGTCTTGCTCCTCTCCAAGGTCAGGGTCTCCTCCCATGATTTCTTTCAGGCACGGAAAGCTGGCATGCTCTTTGCTCCTCAGCTTTTTTTGGGAAGGGAGCCCCTCTAGAAGCATACTCTCTACCCCTAATCTGGAGAAAGGAGCATATTTTGCTTGGAAAATGTCAGGACTCCTTGACACCTGGGAGATGAGGATGAACTGAATTCCTCTCTGCCAGGGTGCTAGATGGGGGAGGGGTCTGAGGGATCTTTGTTTGGGAAGCTGCCGTTCTCAGTGTGGCCACAGAGGGGCAGGCTTATCCTTTAGTCCATCCATCGCTAACCTGTGGGACGTCGCAGACCACCAGTTTAGTTAACGTCTTCCTGACTGCCAATGTTCCTTACTTCATACATTCATTTATTCAGCAACTATTTATTAAGCACCCTTTTTGTATATTTCTTTTTCACTTACCCTTTTTCTAATACCTGGGGATGCATTGAGGACAAGAAATGACAAAGGTTCCCTCATGGTCTTTATAGCCTACAAATCTGTAAAGTAATTGCCAATTGTGGTAAGTGTGATGAGGAAATTAAGAGGAGGTTGAGCTAAACAGAGCTGGGGTGGGGAGTTGGTGGTGGGGGGGCTTTGACAGGACAGATCTAGATAGACTATTTGGGGAAGGTTCATTTGAGGATGTGTCAGACTAAGGGAGGAAGGACCTTGTAGGCCAGGAGGGGACTTCATCGTTTATTCTGAGAAAGGGAAAGTGCTTGTGAAGAGAAGAGGATTTAGAGGAGTGGGGAACAAGGACAGAAGTTCTGTGCGAGGGTGGAGGCTATTGGAGAAGGAAGAAAATGGATGGATTTGAGCTATAGTTTGGAGGTAAACTGACAAGGCTGTTGGAAACTATTAAGCAACACAAAGATTTATTGTACCTAGCTACAGTTGTTTTACCAGGAAGTTTTGTGGCACTAAGAGCATCCATGAGAAGGGTGTGTGTGTCTCAAATCAATAATCTAACTCCTACCTCAAAGACCTGAAAAAAGAAGAGCTAAGTATATCCAAATCAAACAGAAGAGGGAAAGTAATAAAAAGAGCAGAGACCAAGGAAATTAAAAGCAGATAAAAGGTAGGGAAAATCAACCAAAGAACTGTGTTTTTCTTTCCCCACAAGATCAATAAAATTGACAAACTTCAATCAAGACTGACCCCAAAAAAAAAGAGAGAGAGAGAAGACAGAATTTAAAATATTAAGGATGAAATTGGACTTTCCTGTAAATCCTGTAGACGTCAAAAGAGAATAATACAAACAACTCTACACATGTAAATTTGACAACTTAGATGACATGGGCCAATTCCTCAAAAAAAACTACAATCTCGCCAAAACCGGTTTGGCTCAGTGGATAGAGCGTCAGCCTGTGGACTGAGGGGTCCCAGGTTCGATTCCGGTCAAGGGCATGTACTTGGTTGCGGGCACATCCCCATTGGGGGGTGTGCAAGAGACAGCTGATGGATGTTTCTCTCTCATCAATGTTTCTAACTCTCTATCCCTCTCCTCTCTCTTCCTCTCTCTCTATAAAAAATCAATAAAATATATTTAAAAAAAAACAAAAAACTACAATCTCCACAACTTGCTCAGCATAAAACAGATAAATGGAATAGCTCTATACCTATTGAGGAATGTGTAGGTGCAGGTGATTTCACTGAAAAATTCTTTTTATATATATTTTTTTTTATTGATTTTTTTACAGAGAGGAAGGGAGAAGGATAGAGAGCTAGAAACATGGATCAACTGCCTCTTGCACACCCCCTACATGCAACTAATGTACATGCCCTTGACTGGAATTGAACCTAGGACCTTTCAGTCTGCAGGCCGATGCTCTGTTCACTAAGCTAGACGGGTTTCGGCTCCCTGGAGAATTCTTATTCTCACAAACATTTAAAGAAAAGTTGGCACCAGTTCTGTGTGACTTTCCCCCCAGAAAAGAGGAGGAGGGAATTCATCTTATAAAGTTAATATTACACTGATAATCAAATTCATCTTATAAAATTAATATTACCCTGATACCCAAACTGTCAAAAACAGTACCAAAAAGGGAAGTGTCAGGCAGTTGAAGGGTAGGAGCAGCCTTGGCAAAGGCCACTGGCTGCCCTCCCTCACTGCTCTCTTGCCCCTCCCCATCTGCCCCTGTTCTCTTGGTGGTCCGTGTAGGTGTATGCTCATGCTGGCGCCACCCTGGAGGGGAAGATGTACATTACCTGCGGCCGCAGAGGGGAGGACTACCTAAGGGAGACACACTGCTACGACCCAGACAGCAACACCTGGCAAGCTCTGGCCGATGGGCCTGTGCGGAGGGCCTGGCACGGCATGGCCACCCTCCTGGACAAGCTGTATGTGATCGGGGGCAGCAACAATGATATTGGCTCCAGGAGGGATGTGCACCAGGTAAGTGCGGCTGGGCTGCCTTACACACCGTTGTTCTGCCCCTCCCTATGGTTATGGATGAAAAATTATTTGTGACATGTGCCTCCTTTTCATTTATTTGTATTTTTAGTGATTTCAGAGAGGAAGAGAGAAATGATGAGAATCATTGATCGGCTGCCTCCTGCAAGACCCCTACTGAGCATATGCCCTTGACCAGAATTGAATCCGGGACCCTTCAGTTCACAGACTGATGTTCTATCCACTGAGCCAAACAAGCTAGGGCTGTTTTACTTATTTATTTATTTTATATTTTATTGATATTTTACAGAGAGGAAGGGAGAGGAATAGAGAGATAGAAACATCGATGAGAGAGAAACATCGACTAGCCGCCTCCTGCACACCCCATACCAATGCCCGCAACTAATGTACATGCCCTTGACCGGAATCGAACCTGGGACCTTCCAATCCACAGACCGACACTCTATCCATTGAGCCAAACCAGTTTCGGCTACTTACTTATTTTTTAAAGCCGTTTCAGGTGCTAGTAAAAAAAAAATTTAATGATTTTATTTTGCAGTTTGGTTCACAGCAAAATTGAACAGAAACTAGATAGAGCCCAGGATTTTTGAAAGTATAAAAATACTTCGTATGATATGTCAGTATACATTTGTCCAGACCCATAGAATGTACATCCCCAAGAGTGAGCCCTAACTATGGATTTTGGGTGATTACATGTCAGTATAAATTTATCAATTATAACAAATGCCCCACTCTTGTAGGGGATGTCGACAGAGTGTGTGTGTTTGAATGGGGGTATATGGAAAATCTCTGTACTTTCTGTTAATTAAAAAAAAAAAAATTTTTTTAGAGTAGTTTTAGGTTTACTACAAAATTAAGTAGGTATAGACCTGACCAGTTTGGCTCAGTGGATAGAGCGTCAGCCTGCGGACTGAAAGGTCCCAGGTTCAATTCCAGTCAAGGGCGTGTACCTTGGTTGTGGGCACATTCCCAGTGCATGGTGTGCAGGAGGCAGCTGATCGATGTTTCTCATTGATGCTTCTAGCTCTCTATCCCTCTCCCTTCCTCTCTGTAAAAAAAAAAAAAAAAAAAAAAGAAGAAAGAAAGAAAGAAAGAAAAGAAAAAAAGAAGGTATAGAGATTTCCTGTATATGCTCTGCTCCCACACATGCACAGCTCCCCTCAGTATCAACGGCCCCATCATGTGACACATTTGTTACAATTAAAGAATCCACAGTTTACATCAGGGTTCACCCTTGGTGCACATTCTGTGGGTTTGGACAAATGTCTACTGACATGTGTCTACCATTATAATTATATGGAATAGTTTCACTTATTTTTATTATTATTAAAAACCTTAATTATAAAGTTAATATAACCACATTGCAGAACCTTTAAATAATGGAGAAGGGTAAAGAAAAACATGCATAATCCAGTCCTGTGCCACTGTTTTTTTGTCCTCCTACCTATGCATGGTTTCCACCCAGTTATAGTTAAAGAATCTCCCCTTCTGCTCTGGCTGAAGTTCATGGAGGGTGTCTTCCAGTTAATATTTGATTTCCATAGCCGCTACCTACCCCTACCTCACTGCTGTGTAGAATTCTCTCAGACTAGTGTATCATGTGGGTTGGTCTAAGCTTTAACTGTTCCAATAACATCATAAGTAACATTTGCTTTATAGAGCTTTTCCGGTATATTGGGTTATTTCCTAAGGCTAGAGCAATGCTTCTCAAAGTATAGTTCCCAGACCAGTAGCATTCACATTATATTAGAATGCACTAGAAATGCAAATTCTCAGGCCCAACCCAAGATGCACTGAGGAAGCTCTGGGGGTGGGCTCAGCAATCTCTTTTTAAACAACCTCTTTCCTCCAGTATTGAGACCAACTGGATTCTAGTGTATTTGTTTTCTATTGCTGCCATGACAGTTCACTACAAATGTCACAACTTAAAGCAACATGCCTGTATTCCATATCCTTGTTTGCTCAGGATTTGGGCAGATTCAGTTCTTTATGGTTGTAGGACTGAGGTCCCTGTTTCCTTTCGGGATTTCAGCTAAAGGCCCTTTATGGCTTCTAGAGACTTCTGCATTCCCTGGCTTGGGGCCACTTCATCTTCAAAGCCAACAAGGGCAGGTCGTCCTTCTCATCTCTCCTGTCACACCTTCCCTTCCACTTTCAAGGGCTTGTGAAACTAAGTGGTTCCACCAGGATAACCTCCCTTATCCATGTTCACACCCTTAATCACATCTGCAGAGTCCCTTCTGCTATGTTCAGTAACACAAGTTCTAGAAATGAGGACATGGCTTTTGGAGGGCCAGTATTCTGCATATCCTAGCTGGAGATCCAAAGCTGATTATTAAGTCAAAAAGGTAAGATTTGTATGGCTCTTAGTACATATTGCCAAATTGCTATTTCCCTGGCTTTGTCAGACCAATGCCTAGCAGTATAGTATCAGTACATCTTCACCAGCATTTGGTTTTATGGGTTTTTGTTATGGTTGCTGATTAACAGTTGACAATTTTTCCTGACCATTTATTTTACATTTTAAAAATATTTTATTGATTTTTTTTTACAGAGAGGAAGGGAGAAGGGTAGAGAGCTAGAAACATCGATCAGCTGCCTCCTGCACACCCCTCATGGGATGTGACCACAACCAAGGTACATGCCCTTGACCAGAATCGAACCTGGGACTCCTCGGTCCACAGGTCGATGCTCTATCCACTGACAGCCAGGGCTGTTTTACATTTTTTTTTAAATATATTTTTATTGATTTTTTACAGAGATAAAGGGAGAGGAATAGAAAGTTAGAAACGTCGATGAGAGAGAAACATCGATTAGCTGCCTCCTGCACACCCCCCACCGGGGATGTGCCTGCAACAAAGGCACATGCCCTTGACTGGAATCGAACTCAGGACCCTTCAATCCGCAGGCCGACGTTCTATCCACTGAGCCAAATCGGTTTTGGCTATTTTACATTTTTAAAAAACATATTTTTATTGATTTCAGAGAGGAAGGAAGAGGGAGAAAGAGACAGATACATCAATGCTGAGAGAGAATTACTGATCGGCTGCCTCCTGCATGCCCCACCCTGGGGATCGAGCTTGCAACCCCGGGCATATGCCCTGACTGAGAATTGAACCCTGACCTCCTGGTTCATGGGTTGATGCTTAACCACTGAGCCACGCCAACCAGGCTTTTTGCATTTTTTTAGTTACTAGTAGGTTGAACATTTTTCCATGTATTTGTTTATTGTTTGGGGCATTTTGAGAAAAAAGAACATTGAGGGTCGTTAGCAGTAGTTATTTCCATATTTTATTTGGACTTCCACCTGGTGCGGGGTGCTGTCGGGGGTGTGGGGTGAGGGGTGGGAGTAAAGATATCACATGGGACCTCAGTCATCTTCAGTCTTATGGAGGGGAGAGAACCAGTACCACCAGACCATGGAAATAACAGCCACCAACTGAAACAGCCATCTCCACAGGCTGACTGATGGCCTGGAGATGGGACAGAGTGTCAGTCTGGCCCTTGGACAGGATGTTTTAACACTGGCCCTGACCCTTCCTGCACAGCTCTGCATGTCCCTCACCTTTGGTTCGAATCCAGGGCTTGGCTGAGAGTGCTGTCCTGCCCAGCTGGTCTAGGCCAGGCTGGCAGCCCCGTCCCAGCCGGTGCCCCGGCTTTACTCCGGCCTTGACTTTGCAGGTGGCCTGCTACAGCTGCACATCCGGGCAGTGGTCATCTGTCTGCCCACTGCCAGTGGGGCATGGTGAGCCTGGCATTGCTGTGCTGGACAACAGGATCTATGTGCTGGGCGGCCGCTCACACAACCGCAACAGCCGCACGGGCTACGTGCATATCTACGACGTGGAGAAGGACTGCTGGGAGGAGGGGCCCCAGCTGGACAACTCCATCTCGGGCCTGGCGGCCTGTGTGCTCACCCTGCCCCGCTCCCTGCTCCTGGAGCCGTCCCACGGGACCCCTGACCGCCAGGCCGACCCGGACTTCGCCTCGGAGGCGATGAGTGTATCTGACTGGGAGGAGTTTGACAACTCCAGCGAAGATTAGGGCTCTGGGGCTGGTGTCAGCAGGAAGGGAAGGGTGGCAGGAGGGCTGAGGGCCGCCCAGGCCAGAGCACTTTACCCCAGGGCATTGAGGCCCTTCTGCACCCTGCACCCCCAGCCAGCTGGCTCTTGCCACCCTCCCTTCACACCAGCCTATCTGCCTGCTTGCAGCAGGTCTTTGTGGGACTCTGTAGATCCTGGCTGTGGATCACCATGCAGGGAGAAGTGTCCGAGAAGCTCTGGTCCCCTGATGGGGTTTACCAGGCCTGCTGCTCCTCCGTTCCCACAGGGTGTGCCATCACCAGCTGTCTGGGCCTCCCTGGTTCTGATCCCTGCTGGGCTGAGAAGGTGTCCGCCAAAGGGATCTGTGCCCTGGCATCCAGTGAGGCAGCTGAGGTATATTGAGTCCCTTCTGTGGGCAGGGGTAGAGTAGGCCCCTCACCTACCCAGCAGCCGGGAGAGCAATTGAGAGCTCCCATGGACTGGAGAGGGAGCAGAGATGCATAAGGTTGCTTGAGACTGGTTCTAGTGATAAGAAGATCCCCTACACCTGGGCTTTTCTGACCCCATGTTGTTGATAAATGAAATAAATCGTCTTGGAAAGGGTATGACTTGTTCTTACAGCCATGGCCTCAATTTCTTTCACAACCTGTCCGAGGCTGCAGCACTGGGAAGCAGAGGTTCCCTCTGGGGTGAAAGTTACTGCTGGGAATGCCGCTCTGGGGTGGGCTTTGGCGGTGGGAGGCCAAAATCCTGTCTCAAAGGCGAGAGCACAGTACACTCACCAGCAGAAGGTGCTGCCTAGAAACCCGCCTCGACCGTGCAGGTGCTCACCTGGTCTGCTGGAGTGCCTTCTCTGAGGAGGCGCTCTTTGGGCAGTTGGCAATACTTGGGACCCAAATAAAGCTCATCCTGAGGTTCAGGCAGGGGCTCCAGCGCCAGGGAAGGGAGGCCCTGTTAGGATGGGCTCCTTCCCACTTCCTGGGTCCCAGAGTGTGGCAGAAGTGGGAAGCTGCACTTCTACAGGTTTGCCAGGTGAGCTAGCACAGCGGCTCCCTGGTGCAGTGGATGGACCTTTCTGGGCCACCAGCTTTGCCTCTGCTCATCAGAGCTTCCACCTGAACAGCCTCCTGCTTGTCGCAGGTTCTGCACCAGCAAACCCGCACTGCCCTGCGGAATCTGTGGCTTCCGAAGGCTCTATCCTCTCAGAGACCACTGAGCCTTCTGTGGCTTGCTTAGAGCCTGTTGCGACTAGCACCATGTCATGGATGGGAGGGGAGCAGAGAGGCAGAGTGAGCTACTTAATGGGAGGAAGGCATGTGGAGAGGAACAGGAAATCAGTTGCTTTGGGTTCTCCTTTTTGATTCTTTAAGGACTTTGGGGCGTGGGGGTTGCTGCCTGCTCCACAGGGCCATGCAAGTGACCTTCCTTGGTCTCCTGGGGGCTGGGTACTCCTGAGGAAATATGCCCCACTCCCTAACCCCATGTGACATCATACACCCCCACTTCAGGGTGGCAAGCTCAGTGTGACCCTGGTAGGTCACATCCAATGGGACAGACTGGCCACATTCTCCAGTGTCTTCTCCCCTGGTCCTGAGGGTGAATATGAGAACATGAGATCAGAGGAAGGACCCAGCACATCCTTTCTGCCTCCACCTTACAGGCCAGGCTAGCGGTTTCTGCAGACCCCAGAGGTTTCTGGGAAGGAGAGCTTTTCCCACCTGTTATCTTCAGTATGTCCCAAGCTTGGTGCTATCTCCCCACCCAGAGCCACAAGGCCTGGCCATAACTTTACAAGAGATCTCTGGTCTCAGGGGAGGTGAGGGGAGTCTTTGATGCTGTGAGCATGGGCTGGGGTAAGGGATCCTGAAAGCTGGGCAGCAGCCTGGCCCTGCCACTTAGCCATGGGGCCCACCCTGGCATTTGTGGCAACACCTCCCCCACCTCCTGCCCATGGGTCTCAGCAGCCCAGGCTCACGGGCCCTACATTCATGCCTTCGTTTGGTTTCTTGCTCATCCCTTTCTGCCTATAAAATCCTCACCCTTCAAAGCTGGCCACCTTCGGGAAGCCATCCTGGCCAGAACAGGTCAGCTTGGGCTCTAGCTGCCCACAGTTTGCCCATGTGATGGTCTGTGGGTACCAGGGTACCACAACTTTCTCATCCTGGCATTCACCTGCTACCAGGCCAGGCACATGGACCATCATTCATTCCACCCACACTTCTCAGTCTCAGATGGCTGTGTGGTGGTGTCCAGGACAGATACGGACCCTGCCTTCAACACCAGATTTTGCCGCCACGGCACACGCCTTGGGGGCTGTGGGTCTGAATGAGACAAGGCTGGGATGGTCCGTGTCCTGCAGGCAGCAGTGGGCAGCCAGATAGGAGATTAGGAAAACTACATGGCTGGTATATAGGTGGGTGAGGAGAGATCTGAGACATTCAGGAGTGGAGGCATTGTCCAGTGGTGGTCTTCACAGGTGGGAATTGGGCGGCGAGGAGCAGTTGTGGGGGAAGGGAAAGAAGGTGATGGAGTCTGAGGTGCCTGTTCGTGACTTCCATCCAGCTGGGGCGAGTGCTTCCAGCCCTGGGGTCTGTGCCTCTAAAGCAGGGAAGGGGGCGGGGCTGCCACAGGCTGCAGGAGGCGTCACTAACACCACACACACCTCTGCTGGCTCTATTGGTGGCAGCCAATGGGGATCTCCCTGGGAGGGGCCCTGGTACTGGGAGGACACTGCTGAGGTGAGGGTCATGTCCAGGAGGGACTGCCCAGAACTGGTTTGGCCGGTGTACTTGTCTCCCAAGAAGTGTTTGCATTTGTGATCGCAGTGGACTTCCCTTTCCAGTCCACCTGGCTGTTCCCAGCATAACCGAGTGAGGGGCCCGAACCTCAGAAGCCCCCTCCCCTGCTGCTTTCCATTCTGCTCTCTGCCAGCCTGTCCCAGACAGGCCCCTGGCTCAACCAGCCTGGTGTGTCCTCGGGCTTGGGCCTTTCGGTTGCCTCCTCCTCCAGTCCCACCTGCCACCTTGACAGGCCTCCACATACATAGCTAAGGAAAGACACCAACCCTCCCTCAGGGGCCTGCATCAGCCTGCTTCCCAAGAGAAGGCAGCTCTCTCCCTGCTAACTCCTAAGTCCTCAAAATACATGATTACCTTTTTAAAAAAATATATATATTTTATTGATTTTCCACAGAAAGGGAGAGGGATAGAGAGCTAGAAATGTCAATGAGAGAGAAACATTGACCAGCTGCCTCCTGCACACCCTCTACCGGGGATGTGCCCACAACCAAGGTACATGCCCTTGACGGAATCGAACCTGGGACCTTTCAGTCCGCAGGCCAACGCTCTATCCACTGAGCCAAACTGGTTTCAGCACACATGATCACCTTTACTGGGACCTGGCTGCTCCCCTTGTTCCATCCCCAGACCTGCCTGCCTACCCTGCTCTATGGGCCCTGGGCATGGACCTGTCATCCCCCAAAGCGCCAGGCACCCCTCTACTTCCCAGACCCAGTTTCTCTTCCTTGCAGTCACCCTAGGCCCTGTTCCTCTTTTTTTTAATTTCTTTATTGATTATAGTATCACATAATTGTCCTCATCCCCCCATTCTCATCCCAAACCCCTCCCCAACGTATGCTCCCACCCCCCTGTTGTCTATGACCACTGGTTAGGCTTATATGCATGCACACAAATCCTTTGGTTGATCTCTTCCTCTTTACCCCTCCCTCTCCTACCTTCCCTCTGAGGTTGGACATCTGATCAATGCTTCCCTGTCTCTGGGTCTGTTTATGTTGTTCATTATTTCCTCTAGATGCTTGAGATCATGGGATCCAAGAAATACCCTTATAAAAATGGAAAATGAGACAAGCCATAATGGTTAAGCTGAGAGGCAAATGAATCAGTCTGTAGTGAGTTCCTTTCTGGCCCTGTTCCCCTTAATCTTGTTCCCCTTCTTCCTTCCTTGCTGCCCCTGCTCTGCTCTGTGCTGTCACCCCTGCTCTCCTGATGCAGGAGTCCTCTCCAGCCGTGGCCACCCCTGCACTTTTCCCTCTGATCCAGCAGCCTTCTCAAGCAGCATCATCCTCCCAGGTTCCCTAGACCCTTTCAGCCCATGACAAGGATTGCAGGGTCTCTGTCCCGGAGCCCTTCCACCTGCTTCCTCTGCCTTTCCCCCACATTCTGCTGGAGCCCATGGCTGGGCCATTCTATCTCCCTGCCGTCTCTCCAATTCACCCCTACGAGAACGTCCAGCCCCACCTCTACCCCCACCCCAGGCCTCTGGTCCAGACCAAGTCTATCCACAGGCCTCCAGCATCCTGCTCCGTCCACTGCAGGTTTTGCATCGAGTGTGCAGAAGAAGCTGACCACCCAGCTGGACACCCCAGGGCTGGGGAAGTGAGGGGGGCAGTGTAGCAGAAGCGGGCTTGCAGCCTTGACCCGGGCTGTCTGTGGGACACCTCCCATTCGAGACGCTGGGGACAAGGGGCACTTCGGTGCTGCGTCGCGCTCTTGTCCCCCAGCTCCCTTCCTGCCCCGGGCCGGCCGCGCAGTCTTCTCAAGGTCTGGGGAGGAAAGGGAAATAACGGGGCGACCAAAGGCTCCTCGGGTGTGCCCCCGTGCCCCCTCCTCCCCCCACCGACGCTCGGCTGGCCTCCAAGTTCGCCCCAAGTTTGAGAGCGGCCGCGTGGGGGCGGGGGCCGCGCGCAGGGGCGGGGGCGCGGCCGGAGGGTGGGGTCTGGCGCGCGGGGCGGGCGCTGCCGCCTGGCCGGCCGCGGCTGGCCCGGGATCAGGGAGCCGATGTGGAATTTCCTGCCCGGCCCGGCGCCCCTCCTGCCGCCCCCCGCCCGGCCACGCACTCCGCTTCCGGCCGCTCTCGCTGCGGCCGCACCCGCGCCCGCGCCCGCCCCGCGCCTGCCCCGCGCCGCATGGAGGGCGCAGGGTCCCGGGGGGCCGGGCCGGCGCGGCGCCGGGGAGCCGGGGGGCCGCTGCCGCCGCCGCTGCTGCCGCTGCTGCTGCTGCTCTGGCTGCTGCCCGGCCCCGCGGCGCCCGAGGAGCTGAACCCGCGCGGCCGCAACGTGTGCCGTGCGCCCGGGTAGGAGCCGGCCTGGCGGGGGAGGGAGGCCGCGGAGGACGCGCGGGGCCGCGGAGAGGGGCTGCCCGGCCTGGGGGAGGGTGGCATCCGGGACCTCCCTGCGCCGGCCCCTCCGGCCAGCCACCCTCGCCGACGCCGGCTCCGCTCCAGGCCGAGCCTGGGCGCCGCGCCACGACGGAGCATCCGAGGGGACCCCCCCCCCCGCCCGGCGAGAAGCCGGCGGAGGGGAGACCCGGGTGCCGTGGGCGCCGGGAGCGGGGACCCCGGGGTCCGAGCTCTCAGACCCGGGGAAAGGGAGCCTTGGGCGGGGTCTGAGGCCGGAGGGAGAAGCCGGGGAAAGGCATTCGGGCGGACGGACTGGTATGTGCAAAGGCCCGCGGCGGCGGGATGTGTGAGGCGGGTTAGGAGGGAGGATGGGGGTCGGGCCGCTGGAGCCGGAGGCCTGGGGGGGGGCCGGTCCGGTGTGTTTCTTGGAAAGAGCGGGCGCGGCGGGAGAGGGCGGGGATGGAGGTGAGCGCCGAGGAGCCTGTGAACCCGACGCGGGAGTGGAAAGGACAATGACGGGTACCGGGTCCGAGGACGTGAAACTCCCGGGAGGGGAAGCCGGTGTGGGGCCGTCCCGGAGGGCGGACATCAGAGGGCGGGCGGCTGGGACCCGGCACGAGAGTCGGAGGACCTGGTCGGCCCGCCGGCGGCCAAGGCGAGGTCAGGGCATCTCCGCTCCGGGGCCGGAGCCGGCGGGCGGGGAGGAGCCGGCGGGCGGGCAGCTGCCGGGGCCGCGGCGGGGCTCCCAGCGGGTCCCGTCGGGGCGCCCCGGGCCGCAGCGCGCTGGGAGGCCGCGTCCGGGGGCTCGGCCGGCGCCCCAGACAAGGGGCTGCGAGGGGCCGCGCGGGGTTTCCGAGCTCGGATCCCGGGGCGCGCAGACCCCTCCCCGCCGCGAGCTCCGCCTCCGGGGCGGGGGCCGCCGGGCCCGCCATCTGCTTCGCATCGACGCCGACACAGCCTCCCGGGCCTTCCCGGCCCCAGGAATGCGGCGGCGGCGGCGGCGGCGGGCGGGGCCGGCCTGGAGGGGGGAGGGCGGGTCGCTGCCTCCCGGCCTCAGCTGTTCCTCCCCGGGGGTCGGTGCTGGGGAGCCGGTGGCCGCAGGAGCTGTCAGAAGCCTGAGCCCTTCGCCCCCACTCCCCGCAGCCCACAGCCCGGAGACTTCCCCATTGGGCGGCCTTTTCTTTTTTTTCCTTTTCCTTTTAATATATTTTATTGATTTTTTACAGAGAGGATGGGAAAGGGATAGCTGCCTCCTGCACACCCCCCACTGGGGATGTGCCCGCAACCAAGGTACATGCCCTTGACTGGAATCGAACCTGGGACCCTTCAGTCCTCAGGCCGACGCTCTATCCACTGAGCCAAACCGGCCTTTTCTACTAGTCAAGAGCTCGGGTTAGGGCTTCGAATCCTTTTGCTCCCTCTCCCGCTGCGTTTGCCCTGGGCAAATCCCTTCACCTCTCAGGGCCTCCTCCTGCAGGGGAGGGGTGACTCCAGTCATGGGTGGGGCTGCCCTCCCTGCACTGGGCTCTTTTTCTGTTACTCTCCCACCAGCAGTTCCCTTTCCCCAGGGGTCGGAGGACCAGGGCGGGGAGCGAACAGCCAGTAAAACCCACGTCCCCCCTGTGTGCCAGGCCTGTGGCTGGCGCAGGGACGCCGCAGGGGAGACACACACCCTTGCCCCGGTGGTGGAGGGAGCTTACAGCAAATCCTGGGCCACCTAGCAAGTGCTAGACGGTGTTGCGCTGGGGAGTGCTGTTTCCCTGGGAGCCCCAGAGGCCCACGGAAGAGGAGGCAGTGCCTGCTGGAGGACCCTGGGGGCTGGGCAGAGCCTGGGAGGGGGATGGTGGTGGAGAGGCCGGAGTAAGGGTGGCCGACCACAGTGGGGTCTGCCCGCAGCACGGTCTGCCCACAGCGGGGTCTGCCCACAGCACGGTCTGCCCACAGCACGGTCTGCCCACTGCTCTAAGGACGTGAGTGTTTTGAGGGCCATCGAGCTCCCCTGGAGCTTTGTACAGAGGAGGGCTTGCATCTGACAAGGGTTGACTCTCAGGTGGCAGAGGAACTAGGGGCGGGAGGGGGGGGGGCAGAAAGTGGGGCCATTTAGGGGATCAGGAAAAATCAGGATTGTCAGTCCACTCCCTTTCTATGACAATCGTCAGGGGGAAAGGGGTGTGAGGGGTGCAGGAAGAGATCGGACAAAAATCTTACACCTATGGATGAAGACAGTAGCAGGGGTAAGGGCATGGGGTGGGGTGGGGAATCAGGTGGAGGGGAGCTATGAAGGGGGGAGGAGAGGAACACCTGTAATAACCTGAACAATAAAGATTTATTATAAAAAATAAATGGGGGGAAAAAATCAGGGAGAGCCAGGTTGGTCCTTCCAGGGCCGGGCAGAGCAGGGGAGCAGTGGCCTGTGCCATCCTAGACCAGTGTGAGGGGTAGAGCCAGTGGATGGGGTGTGTGAGAGCCGGAGAGTCAGGGACTCCGCCTCCCAGCCTGCAAGGACCGGGCTCCCCTGGGCGGCTGGGGAGGTGGGCCCCCTGGAGGGCTCCAGGCTTGGATTGCCCACATGTAGAGGGGACCCGTGAGCCTCCAGAGAGGAGAGAGCCTGGGGGCGGGGAAGCCAGAGGAGGGTGTCCCAGGGGGCAGAGGAGAGGCAACTGGTGTGGGAGCCTGAAGCCCGTTCAGCATGGGCTGGGAGCGAGCTGCAGTTTTGGCTGAGCTCTTAGTTTGTGCTTGAGACATCTTGGTTTAATCTTCCTGCCAAAGCCATGGGCTCCGGATAAGGAGCCTGAAGCTCAGAGAGGTTAAGTTCTGTGTCCTAGGTCACTTAGCAAGTGGCAGATGCAGGCACCAAATCCAGCTTACTGGGGCCCTAAAACGGGCTCTTTTATTTAAAAAAAAAAAAAAAAAAATTAAGCCAAAACCTGTTTGGCTCAGTAGATAGAGCATTGGCCTGCAGACTGAGGGGTCCCATGTTCGATTCTGGTCAAGGGCATGTGCCTTGGTTGAGGGCACATCCAAGGTGCGGGGGGGGGGGGGGGGGGCGCAGTGTGTGTGTGTGTGCAGGAGGCAGCTGGTCGATGTTTCTCTCTCATTGATGTTTCTGGCTCTATCCTTCTCCCTTCCTCTCTCTGTAAAAAATCAATAACATATATTTTTAAAATGTTAAGTATGTTTTATTGATTTTTTTTTTTTTTTTTTTGCAGAGAAGATAGGAGAGGGATAGAGAGTTAGAAACACTGATGAGAGAGAAACATCGATCAGCTGCCTCCTGCACACTCCCCACTGGGAATATGCCCGCAACCAAGGTACATGCCCTTGAGCAGAATCGAACCTGGGACCCTTCAGTCCACAGACCAACGCTCTATCCACTGAGCCAAACCGGTTAGCGCCTAAAACGAGCTCTTACCCACAGAATCATGTGGGCAGGCAGAAGGGGGTCGGCGCTCCCAGGACCATTCCAGCAGGCCCTCTGGCAAGGCTCTCCTCCAGGGACTTGGGCTCAGCACTGGCAGGAAAGGCCGAGGGTGATGGGCCTACTGTTGATGGGCTCTGGGAGCCCCGGGGCAGGCCTGGGGGGCGGGCAGGGAATGGGGGCTGGAGAAGCCAGGCCTTTGTGTTCCCTGTGTCCAGTACCCAGTTCAATTTGTGGAAAAGAAGCTGAGCCCCCTTCCTCCACTTTGAGGTGTTTTGTTTGTTGTTTTTAAAAAAATATATATTTTATTGATATTTTTACAGAAAGGAAGGGAGAGGGTTAGAGAGTTAGAAACATCGACCAGCCGAAACCGGTTTGGCTCAGTAGATAGAGTGTCGGCCCATGGACAAAAGGGTCCCAGGTTCGATTCCGGTCAGGGGCATGTACATTGGTTGTGGGCACATCCCTGGGTGGGGGGTGTGCAGGAGGCAGCTGATCGATGTTTCTAGCTCTCTATCCTTCTCCCTTCCTCTCTGTAAAAAATCAATAAAATATATATTAAAAAAAAGAAGAAAGAAAAAGAAAAAGAAACATCAACCAGCTGCTTCCTGTACACCTCCTACTGGGGATGTGCCCGCAATCAAGGTACATGCCCTTGACTGGAATCGAATCTGGGACCTTACAGTCTGCAGGCCGACGCTCTATCCACTGAGCCAAACCGGTTACGGCAACTTTGAAGTTTTTATGGATCCTGTTCCCAGGTCCTACGTCTTGGGCCTGAGGGAGAATCGAGTTATTTTGTGGGGGGATGCTCACGGCCCCCTCCAAGTGCCCTAGAACATCCTGGGGACGTAGGGCATCTTCTGAGGGGTGTGCTGTGGGGCAGCCTTTCCCTTCCCAGCCTGGACCCCTCACCCAGGGTCCTGGGGCCCCTCCCAACCTCTTCCCATCCAGGTTCATATCCTTCGGAGAAGCGCATGCCTTTTCTCTAACATGTGGATGGCTGCTGTGTGCCTTTAGGATTTGGATGAAATTCTTCTAGGTTCCTGGGGGCCCAATGAACCTGCGTCTGAGCGTCTGTTCCTTCTCAGCCTCCTTTGCCCCCCAAATGTGGGCACACCACATCTCAGCCTCCAAACCTTCATGCCAACACACCCCATCAGAGTTTTGGACGCTGTACTACCCTGAAACGTGACAGTTCTAAAGTATTTGCCTCCCACTGAGGTGACTTGTACCTTGTAAAGCCAAATAAAATTAAACAAGATTTTAAAAACATGTTAAGTAGGTGCTTTACTATCTCCTTCCTGCACCTCAGCTCTTGCCTTGGAGACCTCCCCGTCTCACCTCCCTTGCTCATGGGGAGAACCCCCCGCTGTGCCCTGCCCCTCTAGGAGGCACCCCCATTGAGTGGATGCCTCACTGTCTACCCACCTCACCCAGAGGCTGCACATCTGCCTTGGCATTTCAGAATGCCACACTTGAGCAGGTCCTGGAGGCCAAGGGACCTCTCCCCAGCCCCTACATCACTGCTGCCCCTCCTGAGACAGGCACCTGAGGTCTCTCTCAGGCCCAGGGGCCGGGGGAGGAGGGTACAGAGAATTGGGTGGGATGGGGAGACTCTGTAGACTGCAGTGATTCTCAACCTTTTTTTTTTTTTTAATATATTTTATTGATTTTTCACAGAGAGGGATAGAGAGTTAGAAACATCGATGAGAGAATCATCGACCACCTGCCTCCTGCACACCTCCCTCTAGGGATGTGCCCGCAACCAAGGTACATGCCCTTGACCAGAATCGAACCTGGGACCCTTCAATCCTCAGGCAGACGCTCTATCCACTGAGCCAAATCGGTTTCGGCGATTCTCAACCTTTTTAATGCCAAGACCTTTTAATACAGCTCATTTTCGTTGCTACTTCCTAACTGTAATTTGGCTACTGTTCTGTGAAAGATGAAGCGGAGGGGCCGGAGACCGGGATGCCAGGACACAAACTTTATTGGTGGAGAAGACCCCTGCCCGGCTACCTTCCAAGGAGAGAGCACATGTGCCGGGGTGAACACGCCTTTTGAGGGGAGGAAAGAGAAGGGACGGGGCTTAGGGCACTCAGCACAGGCTGATTGGTGGTTTCATGGAAGGCACATGATTAGGGACTTAGGAATTGGGGTCTTAGGGTATTCGGCAGGTGCTGATTGGCAGCTCAATGTACAGTCCGTATAAGGTGCCTGGTTAGGTGCTCAGGAATGTCCGGCTGCAGGTGGAGCTTACATCATTCTCTGTCCATCAGTTGGAGAAAGGGAGGATCTATCGTTATGAATCATAATGTCAATATCTGTGTTTTCCGATGGTCTTAGGCGACCCTGCTAGCGGTTCTCAACCTGTGGGTGGTAGAGAGAACTGGGAAGTTGTTACCCTGTTTCCCAAAAATAAGACGGTGTCTTATATTAATTTTTTCTCCCTAAGTTGCGCTAGGTCTTATTTTCAGGGGATGTCTTATCTTTCCATGCGCTAGGTCTTATTTTCCGAGGATGTCTTATTTTCGGGGAAACACGGTAGAAGCTAGGTCTATGGGTGGTCTGTTCTCTGCACCTCCCGGCGTCATACGCTTGGAGGGCTGGAATTTGTGTGTCTCATTCGCTGCTGCTCTCCCAAACGTACACTAGTCCCTGGCCCCAGTACACAGCAGGGCCAGACACCGTCCCTGCCCCCGCCCCCCCCCACCCCCGGCAGAGCGGAGGTTGCAGGGAAGCCCCTGCCAGGATGGGGACTGGGGCTCAGGCTCCTCTCTCTGCCCACAGCTCCCAGGAGCCCGTGTGCTGTGCCGGCTGGAAGCAGCAGGGGGACGAGTGTGGGATCGGTGAGTGGGACATCCTGGGGACCTGGGCGGTGGGGGGTAAGGTGTGTGGGTACGGAGCAGCGGAGAGATAGTGTGGGGGCTGGACGCAGAGCTGAGCTCAGGGCCCCCTCTTGTCCGCAGCGGTGTGCGAAGGCAACTCCACGTGTTCGGAGAACGAGGTGTGCGTGCGGCCGGGCGAGTGCCGCTGCCGCCATGGCTACTTCGGTGCCAACTGCGACACCAGTGAGCGCGGGGTGGGGGTGGAGGGGCCGTGGGGCGGGAGTCTAGGGAGGGGGCGTGGTCTGTGAGTGCGGTGGGCGTGGCCTGCGAGTGGGTGGCGCCTGATCCGGGAACCCGATCCAGCGTGAGAGCCGGTTCCCCGAAGCCGCGGGGGTGGGGAGTCGGGGTTGGGGGCGGGAGGAGGGGGACTTTGGCAGGTTCAGGGAGGGCCCCAGGCCCCCTCCAGAGTGCCGGGGCCTTGCCACTCTCCCCGCTCCTCCCCGCAGAGTGCCCGCGCCAGTTCTGGGGGCCCGACTGCAAGGAGCTGTGCGTCTGCCACCCGCACGGGCAGTGCGAGGACGTGACCGGCCAGTGCACGTGCCACGCGCGGCGCTGGGGGGCGCGCTGCGAGCACGCGTGCCAGTGCCAGCACGGCGCGTGCCACCCGCGGAGCGGCGCGTGCCGCTGCGAGCCGGGCTGGTGGGGCGCGCAGTGCTCCAGCGCCTGCTACTGCAGCGCCACGTCGCGCTGCGACCCGCAGACGGGCGCGTGCCTGTGCCACGCCGGCTGGTGGGGCCGCAGCTGCAACAACCAGTGCGCCTGCAACGCGTCCCCCTGCGAGCAGCAGAGCGGCCGCTGCCAGTGCCGCGAGCGGACGTTCGGCGCGCGCTGCGAGCGCTACTGCCAGTGCTTCCGCGGCCGCTGCAGCCCCGTGGACGGCACGTGCGCCTGCGAGCCGGGCTTCCGCGGCAAGTACTGCCGGGAGACGTGCCCCGCCGGCTCCTACGGCCTGGGCTGCCGCCGCAGGTGGGCGCAGGCCCGGCCGGGAGGGAAGGAGGAGGGGAGGGGAGGGGAGGGGAGGGGATGGGGAGGAGGGCAGGCCGCCATAGGAGGCCGGGTTAGATGGCTCAGGGCCCCGCCTAGCCTCCCGCCCCTTCCTGCCCCTCCCCTAGATGCGGGCAGTGCAAGGACCAGCAGCCGTGCACGGTGACGGACGGCCGCTGCGTGACCTGCGAGCCCGGCTGGAACGGCACCAAGTGCGACCAGCCTTGCGCCGCCGGCTTCTACGGCGAGGGCTGCAGCCACCGCTGCCCGCCGTGCCGCGACGGCCACGCCTGCAACCACGTCACCGGCAAGTGCACGCGCTGCAACGCGGGCTGGATCGGCGACCGGTGAGCACCCGGTGCCGGTGCCCTAACGGGTCCCGGTCCCACGGCCCCACAGCCCCGCCTCCCCCGAGGCCCTTTGTGGGGGGCATGGTGGGCTTGGGTTCGTTCGCCCCCATTTCCACTAACCCTCCCTCCTCCCCGCGTTTGGAGGTGCGAGAACAAGTGCAGCAATGGCACGTACGGCGAGGACTGCGCGTTCGTGTGCGTGGACTGCGGCAGCGGCCACTGCGACTTCCAGTCCGGGCGCTGCCTGTGTAGCCCCGGTGTCCACGGGCCCCAGTGAGTGCCGGTACCCGAAGGGGGCGGGGTGTGAGCCCCCCACAGGGCTCCAGCCAGACGCCCAGGGGACCAAGGCTTGACCCTTCAACGTTGGCCCCCTTACCTCAGCTAAGGAATGCCCACAGGCGCTTTGAATCCGACGTCCAGTTCGGCCTGTGGCCAGTGGGCTCCTCCGGTGAACCTGAGCTGGTGAAGAGCGAGCAGGGACCCCCACTTTCCGCCAACGGCCTGATGGGGCAGCCCCTTTCCCATACACATAGGAGTCAGTGTCAGGGATGGGCGCTGCGGCCCGGTGGCCACTGGCCGGTCCGCCAGGCCCTATCCCACTGGTGTGCACACACCTTCATTTATAAAACACGGGCTGCGGACTATGTGCTCGGTAGTGGCGGTGGGTATCGGTTCCTAGAGAACAGGCCTCCAGGAGAGGAGCTTAGCTTGCCGCAGGAGCCAGGGCGGGAGGCATCGCGGAGGGTCGCAGCGGCCCCTCCCTGAACCTGCGCCTCCGTCCCAGCTGTAACCTGACGTGCCCGCCCGGGCTGCACGGGGTGGATTGCGCCCAGGCCTGCAGCTGCCATGAGGACTCGTGCGACCCAGTCACTGGTGCCTGCCGCCTGGGTGAGTGGGTGAGCGGGGCGTCAGGTCGTGAGGAGTGCTGGCTGGCGGGGGGTCGGGGTGGAGAGGTGGCTGGCACCCTACTAATCCTAACACCCGACAGAGACCAACCAGCGCAAGGGAGTGATGGGCGCGGGCGCGCTGCTCGCCCTGCTCCTGGGTCTGCTGCTCTCGCTACTGGGCTGTTGCTGCGCCTGCCGTGGCAAGGACCCCGCGCACCGGTGAGGCCCGCGCACAGGGGAGGCCCGTGCGGCCCGGCTCTCTCTGGACGCACCCACCCTGTTGGTCGCGCTGCGGGACCTTTCCCTACGCATCAGTCCCCGCCCTCCCGCCCTGGCCCCGCCCCGACCCCGCCCCCTCCTTGGCCCAGGCCCCACCCCTTATGTCCCTCGGAGAACGAGCCTCCCTCCAAGCCCGCCCCCAGCTTAGGCTCCGCCCCCGCCCCGCCCCGCAGGGAGCTGTCGCTGGGGAGGAAGAAGCCGCCAAAACGACTGTGCGGGCGCTTCAGCCGCATCAGCATGAAGCTGCCCCGGATCCCGCTCCGCAGGCAGAAGCTGCCCAAGGTCGTAGGTAAAGACGCCCGCACGAGGTCTCTGGGGGAACAAGAGGCTGCTGGGAAATGGGTGTGAAGGTGTCGGCGTGGGGACATGCTGGGCCCCAATGTTGTGGATGTGGGTGGGCGTGGGGGAGGTGCGGCCGAAGAGAAGGAAAAGGGGATGATGATGTGCGCGAGCCCGGGGAGGCAGAAGGCAGGAGGCCTCGGTGTGCAGGCAGCTGTGGGAGGCTTTGGGCCCTGACTGAGTGCTTGCATCTGGGGTGCCTTGAGGGTGTGTGGACATCTGGGTGGGACAGCACCTCCCCCCAACTCCCCAGTTTGTAGGAGCATAAGTTGATGTGTTCACCTGGAGTTGGGGCACCTGTGCAAGGGAATTGCTGGCACCAGTTGGCAGGAGGGGGATCCTGCTTGGACCCCCTGCAGTGCCCTGGGTCCTTTCTGGAACCCTCTGCCCTGCCAAAGGGCCCTGGGTGAGGGGTTCTGCTTCTATTGTCACTCTGCCGGTTAAATCGCCTGCGCCACCCACAGGAGGGTAGGGCTGGTGCTCCATCATTTGTGGCCGGAGGGCTGTGGAGGGCACAGGCTCACAGGCAGGGCAGGCCCCCTGGCAGCCGTCCGTGCCTCCCTCTCTCCCTAGTGGCCCACCACGACCTGGATAACACGCTCAACTGCAGCTTCCTGGAGCCACCCTCCGGGCTGGAGCAGCCCTCCCCGTCCTGGTCTTCCCGGGCCTCCTTCTCCTCCTTCGACACCACTGACGAAGGCCCTGTGTACTGCGTGCCCCACGAGGGTGAGCCCCGCGCTGCCTAAGCCTCCCTCAGCCCAGGGAATGTCCCAGCTTAGGAGAGCGCTGTGCTCCGGGTGCAGGCGGCATGGAGAGGAGTGGGGACGCTGTTCACTGGGGGCTGGACTCACAGGGGCTGCCGCAGAGCGGGTTCCGTGCTGCCCTGCACTGAGCTGAGGCGGGGTCTGGGGAGATGGGTGGCTCTCCTCTAACCGCACCCAGATTCACTTCTGGGGGGGTGGGGGGGAAGAGAGCAGGTAGAAAGAAGGTTCTGCGCCTGAGTAGGAGGAGTTGAAGGAGGGCAGGTCTACAAAATATGGGCACACACTTTTGTCCACAAGCAGCAGGAAGGAGCCCGACTGGCTGAGTTTCTGGCTTCTTTCCTACCCTGACTACCCACCTGGGTGACCTTGGGCAGGTGACTAATCTGAGCCATAGAAGCCTTCTCTCTTTAAAAAAAAAAAAAAAAAAATATATATATATATATATATATATATATATATATATATATATATTATTGATTTTTTTACAGAGAGGGAGAGAAAGAGAGAGAGAGAGAGAAAGAGAGAGAGAGAGAGAGAGAGAGAGAGAGAGAGAGAGAGAGAGAGAGAGAGAGAGAGTTAGAAACATCAATGAGCTGCCTCCTGCACACCCCCCACTGGGGATGTGCCTGCAACCAAGGTACATGCCCTTGACCGGAATCAAACCTGGGACCTTTCAGTCCGCAGGCCAACGCTCTATCCACTGAGCGAAACCGGTTCTATTCTAAAGGAGACGTAATCCCTTTGCAGGTGCTAAAGGGTTACATTTGTTGCTGGTGGGCGGCCTCCAGGCAAGGGGTATGGGGACGGCATGGGGCGGGGGGCGGGGTGCGGCGGGGTGGAGGCCAAGGCCAGGCTGATGTTGGATGGAGCTTTAGCTGGGAAGGTGCTTTTCACACCCACCCACCCACCCACCCCCAGAGCACTCAGCCACAGCTCGGGGGCTAAGAACTAGATTTGAGGTTAGCGCTTTGGATGCCAGGACGATGCCCCTGCGAGGGCCTGGAGGCTGGATGGCTCGGGCACTGTTTCTGTTTGCGGTGACAGCCCCGCTCCTTCTCTGTCAGAGGCGGCAACCGAGAGCCGAGACCGAGAAGTCCCCGCCGCCCCAGCGGAGGCCCCCGCGCCCGCGACCACCCCGGCGGCGCCAGCGGAGGAGGCGCCCCTGCCCGCGTCCTCCGACAGCGAGCGGTCCGCGTCCAGCGCGGAGGGGCCGGGCGGGGCGCTGTACGCGTGCGTGGCCCGGCGCGAGGCCCGGCCGGCCCGGGCCCGGGGCGAGGCGGGGGGCCTGTCGCTCTCGCCGTCGCCGGAGCGCAGGAAGCCGCCGCCGCCGGACCCCGCCACCAAGCCCAAGGTGTCCTGGATTCACGGCGGCAAGCCAGGCGCTGCCCGCGCGCCTTCGCCGCCATCCCTGGGCCTCGAGGTGGCGCCCAGCCCCAGCAAGCGGAAACGGACACCCAGCGACACCTCGGCGGCGCGGCCCGAAGAGCCGGGCAGCTCCCGGACCCAGGACCCGGCGGCGCCGCGGCCCCCAGGGCTGGCCGAAGAGGAGCCGGCCCTGGCCGCCGCCGCCGCGCCCTCCCCGCCCCGGGCCCGGGCGCGGGGCCGCGGGCCTGGCCTCGCCGAGCCCACGGACGCCGGTGGCCCCCCGCGCAGCGCGCCCGAGGCCGCCTCCATGCTGGCCGCCGAGCTGCGCGACAAGACTCGCAGCCTGGGCCGCGCCGAGGGCGCCCCGGGCACGCCCGGCCCCCGCGAGAAGCCGGCGCCGCCGCAGAAGGCCAAGCGCTCGGTGCTGCCGGCCTCGCCGCCGGTCCTCACGCCCCCGGCGCCCGAGGCCCCGGGGCCCGAGAAGGCGGCGGCGGCGGTGGCGGCCGGCTCACCCCTGCCCGACACCCCCCGGAAGAGGACCCCCATCCAGAAGCCGCCGCGCAAGAAGAGCCGGGAAGCGGCGGGCGAGCTGGGCAGGGCGGGCGCGCCCACCCTGTAGCCGGCGGCCGCGCCCGCAGCTTCGCCCGGCGGCTTCGCAGCGCAGCTTGCCGCCCAGCCAGTGCTCCGCGACCTCCTAGGGGCACAGGCCTCGCGGGGGTGCGGGGTCCCGCCCCCAAGTCCTGAAGGGATCGCGCGTCTCATTGGCTCAGGCCCCAGCGGCGGCTCGCTCCCATTGGTCCAGGCCTGTCTGGCGCTTAGCTGAGCTCCCTTCGCATTGGCCGAGCTTTGTAGGGTCAGGCCCGCCGGGGTCTCAAAGGCCCGGACGGGAGGGTTCTGCCCGGAGACCGCCTCTCACCGGGCCGGGCCTGCCTGCTCCTTGGCCGCGGCCAGAGCACTCTGCCCGGTCCGCCTCTCACCGCCAGGGCCTGGCGCCTCTGGCTGGAGTCCCCTTTCCTGCCTCGCAGCCCCAGGCCCTTTCCCCTGGGGGGCATCAGGGTCTCTGGTTGGCCTGAGCCTGGGGAGGAGGGCTGGCCTCTGCTCCTCAGGAGGCTCAGCACCCAGGGCCCGATCCTCCCTACCTTCCCCTCTCCTGCGTCCGCCGCCCCAGCCTTCCCAGCCCGGGCCCCTCGGCCGTCAGCTGGTTTTGATGGCCTCCCCGCCACGCCTCCCGCTGGTGGGGATCCCAGGGGCGCTCCAGTAGCCTGAGGAGGAGACATATTTATAGGCCCCCAGCAGGGCTGCTCCCGCCTCATCCGGGTGCCCCAGGATGGGCTCCTCCCGGCAGGGGCTTGGCCAAAGCTTTCTTAATAAAGTGCCTTTCCCCCCCCTCTGAGCTCTGACTACTTCCTGTCTGCGGAGTCTAGCACGAGGCTGTCGCCAAGCTGGCACTCACACCCTCAGGGCCCCTACCCTGAGCAGAGCCTGGGAGGCTAGGGATGGGTCTCCTGGGACCACGTTGGAAGCCAGGTCGTGTGCATCTGCCCATCATTCATGTATCGCTTTAATTTCCCACCTACCCACCTTGGCCCTCCCCATCCTCCCAGGATGACCAGTGGGTCAGAACCAATCAGGTGGAGGATAAGGAATGGGTGTGCGGGGCTGCCTCTGACCTGGCCTGACCTGCGTGTTCCCCTCTGGCCACTGTTGTTACCCTTGGGGGCTCCGAGCTGTTTGGTGTGGCTGGGTCAGGTCAGAGGCCGGGGCCAGGGGGCAGTGGGCCACGGACACAGCCTCCAGCCCGGCCTCATCTGGCACAAACACGGCTGCCGGGCACTGCACAGAGCCCCGCTGTCCGCCTCAATGGGCTCCTTGTCCTCGGCCGGAAACTCTCACCGCCCGCCGCGCCGGTCCGAGGGTGTTGGGGGTAGAAGGAGGGAAGTGGGCCTGGCCCAGAGCCCTGGCGGGCCTCAAACACAGCCCCACTCCCACCCCCCTGACACACACACACACACACACACACACACTCTGGCCTGACCTCTCTTGCCACTTGTCTCCCAGTGTCTCCGCTGGCCTCCCAAGGGCCCTTCCAGAGCTACAGAACCTCATGTCTCTGTCCTCCATCGCTTTGGACTCCTGTCTCCCTGCCTCTGCCTATTGGGCCTCTTTCCCAGCCATTTGGATCAGGAGATTCTGTCAGGATTCTCCAGCCACCTCCCCTCCCCCTCCAACTCCCTCGCCCCGTGGACCGCAGCTCCACAGGAGTCTGACCAACGCTGACACCTCAGGGGTCTCACCTGGCAGCTCTCTCCGGCCTCTGGCTGGATACCACATTGGGGTCGCCTTCAGTGACCCAGACAGGGACCCAGCCACCTGCGTGGAGACAGCCTCATGCCATGGGTGGAGGGAGGGGAAGACGTGGCGGGGCCTGGCAGGGCTGGAATCCACACAGTCCCTGCTTCTGGCCTGATGAGGCAGCACAGGGGCTCCGTATCTCCGGGACACGCTGCTTCCCTCGGGCCAGCTGGGTGTCCTCCCAGCTCCGGCCCTGTGGCTGGCTGGCCTCTGATCCCTTTGGGCACCAGGCCATGCCGGCTGCTGGGGCTGAGAACTCAGGTTCAAAATCTGCCAGGGGGAGCAGATGACCAGCTGAACCTGAGGGCAGGGCAGTGACTGAGGGGGTGAGAGGGGTGGACAGTGCAGTGGTTCAAGCCACACACTTCCTGTAATCTGCTCCCCTAGTTAGCTCCACCTCTCCCCCCCACCCCCCCGCCTGGACCAGCAGTGGTCACATCAACCAGGCCTCTCCCGGGATCTCTCCTCTCCCCGTCCTGGGAGACTTCCAGGTGTTCCAGACCCCAGCCTTCAGGACCCCTCTGTGTGGCTGCCTCCCAGAAGAGGAGGGGCCCTTCCTGAACTTCCGGCTCCCAGCCCGTGCCCCTTGCCTCCCTGCAGGTCAGAGGCTGCGGCCTGGGGGCCAGGCAGGACCGAGGCTGAGAACCCCCCCCGCAGGTGGCCCTCTGGAGAAGGAGCTGCTGGGCCCTTCAGAACACACCCCCCCCCAATCCGACATGCGCTCCCTCCCCCCCGCGGGCCTGCAGCGGTGCCAGCTCCCAGGGCAGGCGCCACAAAAGGAACCGCGGCTGCTGGAACCTCCGTTGCCATGGGGACCAGGACCACAGGGCCCACATCTGGTAGCGATTGAGGAGGAAAAATTATGAGTCGTGGAAAACGCAAATATTTTTTGTAGCACAGAGCACAAAGGAGCGGGAGGAATGTGGGGCTGGAGAAGGCCTGAGCTCAGCCGGGTTCCAAACAGGAACGCAAGCACACACACACACACACACACACACACACACACACACACGGAGTTACACACACACACACACACACACACACACACACACTCACTCACACATACACTGCCAGACTCACAGAAATGCTGAGACACTAGCAACACAAAACAGACCCACAAAAACACGGAGATGATTTAAAGAAACACTGCCTCTCCAACACAAACACACAATCTACCACACACACACACACACACACATCGTGAAACTTTGTACTCTGCACACACACACACACACACACACACACACCAGATGAATCAAGCACTGGGAGAGACATGAACTACAACAAGCATACATGTACAGCCTCCCCATAGGAACACAAGAGGCATCATCACCCTGCAACACACACACACACACACACACACACACACACACACAGTCCAGATGATGTGCAGAACAGAAAAGACTCGCTTCACAATACACACTATGTTTTGTAGATACAGGAGAGATGCTTGTTGCAATGCACACACACACAGCCCCAAAACATCGAGAGGAAATCACATACACCCTCCATCGGTGGACATGCTGAGACCCCTACACTCATGCCACAAGACAAACAGAAACTCCGTGCAACACACATACACACCGCCAGATCCAGAGAGCCATGGGGCACATACCTTGTAAACAGCCACACCAAGAAACAGACACAGCCCACAACAAACAGAAACACAGGAACAGACAGACAGCCTGCAACAGCCACACAGCCCACCAGACCCAACTGAATGCGAGATGGGCCCTCGCTCTGAACACGCACGTGCATGGAGAGAAACAAAGAGATGCGTTCTGCACACTCACAGCCTGCCTCCACACACACACACACACACACACACACACACACACACGGTGGAAACACACAACCCACCAAGCACTCAGAAAATGGCGAGTTGAGATTCCCCTGAGCCCCACACGTATATTGGGGCACAGGAAAGGCAGCGATGGTGGGGAGACGCCCCCATTTTGCGCTCTGAGCAAGGCTGGGCCTGAAGGACCATTTTGCCCTCCCTCTTCCTCACGCTCCTTGTTTACCTGCCTCCTGAGAAACCCAACCCCTTCCTCTCCTGGCAGATGTTCCTCATTAGTGAGCCTTCTTCCTGTTGCTGTGGCCCGAATAACAGCACCGCCCCGGGTGCCGGCCACATTCCCCCCACAGTCCTGAGGCCCTGAGTGGTATGAATTGAACCTTGCCCCTGGGTCCCCATTCATTCCCTCCAGTGAGTGGGCCTCCTGACCGGCAAGCCTGAACCTCCGCTCCCCCGGGCAGCCCCCTCTGGTCCCGTGCTCTTGGCTCATGTTCATGGTTACACAGTTAGAAGTGGATTTTCGTTCTTTTTTTTGAGGACAAGTTGATTTCTGGTACCAGATTCTTTCCATTTCATGACCTGACGGCTTGGTCTTTTCCTCTGGTAGTCTTATCTATTTGTGTGTTTGTCTGTTTTGAACTTGAATCAATTAAGAGTTTAGCCAAAACCGGTTTGGCTCAGTGGATAGAGTGTCGGTCTGCGGACTGAGGGGTCCCAGGTTCGATTCCAGTTGGGGGCATGTACCTTGGTTGTGGGCACATCCCGGGTAGGGGGATGTGCAGAAGGCAGCTGATCCATGTCTCTCTCGTCGATGTTTCTGGCTCTCTGTCCTTCTCCCTTCCTCTCTGTAAATAAATTTTTTATTTAAAAAAAAAAAAAGAAAGAAAGAAGAGTTTATACCCACTGGGAAGACGAGTTGGAGATGTGGCCAGTGGATGGAAAGAGTAGTGCTTCCACAAAAGCTTCCTTGAGGTCCAGCGGAGAGGCTGTGATGAACGGGTGAGCGAGTGGTGCCTCTGACGTGTCCAACAATCCGTACACATAGGTGACGCTCATCCTGATGCTTGGCAATGCCTCCTTCGAGGACAGCAGTCCGTGGGTGGGGTTAGGAGAGCAGAGGTCTGGGAAGCAGAGAGCCAGACTTGAAAGTCAGGTGAGGCCGAGACCGGTTTGGCTCAATGGATAGAGCGTCGGCTTGGGGACTGAAGGGACCCGGGTTCGATTCCGGTCAAGGGCATGTACCTTGGTTGCGGACATATCCCCAGTAGGGGGTGTGCAAGAGGCAGCTGATCGATGACTCTCTCTCATCGATGTTTCTAGCTTTCTATCTCTCTCCCTTCCTCTCTGTACAAAATCAATAAAGTAAAAAAATTAAAATTAAAATTAAAAAAAGTCAGGTGAGGTTGGGGCCCACGAGGAGGAAGAGGAGGGGAAGTGGGAGAGGAAGGGAAAGTCTACAGTGGGCCATGAATCAGGGATGATTGCACCTGGGATCATCACCAGGGACAGTCCATCTTCTAGTGAGGTCTGGTTGCAGGGCTGAGGTCACTTGGTTTAGTCAAGAAGTTGGTTAGTGCCTGGCCAATATGGTCCAGTGGTTGAATGTCGACCCATGCTCCAAAAGGGCACTGATTCAATTCTCGGTCAGGGCACATGCCCAGGTTGTGGACTCGATCCCCAGTAGATGGTGTGTGTGTGTGGGGGGGGGCTTCTATTTGCTATTTGTATTGGGCTTGGAGTTGCCCAGGCGAGGCCCATCCCCTACTGGGAATGTGCTTGCAACCAAGATACATGCTCTAGATCAGAATCAAACCTGGGACCCTTCAGTCCGCAGGCCGATGCTCTATCCACTGAGCCAAAACCGTGTCACATTTCTTTTTAGCAATGAATACTATTCCATTGCCTTGATGTGCTAGTTTACTATCCGCTCACCTACTGAAGGACATCGTGAGTTTTTATTAATGGTCTGACGTGCATTTTGAGAGGAGAGGTGCAAGCATGGGTCAGGAGACCTTACAGTGGACATTCTGGATGCGTGTGCTGCCTTCTGTGGGACGGACTCCGGGAGAGTATTTAGAACAGCCCATAGGACTGCCTCCTGACCCTGGGGAACGCAGTGGGAATGGAACAATGGTGCCATCTAGCGGTTGGCTGTGGCAGCATAGTGACGAGCCCAAATAGGCCTGGGTGACAGGACAGCTGTGATACAGCGCTCCTGCTGACAGAGGGGTCCCCCAGGGAGATGCGGTTATTCCCCCATGTTATTCCCCAAAGCAGGCTACCCCGGTGAGAAAAACCAGAAGGCAGAGGGGTAGCATCTGCCTTGGTGTGGGTGCTACGTATATCATCTGAGACACCGGTGCACCCTGATCAGCATGGTGTAGTGTGGACCAGTGTTTCTGTGAGCATCTCATGGAGACACAGAGCCTCATGCCTCACCATCGCCCATCCCCGCTCCACGCTCTGTGCAAAAGTGACCGCTGCATCTCCCCAGGAATGTGCTACCTATGGACAGGCAAGTAATGAGTGCTGCGCCCCTTCAAAAGTGTATGTAGCCGAAACCGGTTTGGCTCAGTGGATAGAGCGTCGGCCTGCGGACTGAAGGGTCCCAGGTTTGATTTTGGTGAAAGGCATTTATCTTGGTTGCGGACACATCCCTAGGGGGGGTGTGCAGGAGGCAGCTGATCTATGTTTCTCTCTCATTGATGTTTTTAGCTCTCTATCCTTCTCCCTTCTTCTCTGTAAAAAAGTCAATAAAATATATATTTTTAAAAAATATGTGGGGCCGAAGCCGGTTTGGCTCAGTGGTAGAGCGTCGGTCTGGGGACTGAAGGGTCCCGGGTTCGATTCCGGTCAGGGGCATGTACGTTGGTTGCGGGCACCTCCCCTGTGGGGAGTGTGCAAGAGGCAGCTGGTCGATGTTTCTCTCTCATCGACGTTTCTAGCTCTCTATCTCTCTCCCTTCCTCTCTGTAAAACATCAATAAAATATATTTTTTTAAAAAATATGTGGGGAGGGGTTTGGAGTGGGAACGGGGGGATGGGGACAATTATGTGATACCATAATCAATTAAAAAAAAAAAAAAAGGTTGTCTGGGGCCGTTTTGGCTCAATGAATGGAGCGTTGGCCCGCAGACTGAAAGGTCCCGGGTTCAAATCTGATCAGGGACATGTGCCTTGGTTGCAGGCACATCCCCAGTGGGAGGTGTGCAGGAGGCAACTGATCGATGATTCTCTCTCATCGATGTTTCTAACTCTCTATCGCTTTCTCTTCCTCTCTGTAAAAAATCAATAAAATATATTTAAAAAAATAAAAAGGTTGGTCTGAAGATAACAGTGACAAATACCCTGGAAGTGTCACTGAGGGGAATTATAACACTGTCCTGCTGAACTTCCCCAGGGGGAAGCACTTCTCATTTCACTGCACAACTTTCAGCTGTTCCTCTCCAAAAAGCACATCAGTGGGCATTTGGAAATTACTAAAAAGCCAGAAGAACACAACAATCTTTCTATTCCCTCCACCAAAAATTTTCTTTTTTCTTTTAAGGAAGGTCCCTTGGTTATAACACCAGGCACACATTGCTTTTATTTATTTTTTATTATTTTGAATATATTTTTGTTGATTTCAGAGAGAGGAAGGGAGAGGGGGAGAGATAGAAACATCAATGATGAGAGAGAATCATCCATCAGCTGCCTTCTGCGTGCTCCTCACTGGGAATCAAGCCTGCAACCCTGGGCAAAAGGCAGACACCAGGGGACGCAGGGGGGCCCCTCAAAGCCTCTGGGCACCACAGGCGCCTGGTCGTGCTTGGGGGGTGGGAGGGGTGGAGCCTTTGGAAGAGACACTCGCCCAGCCCAGCCGGGGGCCGCCGCCTGCGGAGGGGAGTCAGGTGCTGCCCACCTTCTTGATGCGGCTCCCCTGCTCACCCCGGAAGTGGTTCTCCCGGAAGTCACAGAGCGGAGGGTGCGAGGGCCGAACCCGGGCCTGCAGCTCCGCAGGGGCCTGGCTCAGGCTCCCCTCCACGGCCGCGGCGTCCTGAGGGTCACCCCGCTCCCCCTGGGAGGCCTCAGCGCGTCCTGGGAGGGAATGTGGCCGCCCCGCTGGCTTTGCATGTTTAAGAAGCTCAAGGCCCTGGAGCTGCTTCTCCGCCGCCATCTCTCGGGAGCCGAGGCCCGCACCCTCGAGAGCCACGTCTTCGCGGCGGAAACTGGAGCCCGGAGAGAGGTAGGCGCGGGGCCCACAGACAGGCTGGCCGGGCCGGTGTCGGCAGCCTCAGCCTCGGGGGAATAATTCTGACAAATCTGGGAGCTCATGGCTGTTGAGCAACAGGAGTTAAGGTGGATAAAAACCCGGCGAGCTGGCTGGTCTCGAAGGCGGAGGGGCCCCCTGGGGGTGGTTGGAGGCTGGAAGAAGGGGTGTCCGTGGGTCTGTTCCGTCCAACACTGTTAAGGAGGCAGACCGGGGGCCGCCGAGGGCACTGCCAGATTTTGATTTTGATGTTTGACCCCTAACAATGGTCAGGCCCTATTTTCCTTCCGCCCCACAAGGCACGCCCATGGCGCCTGTGAAACTTCACTTGTGGGCCCAGCCCTCACTGGAGAAGGTGCCCCAATCCCAGCCCAGGCTGGGCTGCAGGCCGGATGCACACTGGGCAGGAGCCGCGTGTGCCCACCTGCTCTCTCCGCCGAGCCTGTGGTGGGATTCGTAAGCGGCTTTCAAATGTTTCTGTTGTTGGAAGGTCATCAGCCTGGACAGCGGAGCTATTCATTGGGGGTGAGTCCATCGAATTTTCACGGAGTGACCACAGGATAACTGCTGCCCACCTGGCATGGTCCAGGCTGGGACTGGCGACTTCTGAGATCTTTTTTTTAAAATTTATTTTTATTGTTCTGACCAGTTTGGCTCAGTGAATAGAGTGTTGGCCTGTGTATTTGAAGGGTCCCAGGTTCAATTCCTGTCAAGGGCATGTACCTTGGCTGTGGGGACATCCCCAGTGGGAGGTGTGCAGGAGGCAGCTGATCGATGTTTCTCTCTCATTGATGTTTCTAACTCTCTATCCTTCTTCCTTCCTCTCTGTAAAAAATCAATAAAATATATATTTAAAAAAATATTTTTTTTTTAAATATATTTTATTGATTTTATACAGAGAGGAAGGGAGAGAGATAGAGAGTTAGAAACATCGATGTGGGAGAGTCATCGATCAGCTGCCTCTTGCACACCCCCTACTGGGGATATGCCCGCAACCAAGGTACATGCCCTTGACCGGAATCGAACCCGGGTCCCTTGAGTCCCCAAGCCGACGCTCTATCCATTGAGCCAAACCGGTTTCGGCTAAAAAAATATTTTTTTAATCGATTTCTGAGAGGAAGGGAGAGGGAGAGAGCGAGAGAGACATCAGTGAGAGAGAGGATCACTGATAGGCTGCCTCTTGAATGCCCTCTTCTGCGGATTGAGCCCACACCTGGGTGTGTTTCCTGGCTCGTAGGTCGTGCTCAACCACTAACCACACCAGCCAGGCCTGAGGTCTGTCTTCTCTTGAAGGTCGGCTTGTGGTGAGTAGATTGGCTCCCCACTTTCTGGATGAGCTTGCTTGTTGCGCTGAGCTGTGTTCCACCCACTGGTCCCTCCTGAGCCTGTTATGTATTTACTGGAGGCCCGATGCATGAAATTCGTGCACATGTATTCCTTTCCCCCACTGCCTGCACCGGCTTCCCTCTGGCACCGGGACCCGGGCTCCCCTCACAGCCCTGGCTTCGTCCGGAAGGTCGTCCGGTCTCGTTAGCATAGTATGCTTTTGTTACTATAGGGGACCTGAGTCACTCTGGGGGAAGAGCACAAGATTGGGGCCCCTTTATCAGCCTAAGGGGTCAGGGAAGGCTTTTACTCTGTGCGGGTTGTGTGTCTCAACCAGGAGTGGTCCCCATTCAGCAGGGCACTCAGGAAAACTGGTTCCTGTGCCACACGGGACCCTGGGTGGTGGCTGTGTGGTGTGAAGACCACCAGTAACCAGGTGACATGTTGGTCCACACTCTTTTTTTAAAAAAATATATTTTATTGATTTTACACAGAGAGGAATTGAGAGGAACAGAGAGTTAGAAATGTCGATGAGAGAAACATCGACCAGCCACTGGGGATGTGCTCACAACCAAGGTACATGCCCTTGACAGGAATCGAACCCGGGACCTTTCAGTCTGCAGGCCGACACTCTATCCACTGAGCCAAACGGGCCAGGGCTCTGGTCCACACTCCTAAGAGCAGATGGCTCACTGGGACCGTCCTAGGCCTAAATGACTTTGCAGCTGCTGCCCCCACCCATACCTCTGCTATTTCCAGGTTCTCATTCTCAGATAAGAGAAAATGTGCAAGGTGTCTGAGGGCACCAACATTTAGGAAAATGGCCCCGAATGTTTCCCATGGGCCCTTCTAGAGGGCAGAGAGTCCATGGGCAGGAAGTGACTCAGCAGGCCTGGAATGACTCAGCAGGCCTGGAATGACTCAGCAGGCCTGGGTTGCTCAAGCCCACACATTTCCAAGACGGGCCTGGTTCCAAGTTACCTCTGAGCCTCTGGACTCTTCTACCGTTTGTGTGCCTGAGGCCTCTGCAGATGGCGTCTGTGTCCTTTCCTGGCAACAAACTGTAGCTGTTTCCGAGGCCTGTGATCCCAGTGAATCATCCAGCCTGAGGTGGTGTGGGGGCCCTGATACACTATACGCTGATGGCATCAGGCGACTATGGGTCACCTTCGGTGCAGCTGCAGATAAACATGCTAAAGGGAGTCTCTGCTCCCAGCCTCAGTCCGGGGCCTGTAAAGCCATCTATAGTCATAAAAGCGTGATATGCTAATTAGACCAAACATCCTTCCAGACGTCCTTCCAGATGACCTTCCGGACGAAGCTGGGGCTGTAAGGGAAGCCCGGGTCCCGGGTGCCAGAGGGAAGCCAGAGCTGGTAGCCAGGGGAAGGAAGGCCTACTCTTGCACGAATTTTCTGCATCGGGGCTCTAGTCTATATAATAAGAGCCTAAGTGACCATTACAGCTATTATGCGCACGGACCACCAGGGGGCAGACACTCAACCACTCAACGCAGGAGCTGTCCCCTAGTGGTCAGTGTGCTCCCAAGTGCAACAGGTGTGGTAGGAGCCTCTCTCACCTCTGAGGCAGTGCTAAGAGCAGTGAGCCAAGTGGTAAGGGGCAGTGAGCAGCAGGCGGTAAAGAGTGAGGGGTCCTGGACTGCGAGAGGGCGCAGGCCAGGCTAAGGGATTCCACTCCCCCCACACACACATCCCTCCCCCCCCCCCCCCCCCGCACAAATTTTGTGCACCGGACTTCCAGTAATAGTAATCCCCATGAGGTGTGTGTGACCTCATCCGATGGTGCTGACTACTGACTGGACTCCCTGCAGGAAGATGCGTGCTATTGTGAGCAGGGAGGGGATGCCCTGGAGCCAACTCCAAAACCACCCCCAAAGATCGCACCAGGGGAGGAAACCAAGCCTGAAACAGACTTCTCTGACGTGACTCGATTGGAAAGTCAGCATGTCACTGGGAGAGCTGATGCAATTAGACTATGAGAAGGGTGCTCGTGGGCTTTGTGCCGAAGTGATCTTGGTTCTGCTGAGAGGTGCACATGGGTCTGCTATCTGTGATCCTCGGATAAGTAACCACAGGGCCGCTGGACTTAGGGAAGTGGATGTGCCGTTTCCGCCTGCCCCAGCACTCACCGGAGTGATGCCCATCTTTTCTCTCGCTCCAGCAGGTGCTCAAGGCATGAAAAATAGCCCACCTGCCTGGCCAGTGTGGCTCAGTGGTTGATCCAATTCCCGGTCAGGGCACATGCCCAGGATGCGGGCTTGATCCCCAGTGTGGGGTGTGCAGAAGGCAGCCAATTCATGATTCTCATAATTGATATTTCTGTCTCTCTCCCTTCTTCTCTGAAACAAATAAGAATATTTTCTCAAAGGTCCACCCTTGCCCAGCTGGCATGGCTCAGTGGTTAACACTTGAACCAGGAGGTCAGGGTTCGATTCCTGGACAGGGCACATGCCTGGGTTGCAGGCTCAATTCGATTCCTGGACAGGGCACATGCAGGGCGTGCAGGAGGCAGCCGATCAATGATTCTTTCTCATCATTGATGTTTCTCTCTCTCTCTCCATCTCCCTTCTTTTCTGAAATCAATAAAAATGTTCTTTTTAAAAATAAAAGCCCACCCTCTACCAACCCTAACTCCTACCCCACCCAACCTCTAAACACCCGAGGCCTCGCCCTCTTTCCTATTCCCCCCAAAACCTAACCCAAACCCCACCCCCAACCCTGACCCCGATCCTAACTAGCACACAGACGCTCTGACCTCCGGGCCAGGCAAAGCGCCTCCGAAGGCCCCTGTGCTGCTGGGGAAGGGAGTGAGCGGCTCACAGGGTCTGTGGCTGCCTCTGGCACCGGGGGGCAAACTGGCAAGAAAGGTGGTTTGCTGCCAAGCCCCAGGATGGTGGGGGCCTGGCTGGGACAGGATGCGTGCTCTCCCTCTGCTTGTCAGGCACGGCTCTGGTCAGACAGGAAAGGTCATTCTGGAGCCATGTCAGAGGGAGTGGTGGACCCTGTACGTTACCGCTCCGAGTGGAAGCTGCTCATTGTACTGACTGCGAGAGCCACGATTCAGAGATAACAAGTCCGTCCTAACCCCCATCTAGAAAGCGACAGCACCCGGTGCATCTCCTTGCTGATGCCCACGTCAGGCATCTTCCCAGCCACCATGCCATGGTCTGGGGAGGCTCCCACCCCACCCCCACATTATTTATTTATTTATTTATTTATTTATTTTCATTTAAAAAATGTATTTTATTTTATTTTATTTTTTTAAAATATATTTTATTGATTTGTATAGAGAGGAAGGGAGAGAGATAGAAAGCTAGAAACATCGATGAGAGAGAGTCATCGATCAGCTGCCTCTTGCACACCCCCTACTGGGGATATGCCCGCAACCAAGGTACATGCCCTTGACTGGAATCGAACCCGGGTCCCTTCAGTCCCCAAGCCGACGCTCTATCCATTGAGCCAAACCGGTCTCGGCATAAAAATGTATTTTATTTTTTACAGAAAGGAAAGGAGAGGGATAGAGAGAAACATCCATGAGAGAGAAACATGAGTCAGCTGCCTCCTGTTTATCCTCCACTGGGGATGTGCCCATAACCAAGGTACATACCTTTGACCAAAATCGAACATGGGACCCTTGAGTCTGCAGGCGATGCTCTATCCACTGAGCCAAACCAGCTAGGGCCCCACATTTATTTTTATTTACATATTTATTTCTGTTGTTTAATCCTCACCTGAGGATTTAAAAAAAATTTTTTTTTAATATATTTTTTATCTGACTGGTTTGGCTCAGTGGCTAGAGCCTGGGCACCTCTCGGCGTTGCATCCAAGTTCCAGGCAGGAAGGAGAAAGGAACAGTATTTTTTTAAAAAATATATTTTTATTGATTTTTTTACAGAGAGGAGGAGAGAGGGATAGAGAGCTGGAAATATTGATGAGAGAGAAACATCGACCAGCTGCCTCCTGCACACCCTCCACCGGGGATGTGCCCGCAACCAATGTACATGCCCTTGACCGGAACTGAACCTGGGACCCTTCAGTCCGCAGACTGACGCTCTACCACTGAGACAAACCAGTTTTGGCGGGAACGGTATTTCTATCAGGAAAGCAAAGGCGTTTTCTAATCTCTGGCGGACCTCCACTGGAACCTCATGGGATAGAACTGGGCCATGACCACCCCAGCTACAACTGAGTCTTAGACCCAAAATGTTCTGAGATGGACACACAGCTGCCTCCGGTGACCACTGTCCCCAGCTCAGTGATGATCTGGAAGTGCTGGCCAATGTGGGTGATTTTTTTTTCTTCAAGTTTTTTTTTTTAATTGATTTGAGAGAAACAGCATTTGTTGTTCCACTTTTTATGCATTTACTGTTCAATTCTTTTTTTTTTTTTTTTAATGTATTTTATTGGTTTTTTACAGAGAGGAAGAGAGAGGGATAGAGAGTTAGAAACATCGATGAGAGAGAATCACGATCAGCTGCCTCTTGCACACCCCCTACTGGGGATGAGCCCGCAACCAAGGTACATGCCCTTGACTGGAATCGAACCTGGGACCCTTCAGTCTGCAGGCCAATGCTCATTCCACTGAGCCAAACCGGTCCCGGCCATCTACCACATTCTTTTATGTGAAGACAGTATTACATGGAACTTAGTTTTTCACAGTCAATTCTAACCAAAACCCCAATGACACCTGCAGGGGAAGGAAAAAGCTACGGCCGAGAAGGTGGTACCTGGCTCCCCAGAAGAACCGATAAAACCTTTCACAAGCCGCTAAGGACATGGGTGTAAAGTGAAGTACGGAGCTACAGGGAAAGGAGAGACCTGTGGACGGTGAGGAATGCAACTCAACAATGCAGGGACCTTCAGTTTTATCTCCCAAATAGAGGGTTACCAAAAACATAAAATATAAAATATCCAACCAAAAGCAGAGTTACGAGAGAGGCTTTCTAAGAGCAAAGAGAAACAGAAGGAAAAAATCTAACAGACCTTATTACACAGAATTTTAAAATCTCTGTACAAAAAAAATGCAGTACGATAGAGAATGTATGTGCTAAGATTATATATATGTGTGTATAAATTTATATGTGTATATATATATGTACATATTAAAAAACAAAGAATGGAATAGTGGACAAAAGATAGGAATAGATAATTCATAGGAAAGGGGGAAAACGTAGGAAAAAAATGAATAACACTGTGATGTATCAAAACGCCAAATAGCTGAAACCGGTTAGGCTTAGAGGATAGAGCGTCGGTCCTGCGGACTGAAAGGTCCCAGGTTCGATTCCGGTCAAGGGCATGTACCTTGGTTGCAGGCACATCCCCAGTGGGGGTGTGCAGGAGGCAGCTGATTGATGTTTCTCTCTCATCGATGTTTCTAACTCTCTATCCCTCTCTCTTCCTCTCTGTAGAAAATCAATAAAATATATATATATTTAAAAACAAAACAAACAAAAAAACCCCACCATATAGGACAAGTGAGGAGATCGTGCGCTCGCTGCGGAGCCCACATACTGAACAACGGGCACTTCAGGTGCACAGCAGACACGGGGCCCAGGGCCCGTGGAGATGGTTTCATTTCTTTTAAAAAGAAAAGAAAAATCAGGATGGTGATCGTGACTCAGGCCAGACTGTGTGTGTTTTTCCAGCGCAGAGGTGATGCAGACCGTCTCCTGTGAGTCCCGGAGGAAGGCCCGGGGCCGCCCGGTGCCAGGCCGGCTCACAGACACCCGGAGGAAGGCGATGGCCCCAGGGCCCGGGCTCAGGGCTGTGGTCGCCGCATCTGAACAAAGACGTCCAGGCACCTACTCTGACGTTCCCACCAGGCGGCGCTGCTGACGGCTCCTCGGTAAGGAGACAGGATCACTCCGCGCGCACACAACCCAAAACTTACCGGGATGATGGCTTACGCCGGTGGTCGGCAACTTCATTCCTCCACAGAGCCAAATAGCAACGGTACAGCGATTGAAATTTGAGAGCCAAATTTTTTAAACTTCTCCTAGCGCCACTTCTTCAACATAGACTCGCCCAGGCCGAGGTATTTTGTGGAAGAGCCACACTCAAGGGGCCAAAGAGCTGCATTTGGCTCACGAGCCGTGGTTTGCCGACCACGGCCTTAAGTTATTCGTTTCCTTTTTCACAAATATTGCACTTCTAGAAATCTATGGAAATGCTAAAGAAGTATAACCCAAAAATGCTACATGAAGAACGATTTATAATAGTGAGAAAAACACATAATCTCAACAGCCAGCAAGAGAATATCTAACAGAATACTATGCTTCCCCTATGATGACTCCACAGACAGTGCAGTGGCTTGGGAAAAAGTTTATGCAGCTAAGTGGGGAAAGAAGATTAAAATGACAGACCCACTATGTTTAAAGGGATGTAAAAATGCAATATGAAGACAGAAATAATGTATCAAAGTGCGAAAGGCAGCTTTATTAAGAATTATGGGTGTTTTCTCTCATTTATTCCACATTCTCTGAAATGTGGTTATCTTGCCTCCGTAATTTAGAAAGTCTAAGAAAAAGCATTTCCTAAACTATAGTGCTCTATACAAAAGTCAGGTATTACCACTGAGAAGGCATCTTGAACTTGCTTAGACTGAGCAGGAAGAACGTTAATTCCAGGTGAACCGTGTCCTCCTGTCCCTGCAGGGAGCACGGGGATGGTCTGGGGCGGGCTCCTCCCTCAGGGCTGCACAGACTAGCTGGGCTCCATGGTGAGGGGAGGCCCCGCAGGCAGCCCCAGCCTCGGGGGAAGGTGCACTTCTGGGCACATCCTCACGCCCCCCTCCCCGGACACACCGGCACCGCCTGTGCTCCACTGCCGACACGGCCCGGCGGCCGGGGTGAGGCCGCACGTCCGATGGTGACTGTGCAGCTGGGACATGGGTGCGGCCTCAGGCAGCGGACTCGGCGGTGGAGCCCCTGGGGAGGTGAGTCCAGCAAATCCGCTTTTCCCCAAACTCCCGCCTCTGAGATCATTCTCGCCACCAATACCATAAGGTTTGCTTGGAGGCAAAACTGTACATAATTCTGGTTTTAAAAAAGTCTTCATATTATTCTAAATATTATAGTCCACAGATGAAATTCTTGCTCTAAGACATGCCAGGAGGACATGATTGACAGACCTTTTATCTGCAGGAAAGATGGACCCCCATCAGCGGAGACCCCGGGACATCAACGCCCGGGGGGGAGCAGCCGGACGACCAGCCGTGCTAATCTCCGGGTTTGCTGCCCAGGGGGAGGCTCCTGCCGGCCGAGGGCTGCACCACACGCAGCAGCTCGGCCACGGCCAGCGGGTTTATGGGGTCCGTGCCGCTCACGCCCACACCGTAGGTGCCCAGCAGACGCTGGTCGAACGGGCCGGCAAAGGGCTGCTCCGCGCGGTGCGCCCGCTGGTGCGCGGCCAGGTGGCTGCTCCAGCCGAACGCCTGGCCGCACTCGGCGCACTTGAACTCCGGCCTGGCCGCGGCGTGCGTCTTCTGGTGCTTGACGAGGCAGTGGTTCTGGCTGAAGGCCCGGCCGCACTGGCCGCACTTGTAAGGCTTCTCCCCCGTGTGCACGCGCTGGTGCACGATGAGGGACGACTGGCAGCTGAAGGCTTTCCAGCAGCGGCTGCAGTCGAAGGGCTTCTCGCCCGTGTGCACGCGCCGGTGCACGATGAGGTAGGAGTGGGAGCCGAAGGCCTTGCCGCACTCGTTGCACTTGAAGGGCCTCTCGCCGCTGTGCACGCGCTGGTGCACCGCCAGGTACGAGTGGCAGATGAAGGCCTTGCCGCAGTCGCCGCACTTGAAGGGCTTCTCGCCGGTGTGGACGCGCTGGTGCAGGGCGAGGCGCGAGCGGCAGTTGAAGGCCTTGGCGCAGTCGCCGCACTTGAAGGGCCTGTCGCCGCTGTGGGTCCTCTCGTGCACCGTCAGGGACGAGTGGCAGGCGAAGGCCCTGCCGCAGGCGCCGCACTTGTAGGGCTTCTCGCCCGTGTGGATGCGGAGGTGGCGGGTGAGGTGCGTCCGCTGGTTGAAGGCCTTGCCGCACTCGCCGCAGCGGTAGGGCTTCTCGCCCGTGTGCACGCGGCGGTGCATGCTGAGCAGCGAGCTGCAGCTGAAGGCCTTGTCGCAGCCCGGGCACTGGTAGGGCCGCTCGCCCGTGTGCGTGCGCAGGTGCACGTTCAGCGACGAGTGGCAGCTGAAGGCCTTGCCGCACTCGCCGCAGAGGAAGGGCTTCTCGCCGGTGTGGATGCGCTGGTGCTCGGCCAGGTTGGTCCTCCAGGTGAAGGCCTTGCCGCACTGGCCGCAGCGGAAGGCCTTCTCCCGGCCGTGCCAGCGCTGGTGCAGGGCGAGGGCGGAGCGCTGGCCGAAGGCCTTGCCGCACTGGCCGCACGGGAAGGGGCCCTCCCCGGGCCCAGGGGGCCTGCGGGCGGGGGGCGGCCCCTGGTGCCGGGGGGCAGCCTCAGGGGGCCGGCACCTCTCAGGGTGTCCGTGAGGAGGCGCCCCCTCGGCAGGAAGGAGCGATCCTGTGCTCTGCTGGGCGGGGAGGGGCCACCGGAGGGGCAAGGCCTCCGCGGACGCCTTGTGTCCACACTGGCGCGCCTCCGCGAAGACCTCCCCGCCGCCAGGGGGCGCGCTCCTCCCGAGCACAGCCTCCCCTCCGGACAGAGCAGCCCCCGGGCCCCCCCAGGCCCTGCCAGCTCCTGGGCCGAGGCCGTGGAGACGGGGCCTCACCGGCCCCTCCACCGCCGACTCCTGTGCCGTCTCTGCCCCGTGGATACCCTGCTGCTGACACGGCGCCTTCACCTCCGGCCGGGGCTCCCGCTCTGTGGGAAGCGGAAACGGAAGGAAATGCAGTTTTCTGTGAGCGGGCGAGGCGTGGACAGGCACTCAGACCTGAGGTCTGGCCTGCAGGTGCAGGTGAGCATGGAAAAGGGGGCAGCGGCCGGCAGAGGGCGCTCAGGAGCAGAGGCGGGAGGGGCACATGCGGGGTGAGACAGGCAAGCAAATTGGTTAAGGACAGAGACAGGGGAAGGAGCCCCCGAAAGGAATTCCAAAAAGAGCCGGGGGTCAAGGGTCATGGATGAGATTCACTTTTTAAAAAATATTTTTGTTGATTTCAGAGAGTAAGGGAGAGGGAGAGAGAGAAACATCAATGATGAGAATCATTGGTCGGCTGCCTCCTGTACGCCCCCCAAAATCCGGGCATGTGCCCTTGACCGGAATCGAACTGGGGACCCTTTCGTCCACAGGCTGACGCTCCATCCACTGAGCCAACCAGTTAGGGCTACGATTCACTTATTGAAACATCTACTGAGAGACTGTTGTGTGTCAGAACTAGGTCAATGCTGGCTGGGATAAACTCAAGTCCAAAAACCATAAATTTAAAATGTCCCATCCTGGCCGGCTGGTTAGAGTCTCATCCCAACATGCCACGGCTGTGGGTTTGATCTCTCATCAGGCACATACAAGAAGCAACCAATGAATGCATCAGTAAGTGGAACCACAGCCCGGCTGGTGTGGCTCAGTGGTTGAGTGTTGACCTATGAACCAGGGGATCATGGTTCGATTCCTGGTCAGGGCACATGCCCAAGTTGCGGGCTCAATCCCCAGTAGGGGGCGTACAGGAGGCAGCCGATCAATAATATCTCTCATCATTGAAGTTTCCATCTCTCTCCCTCTCTGAAATCAGTAAAAATACATATATTAAAAAAATTAGTGGAACAATGAATTGATGTTTTTCTCTCAAGTTAACAAATGAAGAAAAGAGACTCATTTACTTTGTACCCTATAAAAAATTTAAATGTCCCTTGTTCCAGAGAGGAAAAAGAACTCCCCCACCCCGCCCTCTCTGAAATCAATAAAAATATATTTTTTAAAATGACTACTGTCTCCTGCCAAGGGAAAGCAGATGTCTTTGCCTGTTTTCCTGCTATGTTCCCAGCACCGTGTCTGGGAAGGGAAGAGGAGGGTTCCAGAAGGGGCCTGAGCAGGTGCAGATGGAGCTGGGGCTGTGGTGGAGGGCCGCGGGGTGGCAGGAGGGGTGCTGGGGGCGGGGGCTCCACACCCTTCCCTCGCAGCCCCTCACCTGGACGAGCCCCTCCCAGGGCTTCTCCGGGCACTTGCCACGGCTCTTCGCCTCGTTCCAGATGGGAGATCACGTCCGGCTTACGGACCGGAGGCCCTGCTCGTGGGAGGAAGTGGCGGGGCCGTGCTGAGCTCCTCTCCAGACCCAGCGATGGACAGGAGAGCCCCCGGGACAGCACGAGCTGGCACTGAGGTGTGTGCCGCCCCCGAGGATGGGGGTCCCAGATGGGGCATGCATTCTGAGGAGCCCAGGGGTATCCCGCGTCCCCCCCGCCATCTCCCTGGAAAGCTCCAGGGCAGGTCGGGCTTCCAGGACGCTATCCTCCCTCTCCCTCTCCCTCTGGCTCGCCATGTGTCAGCCTCACCTCCAGGCAAGGATGCCAGCAGCACCACAGAGACCACACCCCCTCACCAGGCTGGTGCTGGGGGGACTCGGTCACACCTGTGACGTGGCTCAATGTCCAGACCACAGACTCGGAGCCTCGGGAGCCTCTTACCCAGGGCCAGAAGGTTCTGGTAGTTCTCCAGCATCACGTCCCGGTACAGGGCCCTCTGGGGCGAGTCCAGCTGGCCCCACTCCTCCTGGGTGAAGTCCACGGCCACATCCTTGAAAGTCACCGATTCCTGGGATGACACATTCTCAGTCACTCCCACTGGGTTCACGCTTCCGAGGGAATTGGGGTGAACCTCGGTGACCTGCTCCCAGCGTGGAAGGCTGTGCTCAGACGTCGTCTGTCATACAGCCCAGTACACACCACAGCTGGGCCAGGAATCGCCATCTGGCCTGGCTTTCTGGACCCGAAGGGCCCAGCTAACTGGGCAGCCCCTGTGCCTGCCACGCTGGACAGAAAGCTGTGAAGTTCTGGGTAAGAATGTCAACCTTAGAGAACTGGAGAGAAAAACACAAAGAGCCCAGAAACCCTGTGCAAATCTCCCCGCTGCCAAAGGCTCGGACCCTCAGGAAGCAAACCCTGAGCTTAGTAGCAAGTTCTGAGCCTGAGAGACCAAAGGGGCCATTCCACGTCCTGCCTGCCTGCCCCTCCCTCCTTCCTACTGAGCTCTGCTCCCTGCCCTCCCAGGCTGACGCCTGCCTGTCCCTCCTCCAGAGCCGCCATGAATGCAGGGTAACCCCACCACCACACACACACACTTGGTCACTCCAGTTCCCAGGGTCACAAATGCCCCTAACGACCCTACAGTGCCCGTGCCCTCAAATCCTTGGCTCTCCTCCCACCCGTGCCCTCAACTCCTCGGCTGTCCTCGGGCTCCTCCCCCCTGAGCCTCCGGGCTGTGGCCCTAACAGTCTCCATGCTCACGCCCTACCTACCCCTCCACCCCCCACCCCCACAATAAGCTCTCCAAGGCCCTCGGCAGCAGGTTGGGAAAAAGCAGCCGCTGACTAACTGCTCTTTTTCAAGATGCTGTTGCCATGGCTGCCTGGCTTGGCTGCAGCTGGGATGTAGTCACGTTCAATGTGAGAGCCAAGAATAAGCCAGGGAGGGAAGTCTCCCCCACTGTAAGCCTTTGCGGGGGAGTGTCTGGTGTGGGGCCACCAGACTCCTCGAGAAGCTCTGGACCCACATGAGCACCCAAAGCCAGGTGAGGGGCGCAGACTGTCAGCCTTGAGAAGAGGCCTCACACCTACCAGGTGCTTACCAGGCAGTCAGCAAAAGTGGGGACCCTCTGGGATCACAGGAGTTTGACATTTAGTTCTAAAAGGGACTTATGTACCCCTAACCGGTTTGGCTCAGTGAATAGAGCGTAGGCCTGTGGACTGAAAGGTCCCAGGTTCGATTCCGGTCAAGGGCATGTACCTTGGTTGCGGGCACATCCCCAGTGGGAAGTGTGCAGGAGGCAGCTGATCAATGATTCTCTTTCATCAATGTTTCTAACTCTCTATCCCTCTCTCTTCCTCTCTGTAAAAAATCAATAAAAATATATATATATATATATTTTTTAAAATGACACTATAAAATACAGAACCACCATCACTCAGAACCGCCTGAGAGCTGGCTGAGTGGAGGAGAAGGAAAGCAGCAGCACACAGACTGGTAGGCAGGCTGAGGCCAGAATGAGCTGGAATGGCACCACATGTGGTGTTTTAATCAGGAGGGAGATGGGATCTTCAAAGCCCACCCGTGAGGAGCAAGGGGGCCCAGACCCCCAGGCCAGGGTCCCAGCTGGGAAGAGAATCCCTGTAACTTCGGGCAGTAAAAACCAGAGGGATATGCCTGAGTGACATGAGGCTGCTACAAGCCCAGGTGTCCCTCTTAAAGGGACAGCAAACAAACTTACCCAGCCCCGCTTCTTCCGAGCTCCAGCACCGGAACCAGATACACACAGGGAGGGACTGGACTGTCTGGCATCAGGCCAGGAACTCAGGGGTGGCTCTCACCCAGATGGGGGTGCTCACAGGGGTCACTGTTCCTGTGCTGGGACCTCCCTGTCCCAGGGCTGACCGGCAGCCACATCTGAGTCTCAACCAGCCTGGAGCACACTGTTTGCTCCGCCTTGGGGATTCCTGAATCCTGCCCCATCCAATGTGCAGCCCCACCCAGGGCTGTCTGCAGCAGCTTTTCCATAAGAATGGCCTGTCCTGACTCAGGCTTCAGATTTTGCTAAAATCTCTCAAACGAGCTGCAGCTGGTGACAGTGTGCCCCAAACCCATCAATAAAAAGCCCATGACCAGACTAGCACCAGCCTGCCTTGCTTCATAGCAGCTCTCCCACTGTCTGCAGCTGGTCCTCCAGCCAATTGGCCTGGAGGTCAACTCCTCCCAAAGACACCAACAGCAATCAAGGCTCAACTATAACACAGTGCACACAGCCCACACAGGGGCACACCTCAGCTCAGGAGGTGAGAGGCTGAGCCAAAAAGCTAAAGGAGTTCATCACCACCAAACCAGTGTTATAGGGAATGCTGAAGGGTATTATTGAAGGAGAGAGGAAGAGGAAGAGGAGATAGAGGAGGAAGAGGGACAAAAAATATGAACAATAAAGTGGAACAAACATATCTATCAACAATCTAATCTAAAAATCAAAAGCAAACAAGAAATCTAATGAACAAAATAAATTGGTGAATAAAAAGGAATCAGAGGCATGGAATCATGGAACAGATTGACGAAACTCAGAAGGGGAGCAGGAAGAGATTAGCCAAAGATTTTATCTATGGACACAGTAAGGGGTGAAGGCCTGGGGTGGGGTGGGAACCCGGTAGAAGGGGGAGTGTGAGTGTGAGAGTGCATGTGTGAGTGTGAGTGTGTGTGTGTGCGTGTGTGTGTGTGTGTGTGTGTGTGTGTGTGTCTCGGGGGAGGACACCTGTAACACTATAGCAATAAAGATTAAAAGAAAGAAATCAAGATAGCTTTTTTTCCCCCCCAAAGATAGCTTTTTAAAAAATGTTAGATTTTTTTTTTTTTAATTGATTTTTTAATTGATTTTAGAGGGACAGGAAGGCAGACGGAGAGATGGAAACATAGATGAGAGAGACATGGATCGGCTGCTTCCTGCAAACCCCCCCCCACACACACACACACAGATTTCACACCAGCAAACCCTCCCCACTCATCAGCACTACATAAATATAAATCTATAAATCACATATATAAATCATATATATAATGTAGTGCTGATGAGTGGGGGTTGTCAATGAGCAAGAGTGGGGTACAATCTGGGCCTCGCAGGGCCCTTCTTGGAGGGGTGTTCCCAGCCCCCTGGGAGAAGACCATGTCAGGTGGCCTTCATTCTGCGGGGCAGGAAACGAAGAGCCCAGGGCCTCTATGGAACGCAACGCACAGGTGATGACCAAACTCGTGGGGAAGGCGGATGGACCCTGAGGATGTCCCAGGACAGCAGAGCACTCGATCATGGGTGTGAGTGAGGCGCTGGAGAGGAGCACTGGGGATTAAGAATCACTCCTATGCACAAGAAGGGCATTTCCTCGAGGTAGTCACATACACATACACACACACACACACACACACACACACACGCGTGCGCGCACATGTTGCACTTTGCTAAATCATCTGAAGGTAAGATGCAGATACCATGACATCCCAGCCTACATTTTTCAGCTTATATCTCCCAAGGAACTTCTCTTAAAAAAAAAAAAAATTTGCCGAAACCGGTTTGGCTCAATTGATAGAGCGTCGGCTTGGGGACTGAAAGATCCTGGGTTCGATTCTGGTAAAGGGCATGTATCTTGGTTGTGGGCATATCCCCAGTAGGGGGTGTGCAAGAGGCAGCTGATTGATGACTCTCTCATCGATGTTTCTAACTCTCTCTCTCCCTTCCTCTCTGTACAAAATCAATAAAATATATATATATAACTTTGGTTTCCTTAAAAAAAAATCCCCTTTATTGATTTTTGAGAGGAAAAGAGAGGGATATATATATAGAGAGAGAAACATCAATGAGAGAAAAACATCATCAGTTCACTACCTCCGTACGCGCCCCTAATGGGACTGAGCCTACACCCCAGGCCTGTGCCTTGACCAGAAACTGAACCAGTGACCTCTTGTACATGGTTTAACACTCAGCCATACCAGCCTGGCGTCTCCTAAGGATATTCTTTTACACAATCACAGTGCCATCATCACACCCCGAAAATTTAATATTGATACAATCCATTTTCAAATTTCCTCAACTGTCCCAAACTGCCTTTGACAGAATTTTTGGATCTGTGAGGCATTGTGAATCATGTATTGCCTTTGATTGTCATGTCTCCTGAGTATTTTACTAAATTACAGAACATTCTAGCACATTACAGAAGCTGGGTACATCTCACAGTTTGACAGCTATTCCTTTTTTTTTTTTTTTTTTTTTCTTTTTTAACATATATATTTCAGAGAGGAAGGAAGAGGAAGAGATAGAAACATCAATGATGAGAATCATCGATTGGCTGCCTCCTGCATGCCCCCCACTGGGAATTGAGCCCGCAACCTGGGTATGTGCCCTTGACCAGAATCGAACCCAGGACCCCTCAGTCCATAGGCCGACGCTCTATCCACTGAGCCAAACTGGCCAGGGCTGATAGCTATTCCTAGCTGTCTGTAATCTTTCAAGTGGGGTTAACAGAACCACAAAATCCTAAAAACGTCAATCCTCTAGCCTTTTCACTACCCCATACTCTCTTTATCAACTGTATCCTTCTAAATAATATGACGGGTAGGGGTAGTGTAGGTGGTAGAACAAAACCCTAAGCCTCTAAAGAAAGACTCGGGTCCTGCTTAGCTGCAGAAGTGGCCCCAGAGCCAATTCCTTGCTGAGCCCCAGATCCTCTGAAACCCCACGTTTTACACGAAGGCCCCCTATCAAGGGCCCAGTGTGGAGAAGCACACAGGGACAGACCCCCCCATCATCACTCTTACCCACCACTGCAACACAGCCCTTCCTTTCGCTGTCCCACACCGATTTCACACCAGCAACCCCCCCCAAACAGGTCCCACCATCACCTACCCCGCCTGGGTCTTCACGTGGAGATGAGCCAGGTGATCTCGTATGACCTACTTGCTGGAGCTCTGCTAAAACCACTCTGTGGAGCTCCTGGCACAGGTGGGTGGCAGGTCCTGGGCACTGACCCACCCACTGGACTGGATTGGGCTGGAAGGGACACTCATCTTGAGGGCACCCCTGGGGCATCACCCAGAACTGTTCCCAAGCCCAGAGCTTCCTGAAGGAAGCTGCCAACTCTCTTCAGAAAGAACAAGATGTAAAAAAAAAAAAGACTACCAGCCTTAGTTACTTTGGCTCAATGGATAGATTGTGGGTCTGCGGACTGAAGGGTCCGGCTCAAGGGCACATGCCTGGGTTGTGGGCTCAATCCCCAGTGTGGGGCATGCAGGAGGCAGCCATCAATGATTCTCATCATTGTTTCTCCCTCCCCCGCTCTCTTCCTCTCTGAGATCAATAAAAACATATTTAACAAAACAAACAAACAAACAACAACACAAGAATGTTCAGAAGTAAGAAAAGACGGCCACTCACCTCGGACCTGGTTTCCAGGGGACCCTGACCCCATTTATCCTCTGGATTATCTTTCAGAAGAGCAAGGTCCCGGGAGGACAGAGCTGGGGAGGAGACATGAGCAGCGGGCTGTTCAGCCAGGTGCACGGAGTGAGCTCAAAACCACTCACACCTGGCACCAGGGCAGTCAGAGGAGCCAGGACCCACCCCCGCAGGTGGGGTGGGGATGGAGCCCCAGTATGCGGCGCAATCTGACACAGCACCAGGGCTTAATCCTGCCACTCAGTGTCAGACGCTCCCATTCAGAAAGAAAACATCGCCAAGACCGGTTTGGCTCAGTGGATAGAGCGTCGGTCTGCGGACTTAAAGGTCCTGGGTTCGATTCCGGTCAAGGGCATGTGCCTTGGTTGTCCGCACATCCCCAGTGGGGGGTGTGCAGGAGGCAGCTGATCGATGTATCTCTCTCATGGATGTTTCTATCTCTCTCCCTTCCTCTCTGTAAAAAATCAATAAAATATTAAGAAGGAAAACATTGCCATTTCCTCCCAGTCCTCAGCACGCCCCGGACAGTGGGAACAGATGGCTGGGCGCGGTAGAGGCAGAAGCCCGACTTTGCTGGTGCTGCGGGAAACCGGCCTGGCCTCTCTGTCAGTCTCCTCAGCTGCAAACCCACAGACCCGCTGCCTCCGAGAGCCTCTTGTACCTGTCTCCGGGGGCTTCGGGGCAGGGGTCTCCATAGCGGCCCTTGGTAGCGTCCCCGGAGGCGTGGGCAGCTCTGCAGCCGCCTGGGCCCCAGGCCAGGCTCAGGGGAGCGGGTCCTGCTCCGGGGGCTCAGGGACAGCGGCCTGGAGGGGGCCTCGGGGGGCCGCGCATGCACTCCTGGCCGCACGGTCACACGGTCAGACGGTCACACAGGTCGCGGCCTGGCAGGTTTAGCGGGGGCCCCGCAGCCCGGGCTGCGCTCACTCCCCATCGCCGCGCCTCGCTCCTCCGGGGACCGCGCGCGGGGCCAGGCAGGCCTGGGGCTCGGCCACCCGGAGACAGTGGGGGCGCAGCGGGGCCGGCAGACGGACCCCGAGGCAGATGGACGGACACGCGAGAGCGCCAACCTGCCGCCCACAAAAGGACAACGACCACCACAAAGGAGCAGCCCGGCGTCCGCCGTGGGCGAGTGCGCCTGCGCGGACCCGACGCGAACTACAGTTCCCCGGATCCGCTGTACCACGGAGACAGCGCACTCCATTTCCCAGAGGACCTCGGGGCACCAGAGGATAGCCCTGACGTCCGGACTCCCTACGAGTGTGTAGCATGGCCTTCTGGGAAATGTAGTTCTGGTGCATTAAACCATGCGCCCTGGCCCCGCCCCACTCACCGCCCTCCATTGCTGTGGTGTTCACCTGGGCAACGGGCATAGCTGCAACCGCCTAGGCCCCAGGCCAGAGGCAGAGGGGCCGGTCCTGCAGGGAAGGCCCGCAGGGTCGCACAGAGCCTCGCACCCCTGATTGTGCTCACATCCCACCGCCATGCCCCACGCAACCAGTCACACACTCTGAAGTATGGTAGCAACCACACTTAGGTAAAAACTGCTGTTTGAATTTTAACCCTGCTATTCTAGAAGGCTTCTGCACTCACTTACTTGCTTAAACAATAGGGTAGTTACCTCAGCTTCCAGATTGAGACCTGGAAGCTCACAAAGGTAACTTTCCTGAGCCTGTGGACCAGGACCACAGCAGATTGATTCCCAGGGACTCAGTAGCTCCAGGAGCTGAAACTGCAGATAACCTTTAGAGGTTAACTTTGCTCAGTTGTGCTTCTGTACTATCTCCTTTCGCAAGAGAGGTCCACATTCCAACAACCCTGCGGGCTGTTCCCAGCATTTAGAATTTAGAATTCAGAACAAAGGAAAATGTTTGTGGTTTAGACCTTTAAAAGGACTGCCTGCACCTGGACCAGCGCGGTTGTGAGTGTGGACTCCACCTGCATGTGATGCTCTCACGGCCATCCTGGCCAGGTCAATAAATCCTTGCCTGTTCTTTTCAATCAGTTAGCAGCCTCCGGTTAGCAGTCTTATTTTTGACTCCAAGGTTCCACCCCACAATACACTCCTCTTGTGCACCATGCGCCGGGCCTCAGGCTCCGCCACCTGGAGCCAGAGGCATGGAATGCGGCCAGCAGAGAGACAACAGGGCGGACGGACAGACCGAACGGACTGCTTCCCCACAAAAGCAGCAGCCACAAAGGAGCAGGGCGGCGGTCCTCACGGGAAACTGTGCCGGCACAGACCCGACACAAACTACTGTCCCTGGGAGCCTTTGTGCTTCTCCATTTCCCAGAGGCCGTTGGAGTGCCGGAGCTGCTCTGACATCTCCACCCTGTAGAGCCTTCTGGGAAATGTAGTTTCGGTGTCGGAACCAATTGGAGGCGTTCCCATTGAAAGGTGCCCTGAACGTGGAATTGTCCTTTGTGCCTGTGGCTTTTCTATCTGTGTTGGCTCTGGCCCAACTCCACCTTTCTTCTTCTTCTTTTTTCTAATATATACTTTATTGACTTTTTAGAGCGGAAGGGAGAGGGATAGAGAGTTAGAAACATGGATGAGAGAGAAACATCCATCAGCTGCTTCCTGCACATCTCCTACTGGGGATGTGCCTGCAACCAAGGTACATGCCCTTGACTGGAATCCAACCTGGGACCTTTCAGCCCGCAGGCCGAAGCTCTATCCATTGAGCCAAACGAGTTTCGGCTCATGGAAAGCTTTATTGATGACGAAAAAGTAAAGGGGCTCCCTTCCAAGGTCCCATCCATGTCCACCCCTTGCCTCTCCTGGCTCTCAGAGCCATGCCTGTTGCCTCCCACAGCCACATCTGCCGTCAGCAAATCTGGAGTCTCTCCCGAGCCCTCTCCCCACACCCCTGGCCTCCTTGCTGATTCCTCCTGGGGATCTGAGGGGTCGCCTTCATTTCACAGAACAGAACTTAATTTGAGCTCAGGGAAGGCAGAACATACAGATCACACAGCCTGGGGCTCAGGGGCTCAGGAGGGAGCCTGGGGCTCTTTTGCTGGCAGTATTTTAATTACTGGGGTGGAGGGCAGGGGATGGTTAATGAGGCTCGGGGGAGCAGCTGAGCCAGATGCTGGAGGGCCCAGCAGGCCAGGGGACTCAGGAGGGGTTGGTTGACAGAGGGCCAAGTTCTCGCCTCCTCGGCACCTTCGGGAGACAGGCTGCAATGAACAGATGAGTGAATCAATGAACTAATACACTGAGGGGACGCAGGCCTCTTTACAGTGGGCGGGGCCAGGTCTGCCAATGAACAGGGTCCATAGCACCCCCTTCCTCACCCTCATCCCCCCCCACCCCCACGGAGCTGCACAGAGCTAGGCCCCTGCAGGCCCTGAGATCCCAGTCCAGCCTGGATCTATGCCAGACCCTCCCTTTCCACAATTTGCTGGGGAGGCCCCATGGCACCCAAAGTCTTAACTAGCCCCTAGGGTGCAGTGAGAACAACATACTGGGTGGGAACACTGCCCCCCAGGGGGGCCCACAGTGCACTGTCCATGGCCCTGCACGTGTGAAGGCACCAGGCAGCGGGGGGAGGAAGTGGTGCAGGGCAGTGGTGCAGGGCTCCCATAGGAGATGGCAGGGACAGGAAAGGCAGCAGGGATGGCCATAAGGGCCTCGAATGCCAGGTAGAGGAGGTGCACTGGCTGCCCGGCATGGGTGAGGGAAGGGGGAGGAAGTCCACCCCCTAGAGGACCCTCAGCCCTAGGCTCCCCCATCCAGCTACTCCTTCATCCTCGATTAGCATCACTGAGTACCACGTGACCCAGACCTGTGCTCAGGGACCCTTCTGTGGACCCAGGTGGACAGAGAACAGAAAGCCAGTTACACTGACGGGAGAGATGCTGTGGGGAAGGGGCCTGCATTACCTGGTTGGTGTGAGGTGGCCAGGGAAGGCTGCCAGGCAGAAGGGAGATGAATGAGATTAGCCAGGCACATGGGGGTGGGGAGGACATTCCTGCCAGGAGAACTGGCCTAAGCAGAGGCCCAGAGGGGTGAAGGTCAGTGGATTAGAGGAGGTTTAAAAAGTGTGGCTGGGCCGAAACCAGTTTGGCTCAGTGGATAGGGTGTCAGCCTGCGGACTGAAGGATCCCAGTTGGTTTTGATTCCAGTCAAGGGCATGTACTTTGGTTGTGGGTACATCCCCAGTAGGGGGCGTGCAAGAGGCAGCTGATCAATGACTCTCTCATGGATGTTTCAAACTCTATTTCTCTCCTTTTTTCTCTGTAAAAAAATCAATTATATATATATATATTTTACAAAGTGTGGCTGAACATAAACAGTGTGAGATGAGCTGGGACCTCCTGCGCCTCTGGAGGGCAGGACACACCCCAGAGCAAGGGGACCCCTAGAGAGTTTGAATGGGCCCTAGCTGGCATGGTTTAATGGATAGAGAGAGCATCAGCCTGCGGACTGAGGGGTCCCAAGTTCGATTCTGGCCAAGGGCACATGCCTGGGTTGCAGGCTTGATCCACAGTGAAGGGCATTGCAGGAGGCAGTCAAGCAATGATTCTCTCTCATCATTGATGTTTCTTTCTCTCTCTCCCGTTCCCTTCCTCTCTAAAATTAATAAAATATATTTAAATTTTTTAAAAAAGAGTTTGAATGGAAGCATCCATGACAAGGATAGATTCCTGCAGCTGTGGGGACAGAGTAGGGAAATAATAGTGGACTAAGTTATGGAAGGAGGTGGCTCTAGCCAGTGGAAGGGCTGCTGGGTCCATGACCTTGACTGTGAAGTAGAGGTTGTGAGATAGAATCCTGACTCTGATCAACGCCTGGGTTCTGCAACTCTTGCTCCAAGCCCTGTCCCTTCTGCCCAGGGTCTGGGAATGGGGAGGGGCCAAAACACAAAGCCTGCCGAAACCGGTTTGGCTCAGTGGATAGAGTGGATAGAGCGTCAGCCTGCGGACTGAAAGGTCGCAGGTTCGATTCCGGTCAGGGGTATGTACCTTGGTTGCGGGCACATCCCCAGTAGGGGGTATGTAAGAGGCAGCTGAACGATGATTCTCATTTATGTTTCTAACTCTTTATCCCTCTCTCTTCCTCTCTGTAAAAAAAAAATTAATAAAGTATATTTTATTTTATTTTTTTTTTATTTTTTTTTTTTTTTTAAATTTTACTTTTTTTTTTTTTTTTTTTTTTTTTTAATATATTTTATTGATTTTATACAGAGAGGAAGGGAGAGAGATAGAGAGTTAGAAACATCGATGAGAGAGAGTCATCGATCAGCTGCCTCTTGCACACCCCCTATTGGGGATATGCCCGCAACCAAGGTACATGCCCTTGACCGGAATCGAACCCGGGACCCTTCAGTCCCCAAGCCGACGCTCTATCCACTGAGCCAAACCAGTCCCGGCTAATAAAGTATATTTTAAACAAAACAAACAAAACACACACACACAAAGCCTGCGCTGTGCCCTTTCCCCAAGGCCCCCCGGGGCTCTGCCATACCACGTGGGCCTCAGCCTTGCCGGGGATCTCCCGCCCCGGGCAGGATCCCTGGAGGCCTCGGATGTCCCCACAGCGGTCCCGGGGGTCCTCTCCGCCGTGTGCGGCTCGGGCCCCACGGTTGCTAGGCTGCGCCCTGGGGCTCCGGGAAGCCGGGCGCCGGTGCCACTGGCGCTGGCGGCTACAGCGCGGATGGCGGCAGAGTCGGGGCGCCAGTGGACACAGGCTCGCAGGGCGTACGGTGCCAGCCAGGCCCTGCGGCGCGGCGCGGACCGCCGGCGGGACCCGGGGCCCCAGCCCAACGGGCCGGGCCCCGAAGAAGCCCGCGCCCCCGGGCGCCTGGCTCGCCTGCGCGGCCAGCTGCCGGCGGAGGCGGAGGCGCGGGCCGGCGCTCCGCGGCTGCTGCGGCTGGTGGAGCGCGCGGGGGCGGCGGCCGGGGCCGGGGCCCAGAGTGCCGGGGCCGGAGACCAGGGTGCCGGTGCCGGGGCGCGGGAGGACGCGCGCAGCCGGGGCTCCGTGTGCTCGGTGTGCGGGGAGCCGCGCGGCGGGGCCACCTACCCGGCGGGCGTCCTGGAGGTGAGCGAGCGGCGGCTGCAGGAGGGCCTGGCGGCCGTGCGCGCCGAGCTGGGCGCGGGGCTCGAGGCGCTGCGCGCGGAGCTGCGGGCGGAGCTGGAGGCCCTGCGCGCGCTGCTGCCGCCGCCGCCGCCGCCCGGCCGCCGCGAGCCCCGCGCTGCGCCCCGCGGCCCGGCCCTGCTGCGGGCGCTCGGCACCGTGAACGCCCTGGCCGCCTTCACCAGGCCCGCGGACGACGCCTCCGACGGCACCGTGAACGGCCCTGCGAACGGCCCCGCGAACCAGGCCCCCGCCCGGAAGAACCTGAAGAAGACGCCGGGGCCCCCCGGGGCGCGCAGGGCGGTGGGGACTGAGGAGGGTGAGCTGGGAGCAGTGCAGGAGGGGTGAATGGGCAGATCTGCCCCTGGTGGGCCGAGCTCAGGGCAGCCAGCGACAACTTCTGGAGACTGAGTCGGGGCTGGAGGAGGTCCGGAGCCCCTTTGGCCTTTGAGCTGGGCAATGTTTGGTCCTGGGGTGTGTCAGCCTCCAGGGAGAGCCAAGGGCTTGCAGCAAGTGGACCCCTCGGCCTAGGAGGAGGGGGTTGCAGGTGTTTTTTTTTTGTGTGTGTGTGTGTGTTTTTTTTTTCTTTCCTTTCCTTTTCTTTAAGGGTTTGGGGGAAAGGCCGTGCCTGCGTGCACTGGGATATGGAGTATGACCACACACCAAGCAGCAGACACTTGGGACACATGGGCTGCTGGAACACTCACCTGATACAGTACCACTCAGATCAGTGTCACCTGGATGTACAACCACATCACAGGCACCAACTGCACAGCAGCCTGACCGGCCCTCACTCCACTGACCACCAAACCCGGCCTCTCGCGGACAGCGTGGCGGTGCAGAGGCACCGGTCAGCGGCCACACCTGCACTCTCGGCTTTGCTTTGGACAGTGACACCTGGACACTTACCCCTCATTTGGCCTCCCACAGGCAGTGACCTGGGCGCCGGTGTCTCTTCAGAAAGTGTCATGCACACTCGGACTCCACAGGCTAAGCTCCCGGAGTGTCATGGACACTCATACTCCACAGGCTAAGCTCTTGGAGTGTCATCTGGTGCAGCTGTCCCTGTCGCCAGGACCCACCCACCGAGGGCAGCCTGCAGAACCTGGAACCAGTGCTTCTCTCCTCCTGGCCTCCAGGAAACGTTACCCGGAATCTTCCTCTAACCACTCAGTGACCTGGGGTCAGTGCCCGCTCATTTTTGAAATAAAATGTGTAATCTTAGGCTTTATCAGGTGGTGGTGTTTTAATCTGTTTTGTTCATTCATTCCTTACCTAAAGATACGTTTTTATTGATTTTTAGAGAGGGAGAAATATCGACGTGAGACAGAAACATGGATCTGGTTGCTTTCTGAATGTGCCCCAACTGGGGATAGAACCCAGAACCTAAGTACGTGCCGTGGCAGGGAATTGAACCCACAACTTTATGGCGCACAGGATGATGCTCCAACCAGCCGAGCCACCTGGTCAGGGCAGGTGGTATGTTTGGAACCTGCTAACGTTTCTCCTTTCATCTGACTCAGTGTGTAGGTTGGATGGGGGTGCATCTTCCTCTGAGAGACCTGGGGTTTCTGGATGGGGCTCTGACACTGGCTGTGGAGGGGTAGTGGAGGGTCGCTTATGGGTCTCTCATATGAATAGCGTGAATGGCCAGCCCACGTGTGAGCCGGTGGTGGGAGTTCCCACTGTAGGTATGTGGCCATGTGCCAGGAGAGCCTTCTGTCCTCTTTCCCTGTAGGGCCATCTGCCTGCAGGTGACTGTGTCAGTGTATGGCCCTAGGTCAGGGCGTGGGGAGTGGGGATTCAGAGTCCCTGGTGCTCACCCTCTGAGTTCGCACACACCACTTCCAACACTGTGAGGAAGGTGAGCATGAAGCCAGGGAACATGGTGTGGCTGCTGCAGACTTGGCAGGAATGGGAGTGTGGAGGCTGCTGCAGCCAGGCGGCTGTATATGTATCGGCCAGGTGGGCGTGGCTGCATCCTGTAGGCTTTCCATGAGGGTCAGAGGGTCAGTGCCCAGGCAGGGCCAACAGCAGGGAAGAGGGAGCTCTGGGCTCACCAGGCTCTGATACTAGGGATACATGCCAGTAACAATTGCCATTTCCTGGAGCTAAAAGCTCACCCCCATTAACCCTCCTAGGAGAGAGTCTAAAGATGCCCAGTTACAGGGACCAGGAGTGACAAGGCAAGGCCATCAAGATGGAAACTCAAGGGAGAAGGCACCTGGATCCTAGTGGCCTTGACTTGAGGGGCTGCGATGGGGAGGGTATAGGAGGGTCTTCTACACTGGAGCAGACAAGACACCCCAAGACCAGCTCCCCTGACCCAGTGTGAGATGGAGCTCTGCTTTACTCTCCTTCCTTCGGAGAACCAGCCCACACACAGGTCTCCAGGAAGCCACGGCTTCCCCCACTGACCAGCCCAGGTCAACGAGGGGGGGGGGGGGTTCCTCAGCAGCGGTGGCGAGGACCCCAGGCTGGGCCCGGGCCACAGTTCACCCTCCTGGGAAGTGAGGCTGACTTCTTTCAGGGTGGGCAGGAGAGAAGGCAACACTTTCTGGAAAGGGCTCGGTGAGCCCACAGGTGTGAACATGACTGGGTGTGTGTGAGGTGGGAGATTGGTCTGCGCCTCTTTCCTGCGCCTCTTTCCAATCCCAAAAGGCTGGGCTCTTCCAATCCCTCTTTCCAATCCCAAAAGGCTGGGCTCTTCCACTTGGTTGTACCCAGTGGAGCTGTCCTCGGTGCTGACAGCACCCAGGCGCCCAGGACAGCCTGCCATCCCACAGAATGCTCTGGAAAGAGGGGCCTCCAAGGGACTCACTGGCTCTTTTCCTAACCCCAGCCCTGCCTGAGGCCCTCTGGCCAGGAGGCTAGGTTAGGAAGATGAGCAGGAAGCCCTGCCAAAGGCCGAGTCCCCTGGGTGCCCTCTTGTCCCACATCACGTACTAGGAACTTATAGAAAGGACCACTGAGGAAAGAAGGGGCAGAGGGTCTCGGAGCCACAAGCCTGACACTCCCCCCATCTTCGCCCCTGTGCCTTGGCTCCGTCTTGGCCAGAGCCTCCCATTCCCAACATGAATCACACGTAGGACTGACCACACCTCTTCCAGAACTCAAATTTATTTGGCATTTGGATGAAATGGTTCTCACAGCATCTTAAGGATTAGTGCCAACCTAACCAAAAATAAACCCAAACTAAAACCCTTAGTGAAAGGAAAACATAGAAAACAGGCATTGAGACAATGTACAGATTCGACTCCCACCTCCACCAGGCAGGTCAGGTCCCGGGGAAGGAGGCCCTCCCGGGACCCTGGCCTGTCCCTCTGGAGGCCGTGTGCATGGGGTGGGAGCCCTCCTCTCACACGAACACTAGTCTCAGCCAGGGTTGGACCTGGAGCTCATCAGATCTTACAAAGGGTGGTGACTGGACAGGAGGCCCAGGTCAGCCGGGTAACCACAGCTTTCCCCGATGCCCTCACAACCACCTTTAAGCAGAGCTCGGCTCTGGGAGACTCAGTGGGCAGCAGGCAGCCTTCTGCCCAGCCCAAGAAGGCCAGTAGGCTGAACACTCTGGGCCCACCCTCTGCAGCCCCCACGATCTGATTCAGGGCACCCTCTCCTTAGAACCTCCTGCGCGCCTGTCCCCAGCAATCTTTAGGTCCGCAAAAGCCCCCCAGTCCCACAATCTAGTACCAGCCACTGCCTGTATACACAGTTGAAGCCTGGGCCGGAGACACTGGGATAAGGGGACCTGGTGCTGTGGGGGGCAGACCCTGCAGGATTTCGTTGGGGCGGCCATTTCAAAGTAGGCCCACTCAGGACCCTAACCCAGCGCCCACGGGGCTGTGACCGCTGCTCTGGAAAATGGCTGCTGTGTTCAGTGTATGCTGGAGGCTTCACACACTCCCTGCTTTGTTTTCAGCAGCCAGCAGGGGCACATGTGCCCAGGATGCCCTTCTCAAAGCAGCAGCCCTCTGGCTTCTGCAGGCCGAGCCCAAGGACAGGCAGTTCAGTGACCAAACTCACATCTCTGGACAGCCTTGTGGAACAACTCAACAAAACTGGTTTCCAACCAAAGTGTGAGAATGTGCCTAGAACTGGGCTGTGCCTGTGAGGTCTGTCGTCAGACCACCATGGAAGCACCCACCGAAAGCCAGCTCTCCCCTCGCTGCATGTTGGTTCAGAAAGGCTGAGAGGAGGACCAGGAGCTGGGCGGCTGGGTTGGGAAGATGACAGAGAGCCTGCCTCAGAAGAGGCACAGACCTGGCCATGCCTCCGTGCCCCCAAGAGGCCATGTTGGCCCAGGAAATTGAAGATTGAGTTCCTGTGTACCATCACCACCTGCAAACACTTGGACATATATGTACGTACACACACACACACACACACACACACACACACGTGCACGCGCGCAAAAAAGATCTAGACATTCAACGTAGAAAAGATATGGATGTGCTAAAAAATCGCACAGAACCCGCTTCATCTCCAAACCTCAGAAACGCTAACAGCCTGGTGTCAGGAGACAAGACCGCTGCTCAGGAGTAGGCAACAGGGTCCCTCAGTCAAAAGGCCCCTGAGCAGGGCACCCAGCACCCTGTGCTAAGGACAGGAAGGTGGCATGCAGCCACCAGGCACTCAGCTCTAGTGGTGGTGGTGATGTGCAAGAAGTGGACTTTCAGGAGGTGGACACAGCCCAGGGATGTTAATTTCAGCCACCCCTCCCCACAGTTAACCCTTTATGGCACAAAGAGGGGGGTGGGGGCAGGCCTTGTCCAGGGCAAATTCAATAGGAGGGGGCTCCAGAGGGTAACAAAGAGGAGCTGGCTCAGCCTTCAAGTGAAGGATCCAGGGCCAGGGCACTCATGCATGGCTAAGGGCCTCAGCCCAGCTCCAGAGCTGCCTCCTGGGGGCCATGCACAGTAATGCTAGGGAGAAATCCAACGGACTAGGGACAGGGATTTCTGGCACGGAGCTGGGCTTTGCAGAGCCCCGCTGGAAAGACAGAGTGGAGTTCAAGCCCCTTCCAGGCTCCCCTTCTTAGGGCCGTGGGCACCAGAGCCAAGGCAGGGTCACCCTCAATGTCCAAGCTAGACCTGGGAGGGCCGCCCTCAGAGCAGCCACTGGAGCAACTCTAAAGGCGGTCTGCCCTGAAGCAGACTCACTGCCCAGACAGTCCCCACACACTGGTGCCCAGAAGTGCCTTCCTGAGCAGTGGCCAGCGAGGCACACTGTGGCAGCTCTGGGGCTTGGTGGCTGGGCAGCAGGCTCCTCTGAACAACGTGCTGCCATGAGCAAACCCACCAAAGTCTGGTGTGGTTTGGCCTCCACCCAGGCCCACATACCTTCTTTGTTCCCTACTTCTGAAACGTGTGGCATGAACAACCTGTCATTCTTCTGTCATTTAAAAAGAAAAAGACAGTGACCCAAAGCTATGCGTGTTTTGAAGCCCTCAAGGAGACTCGGTGCAGGTGCTCGCTCCCTTGGAGGCTGGCGCAGTCTCTGAACGCACGCGCACACCTAAGGGGAGGGCGTGCAGCAGTGCAGCTGAGTCCAGGCTCACAGAGGGCCCTTCCAGTCTCCATGGGAATCAGTTTCCTTGACAGCAAACAGGTGCTCCATGCCCCTTGGGGCCACGGGCTGGGCATCCTCTACACCACGGTATTGAGGGAACTGCGGCTGTGGCAGCCAACTCCTGGCAGTGCCTCTGTGGCTGGGGGCGTCCCACTCTGGGCAGGGTCGGGGGGCACGAGCAGGATGCTGCTGCTGTCGGCTGAGTCTTCCAGGTCTGCCAGGGTGACCCCTGCGGAGGGCAGAGGCTGCTCCAGGCACTGGGGTGACACACCTTCACTGTCACCATCCCCTGGGGTCGGCAGGCTGGCCTCTGCTGGCTCAAAAGCATCATCATCTATAGGAGGAGACAGAGGGGTGTCAGCAGGGTGGTGGGTGGGCCTGGTATGAGAGAAGAAGGTAGGGAGACAGAACTGGGGACGCTTATCTTGCCTGAATGCTCCACTGAAGCTGTGGCTCTGCTGTGCTCACCCCTCACCCTTGCCACATTTGCAGCTGTCATGGTGCAAGGTGCAGGGGTACAGTTATGACCACGCCCCAGTGTGTGGCTGGTACACTTTGACAGAGTTAGGAGAATCAAGGCAGGGGACGAGGAAACCCTTTCAGATTCAGTGGGGGTTGAACCAAGACCCATGTGACATTAGGGCATTACTGGGCTGTAGGTGGGCAAGTGGAACAGTGTTTGCAGCCCCCAGACCAGAAGCTGCCACTGGAATATGGGAACAAGAGCATGAGATGAGCCTGGGCAGGGGCCTGCAGACAGCTGGTCTGACAGCCGCTCTACAGAAGCCCACTCCGTCGCTCGTTTTGGCGTGCCTGCTCCTTATCACCACAGGCTCTCTCTCAGCTCGGCATGGGGCCCAGTCTGTGTCCCTCTCCTGGCCAACTCCCCAGGGACTTAGCAGTCCTGCTGCCCTACCCTGGGACCATTTGCTCCCCTGCAGCCTGGTCCATGGAGGCGCTGGGTCCCCAGCAGCATCCTGGTGGGAAGCTTGTTCTACCCGGGTCCCCCGACAGCAGATGGCGACAACCCGTTCCTAGGGCTGGGGTTCAATTCAAACTTCTCCTGCCCACACAGACCAGGAGAGGTACTAGGTGACCAAATGAACAAAGAGCACACAGAACACAACAGTGCCGGCCTCACAACACCATCCTGCTGTGCTGTGTGGGTATGCAGAGCCAGGAGCCCGGGGTGGGGCACTGCCTGCAATGTGCGGCAGGGGTAATGGGGAGAAGAGTGGGACATCTGCACTACACACCAGGGACAGGGCAGGCCAAGCAATGGGCAAGGCTCCTGCACAGCCCTGGGAGGAGCACGCTCAGGTGACTGGCCCAGCATCACCGCGCCAATGCTTTCCTCCCATGCCACAGAGCTGCCTCTCCAGCTTACACGTGCACGTGTCTGCATAGCCCAGCAGTTGGCTCTGTGCCAGCCCTATCCCCATGCCTGCAATGCCAGGTTCCCAGGTCTCCATAGAGCTAGGATTGGGTGTCTAAGGACTGCTCCCAGGCGGAGGTTAAGAGGCAGGATGATCAGTGACCGCCGTCAGCAGTCATTTGCACCTGCACCCTGGGAAGAGCCTGACAACCCACAGGTGGCAGTTCTACTTTCAAGGGAAAATCAGAGACAGCAACAGAAGGCTTGGAGGAAGCCGAGTTCACAGCCCTGTGCGGTGGGGAGGACCCCGAGACTCCGGCCCTGCAGGCCAGGTGGCTGGTGACAGGCCGCTCCCTCTCCCTGTGGGGGAAGCACCTGCAGGGTCGTAGAACACGCTGTCAGGGTTGATGGAGGCCTCATAGGGTGGCGGTGGGTCATCAGGCTGGTCAATGTCTGGGTACTTGTACGCAGTGTAGGGGGGCGGAGGATCATGGAAGTGGAAAGTCCCGCCTTCTCCATCATCAGAGAGGTGTAGCGGCGTGAGGCCTGTGCCGAACCCGTCTGGGCCATAATCAAAGCCGGGGATCCTCCGGCCAAGGTTGAAGTGGTGCACTGGGCAATGGAAGTGAGAAACAAGCAACAGGGTCATGTCACTGGAAGATGCACAACTCAGCTCCTGAGCCCTGCCTCCCCCAGGCCTAGGCCTGCCCTCTCACCCCCGCCCAGACTTTCCGACGGTCACTTTTGTGCCTAGCTGCCCACCAGTCCTGATACTCGCCCAGTGCCTCCTTCCCCAGTCGGTACATTCCGCTCGTCACTCACATGCAAGAGGTTTGCCTGCTGTGCTCCGGCCCTCGCCACACCTTTCCAGCTCTAAAATGTTTCTGGGTGTCTAGCCCATGATTGCCTTGAAGTTCTGCTCTCCCTGAGAACTGAACTCGTGAGAACTGAAGAAAGTGGAAACCCGGTTGGTCCACACTTCAGACTTGACCCGGGCTCCCCAGGGACACAAGGCCCCTAATGGAAGCTAGTACGGGCCTTCAGCATTCTTGCCACCTTGATTCTGATCCTCTCCTGCCTGCCCGCACCTGTCCCGCCCCACACAGGACTGCGGAGCCCTGGCTTGTTTGCTGGGATGATTTCAAGGGATGATTTCAGCTCTCCTGGGGGCATAGGCCACTGCAGACAAGCTGGACTGAGGGTGAGCCGCACTCTCTAAGTTGCCTTATGTCCACGGGCATTTGCTGATTCCCTCTCCTAGCAGAAGGCCGCACTCATGGTCTAGGCCAGACTGCTTCAGAGAGCAAGGGCGGGAAAGCGCAGCGTCAGCGGGCACTGGAGGTACACCCTTCTTCCACGTGCCTGTGGACTGATTTCGGTCCTGCACAGAGCTCCCCTAGTGCCCCAGGTGTGCACTCAGCCCAGGAGCAGGTGGGTGGGTGGGACACCCTCCATCATGTCCCCCACTTCTTCCCTGCACCTTCCTGCTTCCTGTGTCCCCATTCTCCTGGAGACACAGCCAAGGGCAGGCCGGCACTGTGGCCATCATCGGCAGGGGCTGGGCACTCACGGTTTGCTCCGATCAGGGACTCAATGCGCTCCCGGCGCCTCTGGCGTAGCCGGTGGACCATGAAAAGCAGCAGGGACAGGATGAGAAAGGAGGAGATGCAGCTAACAATGAGACGCATCCCACTGGCCATGGAGTCGAACAGGCTATTCCCATCTGTTAGAGGAGAAGGGAAAAACCCCGCTGCTCTCAGAAAAGGAGGTTCTGATCCAGATGCTCAGTGCTATGAGAAGGCCATGTACCTCCACACACAACTATGTGGACAAGGCAACTTATTTCCCGACACAATCTTATGATGATAGAAACAAAAAAGCTGAAAAGAATACACACACACACACACACACACACACACACACACACACACAGCTAATACAGTTTGACCAACTGATTGCTATGACACTCGGTGACCACCAGGGGGCAGACTCTCAATGCAGGAGCTACTAAGCTGAAATGACTTGGCAGCAGCGGTTCTTGGGTGATGCACCCCGAAATCAGAGAGGAGAGAGCCCTATTCCTCGTGGGGCCATGTGATTCCACCTTCGGCCGTGGGTTATGTTGTTGCTGGGGCACTGTCGGCCCCGAATCTGGTTTACTGCACACTTGCGTTCCACACCCTGTACGACAGCAACTTTGCAGAGAGCCCTTGGGGGGTGTCAGAGAGCTGGTTTCAGCCCGATCCCCACAATCCAGGCTGAGGGACCACAGGAGGTTGGCTCCAGAGTATGTCCGGCCTGTCTCACCCAGTCCTGCCCCACCAGCCACCTTCTAATTAATATCCTTTCAATGTGCATGAATCTGTGCACTGGGTCACTAGTACCACACCACTACCACAGGAGAGCAGCAGCTCATGGCCAGGAAGTTTTAACATATGAGATGGATATGTGGCTTGCCCCTCCCTCAGTCTTTCTCAGAGGCCCATGTGCCCACTCATCCCTACTGCTGGGTGAGCCCCTGGAAGCCACAGGAGCTTGATAGGAAGTGCCAAACAGAATGGGCCTGTGCACCAGGCTGCAGCATCCAACACCTCTCTGATCTCTCACAACCCTACAGAGGAGGAGGAAAGTCCCTATACAGAGGGAACTGAGTTCAGACCTGGGCTCCAGCCCCATCAGGGTGCTCCCAGAGTTCTTTGCTCCTCCCTCATACTCAGCAGTGCTCCACGTGGAGGCCGGTGATCAGGGAGGAGTGTGAGAATGTGGCCTCTACTGGGCCCTCAGAGTCCGTTTACACCCCTCTACTTCTCTTGTCCATCAGTGGCTGTTCTAATCCTGGACCTCCCCATACCCTACTTCGACTAACCCTCTCTGTTGGTGGGAACCCTGGATATATCAAAGTGTGTTCAGCACTGACAAAGGCTCAATTTTGGCACTCATGATCCACAGCAGCAGCCACCAACCTTTATGACCTCATGGACCACCAGTGGTCAGTGACCACCAGTTGGCAACCGCTGCTCTAAACGTTTTCTTAAACCAGCGGTCACCAAGCTCTCGGACCTCATGGACCACTGGGTGGGGACCGCTGATCTAGAGGACAGGAGGAGAGACACACTGGGAGCAAGTCCTCACACAGGGCTAAACCTGAGATGCGGTTGATCAGCTCACCCTGCTCATCTCGATGCTGGGCCATAGTCCCTACTTAAGTGAGGCTGAGGTCATGTCCCTGCTGTTGGCCAGCTCCATGGTGGAGGACCTGGTGTTCCACAACAGTTTCAACAGAGCTGGAGTCTGGACTGCACCCAAAATCTTTGGGCAGAGGCAGTGGGGTCTCAGGGCCCAGGCAGCATCTCCCTCTATCCTAGCATTCTTTTTGTAAAATTTGTTTTTACTGATTTCAGAGAGAGAGGGAAGGAGAGTGAGAGTGAGACAGAAACATCGATGAAAGAGAAACATCATTTGGCTGTCTCCTGCACAGCCCTTATTGGGGATCGAGCCAGCAACCCCAGTATATGTCGTGGATGGGAACTGAGCTAGCGATCCCTGGGTACGACACTCAACCAAGCCACACTGACCAGGCAAGCCTAGCATTATTATTGTTATTATTATTATTTAAGTATGTATTTATTTAAAATATATATTTTTTATTGTTTTTAGAGAGGAATGGAGAGGAAGAGAAAGAAACATCAGTGATGAGAGAAAAATCATTGATCAGCTGCCTCCTGGGCATGTGCCCTGATATCCTGTACAACCCTGAACAGACTAGTGAGAGCAGACAATCTTGCCTTGTTAAAGGGACACTTCCTAGGAGAAGGCACCTGACCTGGAAGGCTGTCAGGAGCCTGCAACAGCAAGGCCGAGGCCAGGGGCAGGGGAAGGCCCTGGCTATGCTGTCTGGTATACGGGCGTGGCCTGCAACCCAGATGTCCTGAGGGCCCTGGTCTCCTGAGAAGTCCTCAGAGCTGGGCGGGCTTCACAAGCCACTCAGCCCACAGACCGGTCATTCTTGTGTATCTACATCTGGTCATACATGGCCTCTGCACTCTGCACAGCCAACTGTGCACCTCTGATGGGATATGGGCCACAGCACCCCTTTTGCTGAGCCTTAAGTAGCTTCTGACACTGATCTGCCATCTTGCCAGCAGCCTTCCTGACAACTCTCTGCAAAAGACAGCTCTCTGGAACAGTTGTTGTTGTGGCTCTCATGTGCCAGCTCCAGTTCCCACTAGAACTAGGCAAACCAGCTTTCATCCATGGGGGCCCCAAGGGATGGAAAGAACTACCACGCCCACCCAAGCTGCTTTTCTGCAGGGCCTGAGTCCAGGGCCTTTCACAAGTCTCTGCCCACGTCACTCTCGTACTGTGGCAGCCAAGACAGAAAACAAATTTATGCTTTTTGTTTACATTTCTCCTGAGATTGTGAATTGATACAAAGATGTCAACTGCATTGGCGTGGTGAACCATCCAGTGCACCACATGAACTGTGACGTGTCCTACAGAGCAGGAGCCCCACCTGCTGGTCTTTTTTGAAAGTGGAAGAAATATCACCCAGAGACCACATGGTTGCAAAGTGTCCACCTGCAAAGTGCCACCTAGTGAGGAGTTTTAGATTTAATCTTTTTCTTAAAGATTCTAATAGCAAAAATTGATTACTGTTAAGTAATGAAAATTGTCACTACCCACCACATCACCACACTCAGAAAACAGGAAGAGCTCAAACTGGTATGTAAGTTGGAAGTCTTGCTCTTAGTCTTAAAAAGGAAAGGAGATAGTTCTGAAGTCATCAATTTCAGTTGATTTGTGAACATATAGCCACACTCAAGTTCAAGTTCATCAGTGAACACCTGCAACCCTACAGCTAAAATGAGCCAACCTGAGAGACAGCAGGTCGAGGAGGCTGGTCGTGTGAGAGACACCGGTGCATTAGAATATTTGCTGATCAAAGCCTGAGACAGCTCTGTGGGCAAATGCTGCCACCGCTGCTATGCCATGTGCTGTGGACTCCACTTCTCACAAGCCCCTGCCACTGAGGAAACAATGGACCATGAAGCCTCTGGCCCTGAATGGGGAGGCTGACTTGTGACCAGCATCAGTCTCACCTGGGTCCAGACACATGAACTTGCAGCACTCCTTGGGGTCCTTGCGGTACTGCTGGCAGCCCTGGGGCCGCTCGCAGAGGGCAGCCACGCACATCTCTGGCTCCCCCCCATGGCAGGTGCAGCTCAGGCACGGGTCATCTCCTTTGGGGGTGAAGTAGAGCCCTTCATCCACCACATTGTCCTTGATGTCAACACATGTTTGACCTGCAACAGGCACACACAAACACAAACGTATGTTACCAGCAGAACCAGCCCCAAGTCTCCCCACAAACAACACCAGAGGAGCTGGCAAGATGAGCCTGAGAACCCCCTCCTGTGAGTGCTGTTCAAGAGAGATCACTACACACTCTGTGAGGACAACGCGCACCTGGCCAGGGCACACCTAGCTGCAAACCTAGAAGCTAGAACAGAGAGTACCAGGTTCCAGGGGAAAGCCCATGGAAGTGTCTGCTTTTATGCTACTTAAGCCCTAGCTGGTTTGGCTCAGTGGACAGATCTGAAGGGTCCAAGGTTCGATTCCGGTGAAGGGCACATGTAGGATTGCAGGATCAATTCCTAGTAGGGGATGTGCAGAAAGCAGCCAATCAATGACTCTCTTTCATCAATGATGTTTTTACCTTTCCCTCTCCTTCCCTCTCTGAAATAAATAAATAAATAATAAAAAGCTGCCTAAGCAGTTTAGTTTTTGTGGTTTTTTAAAAAAATATTTTTTTAATTCATTTTTTACAGAAAGGAAGAGAGAGGGATAGTGAGTTAGAAACATCAATGAGAAAGAAAGTAGGGGGTGTGCAAGAGGCGATTAGCCGCCTCTTGCACACCCCCTACTGGGGATGTGCCTGCTACCAGGGTACATGCCCTTGACCGGAATCGAACCTGGGACCTTTCAGTTACAGGCGGACGTTCTATCCACTGAGCCAAACCAGTCTTGGCAGTTTAGTTTTGAGAGTTTCTGAAATTAGAAAGCCACATTGTCACAAAAGCACCATTCCTTCCAGCTCATAAAGGAGTCAAGTTCAAGGTGGCTTACTTCTTTTACAAAGAAACGAAGACTTCTCGTAGCAGTTCTCCGCATGCCAGCTGTGCAGATCGTGGTTGCGGAGGGTGGGGAAGTGGAAGCACTGGAGCTGGGCGCAGAACACATTTTCACTTTCAGACATGGCGGAGGCGAAGATGGGGTTTGGGGGCAGGAAAACCTCTGAGGAACCTACAGGGGAGACAAAAGGGAGGGATGGCCATTGCAACATAATGTCAACATCTGAACCATGTGCAGTCTTCACAGGGACCGAGGCCACCCTGAAGTGGACCATCAGTCAAAGAGCTCATGGACCACCAAACGGAGCTGTACTGCAGTTACGGCATTAATTCACAGCCTCCCTTAGCTCCACCGAGAGCAGGTTTCACACTGGGCGGTGGGGGCCGTGCTCTGTAGGCCAGGAGCCAGAGGAGGACTATACTTAGCCGGGTTGTTTAAAGGCAGAACGACATGAAGAGCGATGGGTTATAACACAATAATGAAAATGTGTGAGTTCATATGAATAAAATGAACAAATAAATAGGGAGAGGAAAGTTCTCCTTTACAAGAGTATTGACTGATAGAGGACTCAAGACGACGCCCATTGCTTCTGCCATGAATGCATAATTTAGACAGAAATGTGGCCCCTACAGCCACTCGGAGCATCAGCTGGCCTGGTGAACTCCTGGAAGGCTCCTTGGGACCCACTCCCAGCTCCAGTGAGACTGTAATACACTCGACTATTGCATTCCAAGTTGGAAATCAGGTGATCAGAAACCACGCTACCATTGAACTCCAGGATGGGGGAACAGGGATGTTGGGGGAGGGGGCCATGAACCTCCAAGCCTCTTTCCTAAGTCCCATAATCTAGTACAGTCTCCTGATCATTCTCCCTCAGATATAACAAATATTGGCAAGCCCTAATCCTATAAACAGGCCCTCAGGGGACACTGTACAAGGACAACTTGCCTTGTGGAGCTGACATCTGAAGGGGGCGGGGAGTGAAGATAGATTCTGAACACAGAGTAAGTATACATGTCGGAAGGTCATGGCTGCTATAGCAAAAACAGCTGCAGCGCAGAGGTGAAGGCCAGCCTCAGAACAGAGAATGGGGACGAGGCTGCACCACATTCCTGACTGCTTGGGTTTGGTGGGTCTCACGTCACTCACAGGCTCACTGTTTTGCTGGGATTCAAGGGACCCTGCATCCAGCCACAGTCATGGCTAAGAATTACTATAGCGATGCAGCAAGATACACCAGCAACAACAAAAGGGAGTTCAGGTGGAGTCTGGAAAAATCCAGGCCAGGCTTCCTCATCCTCCAGGCAGGAAGGTGCCATGAAGTGCGCCGCTGCCAGCAGCCCTTGCAATACATTTTTGCCAACAACAGCCTGGGTGCCGACCTCCGGTCCACCCCAATTCCAGACTTGCCAAGGGAAGCAGGTGTCCACTGTAATCCGTTTGAGCCGTCCAGGCAGCCTGGCACAGCAGGCTCCACTTAATCCCCAAGTCAGACCCAGACACTAGCCAGGGCCAGCCTGGCTCCACTGCTTCTCCAGCACTGCACTGGAATAAGCCTGAGCCAGGAAGCAGTGGCCCAGGGAGGGTTCAATGGGAACAAAGGTGACCCAAGGGAAGAGAAGGCGAGAAGAGCAGGCATCCTGTGGCTGAAGAGGGCCGGGAGCGGGGTGGAAGGGCGCTGCACGTCTCAGTGAGGACAGTGGCTTTTCGGGAGGAGAGGCACAAACAGCTGGCAGAGGAGTAGAGGACTCTCGCGCAGCCATGCGAGGAGGCTGGGCTGGGTGGGAATGGGAGCAAGAAGACCAGGCTGGCAGCGGTGGCTGCAGTAATTTAGGTGACTAATGGCAGATTTGGCGGCTGCAATCTGGCAACAAGTGATGAGATTTTGGACACGTTTGAAAGAAAGTAAAGTATGAGAGGAGTCAGAGAAGATCCGAATGTCTCTCACTCCAGCAAACTCCTCTATTTTAACTCTATCTGCCTGACCGTTTTCCTTCAAGTTTTGGATTTCCGAACGTCTCTGTCCTAGAAAGCTTGAACTTCCCTCCCTGGCTCATGCCAGCTGCATACTTTGTATGCTCATTTTTATGCCCTAAAGTCCTTAACAGTAAAAGGAGGATAGTGAGTCTAAAAATCTGGCCAAGTAAGAAGCAACCATGTGTTCCAGAAAAGACCCCAGCCTGGAAGGGGGCCTGCTGGTCATCAGAGCCCTCCCGTGATGTGGGCCCATTCCTGCCCACGGCCCCTGCATCAGGTACCCCTAACGGGCCAGGCCCCATTGATGAGAGGGTGGGGGAAAGAGAGGAGACCCTAGCAATATATCCTGTTCAGGATGGTAAACATCAATTTCATATTCAACAACTCTTTTCAGAAGAGGTTTACGCTTTTTTCTTTTTCTTTAAATTTATAGAGAGGAAGAGAAACATCAAATTGTTCTACTTATTTATGAATTCACTGGTTGATACTTACGTTTTGATTGAGGACCAAACCTGCAACCTTGGCATTTCGGGACAACACTAACCAACTGAACTAACCAGTCAGGGCCCAGAAAGGCTTACCTTTGAATGACACCTCCCAGTGGCCTTCTAAGGAGCTGTTCCGGTTGGTGACGACATACTGGTAGCCAACCCACAACCTGGGAGAGGGCAGAAATGCAAGGAACCTTAGCATGGCAGCAGGAGAGTGGCCACTGATTGTGCATGAGTGTATTTTAATAGTTACACTGCCATTAAAGTACTGAGCCTCCAAAATGCTAATGACTTTTTAAAGTTTTAAAATACTTACTTTTATGTATTTATTTATTTTTAAAATATATTTTATTGATTTTTTACAGAGAGGAAGGGAGAGAGATAGAGAGCTAGAAACGTCAATGAGAGAGAAACATCGACCAGTTGCCTCTTGCACACCCCCTACCGGGGATGTGCCCGCAACCAAGGTACATGTCCTTGACCGGAATCAAACCTGGGACCTTTCAGTCCGCAGACCAACGCTCTACCACTGAGCCAAACCGGTTTCGGCTTAAAATACTTACTTTTAATAAAATACATAAAAATTCTAAAGAATAAATTCACAGGTCAGAAAAAGTTTTATCTTGAGTGACTCCTGCCAAGACTGTCTTATTAGTTGTTCCAGGAAAGCTTTCAGCCTGGCCGGTGTGCCTCAGTGGTTGAGTGTCGACTTATAAACCAGTGGTCACAGTTTGATTCTTGGTCAGGGTCATGACCCAGTGTTGGGGAGGTGCAGGGGGCAGCCAATCAATGATACTCTCTCATCACTGATGATCCTATCTCTCTCTCCCTCTCCCTTCCTCTCTGAAATCAATAAAAAACATACTTAAAACAAAAACACAAAACAGCTTTCAAATTCTAAGCAAGACCAACCTTATCTGCGATGGACATAGAGCCCTGTGGACACATTAAAGCAGCAGTCACCAACCTTTCAGATCTCATGGACCACCAGTGGTCCACTGGTTGGCGACCGCTGTACTAAAGGCACAGAACAGTACTTCTAAAGGAGTGAGTTTTATGGCATGTGAATTAATCTCAATAAAAACCAAACACCTGTAAGTATACACTGCAGGGGTGGGTAAAAGCATGCTCACGCTCAGAGCCGGCTCGCCCAGGCCTGCAACCGCTCCCCAGAGCACAAGTCGCAGCACTGTGGGGGCAGTGCACACGAGCCTGGTCGATTGCCACAGCCACCTGTCGAGTGTTTGCCCCTCGTCCAAGCCTTTCAGCCCAGCCTGGAGGTGCCTTCAGGAAGTCCACTACCATCGGGGGAGCCATGGCATTGTGCCACTCTGCCCCTTCAGCCTATTGCCATGCACACGCCCACGTGAAGGAGACAGGGTGTTTCCCTACCTACGGGGCTGAGCCCTCTCGCTCTTCCATGAACTTACAACCACCCTGTGAAGTAGGAATTATTTTTCTCATTTGGTAGCTGCGGTATCATGATTTGCCAATGTCATGGGATATGATGGTAGAGCCCAAAACCCAGCTCAGGTCTTAAAATGCAGGCTCTCTGTCCACTTGACATGGTCCTCTTGCTAATACGGCAGCCTGTGCATTGCTGGGAGGGAGTACTGGCAGTCTGGCCAACTTTGCAATTTGCACTCCTGCCCCAGCAGTGTGGATGGGGCAGCATGAGGACACACCACAGGCCATAGCACATGCCTGGCCCCACAACCCAGGGCCTGGGAGATGCTGGCAGTTGGCCAGTATCCACACTTTCTCCTCATTGCTAGAGAGCCTGGGGTCAAGAGCCAGGTCCAGGAGTTAGCCTGCAGGGGTTGGAACCCAGACACACCCAGCCAGTTGTGCCTGTGCCCACATGCTTGTCCGCTGGGCCTCAGTCTTCTTGCCCACTGGTCTCCTGTGGTTTCAGGGACTGAATGATCGAGCCCATTGAAATCACTGAGCAGCGGGCCTGACAAAGCCCATTTTCTTGGAACGAACTACCAGCCACCCGTGCACCCCTTGTGCTGGGCCTAGAAAAGCCCACACTGAGCAGCCCCTCCTGACACAGGCCAGATCCCTTTACAGGTCAGCACATGCAGATGAACCTACAGACGATCAACAAGAGACTGACCCAAGGTGGCACCCCATCTCTGTCCTTCCAAGACCCCCACCCGATCTCAATGCCCACTCTAAACCGCTGAATATTTCCAGTGGGTGGAGCTGCTCTTCCCCAAAAGGCCATGTGCTTGGTGGGCACTGGCCTGAACCCCAGCCCTGGGTTCCCACCAGGACTCACTTGTGCTGGTCCTGCCAAGCGAAACTCCGCTCTGGCTGGTCCCATTCTTGGGCCAGGACGAAACGCAGCTCCTGGTCGGTGGAGAAGGTGGCAAGGGAGCCATTGACGCGCTGGCAGGTCTGTGCGGCGTCCCAGTAGTTCTCTCCACTCAGGTAGACCTTGTAGCAGCTGGCCGTGCCCTCATAGTGGTGCCACCCTGTCGGACACTTCCCTAGGAAACATGAAGGACGGAAGGGGAGTTGTCCCCCCAAATTAGGATCCGCACTCCAAAACAAAATTACATATGTTGCTCAGAAATCACTCTAGAGAAATGGGGAAACCAAAGCTCAAAAGGAAAATTTCTGTCTCCTAAGGACCGCATACTCAAGTTTCTCTACAATATAGATGCAATCTAAAGGACAAGTATATTCAGTGGTGAGTCTTCCCATTTGTATAAGGTCTTTAATTTACTTGGCAGTAAAGACTGATTGTTGGATTCTTTGGATAAACAGATTTCATTCTCTGGATAAGTCTGGTTGACAAGATGGCAGAACTGCCCACACTAGCTCACTGCAAGGCCTGGTAGGAGTGAGCAAGGAGGTTCCCTGCCCACTTGGCCCTCACTGCCCAAATGCTGGCTTTCTGTTCACCCTGCCAGCAAGTCCACAACTTCTTGGGCCTACTCCTTGGTTCTCTGTTCACATAGGTGCTGGCTAGTATTCCCTTAGAATAGAAGCTCAGGAGATCATAGCTGGAAAGGCCACTGAGGTTGTGGGAGCTACTCCTGCCTTCTGCAGAGGAGAAAATGAGGCCCAGGTGGTTCCACGGTGGGCAAAAGCCAAGTAGCCAGTTGAAGTCATCAGAGTTTCTGCTAGACGAGATGGGCCAGATATCTTCTTGCCAGATGGACCCACCCTGAGGGTGGCAAGGCTCCATACCAAATGGTACGAGGAAGCCCTCTGGGGACAGAAGCCAGTGAGTGGGGGCAACAGAGAGAGGGAACATCTTTTTGTACCTGTTGAGCTTTGTGGAATTATTCCCTAGGAAGATTACCGATTCAAAGAAAGGAGGCAGAGATGAAGACAGTGCATGGAGCTGAGAGCCACAATTCCAGGGGCTGCCCCACTGGCTGTGTGAGCTCTCAGAGGCTGTTTCCTGCACTGTATCCCTGTGACAATCCCTGGAGTTCAGAGCTCAAAGCCGAGGGGACCTGAGTGTCTGTGTGGTGAGAAGACTTCTGCAGCCCAGCTCTGAAAGGCAGCCATCTTGTAAGCAACTGGTTCCATAGCCTGAGTTGGTGTCAAGGATTCACCACTCTCAACCTGGATGGCCTTGGCTGGGTCACTGTGCAGCCTCTCACCAAAGAAGGATTATGCCCAACTGCCCTGAAGGGCTGTTTTAAAAGACACACTGTACCCTTCACACAGCCAAATGATACCGGGAGAGCCAGGGAACATCCAGAGTTATGAGGCTTTATCACAAACAGGGCAGGTCTGCAACTTACTGCTGAAGCGAACAGGCTGTGCCACATTCACTGCGTGGAAATGCGTGGGGTCGCCACCTCGGGCCCGCCCCTGCCTCGGATCCACAGCTTCCTTCCCATGGTAAGGTCGAGAATCCCCCGTCACTTCTGGAAGCAAAAAGAAAAGTGGACTGTAAGCACTGTTCTCCCAGCAGAGTGGGCAGACTACTTGAGGCTGGGAGACCAGAAGTGTGTGAGCATATATTCCATTTATTCAGGGTTTTGCCAGAACCAGCTTGTCTCAGTGGATAGAGCGTCGGCCTGCGGACTGAGAGGTCCCAGGTTCGATTACAGTCAGGGGCATGTGCCTTGGCTGGGGCACATCCCCAGTGGAGGGTGTACAGGAGGCAGCTGATTGATGCTTCTCTCTCATCAATGTTTCTGGCTTTCTATCCCTCTCCATTTATTCATGGTTTGTTTTGTTTTTTAATATTCTTAACAAAAGACCCATTATTAAAAAAAATTAATTTCAGCCGAAACTGGTTTGGCTCAATGGATAGAGCGTCGGCTTGGGGATTGAAAGGTCCCGGGTTCGATTCCGGTCAAGGGCATGTACCTTGGTTGCAGGCATATTCCCAGTAGGGGGTGTGCAAGAGGCAGCTGATCGATAACTCTCTCTCATCGATGTTTCTAACTCTCTATCTCTCTCCCTTCTTCTCTGTACAAAATCAATAAAAATGTATTTAAAAAAAATTAATTTCAGAGAGGAAGGGAGAGAGATATATAGAGAGAAACATCAATGATCAGAGAATCATGGATTGGCTGCCTCCTGCATGCCCCCTACTGAGGGGGATCAAGCTCACCACCCGGGAATGTGCCCTTGGTTTATATTGAGCCTGGGATCCCTCAGTCGGCAGGCCCACACTCTTCACTGAGCCGAACCGGCCAGCGCTATCCAGGTCTTCTTAAGAACGCTGTAAAAGGCTGCTGTTTGTATCAAATGGGTTATATACACATCTTATTAAAATTATCCCTTAGCAGTCTTCATTTTTCTACTACTATCGTGAAATGTTTCCCCTTCATTGCATTTTCTAACAGGCTACTGCTGGCACAGCACAGTCAGCCATTCCCAGTGCAAATCCTTCAGTAGCTCTAGCCCAAGCATGTCAAACTCGCGGCCAGAGGGCCACATGCCTCACTTAACCATGCTTGCTCTAGCCCCTTGGGGTTTCTTCCAGAGCACACACAGGCTGCCTTCCTGCCCCCAGACTGCTGGGAGCCTCCCCTGGGAGCAGGAAGGGGGAATCACCGTGTGTAACCTTTGGCAAGAGGCGTGGAATGACATGGGGGGTGAAGGAACCTGGTGGGTCTAGGCAAGTGGTTGGAAGGCGAGGTGGTGTCCCACAAACCCACCTTCCCAGACTGGCTGGCAATTAGCCCATTGACTAAAGTGTCGCTAGCCATCTGGTTCTGCTATTATTACAGACTCTGATATTTTTATTTTGTAAATAATCTATTTTTTCTCATAAAATAAATATTCAATGCAAAATATTTGAAAAATGTTTGGAAAGACAAAGCATATTAACCCATTACTATGTTAGAGCCCACCCTTCAGTCTCTTTTTTTCTACATAAATCCTTAAAACTATTTTAGAATTTGCTTTATAAGTTTAAGACTATAAACAGCTTCCCATATTCTGAAATAAACTTCAGAAGACCATTTTTAATGGCTGCATGGTATTCTGTGAATGAATTTCTTTAATTACCACCATCTCCTATGGTACAAAATTTAGGTTGTTTGCATTCTTCCAATACTCTAAGAGGGGTTGCACTGAATGACTTGTACATAAATCTGTTTGTGCCTCATTATTTTCTTCGAAGACCCTGAGAAGTTATGAGCCCTACCCGATTTGGCTCTCCCCCACAAAGCATTGAGAAGAGTATTTCCAGCTCCTTCTCAGGCATATAATGGGGTTCAGGTGTCCTTTCATTGCCAATCATTCTAAAATATAAAATGTGCTACTAGTGTCTGAGATAAAGCAAAGACCTCAAAGGAAAAGCATGTTCAAGGGGTGATCTCAACACCAACACAACCACCTCGTTTGCTGCTGACTCTGTGGAAGGTGGCCTGAGGCTGCAGCTGCTCTCTTCCAACACCCAGCCCTGTGGGCCCCTGGCACCATCTCTCTAGGCCGGAAGTGCTCCATGCACACACCCTGAGCGCCTCTGCTCCTGGGAGAAGACTGGCAGTTCTGGCATAGGGACAGGGCTACAAAGGCCTCCTCCTCCCTTCTCCAGGCAGTGCCTGGCACACTAAGGGGAAGATCCACAGTGTCTCCTGAGGGAGGGTGGATTTAGGATCGGGAGATGAGGGAAGGGAACAAACCGAAGGGCTTCCCAGCAGAGGGCACAGCTTGGGCAAAGGCAGGCATGTCTGGGACAGGCCTCAGGACAAGCTTGGGTGTGGGAGAAGCCACACCTAAACTTCACATCTCTCTTCTGTCTGCTCAAACGAGCAAGGCCTGTGATTCCACTTTACATCTTGGCCTCTTCCCCAGACCAAGAACAGCATCTGGTCTATGACAGGCCACAATGCTCACAGACAGATGGATCCACGACAGAGACTTTCAATCCTTTTCACCTCATGCCACACAGAAACGAATTATTAAAACTCTGTGGCATAACAATATATATATATATATATATATATATATATATATATATATATATATTTCCCCCCCACCTGACAAAAAAGATATAATTTTGATTCATTCACACCGGACAGCTCTTGTGTTGATTACTGTCATTTTTAAAATTTGACAATATAAGGGTAAAGAGGTCAGTGCCCCTGAAATATTGCATGCTTTGAAATTCTTGCAGCACACTGATCTAGGACAGAAGGGGAAGAGGAAGAAAGGGTAACGGTGTTCTGCTGGGTTATCACCAGGTGGCCTGGGTGCTGACTTTGCAGAAGAGAGGCCATCTGCAGCATAGGGTGAAGGGGCAATAGTGAAATAAGTAAGGAAAGAAAGTCTGGCCGAAACTGGTTTGGCTCAGTGGCAGAGAGTTGGTCTGTGGACTGAAGGTCCCAGGTTCGATTCCGGTCAGGGGCATATACGTTGGTTGTGGGCACATCCCCGGTGGGGGGTGTGCAAGAGGCAGCTGGTCGATGTTTCTCTCTCATCGACGTTTCTAGCTCTCTATCTCTCTCTCTTCTTCCCTGTAAAAAATCAATAAAATAAAATAAAAAATCAATAAAATATATTAAAAAAAAAAAAGAAAAAAGAAAGTCTGGTGGTGATGGAAGAAGCTACTTTGTGCAGAGCAGGCTTCTCCAAAGTTCAGGAGGCAATTTTGAGCCCTTCTCTTTTCTATCATTTCTCTTACTGTCCAAATGCCCACATCCATTCCCTCCTCACTCATTTATTCAGGCCCATCACATGCTGCCAAGGAAACCTACAGCATGGACATAGGCCTTTGCCAGCAAAAAGGGGAAGGGCTTGGCTAAGGAGGTGAGGGCAGTGGGGGAGGATGCAGAGCACAGGATCAGCATCCTTACAAACCTATCAGGCCCCCCTCTGACAATAAAGAATTTGCTTCTGAGACCCAATGTTTCCCTATTAGGGCCAGCTGGAGGGTGTGCAGCTCTCACAGCTGAGCAGATTCATGTGCAGCTATGCAGACACCCCTCTGTCCTCTCTCTACCTTAGTGTGCCAGGTGCTGTCTGAAGCATGGGGAATACTGTAGGGGGAATGATCCTGTGATAAGACAGACCTCCTCAGCCTTCCTCTTCCTTTCCATCCACAACTGGCTGGGACTGCGACTGTGACGGGGCCCAAGCACAGGCCTGCAGTCCTGGAAAGAGTGCCCCCTGTCCATCAGGCTGTCACCTGTGCTCTTCTCTCCTCCGATGTCCTCACCAGGACTCCAGAGCAGCTCCGCCCACCAAAGACTGAATGGGAACCCCCAGAAGGAGATGTGAAACAAGGAGAAGCCAACGTGGCTGACTTGCTATTGGAGAAAAAACCCACAAGGAAAAGGGAAATGTTTACAGATGGGGAAGCAGGTTCGGTAGTGTTATGAGACTTGCTTCAGAGCTGAAGTGGAACACAGGGGAGGTGGGCCCTCCTCCAAGTTCACAGGATCTGAGTCACCCTGTCTCACAACCTGGCCACCTGAAGCCTGTCTCCACCTGACCCCCTGGGCAGCTGCCTCCTCTCCAGGCTTTCAGAGCCACTGGCACCAGGCTTTCTGCTCCCCCAGCACGGTCTCTAGGGAAAGCTGGGAGGTCGCTAGAGAGCTTCGAGTCCAACAGGGAAACTGAGTCAGGGCAGGTACTGGCCAGAAATCAGTATTATATGTAAACTAGAGGCCTGATGAACAAAATTTGTGCAAGAGTAGGCCTTCCTTCCCCCAGCTGCCAGCACTGGCTTCCTTCTGGTAGGTACCCGGGACCCGGGCTTCCCTCCCAGCTCCGGCTTCATCTGAAAGGTCGTCTGGTCTAATTAGCATATAACGCTTTTATTATTATAGATAAAATACAAATATGAGTGATTCTTATTTGTGTTTCTAGAACTTGAACAAATATATTAGGTCCAAATGAGCTTATAACTCTAAATGGAGAGGACAAGACTGACTGGAGCCTCTTCAGCACACACATCACTTTCCTACTTTATACCAAAACAGGTTTAAAATCATGGTAAAAAAAATAAAATCAGACGTTACTTAGTGCGTCAAATAACAGTTAACTTACCAAACCGGGATTTCTAACATAAGAGACCTAAAATGTGATTCTGCTGTTGTTGGGTGAACCTGTAAGTCCCCAAGGCCCTGTTCACATTCTTTATTGCTACCTGTGATAAAGGGAAGATCTTAGGTGTTCTCTGTTATCTTCTAGAAGTTTTTCTTTAACGTGAAACCAATTTTCCTGCATGTTGTACATTAGGGATCCAATTTCCTTCTTTTCCGACTGTCACAGCACTACATACTAAGACTCTAACCTTTGCCCAGTGATATGTAATTCCACCTCCGGCATATATCATGTTTCTGGCAGCTCTTCTGTTCTACTGGCCAATTCATGCTACCCTGAGCCAACTGTAAAGTAAGCCTTGACACTGGTCCTTACTCTTCTTCAAAGTGCCCTAACAATATCAGACATCATTCTTCCAAACCTTTTAGAACTGGTTTGCCACATTTCCCAAAAAACCTTTAGAGATGCACTGAGTCCACAGATCAATATAAGAAGAATAGGCAACTTTACCACATTAAGTCTTCCTAGCCAAGAACATCTTGCCTCAAAAGTCTTCTCTAATGACTCTTAATAAAGTGTAAATTTTTCTCCATTAAAAAGTTTATACATCTTCTGTTAGTTCCCATTTAGATCAAAAATGGTTCAGTTAGGAGAACAGGAACCATGCCAGCTATTTCAAACACAAAGGGGTTTAAGACAGGGAAGCAGTGCTTTGGAAAGAACTGAAAAGGTTTGCGTCAAGTGGGCCACCTCTAACTGTCTATGTGACACTAGCTGCATCCAGAGTCAGGAAGCTGCTGCCATCCACCGGTGAGGAAACAGCAGGAAAGCGCTGCCAGACCACAGCTGCCCTGCGGCCTTCAGAGGGCCGGCCGTGAGGGATGTGGAAGCCGCTGCACTCACTCACCTCAGTCTCCCACATCCACACAGGGCCAGAGGAAGAAGGATTCTTCTACCTCTCTTCCACTTTCCAAATTCCATGGGAAGGACCTCATGGGCAAATGATACCCAAAAGCCTACTGGCAGGGGGTCTCAGCGTTCCAATCCCAAAGGCAGCCCATATCTAGCATACTGTATGCCCAGCCTATATCTACCATACTACCCATTTTGTATCTGACAAAACCACCGTGAAATTATGGTTTATTGCTACATCTTGTATTTTCTCTGCCCTTATGGCCTTATATCTTATTGCAATTTTAGCAGGATTTTACAGGGCAATGAAATAATCTCGTGTGGTCACTCCAGAGTCCTGAAGTCTATGTTCAAAAGCAAACTGATTAAGCTCTGGCTGGAGTGGTCCACTGGTTAGTCCTTGGTGAGTTTGCGCATGCACACGTGTCATCACCCACTCAATGGTCTGAGCCTAGAACAAGCATGTCAAACTCAGAACTCTGGGCTCTGTAGGATAGACTTTATCTTTCTATCTGGGGAGAAAATACAGGAACCTATGTAGCTTCAAGTCAACACTTATACTGAGTGGCCTTGCAACCCTCTGTGCCAATCAAGTAACCCAAAAGAGAAATTAGATCTAGTTCCTGCCTACAGCAAGTCCACAGAGCACTGATAGATGAAGCTGAACCATAAGAGTGCCTATCATTGTTTTCAATATCTATAACAGGGCAGTTATTACACATAACGTTCAAAGCTAAACCAAAAGGTGCTTTGAAAACAGCAGATAAACCATGTTCCCATTTTATTTTATTTTTTAAATATATATATATTTTTACAGAGAGGGAGATGGATAGTTAGAAACATCGATGAGAGAGAACCATTGATCAGCTGCCTCCTGCATACCCTCTGTTGGGGATGTGCCTGCAACCGGAAGCGAACCCAGGAGCTTTCAGTCCACAGGCCGATGCTCTATCCACTGAGCCAAACCAGTTTCCGCCATGCTCCCATTTTAAAGCAAGCCAAGAATCATTTGGTTCTTTGTTCAGAAAACTCTCTAGGCGGCTAGATGTGAAGCCTCACCCTGTAAGTCACTCCAGGAGGAGCTCCCAGGCACGATCACCAGTCCTCAGCAGGCTGACTCGGCATATAGGAAATTCTCAAACACTGGGAAGTTCACACTATCTGGGCTGTGACCCAAGGAATGACCAGGTGGTCTTCCCCAACAGAGAGCTATCCCAGAGGCTCCTAAACCAGCCACCACCATTCAAACACTCATTTGGAAAGGTAGGCACCTCAACCACAGACATGCTCACCTAATGAAGGAAGAACAGGCTAAGGGATGATGTAAAAATGAGTATCACCCTCGCCAGTTTGGCTTAGTGGATAGAGCATCGACTTCTGGACTGAAGGGTCCTAGGTTCGATTCCTGTCAAGGGCACATGGCTGGAATGTGGGTTCAATCCCCAAGAGGGGGCATGCAGGAGGCAACTGATCCATGATTCTCTCTCCTCATTGTGTTTCTCTCTCCCCTTCCTCTCTGAAATCAATAATAAAAAAAAGTATATATTTTTTAAAAGAATTATTTTTTAAAATGGGTCCCTTTACAGGGGTCATTTTAAACAAATAAAGTCCAAATAGACCACCTTTATTTCTTATTTTGGAACCATACCTCAATGAACTGTCTCAAGCTCAAATGTCAAATTCTAGCTGAGGTCCCTCCTGATGCCCTAGTTGGAGTTTTTTTCAACCCCTGGCCTATAGAATGACAAGACTCCTTTCATTTACTGACTGCTGAAAAGGACCTGTCCCACTGAGGAAGAAGACAGGTCTCCTGCCCTCAGGGAACTCAGTCTGGAAGGAGAGATCAAGCATGGGCACACGTGATGTAAGAATTACCAGCGGTTCTATGTGCTGCCAAAGAGGGACAGAGCAGGTATTAGCAGAAGCCAACCTATAGCCATGGAGCCCACAGATGCCTTCTTGTTGTGGTATCGTCTAGCCAAGCCTTGAAGGATAGGAAGGATCTGTCCACAGTGCAACAAACCAAGAGGATCCCGAGAGGAAAAAAGAAAGGCATAAATGAAGCATGTGGCTAAGAAATTCTTTTTTTTTTTTTAATTAAAAAAAATTGATTTCAGAGAAGAGAGAGGGAGAGATAAAAACATCTAGGATGAGAGAGAAACGTTGACCGACTGCCTCCTGCATATCCTATACTGAGGATGGAGCCTGCAACCTGGGCATATTACCTGACTGGGAATTGAACCGTGACCTTCTGGTTCATAGGTTGATAGTCAACCACTGAGTCACACTGGCCAGGCTAGAAAATTCTTAACGGGTTGGGCATAGGAAGCAGCCTAGCTGAGTCATAGGAAAGAAAATAACGATTGGCACAAAAACAAGCCAGGTTGTGAAGAAATTTGAGTGTGAGGCCGAGAGTTTAGGTCTGAGATTCCTTTCTCTTAGGGCTTTTATAAGAACCACCCAGATCTTAAACATATTACCATGTGTATGTGTGTGTCTCTCTCACATACTCATGCAGAAATACACGCAAGACACTACACTGTCCATCCTAACTCAGCTGAGAACCCGGGGTGTGGTGAACACCATTACTCATGGGGTGTTATATCTTTGAGAGTCCTGGAACAAAAACCAGGTGGAGAACCAACAATTTAGACTCTTGGTGGCATTCTGTGTCTGTGAGCACTCACATCATCAGGAGAAAGATTGCTAGTGACTGAGTGAGCAGGACAGATAGGCAGAGCCAAGGCCAGTCTAAGTGACCCTTGTCAGGATTCTAGCCAGGTCTCACAGACACCTACTTCCAAACCCAGGCAAGAGGGAGGGGAAGAAGCCACCATACTCAGGTGCTGGTCTCAAGTCCAGCAGCACCTCCCAAAATGTGGCATCATGGATACCTCACAATGCTCACCCTGCCATCTTAAATCCTCTGAGATCTACTCTACCTGTGTTAGGCATCTATTTAGGGGGGGGGGGGGGGGGGAAGGAGGAAGGAAGGGAAGGAGGGAGGGAGAAAACAGGAGGAGCTCAAAATAACCTTCCAGCACATGGATACAGCATTGGGTACCAGTCGACACCATCTCCTCTGATGGGAAGCATGGGCCACGTGCATCTGCCTGCCCAACACTCACCTGGACAGTTGGCTTCGTCGCTCTCATCCTCACAAGTCACCCAGCCGTCACACTGCCAGGGGAGGGGGATGCACTGGATGGTGCCACTGCGACAGGCAAACTGCCCAGGGTTGCACCGCAGCTCTGTGAAACCAAAGGGCAAGAGGCCATTGAGGAAGTGGCAATAGCAGCGAGACCTGGAGTGGCCCTGCCACCACCGGGTCCCCATGTGCATAGGCCAAGCAGCCCGCCTATAGCCCACCTCCTTGGAGGCTTGCATGCACACCCCAAAGAAGAGCCAAGAGCTGTGCCCAAAACATCACAAATATCCAGAGCAGCCTACCACCCCTCCTCCACCTGAATGTTGACCTTTATGTGCAACCATTCAAATATACACTGTGGCATTTCTGTTATGTATCAGGCTATGCAGTGCACTGCAGAGGGGACAGAAACAAGAGGGTACACCTCTCACCTCCTGAAAAAAAACACACATACACTCGATAAACACCCTATATAATAAAACCCTAATATGCTAAGTGTCCAGTCGTCTGGTTGGCCATTCAACCAAAGTGTAATATGCTAATGATATGCTAAGGCCACTCAACCACTTGCTATGACATGCACTGACCACCAGAAGACAGCTGACCAGCTGCTATGATGTGCACTGACTACCAGGGAACAGAAGCTCTTACCAGTAGGTTAGCTTGCTGCTGGGGTCCAGCCGATCAGGACTGAGTGAGACAGGCTGGACACGCCCTGGAGCCCTCTCGTGGTCCCTCCCCAGCTGGCCAATCTCCCATGTCCTTCCCTGGCCCCACTGTGTACTGGTGGGATCTCTCAGCCTGGCCTGCACCCTCTCACAATCCATGACCCCTTGGAGGATGTCGGGAGCCAGTTTCGGCCTGTCGGTGGAATGACCAGTTGCTATGATGCTCAATGCAGGAGCTTCCCCCAGGTGGTCAGTATGCTCCCACAGGGGTAGTGCCACTCAACCAGAAACTGGGCTCATGGCTGGGGAGCACAGCAGTGGTAGCTGGAGTCTCTCCTGCCTCCACAGCAGCACTAAGGCTGTCTGATGGACGGCTTAGGTCCGCTTCCTGCAGTTGGACATCCCCTGAGGGCTCTTAGACTGCAAGAGGTTGCAGGCAGGGCTGAGGGACACCCCCTCGCCCCACCACCAAGTGCACAAATTTTGTGCACTGGACCTCTAGTATATGGATAAACAGGCACACTTGAGTTTCTGACAAAGCATAAATGGAGGTCACCACCACAGAAGCTCTCTAACAATATGCTGAAACAACATGAAGGAGAAACTGCCTCCATCTGGGGGGCTCAGGAATGCTTCTTAAAGAAGGTGGGATGTAAATAGCATTCCCAAGATAGATCAATGGTTTCAGAGGTACATAACATAACAGGAAGGGACGAATGATCCAGAAAAGCAGGGCTTAAGGAAATATCACAAGGCAGGAAAACATGCCATTAGACTGTGTGAGCTGACAAATGCAGAATCGCTGGAGATAAGATTGGAAATGTAAGGAGAATCAGACTGTGGTAGCTTTCAGGGTAAGATAATTGTGACCTTTATTTGTTATGTTGTAGGGGACCAACAAGTAATATGGTAAGATCCATATTTTAAGCAGATATCACTAGCAATTATTTCTAGAAACAATTAAAATAGAAGGCCAGTCGAGACCGGTTTGGCTCAATGGATAGAGCGTCGGCTTGGGGACTGAAAGGTCCCGGGTTCGATTCCGGTCAAGGGCATGTACCTTGGTTGCGGGCATATCCCTAGTGGGGGGTGTGCAGGAGGCAGCTGGTCGATGACTCACTCTCTCATCGATGTTTCTAGCTCTCTATCTCTCTCCCTTCCTCTCTGTACAAAATCAATAAAATATATTTTAAAAAAAATAGGCCAGCCGAGACCGGTTTGGCTCAATGGATAGAGCATCGGCTTGGGGACTGAAGGGACCCAGGTTCGATTCCGGTCAAAGGCATGTACCTTGGTTGCAGGCATATCCCTAGTGGGGGGTGTGCAGGAGGCGGCTGTTCGATGACTCTCTCTCATCGATGTTTCTAGCTCTCTATCTCTCTCCCTTCCTCTCTGTACAAAATCAATAAAATATATTTTTTTTAAAAAATAGAAGGCCAGACAAAAATATTAAATAGCTCAGCCAAGTAAGGTCTTGAACTGAGGCAGGGGTCGGCAAATATTACAGCTCATGGGCCAACTCCTGCCCTTCCCACCGTTGTTCTTTTTTTAAATAAAATTTTTTTGGAACTGTGAGCTGTGGGACAACTGCACACTAACATACCTGTACTTGGAGGGAGGAATCAGACAAAATATCTTAAGAAACAATGGCAGCCGAAACCAGTTTGGCTCAGTGGTAGAGCATCGGTCTGCGGACTGAAAGGTCCCAGGTTCGATTCTGGTCAAGGGCATGTACCTGAGTTGCGGGGACATCCCCAGTAGCGGGTGTGCAAGAGGCAGCTGGCCGATGTTTCTCTCTCATTGACGTTTCTAGCTCTCTATATCTCTCCCTTCCTCTGTAAAAAAATCAATAAATTAAAAAAAAAAGAAACAACTGCAGAACAACTTACCCTTTGATGGAAATTATAAACCTGCAGTTCCATAAGCTCAATGAACCCAAACACAAGACACATAAAGAAAATTACTCCAAAGTAATCATAATCAAAGTGTTTAAAACCAGCAATAGAGAAAATCTTAAAAGCAGCCAGAGGAAAAAGACATCACACACAGAAAAACCGATAAAGACAACAGATTTCTCATTTATAAACAATACAAGCTGGAAGACAGTGGAGAAACATTTTTAAATTCTGAAAAAAAGAAACAGCTGTCAATCTAGAATCATTTAAAGCAAAAACATATATACTACATTGTAGGGTTTATAACACGTAACAGTAAAACTGTGACAATAGCACAAAAGCTGGAAAGAAGAAGGGAAGCATACTGTTTTAACGCTTTTATATACCACAGGTAAAGTGGTCTGTCATGTGAAGGTAAACTATCATAAGTTAAAGAAAAATATCACTAAACTAACATAAGAGTTATAGCAAGTAAGCCAATGAAGACAACAAAATGAAATAAAAATAGTCAATTGAAAAGAAGGCAGAAAGGGAAAAAGAAATTAACAATGGATGGTACAAAAAATAAAACTACTAATCAATTTTGCCTGCTCAGTAAATATATGGGGTGATCTAAACACCTGAAAAAATAAAATAAACACCTGAAAACAAACAAAGAAACAAACAAACAGAATTTGGCAGATAGGTAAAAAAAACAAAAAAACCCCACAAGACTCTACTATGTATTGCCTAAAAAACCTCTTTATATAAGGATACAAATTGGTGAAAATAGAAGAATGGAAACATGCTAACTCTGATCAAAAGAAAGCTGGAGTGGCTATATTAATGCTACATAAAGTAGACTCCAAAGCACTTAATATTACCAGGAATAAAGGTCATTTAATAATGATGAAGAACATAATAATCCTAAATGTTTATGAATCTATTGCAGAGCTTTAAAATACAGATGAAAAATTGCTATAACTGCTAATAGACAAATTCACAATTATAGTCAGAGATTTCACTCTCCTCCAGACAACCTGAACACTATCAACCAACTGATCTGAACTAACAATTATAGAACTCTCCACCCCAAAACAGCTGAAGACATAACTATTTTCATATGCATAGATAACATTGAGAATGTTATGGCCATAAAACAAATCTCAAGTTTATAATGGCTGAAATCATATGGAGTATATTGTTTGACCACAATTTAATTAAAAAATTAAAAATCAACAACAGCCAGGCTGGTGTGGCTCCGTGGTTGAGCATTGGCCCATGAACCAGGAAGTCATGGTTTGATTCCTGGTCAGGACACATGCCCAAGTTGCATGTTTGATCTCTAGTAAAAGACATGCAGGAGGTGATGTTTCTCACTGGTGTTTCTCTCTATTCCTTCTCCCTTCTTCTTTCTAGAATCAATAAAAAATACATTCTTAAAAAAATCAACAGCAGAAAGATACCTGGAAAATCCCCCCAACTATATGGCAATAACTCACACACTTTGAAAGAGCCTATGGATCAAATAAAAATATTTTAAAAATTCCTTGAAAGTCACAAATACTAAAGCTCACTCAAAAAAGAATCAATAACCTGAGTAACCTTATAGCTATAAGAGAAACTGAATTTTTAGTTTAAAAAATTCACACAAAGAAAACTCCAGGCCTAGATGGCTTCACTGGAAAGTTCTACTAAATATTTAAGGTAGAAATAACACCAATTCCACACAAACTCTTTCTGAAATTTAAATATTTAAAATTACCATAACAATAGCATCAAGACCAAGAAACACTTAAAGATAAATGTAATGACAGATGTACAAGTTCTATACACTGAAAATTGCAGACTATTGCTAAGAGAAAAATTTTAAATATCTAAACCTATGGGGATATATGAAGTGATATAGATCAGTAAGCTCAATACTGTTAAGATAACAATTCTACCCAAATTCATTACAGAGTCAATGAAATCCAAATCAATATTCTAGCAGGCCTTTTTGTAGAAATTGATAAAGTGATTCTAAAACTCATACAAAAATGCAAAAGACTTAGAATACTCAAAACAACTTTGAAAAGTAAGAACAAAGCTGAGGATTCACACCACCGGATATAAGCACTTACTTACCAAGTTACAATAATCAAGACAGTGAGGCATTAAAAAACAAAACAACAACAAAAACAGCGTGGCATAAGCATCAAGACATACATTAAAGACCAACAGAACCAGAACAGCGTGTCCAAAAATAGGCCCACACATATGTGAGCAACTGATTTATGAGAAAGGTGCAAAGGCAATTTCCTGGAGAAAGAATCATCCTGTCAACAAATGGTACTGGGACAACTGGATATCAAATTTTTAAATTGATTTTTAGAGAGGAAAACCTAAAACTATAAAATATCTAGAAAACAAAGGAGAAAATCTTTGTGACCTTGGCAAAGATTTCTTAGATACATATACCAGAAGTTTAATTCCTAAAAGAAAAAGTTGATAAATTGGACTTCATTAAAATTGAGAACTTTTTTGCCCTGGCTGGTGTGGCTTTGTTAGGTGTCATCCAATGCACCGAAAAGTTGCCAGTTCGATTCCCTGTCAAGTCACATGCCCGGGTTGTGGGCTCAATCCCTAGTGTGGGATGTGCAGGAGGCAGCCATTCAGTGATTCTCTCTTATCACTGATGTTTCTATCTCTCTCCCTCACTTTCCCTTCCTCTCTGAAATCAATAAAAATATATATTTTTAAAGGGAGGAAATTGACACATGTCACAAAATGGATGAACCTAAGGACATTATGGTAGGGAATTAAGCTAGACAGAGGACAAATGCTTCCACTTATAGGAGTTCCCTGGAGTAGTCAAATTCACAGAAATAGAAAGTAGAACATCTGAGAAAGAGGTACAGTTTAAGTTACAGTTTCAGTTTGGGAAAAGGAAGAAGTTCTAGAATAAACATTGGGTGATAGTTGTACAACACTGTCACTGTACTTACTGCCACTTAAATGTACGTACACTAAACAATGGTTAGAGCGGTAAGTTTTGTTATGTGTATTTTACCACAATTTTTAAAAAATCCTATTTTTTTTAAAAAGGAGAGAAGAAATCCCAAGCACACATCCTATTAGCCAGCAACACATGTCAAGTAGCCTTTGAAAATGCCACAGTGCATTTGTGAGAGAACAAGAGAGGTAGACGATACCTTGGTATTATTATCAAAATAATTTTGACTCCTGAGTCCCTTCCCCTAGACCCCCAGCCACAATGAAAGAACTGCTGTAAATATGCATTGTGTGAGTTTAGGGACTCATGCCTGTAGAAATGTACAAGTCTCTGCAACAAAATATTTGTCTACATTCCATTTATTCCATTTATTCAAGCCTTGGCCTCATTTTGATTATGTAAACTGAGCTGTCTCAAATTACTGCGTGAAACTTAATATGCTGCCTAAATTGTTTGGAATTAATTTCACAACATTTGCCCACAAAGAAATAGAGGAAGACTTAGTATAGCAGAAGCATCCAGGCATGTTGCTCAGGAAATAAAAAAATTCCCTGCCAACAACTGCAGGAGAGAATTCTACCCCATCTCTTCCCACTGCCCACAACCCACTCCATGGCCTCCACCAGTAAGGCAGCCCCTGCACCATGCTGGAGCGCCCACCCAGGACCAGAAGGATCCAGCTTCCCAGTGGGCAGCACAGCCGCCATCAGATTGCTGCAACATTCTTCCTTGGAAAGAGCTAACAGCTGCTTCCCAGCAGGCAGGATGTTCCCATGGGCTCTCCTTCCGCCCACTACACAGGCAGTGCTGGAACAGAGATACCTATCCAGCACAACACTCTGAACCAGAGGGAGAGGCTCTGAAGATAAGGGCGGGCTGGGCCCGCTGTACAAGTGACATGACAATTCTCGGAGAACAGCTCTCATGGGAACAGCCGCACAGAACGTGGGCCAGATGTCTCTTCTCTGGACACCTTCTAGAGGAACAGAGATCACTGGTGACAACACAGAACACTAAAAACACACCACAGAGGGCCATCCCTGCTAACCAGGCCTTCTCAGGGAGAGTTACCTGTGTCCTGAGGTAAGAAGGTGAGAATAAGGGGCTTGAATTCAAGCAGGATGGGCAGCACCTGAACCAGCAAACATAAGCAGGCCAAGGGCTCAGCCTGGATAAGTGCCACTGAGCAGGAAAGGAGCACTTGGCTCGGCTGGCGCCCGGCAGGATTTAAAACCAAAAGGTACCTCAGAACCAGATGGCTTCAGGACGGGCTACAGCTCCGGGAGGGATGCCGCTGGCAGTGGAGGAGCGCTTCGCCAGAACACCGCAGCAGGACAGAGAATGGACTTGGGAGGGCAGAACTGGGTGCGGGAGAGCATTACCAGGCATTTGAAACAATTCACAGATCATTCTAGAAAAAACTGTGATGATATTACAAACTTCCCACCTTCTCTAAGGGTTCTAAATGCCACTTGCCCTTTCATGAGATGGAGCACCACCTCCAGGCTTCCCCCAACACCCCATCCTCTCAGGTTCTTGGGATTCTCTGGCTCAGCAACCTTCCCGCGCCACCTTGCCAGAAGGATGAACAATTTTCATAAGAGGTCTCTCTCAGAATCACACTCCAGAGACAAAACAAAAGACGACTGAGGAAAGTTTTCAGTCTTATTAAAGAACAGATAGAGAAAATACTATGAATAAAGTTTTTACAGTCTCCCCCCCGAAAAAAAAAAAAAAAAGAATGAGGCAACTTACAAAGATCCCCAAACACTGTCAAATGAAAATGTCAAAAAACTGTGTAAAAAGCACTAATTCCATTCATGTAAAATACTGTGTAGGAATGTTTTCCCAACTGTCCTAGGCTTTCACTGTGGGTCGCCACGCGGTCTGCATCCTCCACACCAACAGGGTAGAGGGGAATCTGAAGACTCTCCCCTCCCACAGCTGCCAACAAACCACTAAGCTAAACAGCCCGCCTGGGCCACAAGCAAGCCCCATTCCTCTCAGGTGCTTCTAATCCTCCTGTTCGGGGGCTCAAAAGGACTGCAACAGGAGGCCTGAAGTCAATCTAGGGGTCCTGGAAGATCACGTCTCAACGGGCCCTCTGGGATGGCTGCCCTCTGGGGTGGTTCCTAACCCTTGCTCAACACCCTGGGCAGCACCAAGTTATTTCCTTCACAGAAATGAACTCCAAAGGAAAGTCCCCCAGGAAACAAGGCTTCTGAGACAAGTGGGAGTGAGGGTGGACCTGGAGGCCATGTTGGTCCATCATACCCCACAGGGTTCTGCTCTCACTCTGTCCTGTCCAACATGGAGCAGTCTACAGCACAGACCAGACAGACAAGAAGCTGAACAAACTGACGGTTGGTTGCCAGGGATCCAGAAGTCAGCCTACAGAGAGGGACTGGAAGGGATCAGAGAAACTGACTAAGGATAACTATGAGTCTAGGTTCACGAATGCAGTCCAGGTTCACTGAAGCAGCTGCCACCAGGCAGAGAGGAGAGGAAGAAGGCCCAGAGGAGGGTGTGCAGTCCCTGCACCACCACCTCTCAAGAAAGGCTTGTACTGTGCAATGGCCTACGGAAGGGCAGGTCACTTCCTCCAGCCGGGGCAGTCCAGTTCTAAAGCCTCTGTCAGGCAAGTCCATCAGAGAGGCATCCAGGCCCTGAGGCTGCAAACTGCAGGAGCCCTCAGCCCCTCTAACCTCCAGTCTGGGCGGCTGGTGAGCTTCAGGTGAGAAGCCCTCACCTCGCAGTTCAGCCAGAATCTGCAGAAGCAAGCTCCCCCCAGCCTGAGGCCAAGGCAGCTGGCTCTGCAACAACCCCTACAAGTCTTCCATAGGCAGGCGGCCACAAGGTCCTTGTCCTCACCCCAACCCCCACCTAGGGACAGCTGCAAAGCCTGCTGGCTAAGGGAGCTGTTGCTCTTTATGTCAAAATATAAATAGCCATTTGTGCATTTATTCAATAACTGATTTCTGAGTGCCCACTCTGTGCCAGACCAGACTCAGGAGACACAGCATGAACGTGACAAAGAGCAAAACATGTCAATGTGAACAATCCTAGCCCTGTCCAAAGTGCTGCGGCTGTTTGGTGGGCTTTCAAAAACTATACCCCCACCCCCCCGATCACCAAAATGGCTACTCATTCAGCTGTATGTATCAGCCACTGAGGAAAGCCACTGTGCTCTGCTGCCTGGTGGAGGGGGAAGGAGGGAGTACATGAACCAGACCCTCTCCAGATAATATTCCCTTGTGTGTGTGTGTGTGAGGACTCCTGCTTACAGTTTAAGGTGAGGTCCTTACTTACACTCCCCGATGTCCATTTATGGATAACGTTTGCTGTTGGCCTTTATGAAGCATTTGCTTTGCATCAGACATTTCTTAGAACTTTACACTTAACCCATTTAATTCTCACAACATCTTTATGAAGTTATGTCCATGGCACAGATAAGGAAACTAAGGCACAGAGAAGTCACAAAGTGGGTAGCAGAGCAAGATCTGACACCAAGCAGTGGGGCTGTAGGGTCCAAGTTCCTTTTTGTTGTTGTTGAATCATCAATCAGCTGCCTCCTGCACACTTCACACTGGGGACAGAACCTGCATCCCAGGCATATGCTGTGACTGGGAATTGAACCATGACCTTCTGATTCACAGGTGGATGCTCAACCACTGAGCCACACCAGCCAGGCTCTGGTATTACTTTAAATGAGCAATCTGTAGAGGAACAGCTACAGTTAGATCAAAGGGAGTCCAGTGTTGTGGTGTGAAAACTTGGACCTTATGCCTTTGCTACTGTTGCCCAAGGGTTAGAGCGTTGGCCCGTACAGCAAAGGGTTGTGTGTTTGATTCCCAGTCAAGGGCATGTACCTGGGTTGCAGGTTTGCTCCCTGCCCTGGTCATGGCATGTACATGGTGTCTCTCTCTCACATCGATGCTTCTCTCTCTCTCTCCCTCCCTCCCTTCCTCTCTAAAAGCAATAAATAGCTCTAGCTGGCGTGGCTCAGTGAATAGAATGATGGTCTTCAGACTGAAGGATCCCGGGTTCAATTGAGGTCAAGGGCACATGCTGGGTTACGAGCTCAATCTCCAGTAGGGGGCATGTAGGAGACAGCTGGTCAATGATTCTCTCTCATCATTGATATTTCTATCTCTCTCCTTTCCTCTTTGAAATAAAAAAATAAAATAAAATCAACAAACATATATTTGGGTAAGGATTAAAAATAATAAAATAATGCCAGGCCTGGGCTTTCCTTCCTCCCAGGAGCCCCAGATCCCCAGCCAGCTGCACTCTGCCCACTGCCCACATACCATTCACCCTCCCCTGGACTTCCTTGGCCAGACTGTGGCCCATCTTTAGTGGCAGGACTGTCTTTTACTAAACATCCCAAATCAATAGGTAAATCACACAGAAAGAAGTATATTGATGTTACATAAAAACCACACTTCCCTCTGGCAAAATGCTGGCCCAAAACTAGGCTCTTGGGATTACTGACTTGCTCAGCATACAGGAAGGAGAAAGGACTGATCACCAACTCTTCAGCAACCCAAACACAAAAGCACATGTGACAAGGGAACAATCTAGCAGCACACCAAGGAAAAGACATTTATTTATTTATTTATTTATTTATTTATTTATTTATTTATTTATTGCATTTGTCATAATTGTATTGTTTTATTTTTTTTAATATTTTTTATTAAATTATTATGTGTACATATTTTAACACTGCCCCCCCATACATAACCTCCCTCCCCAGAGTTTTGTGTCCATTGGTTGTACTTATATGCATGTATACAAGTCCTTTGGTTGATCTCTTATCTCCCCCAGATCTCCCTACCCTCCTGGCTGTAATTTGACAGTCTGCTTGTTGCTTTACTGTCTTTATATCTGACTTTTGGTTCATCAGTTTATAATGTTCTTTAATATCCATAAATGAGTGAGGTCATGTGGTATTTCTTTTTCATTGACTGGCTTATTTCACTCAACATGATGTTCTCTAGTTCTATCCAGGTTGCTGCAAATGATGAGAATACTTTATTTTTTATGGCAGCATAGTATTCCATTGTGTAGATGTACCATCGTTTTTGGATCCAATCATCTGCTGAAGGGCACCTAGGCTGTTTCCAGATTCTAGCTATTGTAGATTGTGCTGCTATGAACATAGGGGTGCATATATCCTTTCTGATTGGTGTTTCTAGTTGCTTGGGATATATTCCTAGGAGTGGAATTACTGGGTCAAATGGGAGTTCCATTTTCATTTTTTTTTTTAGGAAACTCCATATTGTTCTCCACAGTGGGTGCACCAGTCTGCATTCCCACCAGCAGTGCACAAGGATTCCTTTTTCTCCGCAACCTCACCAACACTTGTCGTTTGTTGATTTGTTGATGTTGGCTATTCTGACAGGTGTGAGATGGTACCGCATTGTTGTTTTGATTTGCATCTCTCAGGAAAAGACATTTAATCAGTCTGTTGCTATCTACTAGGTTCTAAATGTTGTCACTGCCACATTCCACTCAGGGCCAAGAAACTATTACTCATTTCCCTATGCCAATGAGAGGAAGAGGAACAGAAGTGAGATATCATGGGTACAGTACAGGGAGGGCTCACAAACTAGGCCACCTCCCATGATGTATGCATGCATTAAGTGCTGTGGAATTGCCAGAGGAGGGCAGGGGGAAAACCGTGCCAAGGAGCTAGGTCTGGGAAGCAGGTCCAGAGGGCTGCAGGCGAGAGCAATCTGGCCAGGAAGAGGAACAGGAAAAAAAAAAACAGCCTAACAAGAGCGAGAATGTACAGACCCATTGGCCAAAGTGTGCAACAAAAGCACATTCTTCATTCCTAAGACTAGAACCACTAACTGAAATACTAACCTTGCCTAACTGCCACCTGGGCAAACCGGAGCTTTAACCACAGCACATCCTATGCCTGCAACACCATGTGTGATGACACAGTGCCTGGCACACCGCAGGTGGCAGTGAGGGTTACAGGCTGAATGCAAGCAATGGGATGGGGAGCATCACCTTTCATCTTTCAAGGAAGCTAACTACCAGGCACCTCCTCCTGCTTTCTGAAGCGATCAAAGTGTTCAGGGGAAAGGGCCATGCCATGTGCAACTTACTGTCAAATGGTTCAGAAAAAAAAAATTTGTGCATACATACATTTCTATACATGAGTATAAACACCCAGGGGAGATAAGGCAAATATAATAAAATGCTAACAATATGTACATCTAATACAGGATATGCAAGTGTTCTTGCACTAATTGTATTCTTGCAACTTTTCCGTAAGTTTGACTTTTTTTTTTTTTTAGGAATATATTTCTTAATGTATTTTTTTTATTAATTTCAGAGAAAAAGGGAGAGGGAGAAAGAGACAGAAACATCAATAATTCGAGAATCACCAATCGGCTGCCACCACATGCCAACCACCGAGAACTCCTAGTTTATATAAACATTTCCTACCAAATGTTTACTTTAAAAGCAACAACAATTAATTAGCTAGTGAGGTTGGAAGTGTTACACTACTTTCCAACTAAAAAGAATTAAATTATAAAAACCAGAGCTCAGTCTGCTAGTAGGGCAAGTTCTATAATGTTACAAGGTGGTAGGCTGTGGAGGAAAGAACTCCAAACTCAGAAGGCACTTGGCCAGCCTAAGTGCAGGCTCAACTTTCTAGCTACTACTATAAGCTTCAGCCAGTTCAGCTTATAAAATATCCACGTTTCCTATTCGTTAACCTGTATGCTGCTCCAGTGCTGTGGCCACTTCTCAGCCCAGTGAGGATTTATCAGTTCAGCATATCCAGCAGGTCCCTAATGGCCATGGGGAAGAACCCTGAACTAGGAGGCAGCTCCTAGTGGGTCTGAATCCCAGCTTCTCTGCTCTCCAGCTATGTGACTTTATACAAGTCACCTGCCTCTCCCAGCCAGCTTTCTTTATCTGAAGGCACACAGTTCTAGTCCTGCTACATCACCTCTAGGGCTGGGGAACTCAGCCAAGAACTCAGGAAAGGTAAATGTTTTCTCAGCTAAGTATGGTGGTGTCACCCTGGACGGAGCTATGGCTAAACCCATAGCATGATTTTCTTTCATAACTGATGCTTAGAAAAAAAAAAAGTTTTAGAAATCAGCAATTGATGTTGCATTCCCTGTACAGATAAAGGGTCAGGGAGATGATACTGCAGTCAGTGGCCATAAATGCCTGTGTGTGTGTGTGTGTGTGTGTGTGTGTGTGTGTGTATGTGTATATATATATATATATATGTTACCCCTCAGCAGAGATTCTCAACCTTTCTAACATCTGGGGGAAAACAATACACATCTTCATAGGTCATTACGGTTAACCACAGAAGGAATTAGGGGGAGGGCATGTTCTATCCCTCAAACCAGGGTATTCAGAGGGAAAAAGCTTCAGAATCCCCACCTGGTGAGCCACTGGGTCCTCAGAAGAAAAGCGGCCAGGGCTCCACAGCAGGGGTTGAAGATAGAACACTCCTAAGCCCCTGGGAAAGGTGCACAGTGGAATCAGGCCAGACTTCTAGGACTGAATCTCTTCTCAGCCACTTAGCTTGATGAGTCTGTATTACAATTTCCCTATCTGCAAATGGAGCTAAATAAGAGTATCTACCTCACAGGGACCACCTGAGAGTTAACACATGTTCTTACTACAAAAGCCCCTGGCATGTAACACATCCTCAATCAAGCCACATCAGACATGCATTTAAAATAAACCTTGGCCAAAGGTCAAGTTCAGCACTCCTGTGTGGCCCATTGCCCCAGTTTGTGGAAGGCCTCGTGCCCTGGCCTGCATCACAGAGGAGCCAATATTGGCTTGGTCCCCGTCCTCAGGGGCTGTCCCTGGCAGAAATTGGAAGACACCTACTTGCCTGCCTCCCTCCCATCTGGGAAACAGGTTCTGACAGGTGCCCTCCTCACACCCAAGTATGAGTCTAAGTCAGGATTCCAACAGAAGGAATGCAGACTAACCCCCTCGAACATGCCAGCCAGCAGACCCCTGCCTGGGAAGGAAGCACAGCACACAGAACATCTGACCCAGAGCGACACTTGCCCTTGCTGCCCAAACACCGTCAGGGAGCCAGCTGGAGCCCCCCAATTGTAAGGCAAGTAGAGATACCACTGGGGCCACCACAAAGCTCTAATATGGAGTGTCATGGAATGAAAAAGGTAACTGCCCCCTCTGCCACAGGTGCCTCCCTGCCCCAACTCAGCCCTAAGAGCAATGTCTTCTGTGAAGCCCTCCCCTGCTTCACAAGCACAAACGGTTGGCCATCCCTGACACCTGCCTAGGCCAACACACTTAGTGGACCAGTTTACACCTGGACTCTCTTTCCACACCTAAAGGGCACTCCCAGAGGAAGGGGTTTATTCTATTTGAGCATCCCTGGAAGACGGGCAGGTATCAAACACTCAGACGCTTGTTGAATTACTGCTGGCCAGTTAGCAGGACGTGTGGACAGACAGAAAAGGAGTTGGGAACATTGGTCACCTCCATCATTCAGGTAGGAGATGCTGGACCTGGAGCCAGAGGCACCTCAAGGAAGAAGTCATGTTGGTACATGGCTTCACTCAGTCCAGTGACCTAATGTGCAAAACTGGGAGTCACAAGCCAGAACAGGATGACGCCTCACCTTTCTACAGGTGTAGACTTGTGTTTTGTTGTTATTTTAATACATATTTTATTGGTTTCAGAGAGAAAGAGAGTGTGAGAAAGAAATATCAATGATGAGAATCATTTGACTGGCTACCTCCTGCACGCCCCCTATATCAGGGATTGAGCCTATAACCTGGAAATGAGTCCTTGATCGGAATCGAACCCGGGACCTTTCAGTCTGCAGGCCGACACTCTACCCACTGAGCCAAACCAGGTAGGGCTAGACTTGTTTTCTAAATCACTTCATCACAACCCACAATCCATTGGCTCTGGTCCCCAAGAGGCCATACACTACCCGTTTAGATAGGTGGCCCTTTTCCTGGCTTCCTTCCCTACCAACGCTGTCCCAGAACCAGTCATCCTGATGCTGAGAAGTGTCACCGCAGAGACTCCAGGCTAGCCGAGGGTCTTGGCCACAAGATAGTCAAGAGGCTCAGTGTGTCTAGGGTGGGAACCTGGCTAGGGCACAGTGGAGGATCAGCCGCATACCACTGTGCTCCCCAGCCTGCCTTCACCCACTGAGGCCTAACAGCTCACAGAAGACAGCCTTAAGTACCCCCACCTTCATGGGACCCCCCTTCCTGCTCCTGGCTACCTGGCCCCAATTAAGAATCCTACTTTTCATCCCAGCTGGGTGGCTCAGCTAGTTGGAACATCCTCCCATACACCAAAAGGTTGCAGGTTTGATTCCGGATCACAGCAGCTTCAATCTCCAGGAGGGGTGAGGATGGGAGGCAACCGATCAAAGTTTCTGTTTCTCTCTCTCTGAAATCAATGAAAACATATCCTCGGGTGAGAGTTAAAAATTAAACACATACACACACACACACACACACACACACACACACGAGGGTTAAAAATTAAACACGCACACACAATTTTATAGTTAAAAGGAAATCATACTTTTTAACTGCATTGTTTGTTTTTTAAAAAATATATTTTATTGATTTTGTACAGAGAGGAAGGGAAAGAGATAGAGTTAGAAACATCGATGAGAGTCATCGATCAGCTGCCTCTTGCACACCCCCTACCGGGGATATGCCCGCAACCAAGGTACATGCCTTTGACCGGAATCGAACCCGGGACCCTTCAGTCCCCAAGCCGACGCTCTATCCATTGAGCCAAACCAGTCTCGGCTAACTGCATTGTTATTTAAAAAAAAAAAATGAATGCCTATATGTATAGTACATTACATTCTCTTTGATCTAAAAATTCAATTTTCCTGTTGATTTGAGAAGAAATCAAACATTTTCACAAACTCCTAAAGCACTGTGGGCCCCCAGCACTGCCTCTCCCGTACCTATTCGGTAAATCAGCCCTGAATTTGGGGGTTTGGATTTCTTGCTGCAGTTCACATGGGCACACCAGAAACAGGTAGAGATTTAAAAAAAAAAAAATTGTCCGGGACAGTCTAGCTGCCATGAATGATCTGAACCCCCACCACAGGCTTTTCATAGAAACACAAGTTCCGAGGGGAGTTCTCAAGGCATTTAATCATCACATACAAAGAGCAGTCCTAAGTACCCGGCACTGTCCAGGCTCCCACGACTGGGACACACCTGTGGGGAGGGGAGTGCGTCAGCCTCTGCCCCAGGACAGACCCGAGGGATGCTGGGCGGCCTCCTACCACTTCCTCCGGTCCAGTCTTTGAGCTGAGTCCCTCTCAAGGGTAACACCTCACTGAGTGGCAATGGAGCCACACTGGCTACTGCTTGCCAGCCGAGGGGTTTCCCGGCCTGAGACGCTGGCATCAGCCCACTGCTGGGAGGAAGCAATGGAAGCCAGGAGCCTCCACGAGCTGCTCTCTGCACCTAATCCCAGCCTAACTCCAGCCGCTGGACCAGAAATGAGGGTGCAGCTCCTTAGAGAGAAGGGATTCCATCACTCTCGCTTCCATCCCCCTCAAAGCATGTAGTGGCTCCACAAACCTGGACCCAAAGGCCACAGAGTTTCTTCTTTTTTTTTAAAAATACATTTTATTGATTTTCTTACAGAGAGGAAGGGAGAAGGATAGAGAGCTTGAAACATTGATGAGAGAGCAACATCAATCAGCTGCTTCCTGCAATACACACCCCGCCCCCCAGGGAGATGTGCCCGCAACCAAGGTACATGCCCCGGTCCTGAATCGAACCTGGGACCCCTAAGTCCGCAAGCCGACGCTCTATCCACTGAGCCAAACCGGTTAGGGCGAGAACAAAGTTTCTGGATGTACCAGGCGCTCGAGCCCACCAGGTAAAGTCAGGGCACGGTCCCGCCGGTGCGTGGTCCCGGGAAGCGGGACGCGGCGGACCGCGGGGAGGCCTCCGTAGGCGTCCGCCCGGGACACGGCCCCACCGAGCGGAGGGAGGTCCGGGGCGACCCCGGCCCTGCTCGCCCCGCCCCCGGCCGCCCCGCCCTCCCCCCACCCCCGCCCCGCGCACCTGGTCGCAGCGGCTCGGTGACGGTGAGCACGAGCAGGAAGAGCAGCAGGAAGGCACCGCTGTCTGCCTTGGGCACCATTTATCCTCCGTTCATCGTCCCCGGGGCGGCCGCGTGACCCCGCGGGGAGGCCGAACCGGGCCTGGCTGAGGGTCGGGGGGCCGGGCCGGAGCCGGGCGTGAAGAGGTGGCGGGAGGGGGCCTCCGGCTGGGCCGCGGCTGAACGGGACCGGGGGTCCTCGCGCCCTCTCAGATGCAGCCCGAAAGTTCCGACCGCAGCCTGAGGTTCCGACCGCGGGCTCGCGCGCGCACTCAGCCGCAACCTAGGATTCCGACTTTGGCTCCGCGCAAGATGGCGGCCGTCCTGTTCGGCTCTGCGACTCCTCTGCTTCCCGCCCCCGACGCCGGCGTCGGCCAATCAGCGTCGAGGAGGGGGGCGGGGCCTGCGCGCTCCCTATGCTGGCGGACCTTCGGCCGATCGGGGGCGGAGCTTGGGCAGCAGCGCCCGAAGGGGCGAGGCGATAGGTCGGGATGGGGAGGGGCCAGTCCGGCGGGGGCGTGGCTTAAGGAGCGAAGCGCCATTGGCTGGACAGAGAGGTGGGGCTCGGGGGTGTAACCTGAGCTGAAGGGCCTAGGATCTCAGGGCGCAGCGGAGAGACGGACCTAGTGGACCGGACACCAAAAGGGCGGGGCCCAGTGAAGCCGGAGAAATGGGGAGTGGCCCCGGGGTGGGAGGTGGGGGCAGCCAGTGAAAGAAGAGGGGCAGGATGAGAAGGAGCCAAGGAGGGCTGGGACACAAAGGGTCGCACACCTTGCACATCTGTCAGGCCGAGGTCAGGTCCTTGGCCTGTAAAGTGGCCTTTTTCAGAAGGGTTGCACCCTGGCTGAGGGCCTAGTTTGTTGGAGCATCCTTGCCGTGCATCAGAATGGCTGCAGGGCCCTAACCGGTTTGTCTCAGTGAATAGAGCATCGGACTGAAGGGTCCCAGGTTTAATTCTGGTCAAGGGCATGTACCTTGGTTTCGGGCTCATCCCCATTAGGAGGTGTGCAGGAGACAGCTGATCGATGTTTCTAGCTCTCTATCTCTTTTCCTTCCTCTCTGTAAAATAAATAAATAAATAAATAAATAAAATGTTTGTTTTTTAAAAATGGCTACAGGTTCATTCCAAGTCAGGGCACATAGGTTGCACGTTCCATCCCTGGTCAGAGCCCAGGGATATTTCTCTCTTTTTCTCTCTCTCTCTCCCCCTTCTTTTCTAAAATCAATAAACATATCAAGTGAAGATTAAAAAAAAGTTAAAAAAAAACCTGCAAAAAAGGAATAAAGAAAACTTTGAGAAGATAGGAAAGGAGGATGCTGTCAGGCACAGGCTGGAGTGGCTTCACTGGCACACACAACTGAAAAGGAAGAAGTAGACTAAAGGAGTATCGTGCTCCCCCCACCTCCCCCACCCCCAGGTGTGGCTCTGGGATTGAGCTTTGAACTATGACCCAGGAGGTCATGGTTTGATCTCTGGTCAGGCACACGCCCAGTTGCAGGCTGGATCCCCGTAGGAGGCTTGCAGGAGGTGATCAATCAATGATTCTCTATCATCGATGTTTCTATCTCCTTTCCATTCTGGAATCAATCCTATCCTATATAATAAAAGGCTAATATGCAAATTGTACCCTCCACCAGGAGTTCGACTGACCAGAGGCAGCCCACCGCCGCCTGCAGCTACTCTTCCTGGCTGACTGGACCCCACCATGCACAACCGGGCCTCTAGTAATATTTAAAAATAACAATAAGGAGTAAAAAAAAAAAAAAATGAGTCATTTTGAGTCATTCTATAGAGACCCTGTAGTAAAGTTGGTCTCTGGAGGAAGGGCCCTGCCTACACCACGGGGGAGTAGGGGAAGGCACATAAGACCAGATCTGCATTGATTAAAGCCACTGGGGACAATGCTCTAAGTACTGACTTCATATCTCGTATCTGGAGCAAGGAGACTATGGGAGGGACCCAGCAGATAAGGTGTTCTCAGTAGGAGAGAGGAGCAAGCGGTCCAAAGGCAGGCCCAACAGCCAAGCACACAAGACCTGGCACAGAGTGTCAGGGCTGGATCAGAGGGTGAAGGGCCAGTGTGACTCAGTTGAGCATTGGTTGTTTCAACAAACGGTCCCTGGTTTGACTCCCAGTCGGGGCACATGCCTGATTTCGGGTTCGATCCCTGGTTGGGGTGTGTGCCAGAGGTGACCAATCAATGTTTCTCTCTCACATCAATGTTTTTCTCCCTCTCCTTAACTCTCCTAAAAAAAAAAAATTAAAAATTAACAAAAACATTTTTAAAAAATAAAAAAGAGGCCCTAGCCAGTTTGGCTCAGTGGATAGGGCATCAGTCCATGGACTGAAGGGTCTAAGGTTTGATTCCGGTCAAGGGCACATGCCGGGTTGTGGGCTCGATCCCCAGTAGGGGGCATGCAGGAGGCAGCCAATCAATGATTCTTTCTCATTCTTGATGTTTCTATCTCTCCCTCTCCCTTCTTTTCTGAAATCAATAAAAATATATTTATAAAAAATAAAAAAGAGGGTGAAGGTGAGAGCAGAGAAAGAGGGAAGGGCCGAGGCTAGTGAGGACCCATCCTGACCTGGCCCACCTCCGCTCCACTGACTCACTCCAGGAGCAGTCCTCTCAAGCTAACTCAAGGCATGGTTCACCTGAGGGTCTGTCCCTTAATCCTGGGACACTCAGGATCGTCTGAGAGAGAGGCACCCACTTCCTCAGGGTGGATGTAGCCAAGGTTAAACCCAAGACTAGGCCAGACCTGCCTGCTCCTGCTCCTCAGGGTATGGCCCCGAGCTGGTGCTAGAGTCTAAGGGGCTGTCACGGCAGAGACGCCCCACTCCTGGCAGAAATTGGTCCCTGTCCAATGCTGACCTCTCCCCTTGCACCATCCTCAGGGAGCATTCCAGGAGCAGCTGATGGCACTCAAAGCAGGATCAAGGTCCAGCTTCTGTCCCAGCCCCAGATCTGCCCGAGGAGCCCAGCCCAGGCTATGGTCTCGGCAGACCCCCAAGAAGGAACACACAGCCAAGAGCAGAAACCTCTGCTAGTGGTCCCCGCCAAAGCCACCGTCAGAGAAGCAGGCTGCCTAAGGTTTGGATGAAGCAGCACAGGGAGGTGAAGAGCCCAGCTAAAACATTCAGGAGAGGGCAGAGCCCTGACTTCCTAAAATCAGTGACCCTGGGCCTGGAGTCTTTGCCCCACCTGATTCACCTCCATTCTTCACCCTGCCGCATGGCCCGCAGGCCACCTGTGCAGACAAAGGCAAGGACTGCCAAGACTGAAGGGGGGAAAAATAGGGACGTTTCTCACCAGCTCCTTGCCTCTGCCTAAGGTCACTGCCTCTCTCAACGTCACCCTCTCTATACCATCCTTCCCAGGTTCCAATGACCATCCCTCCCTTTCTCCAGGAGTGTGGGACTATGGTTGGGGTTTCCTGCGCTCTGCTCCCACCTTTGTAAATTATGCCCTTGTTATACCCTCAGGCTGCCCCAACTGGAGTAAGTCCTGGTTTCTGCTGAGACCTGGACTGATACAACCACCCGCCCTGAATTTCCAGGATTGCAATCATCAGCCCCACCACTGGTCTAGCAGTCCTAGTTCCACGTTCAGAGGCATGGGTAGACGAAGATGTCCCTCTCCCCCCTCCTCCGAGTCCCCTGCTACCTCGAGTCCCAGCCAAGAGTGAGGTCACTCTCTGTAGGCGTTTGCTCTGCAGCCTACTGGCCAGCCTTCCAGGGATTCTGATTCCAAAGGGTCCAGTCAGAACCTCATTATCCCAGATACTCCTCCTTTGTGACTTCACCCACTGAAGTCGTCCGGGAGACGATGCTGAACGTTCCACCCCAGAGTCTGGGCCTCTGGCAGGCATGGACAGCAGGCCAGACCAGCCTAGAGGACTACCCGTCCACGGTGTAAATGAGGACACAGCTGGCCCATGTCTTGCAGGGATGTAGAGGGCAGCCTCCGAGGCACTGGGTGCTCCTGGCACCATGGATGATGCTGCCATCCTCAAGCGACGAGGCTATATCATGGGGATAAACTTGGGAGAGGGCTCCTACGCCAAAGTCAAGTCCGCTTACTCTGAGCGCCTAAAGTTCAACGTGGCGGTCAAGATCATCGACCGCAAGAAAGCCCCCACAGACTTCTTGGAGAAATTCCTTCCCCGGGAAATCGAGATTCTAACCATGCTAAACCACCGCTCCATCGTCAAGACCTACGAGATCTTCGAGACATCCGACGGCAAGGTCTATATTATCATGGAGCTCGGGGTCCAGGGCGACCTCCTCGAGTTCATCAAAACCCGGGGGGCCCTGCACGAAGATGATGCTCGCAAGAAGTTCCACCAGCTCTCCTCCGCCATCAAGTACTGCCACGACCTGGACATTGTCCACCGCGACCTCAAGTGCGAGAACCTTCTCCTCGACAAGGACTACAACATCAAGCTGTCCGACTTTGGCTTCGCCAAGCGCTGCCTCAGGGATGACAACGGCCGACTGATCCTCAGCAAGACCTTCTGCGGGTCGGCGGCGTACGCGGCCCCCGAGGTCCTGCAGGGCATCCCCTACCAGCCCAAGGTCTACGACATCTGGAGCCTGGGCGTGATCCTCTACATCATGGTCTGCGGCTCCATGCCCTACGACGACTCCAATATCAAGAAGATGCTGCGCATCCAGAAGGAGCACCGCATCAACTTCCCGCGCTTCAAGAACCTGACCAGTGAGTGCAAGGACCTCATCTACCGCATCCTGCAGCCCGACGTCAACCGGCGGCTGCACATCGACGAGATCCTCAGCCACGGCTGGGTGCAGCCCAAGGCCCGGCTCCTGTTCTCTGCAGCCATCGACAAGGATGGCGAGACCTCAGCGACCCCCATTCTGGAGGCCTCGGGGGTCCAGGAATCCCCATGGACCCCTGAGCCTGGCCCTGACAAGAAGTCTGCCACCAAGCTGGAGCCCCAGGAGGCCCAGCCTGAGATGAACCCAGAGTCACAACCCAAGGAGGAGATTCTGCAAGAGGCGTCGAGGCTGTTGGATATCAGAAGCGCAGTCCCTATGGAGGGCCGGCCAAGTAGGGACACAGAGGAAGGGGGAGCCCTGAAGCCTGCAGACACGCACACCTCGTGAGCCTCTCACATGGCCCAGGGGCTGGCAGGGGATGAGGCAGAGCTCACAGCTTCGAGCCTGAGCTCCAGAGAAGGCAAGGGACAAGCCACTGAAGGAAGACAATCCGGGATGAGCCATTATTTTCGTCAGTTTCTTTTCCCTCCCTCTGAACTTGGTAAAAAAAAAAAAAAAAAAAAAGCAATAAATAACTATATTAGTGCAGATTGTAAGGTGAATGTCTTTGCCCCAGCTGGTCATCTAAGGAGAGGATCCACCCCACCACACCCTAAGTTTGGAAAACATATCCCAGGGTACCCAGCCATGACCATGACCATGACCACAGCAGAGAGCTGAGGGAGGAAGATGCTGCTTCAAGAGGGAGGCTATGAGTGTGGTGCTGGGGGAGACGGGATATGGAGGGGACAGGACCACGGAGGGCTGCCTGTAACGGAGGGGTGGAGAGGAAGATCTGCACGTCTACTGGTGAGGAGGGATCTGCTGAGGGCAGATGCACCAGCTTCTCAGACTCTCTTGATCTCCCCTCCTTAAAGAGCAACTTAGTTTTCCTGGTTGGTCCGCCAGGGGTTCTCTTATGTCCAGCAGGCTCCCAGTTCTCCATGGTGCCGAGTCATCCCACTCTGTGGTCATCCTCCCGGCTCAGGTGAGGCAGGAGGCTCTGCTGGACAGCCCAGCCACACTCCCGCCCACATGTCCCACAGCTGTGTGGCCTTGACCTCACCCTGTTCCCCTCGGTCCCCATCTGTCCCCGGGGATGATGCTCCCCACCAGAGTAGATAAGCTGATAGTGGTCAGAGACAGGACAGGCGTCCTCATAATGCATGCCTGACCACTGCGGTGTCTGTATCCCGCAGCGGGAGCAGGCTTGCATATTAATATCACCAACCACGTGCTCTGCAGGGCCCTGCTCGGCCTTGTCTATGCAGTCCTCACCTCTGCCGTGGTGGCCCTCTCTCTTCCCGCTCTGCACTCACTGACAGCTTCTTGTGCACCTGCAGGGTTAACACACTGAGAGGGCAAGAGCCTTCAGACTCATCCACCCCAACACCTCTGTTTTAGGAAAATCTGAACCCCAGCCCACTGGGAGAAGTGAGACCCAGTGAGTGTCCCAGACCTGCCCTCTGCAACCCTCCCCACAGTTAGTCCACTGCTCTGCCTGGCTCCACCCTCCCCACAGCCCATTTCCCCACGGTGTCCTCATATGCCCTGCTATTGCCTCCCAAAGCACCCAGTCTGGCTCGCTCTGCTGAAGGGAAGGATCCCAGGGTCTGGTCTTTGACCTCTGAGGTCCCCCCAGGTCTGACCTCTTCCTGGCCGCCCACCCCCCAGATACATGTTATAACCAACCCTTCAGACCTGGCCTCTCTCTCCAGGCTCAGCTGAGGGGCCATGGCCTCCACACAGCCTCCTGGGGGCCCCTACAGCACTCAGCAGCCAGCCAGTAAGCTCCACCAGGCAGGCCAGTGAGTGCCCACGGTCCAGGCACAGAACAGGGCTGAAGCCATGGTCGGCCAACTGTGGCTCTTTGGCCCCTTGAGTGTGGCTATTCCACAAAATACCATGGCCTGAGCCAGTCTATTTGGTATATGGGACGATGTTCCACGCAACTGAGCCACACACCCAGGGCACTGGGCGAGTCTATTTGGAAGAAGTGGCGTTAGAAGAAGTTTAAAAAATTTGGCTCTCGCCAAAGCCGGTTTGGCTCAGCGGTAGAGCGTCGGTCTGCGGACTGAAAGATCCCAGGTTCGATTCCGGACAAGGGCATGTACCTTGGTTGCGGCCACATCCCCGTAGGGGGTGTGCAAGAGGCAGCTGGTCGATGTTTCTCTCTCATCGATGTTTCTAGCTCGCTCTCTCTCTCTCCCTTCCTCTCTGTAAAAAAATCAATAATATATATATATATTTTTTAAAAATTTGTCTCTCAAAAGAAATTTCAATTGTTAGCCTGTTGATATTTGGCTCTGCTGAATAATGAGTTTGCCGACCACTGGCCTGGAGTAACACTGGAGCTGTCCCCCAATTTTTGAGTGAAGACTGAAGGCTCCAGGGGCCCAGTCACGCAGCGTGGCTGATGGTGGGGTGGGATCTCAGAGTAATTGAGTGGCACTGAGATAGGGACATCCTGAGGAGAGGCTCCTGAGCACCCACCTCTCCGCCATCCCTGCAGCCTGCTGCAGTCCTTGAAGAGGCAGCGAGCAGTGTGCGGCAAGAGGGCCCGAGTCTCACCGCAGCCCCGTGAGGAGAGGAGGTGAGCCTGGGTAGGAGGGGCTGCAAGAAGGAGCACCAACTGGGTGCTTTAGAAGTGGGGAAACAGCTGAGAGAGGGGAGACTTCTTTTTCTTTCTTTCTTTTTTTTAATATATTTTATTGATTTTTTACAGAGAGGAGAGAGGGATAGAGAGCTAGAAACGTCGATGAGAGAGAAACATCGACCAGCTGCCTCTTGCACACCCCCTACCGGGGATGTGCCCGCAACCAATGTACATGCCCTTGACCGGAATCGAACCTGGGACCTTTCAGTCCGCAGACCGACGCTCTACCACTGAGCCAAACCGGTTTCAGCCGAGGGGAGACTTCTTGACTGAAGCCACATCTCCCCAAGTGGCCTCCCTGAGCTCAACCCTGGCATAGGCCTCCTCAGTGACCCTTTCACTAAGGCTTTAGGCTCAAGACCCTCAACATGGACGCAGGTCTCCCTTCGTCTCCCCTGAACGCAGAGCACATGGCACACCTGTCCTGACCACTCGCTACCTGTGGGCATGGGATGCCGGTGACAGAAAACAAACCAACAGCGGGGCTTCCGAACTACCTAAGGTGCATACAGGAGGCCGTGTTTTCCAAAGCAGCCCTCCACACAGGCCCCGAAGGGAGGTCTTCACATTGCTTCCAGGCGCAGAAGACGGTTTCAGTGACGCAAAGGATGCTTCTCCAGGGTCCCAACAGCTCGACGTGCCACTCCTCACAGAGGCCCACGCTGACACAATCCCACCCAGGTGCTCGCTCCTAACAGGACGCTGGCCCTCAGCACCCCCAAAACCACAGCTCCCAGGCTCCGCCCAGGCCCTGCCCAATCACCGAGCAGCACACTAGCCCGTGGTCTCCCTTCGTCGCCCAGAACCCCCAGGCCCACCCTAGTCCGGCCTCCTGTTGCCTGGTCAAAGGTACCGGCCTCCACTCGCCCCAAAGCCCAATCTCGACGCTGCCATCGCAAAACGGGACTTGGGCCACAGCTTTCCTTCCCTGCGCCCTGCAGCAGCTGCCCATCCCTCAGGGAAGAGCCCCCACTTAGTTTTCCCCCACCTCCCTCCTGTCTGGGGGACTCAGCCATTCTCAGAACAAGCCCCTTCCTCTCTCTGCCTCTTCCCTACCTGGAAGCCTGTCACCTCCTCCTATCTGACTCTCACCCCAGTCTCCAGGCCTGCCCGTCCTCAGAGCACATCTGTCCGTCTGGGGCCTGCAGCACCCCCCCAGAGCCTGCCTGGCTTTCCACCCCCACACGTCCTGCTCACTACAGCACTCATCCACCCAGCCCTCTCCCCCACACAGAAGCTTGGAACCACTGCCAGCCTGGCCAGACCAGAGCGGTCCCTCCAGTTCCGAGGACACAAGCCGTGGATGGAGCCAGGGTTAGTTTCCCGCCGTTTCCTCCATGTGGCTGAGAAGCTGCAGGAAACTAACCCTCATGAGACCGGAACTAACCCAGGGTCAGTCCCCACAGCCAGGAAAGGAAAACTATCATGGGACTGGCACTCCTGGGTAGCCCCACCTTAGGCCTGACTCGTGACGGGGAAGCTGTGGCGAGGAGGGGCAGGGGCGGTTACCGCGGTCCTAGGTCCTGGCTGCCTGACCGTGGGCGGGAATAGGCACTGCTGCCACGCCAGCCTGGCTTCCAAGGTTCCAGGGGCCCTGTTCCCCCCAGCCCAGGTCCCACTCCCGGCCGCCTGGCTTTATGACTTCACATGCTGAAGTCACGTGGAGATAATGCTGAGCATTCCACACGTCCGGGGAGGCCCAGCCAGACGGCTCCCCACGCTGTAAATGAGGACAATGCCTGCTGGCCCACGTGGGGAGGGGATGTAGAGGGCAGTGGCGCCAGCCACTCCTGGCACCATGGATGATGCCGCGGTCCTAAGGAAAAAGGGTTACATCGTGGGTATCAACCTTGGCAAGGGCTCCTACGCAAAAGTCAAATCGGCCTACTCCGAGCGCCTCAAGTTCAATGTGGCGGTCAAGATCATTGACCGCAAGAAAACGCCCTCCGACTTTGTGGAGAGATTCCTTCCTCGGGAGATGGACATCCTGGCCACTGTCAATCACCGCTCCATCATCAAGACCTACGAGATCTTCGAGACCTCGGATGGGCGGATCTACATTGTCATGGAGCTCGGGGTCCAGGGCGACCTCCTTGAGTTCATCAAGTGCCGGGGGGCCCTGCACGAGGATGTGGCACGCAAGATGTTCCGCCAGCTCTCCTCCGCCGTCAAGTACTGCCACGACCTGGACGTCGTCCACCGCGACCTCAAGTGCGAGAACCTTCTCCTCGACAAGGACTTCAACATCAAGCTGTCCGACTTTGGCTTCTCCAAGCGCTGCCTGAGGGACTGTAGCGGGCGCATCATCCTCAGCAAGACCTTCTGCGGGTCGGCGGCGTACGCGGCCCCCGAGGTCCTGCAGGGCATCCCCTACCAGCCCAAGGTCTACGACATCTGGAGCCTGGGCGTGATCCTCTACATCATGGTCTGCGGCTCCATGCCCTACGACGACTCCGACATCAAGAAGATGCTGCGCATCCAGAAGGAGCACCGTGTGGACTTCCCGCGCTCCAAGAACCTGACGGGGGAGTGCAAGGACCTCATCTACCGCATCCTGCAGCCAGACGTCAACCGGCGGCTGCACATCGACGAGATCCTCAGCCACTCGTGGCTGCAGCCCCCCAAGCCCAAAGCCATGTCCTCCGCCTCCTTCAAGAAGGACGGCGAGGGCAAGTACCGGGCCGACTGCAAACTGGACACGCGGCCGGGCTCGTGCCCCGAGCACCGGCCCGAACACCGGCCCGACCACAAGCTGGGCGCCAAAACCCAGCACCGGCTGCACGTGGTGCCTGAGAACGAGGACAAAATGGAGGACAGGCTGGCAGAGACCTCCAAGGCCAAAGAGCACCACGTCTCGGGAGCCGAGGTGGGGAAGGCAGGTGCCTAGGGGGCGGGTGGCTGGGGGGGCCACCCGCGTTAGGGGGCGCCCGCGTTAACGAAGTAGGCAGGTAGGAGCTGAAGAAGGCACAGGTGCAAGGAACAAGTAAAATCTGTCAATTAAACCGCTATTTTGATTACGTTCTGTTAGTTTTCTTCTACTTGGTAGCAAAGACGTTCATTACTGACCAGCAAATAAACCACCACGTGTAAACAAGCATAGAGAGTGCCCCCTGAGGAGTCTTTCTCTCCAGGACTCAGCATCTCCAGCACAGGGATCCAGGGACCGGGGCTCAGGCATAAGTGCTCACAGAGAGGGTGTGGACAAGGTGGCCTCAGCCATGGACCACCCTGCCAGGCTCCCATCGGTCTCCCCGACGTGCCAGTGCCCAGAGCCTCCGGGCTGCCAGGCAGGTGTGTCTCCCACCTCAGATGCAGCACAGCCCGCTCTGATCCCATCCCACTTGCTCAGATAGCTCTTCCTCAGAGTTCTCCTCCCCCTCCCTCCCCTCGCCCCTTGGAGGATCCCCTTCATCCCCTGCACCCTCTTCCCTGCATTCCTGGTCACCCCACTCAGCAGCCTTATTTTGTCACCCAGGGCACACTCCCAGCAGGCCAGCCACGTACCGGAAGGGGTGAGCACCTGGCCTTAGGTGGCCTTGACTGGACCGTCTCTCTCTGCATCTCACTCACGCCCACTCAGACTCTGCTTTCCCATTTCCTGGGGGCACCCTCAAGCCCAAGGCCACGCTTCCCCATGCAGGAAAAGTATCAAAACCCACACTCCGCGTCCCAGACCTTGGTCCAAGCTCACCTGCTAAGCCCACCCAGCCCCTTGGTGGGGCACAGGGCACAGCCAGGACTTGGCCCCTGGAGTTTGCAGGAACTCACCGTCGAGGAGTGCAGGCTGATGGTGTCCAGAAGGCGGCAGGCCCCGCACCAGCCTCCGGAGGCTGTTGGCACTCAGGAGGGCAGAAGAGAACCAGTGCAGGAGTCCTGGGGATGCGAGGGCTGGGGGTGCTCGAAGCAGGACTCCGGTCTGAGGGGTTCCAGGTTGCCTCCCTGAGCAGCAAGCCCCCAAGGGCACAATCTGATCCCACTTGAGGCAGAAGAACCCATCTGGCAAGCAGCCATGGTCTTGGACCCCCCAACTCCATGTGAAGCAGCTGGCCCTAGGCCTTCTGGGGGTTTGGGCACCAATACACTCAGGCTGTCAAGCAAGCGCTGGCTGGTGGTATGAATGGTGCTGCGTGAGCCAGGCCCCATTGCTTGACACTGGCCCAGGTTAGTGTTACCTGGGGCCACTACTGGTGGCAGTGACAGGTGAGATTGGTGACTCGGCATTCTAAGACTGGCAGTGCCTGGAGCACAAGGGGTGGGGGGAGGGGGAACAGGAAGATAGAGACGCTCTGCCCCACCTGAGCTAGAAACCAGGGGCTTAGAAGTCATGGTAAGGCCACTGGGAAGGACCCCACACAGGAGTATGGCTAGAGCCCCAGGTGAACCCTAGAGGCTCAATTCCCAAGGGCTGCGTCCCTCCCTCAGAGAACAGAGTTTGAGGTGGGGGGTCCTAGGGGACCAATATGCTGTGAGCTCAGCTCAGGTGTTAAGCCCGGGAGCGCCACAGGAAGCAAGGCCGGCGGTGACGGGAAAGGTAAGACACCTAGCCCTCCCAAGGATCACCTCTCACAGCAATTTTGCCCATAATCCTGAGATCTCCATGCAAGCAAAGGGACGGCCCTGCAGACTGTGCTAGGTGTTGTTTAATTCCTGTTAAATAGAAACGGGCAGGGGTTCCATAGAAAAAAGTACCAGCAAAGCCCTGGGATGCATCCAAAGGGCCATGGGGTGGGTCCGGTGCCAGCCTGGCCGTGACAAGGCACCTTTCTTCGGTGGCTCCTGGGACAGTCACTGCTTTCGGCCCGGGCCTGGGTCCCCAAAAGGCCGGAGTCCTCTGCTGAACGGACAACTGCCCCGCAGGCTCCACAAATATCCCGCGAGCCCAGCCCGGGCCCGGCCCTAGAAAAAATCCGAGGCTTTGCGCCGGGCGGGGAGCTGCAGCAGGTTGTCTGTGATGGAGGCCGGGTCCTGGCTGAGGGGGGTGCGTGTGGCCGAGCCGGGAGCTGGGGTGCTCGTCGGGGTCTGGGGCCCGCCGGCCGGGGTCTTGAGGTGGGCTGAGCGTGCGGGGGACGGCGTGTAGCTGGCCCGCAGGGCCCGGTCTGTGTACTTGCTGGCCGTCCTGCTCACGAGGCGCTGCAGGGCTGGGGACATGGCTGGGCTCAGGCCTTTGGGGGTGAGGCTGGAATAGAGGGGGTGAGTGAGAGGGGCGGAGTAGGCTGAATGGGGCACCGCCAGCAATAGGGCTTGCTGCAGCTCCATAGGAAGACACACGGGAGACTCATGGTCACTCTGGGCCGAGGACACCAGTGACCCGGCATGCGGCTGTGTGGCCAAACCCGAGGTGGGATGCTGGTGCTGCCCTTGGCCATGGGGCTGGGTGGACCCCACTCTTCCTTAAGAGGAATGACATCCATGGTCACAGGTCTGACAAGAGCTCATAGTGGGACAACAGGCCTTAAGGTACCTTTTTAGGGGTGTGTGCCTAAGAGGCTGAAGAAGAAAACGAAGGGGCCCCCACATCCTGATTCATACAGGGCCTCACTCCGGAGCAGGGAGCTGCCACGGGACCCATCGGAGCACAGCTGGGACTGCCCTGAAGACCGAATGTCCACCGAACGTTGGGGGTGGGGCCGAGGGGGAGCAGGGAGAAACCCCTCGAGGGTCAGACAGCCCTCACCTGGCCAGGTTCTCCGTCACTCTCCGCAAGGCCTCCTGCTTCTTGGCCCGGTTCTTGGCAGCAGCCTCGTTGGCCATCTTCAGCCCCAGCCGCTCCCTGCGGCCCGGCTCCAGGATCTACAAAGTGGGTGTGTGGGTGCTCACTGAGCTGGACAGTCCCTCACGGCTGGAAGGGCTGACTCTGCCCATGGCCCCCACGATCTCAACAACCCAACACCACCTCTCCTAAGAGCCCCCGAAGGCCTCCAACCAGCCAGGCCGAGCTGCCCACCGGCCATCACGGTGCTCTCAAAGCCAGCACTGCTGGTTAGGAACCTCAGAATCTTTTAGAAAAGATATACTACCTCTCTGAACTATCATATGCTACTACCCTGGGGAGCCCACACTCTTGGGGAAGGGGGAAGTTACTGGTGTTCTCCTGTGGTTTCTTTGGAAGCTAAGTTCTCCTGGTTATTCTAAATTTCTGCCGCTACAGTGAGTGATATCAATTTTTTTTTTTATTGCACTTCAAACTGATCATTGCCAGTTTCAAACTGATCATAAGGGACTGGTTCAAGATGCCTGACCCAGCCTTTTGGTAGGCCTTCTGCATCAATCCCAGACTCCAAGCCCATCTCTTTGGGGTGTCAGAGCAGATGGGGTAATCCTGCCCTCTTTGTCTCTGTGACACCAACCTCTGTCCCCCTCCACCTCCCAACACCCCACAGCTCGTATAGGCAGCAGCCCAGCACCCAGACAGCAGAATTACACGCTTCCTCCTTTCACACACTGCCAGTCCCTCAGTTTCCCCACCAAACTGTGTGTAGACCAGAGAACTTCATCTTCCCAATACCTCTCTGGGACCCCACCTGCTTGCCCATTTGCCCACATCGTCCTGGGCCACCCCATCTCTGCAGGAGGCCTCTCTGTGGAAGTGCACAGCCCTTCTGAGGACATACGCCCCGCCCCACAAAAGGCTTGCAGCATCGCCTGAGCTCCGGGTCTGTCTCTGAGACCCCCAGGCGTCTCTGGGCAGCCCCATCCTCTGGGACCGTAGGCTCAGAGGAGCCACAGCCTTTCCCTGCCTCGATGCCTCGGCCCCACCCACCAGGTCCTCCTTGGCAAAAACCATCCGTCCACCCACACCTGTCTTCGCTGCCCCGGCACCATTTAGAAGGGCAGCGCCTGAGCAGGTGTGTGGCCTGGCATGTGGCTCGGCCCATGGTCAGTTCTGCTTTGACAGCGGCAGCCGGGCCATCCTCTGTGCAATGACCCATGGGTGCTCAGAAGAGCACACACCCACCTGGGGTCCCACCTGCGCTCCCCTCGCCACAGCTCACCTTGAAGGCTGGCCCTGGTGTCCTGTCCACGTAGGGGGTTTCTGATCCTTCAACTCTCACTGGTGTGTTCTCAACCTCTCCCCAGGTCATCAGCGGAGACTCGCTCACACCTGCAGGTGGAGGACCCACAGGCACTTCAGCCTACGGGGCCCAGGTGGGAGCACAGCCCAGGCCCTCCTCCCCCAATACAGTCCCCCCATCCACCCTCAGCGTACATTCCAGCGAACAAACACCAAGGCTGGCAGCTGACCCTCTATCCTTCCCCAGGATTCTGGAACCCTGGCCTCTCTGCCCTCTGAGGGACACAAGGCCACTGTGGGCCCAAGGCAGGCCCACGCCCCTACAGCCATGGGGCTTAGCTTGGAGGAGGGGCGCTCCCCAGGGAAGCTGGGCTGGGTCAGTGAGGTCCCCTTCCTAGCACAGGGCCACCCCAGCAGAAGAGACACTCAGGGGCTTCCAGAGGTGCCGTTTCTCCCAGGACCCTGGGCAAACCCCCACATGCCCGTGCCTACGTCATGGCCACCAGCTCCCCAGAGCACAGGGGCCCATGCGTGGGAGGGCAGAGGGACGGTGTGTGTACTGCGAGACCGTCCCCACGGCTCACACACCCTCTGTGTGAGGAGATGCAGGGCTGGGGCCCAGAGACCCCTCCTTACAGTGCTAACGTGGGACCCAGAAATGTTACCCCAGGACGGAGGGGACAGCCAGCCCCAGCCCAGGCCAGTGGCAGGAGGTAGGCGGCCTGAGAGAGGGACACAGGCTCCTGCAGCTCCCCAAGGCCTATCTTGCCCACCCCCACAGGCCAGGCACGGCCCCCTCAGGCCCCAGGTGTAACCAGCCTCCTGCAGACAATAACTTGCCTTCCATGCACATCTACATAGGAAGATGTCTGCCTGGCAACCCACTGGACTGCACTGCCCTCACTGCAAGCCAGGCCCCAGGCATGCCCTGCGCCCCTCAGCATGCTCACCACAGCAGTCTATCCAGCAGGGCCCCAACACCCCTGGTTCTGACAAACTCCGTCTGTCCTGCCCAGCTCTGGGGGAGGGACAGACCACCCGGCTGAAGAAACCGGGTCCCACACATCTCAGGTCGGGTCTGCCTTGCAGTCCAGCCCTGTCCTTGTGGATAGGACATTGGGTCTCTGATTCCCACACTGGGTGAGGGGCAGACCCGAGGGGAGCACCGAGTGGCCAGGACCAACCGAACAGCCCACCTCCCCCCGCCCAGGCCGCCCATGGGTGGGCCGGCTGGGCGGCAGGCGCGTTTCTCACCAGGCGCAGGAGAAGGGGTGGCCACAAATCCAAATCCGCCCACTCGAGGGGATTCCTGGGGGATCAGCTCCTTGCCGTCGGGGCCCACCTTGCCCTGTTTGTGCTGGAACAAGCAGAGAGACCGGCGTCAGGGGGCCCAAAGCCACTCTCTCCCACTGGCAGAGGGGCAGGTGCACAGGACACAGGGGAAACCCTTCCCAACCCCCCGAAGAGCGGAGCCGGGTCCCTGTGGCTGGCAGCCCCATTGGGGGAAAATGGGGAGGCCCCTGGCCCCTGCAAAGGCCTTGAGGACCTGTCAGAGCAGGCACCAATGAAGGAAGCTCCCTCAGTCTCCCCCTCCATGCAGGGGGGGGGGGGTTCGGCCACACCCCACCCACCCGGGATACTTTCAGGGGCTACCCTAACTCTGGGTGCCTGAAGAGCCTCCAGAGCAGTCTCCCCACCTCCTGTCTCCCACCCTCCAGCCCCATCACCACCAGAACCGCCCTCACACGGGACTCCCGCGCTTGGAAATCTGTGTTGTTTGCCACACCAAGCCCCCCACCGCAGCCTACCCACTTCCTACGGACCCCCTCCCACGCCCAGCCCTGCCTGGTGCAGGGAAGCAGGTCTGGCCAGACTGGCCTTGCTCTCAGCAGCTGACTTTGTCTCATGCCTTTGCCCCCCCACATGGGAGCTGGCACCGATCTGGACCCACAGAACGTGTCTGACAAAACAGAGCCCCCACGGGAGACCACGTGGGTCGAGAGCACCCAGGACCCTGCCACACAGGGGCCCCAAATACTTCTGCACGACTGCGCTCTGCCGAGCCCGAGGACTCATTTAAGAGGAAGAGACAAGATCAAGGAAGTCCTGTCTGCCCGCAGCTGCTGGCTCCCGCCACTCACCTGGGCGTTGAGGGCAGCGGCCTGCTGCAGCTGCGACCTGCTCAGGGCCTGGCTGAAGGGGTCCCTGAGGAAGCGCGTGTTCTTATGCACCACCTGCCGGGGCTTCTTAAACAGCTGCTCCTCATCCGGGACGCCTGGCGGGCCGGGGAGAGATGGCGGCAGGTGTCAGAGGGGCGCTCGGGCCCGACAGAGGCCACGTCATTCCCCGCTGAACAGACGCACGGAGCCGACGTCAGTCCCCGCATCACAAAACCCGAACAAAGCGGGGGGAGAGCCTCACTCCCTCACCGACTTCCCACACACACCCACCGGCCCCAAGCAGACCGGGACCCCTCGGAGGCCCAGAATGCTAGGGGCCAGAGACACACGCTGTGAAGGCCAGATCCAAACAGCCGGCCCTGCCCACGCCGCCTGCTCACCCTCTGGGTAGTACATGAGGGAGTTCTTGGCCTTGTACTTCCAGGTCTCCACGCCGGCCTGGCTGCTCTCGATGGCTTGGTGCTCTGCCGATGGGAGCGCAAGATTATCTTTCTGCCGCTGCGTCACACAAGGAAAAGTGAGGGTCAGAGCGCCCTAGGCACCGTGCCCTGGCCCTGCGACTCCCCCACCCCACAGAGGGTGCTTCTGCCCCTGTGCCCAGGCACACCTTCTCAAACTCCTCCTCGGCCTGGTAGAGCCAGGCATGGCGTGCCCGGCTCTTCTCCTTGGCCACCTCCATGATCTCCTGGAAGGAGGCGTTGTCCTCGCTTGTGTACCGGCTCAGGAAGACATCCAGGCTGGGCAGGGGCTCCTTCTCCTCCTCCTCCTCTCCAGTCTCTCCTGCTCAGGGTAAGGGGCGGGGGTGACACAGAACCATAAATGGCACCAACACCACTTTGCAGTCTGTGGGTCCTGGGCACCGTACTTACCGACAAGCAGGGCTAGAATGCTCACACCTGGTCCTGGGCCTGGTTGTGAGAGCCCACCCTGCTGGACAACGCCCCACCCGGGGGCAGAATCAACCACCCCCAGTGCCCAGGGAGCCTTCAGGGGCTCCCCTCATCTGCTGGATGCCAAGTGCAATGTGCGATCTGACTCGGACCGGAAGGCGAGCACCCATGCGTTAGAGAAAGAACAGGTTTGCCCAGGGTCCTGGGAGATACGGCAGCTCTGGAAGCCCCCGAGTGTCCCTTCCCTTGGGGTGGGGTGCCATCAGCGACCCCGGCCCTCTATCCACCGCAGCCATCCCTCCAAACCAGTGTACATTCCAACACCAAGGCTGGCAGCTGGCCCTCCATCCTTCCCCAGGATTCTGGAACCCTGGCCTCTCTGCCCTCTGAGGGAACCAAGGCCACTGTGGGCCCAAGGCAGACCCAAGCCCCTATAGCCATGGGGCTTAGCTTGGAAGAGGGGTGCTCCCCAGAGAAACTGGGCTGGGTCAGTGAGGTCCCCTTCCTAGCACAGGGCCAGGGTAGTCTCCCAGGGCATCACTGACCATGTGACAGACAGAGGGCACTCACCATCACCATCCTCCAGGCCCTGGCCCCGGCCCTGGGGCTTGTGGCCCACCACGCCAGCCCCTGTGTGCACCTCAGGGGTTTCAAATGTGGCCGGAGTCACATCTGAGGAAAGGGAGGAAATGGGGATCAGCGTGGACCTGAGGCAACAATTCAGAGATTGTTCCCGTTGGTGCCACCCACAGGAGTCCTCTTACAGGGCGGCGGGGGCTCTCGGGACATCTTGCCCAGGGCAGAGCCAAACTTGATGGCAATCTGGCGCATGCGTTCCAGGTCCCCATTCTCCTCAGCCTCCAGGTATTCCTTCTGTGCCTGCAGCTTTTCCACGTCAGGAAAGAAGTCCCTCTGGATGACTGTCTGGAGGCCCTGTCAGGAGAGATCAGAACAAGAGTCAGAGCTGCCATCTAGGCTCCCCTGTCTCTGTCACCTGCTAAGGCCACTGCTGACCATCCGCCCCAACCTCTGTCCAGCCCAATGCTCCTGAGTTTAGGGGCATTTTCTTTTTTTATATATTTTATTGATTTTTTACAAAGAGGAAGAGAAAGGGATAGAGAGTTAGGAACATTGATGAGAGAGAAACATCGATCAGCTGTCTCCTGCACACTCCCTACCTACTGGGGATGTGCCCACAACCAAGGTACATGCCCTTGACCGGAATCGAACCTGGGACCCTTCAGTCTGCAGGCCGATGCTCTATCCACTGAGCCAAACTGGTTTCGGCAAGGGGCATTTTCTGATGAGAACAACATCCCTACCATGGTCGGGTAGCTCAGTTGGTTGGAGCATCCTCCCAATGTGCCAGGGTTGTGGGTTTGATTCCTGGTTAGGGAGTCAACCAATGAATATATAAATGGGTGGGACAATAAGTCCATGTTTTCTTATCTCTCTGTCTCAATAAATAAAAAAGTTTTTAAAAAAAAAAAAACATTTTAAGCCGAAACCGGTTTGGCTCAGTGGATAGAGCATCGGCCTGCGGACTGAAAGGACCCAGGTTCAATTCTGGTCAAGGGCATGTACCTTGGTTGCAGGCACATCCCCAGTGGGGGCGGTGCAGGAGGCAGCTGATGGATATTTCTTTTTTCTTGTTTTTCTTTTTTATATATTTTTACTGATTTTGTACAAAGAGGAAGGGAGATAGTTAGAAACATCGATGAGAGTCATCGATCAGCTGCCTCTTACACACCCCCTACTAGGGATATGCCCGCAACCAAGGTATATGCCCGCAACCAAGGTACATGCCCTTGACGGGAATCGAACCCGGGACCTTTCAGTCCCCAAGCCGATGCTCTATCCATTAAGCCAAACCGGTTTCGGCAGCTGATGGATACTTCTAACTCTCTATCCCTCCCCTTTCCTTTTTGTAAAAAACCAATAATATATAAAAAGCATTTTAAACAACATCTCATGGGGCCTTGCTGAAACATCTAACATTACTAAACGCTCCTCTGATTTTCATGAAGCCGTTCTCTCTCTCCCTTACTAACTGGTCCTTCTCATTCTCATTTGCTGGCCCCACTTCCACACCTGCTGGACCGAGGTTTTCATCAGGTTGGTGCAGTTGAAGCTGGGGAGAAGGCAGATTGCCACCTTCACTCCTATTTCCAATGTAAGACCCCGGTGCAGACGCCAGTGACTTCTGGGTCTTCCTTTCCCTGGATGACTTCAGCCTCTCACCCCCCACCACCCGCACGAATTGTGATCCCCCAACTCTGCACCTCCAGCCAGACCTTGCTCCTCGGCTGACCATTTGTGCACCCAGCTGTCCACTGACGCCCCCTGTCTGTACAGCCTAGAAGCCTCCCAAACTGAACCGGCCCCACACCAAACCGGCCCCCGCCAATCTCCTCCTGCTGCCTGTTTGCGGCAGGATTTCAAGATGCTGCCTCAATCGCAGGACTCCCGGCCTTTGCACTTGCTATTACCGCTCTCTAAAAAGTCCTCTTTGCCATTAGCCTTCCAAACTCTCACTCGTGCTTTAACAGAAAACCTTGTTTCCCGGATCCGCCACACATACGAGCAGAACTGCCTCCTCTCTCACCTACAACTCTGCTTCCTCCATCAAGGACACCCAGCCCCTTCTGCACTGTGTTTATTTGGCTCCCGTGCCGTCCAAACCCCAAGGCCAAGGGACTCGGGCTGCTTCGCCTCTGCGAGAGGAGGAGAGCGCCTCAGCCCGTGAGGAGGGACCCCAGAGGCGCGCGAGGGTGGCAGGGGAGGACCCAGGAGGGCCCAGAAGTCGCTGGCGTCCGCACCGAGGTCTTACCTCGATGTACTCCTCCTCGTCCAAGACCTTCTGCTTCCTCGCCACAGCCCCGGCCTCCCCAGCCGCCCGCTTTCTCCCGGGCCCCGACGCGGTGGGAAGCAGCAGGGCGCGGGGAGACGCGCTGGGCGTCTCCATCGCTATCCCAGGGCTGCTCAGAAGGCGCGTCACCGCGTCAGAGGGGCGGGGCTGTACTGGCTGCACGGTTGGCCAATGGGAGAGCTGTGCGTTTCGGAGGCCGACCGCGCTCTGCTATGACGTCACTACAAGCCCTCGCCCTTATGGGAATTGTAGTCTTCTCCTTACCCCTCGCTATATTATGTACCCGAGGGGTGGGCACTAGGCGGCGCTGTGGTGGTGGTGGTGGAGTTAAGGGGTGTGTCACTTTTTTTTTTTTAATTTTTATTTTTTTGTGTGTCATTCACTCTAACCGTGAGACGTTCCTGCATTTAAGTAAGGCCTTGGGCTTCCCAATTTTTGGCAAATAATCACTGCATATGCTTCCATATCATCAACAAAAATACATACTTCAAGGATTTTGGTTATATACACGTTTCAAAGCTTTTATTAAAATTTTTATGCAAGACAATTCTTTCTTTTTTGTAATATATTTTATTGATTTTTTACAGAGAGAATTAGAAATATCGATGAGAATCATCCATCAGCTGCCTCCTGCACACCCCTCACGGGGGATGCACCTGCAACCAAGGCACATGCCCCTGACCGGAATCGAACCTGGGACCTTTCAGTCTGCAGGCCAACGCTCTATCCACTGAGTCAAACCGGTTTCAGCTAAGACAATTCTTTCTTGATAGCTAACTAACAAAAGAAAAAAGAAAGCAAAATATGGTAGTTCAATATAGAAACATCTGGTTAAAAGTGTTCAGGTCCTTGGGGGTGGGGGAAGAGGACAATGGGGGAAGAAAAAAAGAAAATTTTTTTAAAGAATATCAGGTCCCTAAATGCCAGTAGGCCCCCAGAAGAGGGTTAATTCTCACTGAAGTGGACCAGAAAATTGCCTACTAAGCATTTTGCAGACTGATCACTTCTCAAAAGGAGGTTGAGAATTAATGTCAAGAAAGTGTTATCCCAAAATGATTTAGTACAATAAATAGTACAGCAGTCATTCCTTTATTCACTGGAGATTCCATGTTGATGGTTCTTGCCCTCACAGAGCTAACAGTCCAATGAGGAAGACAGACTCTGGTTAGGTCACCCCACAAACAAGTTTAGAACTGCAGTTGACAGGAGCAAGGAAAGAGTTTGTAGTTGAGTAATCTCCAAGTCAGGGGAAGTTTTCCAGGGCAGGGGTTGATCCGAATGTCGAACAGGCTTTAATCAGGTGGAGAGGGAAAAGCTTAGGCAGAGAGCAGCAGGAGGGAGAAGACCTTTGGACATGCAGAGTACAAGGAGCAGTGAGGTGTGAGACGATGCCAGAGAGGCAGGCCAGGCTGCAATCGATGGAAGCTTGTGGGTCATGGGGCAATGGGAAGCCCTCGGAGTGCTGTTGTCAGGGGAGAGGCAGGTTCAGACTTGCAGATTTATGCAGAATAAATTAAAAAGGAACCAGCGTGGACAGAGGTGACAAGACTGAAGGTGACTGCATCGGTCAAGGTGAGAGATGATGGAGGTTTTCATCAGATTGGTGCAACTGATGCTGAGGAGAAGGTAGGTTCTGGGATTGTTTTTGGAAGTTGAGATGCTGACTTGCTGTTGCTTGTGTGGTTGGCGAGGGAGAGGCAGAGGCGGGGTAGGGTAATCGCCTGCCCTTTGGGTCATGCACCTGGTGTGTACGGGGGAGGAGTTCACCTCCGGAGGACAAGATGGGCCTGTGGGCTTCCAGGTAAAGGAGTCAAAGGGACACTTGGCCATCAATATCTATTATAGTTCTGGGGAGGGGCCTGGGCTGGGTATGTAAATGTGGCAGCTGAGAATGGGAGAGAGAGACCAGGGTGAGAATGGAGATGAGAGGAGGGTGCCTGAGACGCAGCTCAAGGATACCTACTATGTTAACAGCCAGCTGTGGAGGTGAGCCTGCCCAAGAGCCGCTAGAGAGAAAGGAGAAAAACCGAAAGGGCAACACAGCCACCGTCCCTTACAGATGGAACTCTCATCCTGGCCGCCCCGCACAAAGACAAATAACCACGCAGCCAAGGAGGGCAAAGGTCCAGGAACCCAGCGAGATGCGAGTGTCCCAGCCTGCAGGGGAGCTCCACGGGCTGACGGTGCAGTGGCCAAGCATAAGGCCAGGACTCAGGGAAAAGAGCCTGGTGACAGCCAGAGTTGCATCCTGGGGGGTGAGGCAGCAGCTGCTGTCTTGGCGGCACCGGCAGTCTGAGGGCAGCCCTGGCTGGGCACACCATGCCTGCGGGGAGCCATCTGAGCTGGCCAGCCTTGGACAATCCCAAGAGCTGCAGCCCTGACTTCTGTGACTTTTTTTTTTTTTTCCCTAAAATTTTTAACAGAGAGGAAGGGAGAGGGATAGAGAGCCAGAAACATCAATGATGAGAGAAACGCCGATCAGCTGCCTCCCACACCCCCACCTCCCCCACTGGGGATGTGCCCGCTACCAAGGCACATGCCCTTGACTGGAATCAAACTCAGGACCCTTTAGTCCGCAGGCCAACGCTCAATCCACTGAGCCAAACCTTCTGTGACTTTTAAGGAAAGTAAACCGTGTCTCCTGCCAGATATTCCTCCCAAACTCCCCCCAGGACCTGTGAGGGGGCAGAGCAAGGTCCTCAAGCCAGAGGAGTGGGTGTTAGGTTCCTTGGGCCCACTGTTTGGGTCTACGTGGGAGCTGAAGTCATATTTCCACACTGTCCTTCGGCGAGGGGGCAGGATGATGGAAGGGAAAGCAGATGTTTTCAAGGCAATGTGTGTGTGATAGGTCTCCCCCACTGAGCCTCCTCTTGTCCTACAGGGTGACAGAGATTGCTGCGAGGGAGGCAGACACCCCAACATGGAAATCTGCCCCCCAGAGAGGAAGCGAAGAAGGACCCTCCCCCCACTTTTCCATGAAGCAGCAGGAGAGGCCAATGCAGGCCTCCAAGGTGCCAGACCAGTACTGCTAGGGCAGTGTGCTCTGCTGAGGGGCACCCTGGGGCAGGGACTGAGTACTCACTGTGCTCCCCAAGACAAGATGGCACCCCCTCCCTGGGAAGGAGAGAGAAGGGACAGGTTCCGGTGGGGTGTGCGAGTGGAGCCAGAGCAGACTTTGGACTCAACTGCTTTTTTTTTTTTTTAAGAAAATGTCTTAATTGCTTGTATTTATTTATTTTTTTAATATATTTTATTGATTTTGTACAGAGAAGGAGGGAGAGAGATAGAGAGTTAGAAACATCGATGAGAGAGTCATCGATCAGCTGCCTCTTGCACACCTCCTACTGGGGATGTGCCCACAACCAAGGTACATGACATGCCCTTGACCGGAATCGAACCCGGGACCTTTCAGTCCCCAAGCCGACACTCTATCCATTGAGCCAAACCGGTCTCGGCCTAACTGCTTTTTGTTTGGTTGTTTGGTTGGTTATCCTCACCGGAGGATTTTTAGAGAGTGGAAGGGAGGGGGAAAGACAGAGAAAGAAAGAGAGAGAGAGAGAGAGAGAAATCAGTGTGAGAGAGACACACCAATTGGTTGCCTCCTGACCAGGGCCAGGTCTGGAGCCTGCAACCGAGGTTACCGCCCTCCACCGGCATCGAACCTCTTCAGTCCAAGGGCTAACGCTCTAGCTACCGAGCCAAACCGGCCAGGGTGTTTTGTGGAGTTGTAGTTGCTTGTTTGTTTTTCGTTGTTGCAATAGGCTTACAGGAAAGGTCTGAACATGGAACCCCGTGCAGTCTCTTCCAGCTAACTGGCAGCAACCCCAGGATGCACAGACACCACCCACCCTGCCTCCAGGTTCGGGGTCACCTCCAGGGTGCAATGAGGAGGGGGGCCAGCATGCCCAGGAAAGAAAGGATTTTAAGTCCCCTATCCACAGGGGGCGGCTCCTGTCCTCTGGGCGGGTTTCATACCTGGGAGGAGGGGTGAGGAAGCCAACCTGCTGTGCCCCTGCCCCCCAGGCCTCTAGCCCGCGGGCCAGGGGGGCAGCAGATCGCACCTGGGTCCTCGGCGTCCTCTCCAGGCGGCTCGATCCTCCCACCTCAAGCACTACCTCCAGGACCCAGGACGCTGTGCCGACGGCAAGAGGCAGGGGTCCTCCCCCCACTCGTTTCCGGGCAGGGCTGACTGCCGTCGCTCCGAGCAGCCCGAGGTCAAGCCGAGGAGCAGCTCGCGGCGCGTCAGCACCTCTCCTTGGGTGGCTTCTTGGCTCCGGACAGGAGCCTCGCAGCCGCGGACGCCCGCTTCTGGTGTCGCCATTTGGCGCGGCGGTTCTTGAACCAAACCTGGGAGGAGGAGTCCACGGGTGGGGGTCCCGCCGGGCGTGTGGGCGGACCAGCGCTGCGGAGCCGGCGTAGGGTAGCCGCTGCGGCCCCGGTCCGGGTCCGAGCCCCTTTCCCACTTGGACCAGCCATCCCTCCCCAATCCCTTCCCACCCCCCACCTCCACCTCCGCCCCGCGGCGCCCAGGGCGCCCCTCCGGCCGCTCGGGGGTCTTCCGAGCTTCCCAAAATCTGGACCTGGAAGGCGCGCCTCACTCGCCACCAGGGGAACATGAAGTTTAAAACACAGGAAAACCAGCCTCCCCTCTCCCTCCTCTGGTTCCCAGACTATTTCCCCACCCGAGCCTGTCCCCGCCGGCCCCTCGCCCCATCCCTGGCTGCCCCGGGCCCTCCGCCCCTCCTCCCGCCCCCGCCCCCGCCCCCGGCGCCGGGGCGGACTCTCGGGGACCAGGAGGAGGAGGGAGCCGCCGCCCGGACCGGGCCCGCCCGCGGCCCCGCAGGGGGCCCACCTCCACGCGCTCCTCGCGCAGGCGGATGCGGCCGGCCAGGCGCTCCCGCGTGCCCACGTCGGGGTACTGGTTCCGCAGGAAGAGCGCCTCCAGCGCCTGCAGCTGCTCCTCGCTGAAGATGGTGCGGTGGCGCCGCGTGCGCCGCTGCGGGCCGGGGCCGCCGGGGGCGGACAGGGCCCCCGAGCTCCCCGGCGGCGCGGCCAAGGGCGAGGGCGCCGGGGGCCCCAGCCTCAGCGGCCACGGCAGCCGCGCGCCTGCGGGGCGAGGGCGAGGTGAGGCGCGGGGCCGAGGCGGGGTCCGTCGCGCTCTGCACCGACCTCGCCGTCACCCCGGCCCCCCGCGCCCGCGCCCGCGCCCCGCGGCCACTCACCCAGCCGCGCGGCCGGCTCCGGGGGCCGCCGGGCGCCGCAGCAGCAGCAGCAGGCGCAGGGCGCGGCCTCGGGCGCCCCGGGCTCCCCGGGCTCCGCGGGGCTCGGGCGGCCGGCCGGCGGCGGCGGCGGGCGGGCGGCCCGGGCCGGGGGGCTTCGCTCGGGCAAACTGGAGAGGATGTGCTCGATGGAGAAGGGGCAGGGCCGCCCGGGGCCCCCGCGGCTCGCCGCGCCCCCCGCCGCAGCCATCTCGGCCGGCCCGCCGCCGCCGCCTCGGGGTATATATCCGTCGGGGCGGGGGGAGCGCGGTAATCCCCGGGCCGGGTGCCGCGTCCATGCGGGCTAATCCCGCCGCGTGGCCGGAGCTCGCTAATCCCCGACAGCGGCGGCGGGAGATGCTGTCCCGCCACCACGGCGCGCGGGGGCTCGCCCAGCCGCGGGGATGGGACCCGGAGGAAGCCCCTGCCTCCCGCCGCCCCGGAGCCTGGCGCTGGGTCCCCTCTTCCTTTTTTATTTTATTTTATTTTACTTTAATATATAAATATATTGCCAAAACCGGTTTGGCTCAGTGGATAGAGCGTTTGGTCTGCGGACTAAAGGGTCCCAGGTTCGATTCCGGTCAAGGGCATGTGCATTGGTTGCGGGCACATCCCCCAGGAAGGGAGAGGGATAGAGAGCTAGAAACGTTGATGAGAAACATCGACCAGCCACCTGCTGCACACCTTCTACCGGGGATGTGCCTGCAACCAATGTACATGCCCTTGACCGGAATCGAACCCGGAACCCTTCAGTCCGCAGGCTGACGCTCTATCCACTGAGCCAAACCGGTTTCGGCTTTATTTTATTTTTAAAAAATTTTATTTTTATTGTTTTCAGAGAGGAAGGCAGGGGAAGAGAGAGACAGAAACACCCACCACGAGAGAATCATTAATGGGCTGCTTCCTGCACACCTCCCCCTGGGAATCAAGCTGCAACCAGCGCATGTGCCCTGACCAGGAATCAAACCCGGGACCTCCTGGTTCATAGGTCTACGCTCAACCCTGGAGTCAGGCCAGCGGGGCTGGGTCCCCTCCTCCTGTAGCTAAGGAGGCTGGGGTTCCCACCCCACCTGCACAGCCTCCTAGCCCCATCGCTACTGGGCCTCCACCTCAAGTGGGGCCTGGCACCATGGGCAAAGCCAAGATCCCAACCACACTCTTGGGTCCCACCTCCCACCCTCTTCAGAGCCCAGTCTTAGCCTCCCGGAGGAAATAGGGGTGAGGGCAGGAGCTAGCTATGTCCCCAAATTCCCTGCCTTCTGTCCTGGGTCAGGGGAACCTATACAAGCCCTGAACCACATGGTGTTGGTTTGGGGGCTGGGCAGTGAGTGGGAACTGGGAGAACCTGCTGAGGCTGACAGTGTGTCTGTCCTAGAGGAAAGTGAGGAAAATGCCATTGGAATATGGAGGGAAGGAGACCCTTGTCAGAGCGGCAAGAATTGAGCAACCTTGTGACCTGCATAAGAGCAGGAAATAGAAAATTAACCTAACAGGTTTAGCTCAGTGATAGAGCATCAATCAGTTAGTGGACTGAAGGGTCCCAGGTTTAATTCTGGTCAAGGGCATGTGCCTTGGTTTCGGGCACATCCCCAGTAGGGGGTGTGTAGGAGGCAGCTGATGGATGTTTCTCTCTTATCAATGTTTCTAACTCTCTATTTCTCTCCCTTCATCTCTGTAAAAAATCAATAAAATATTATATATATATATATATATATATATATATATATATATATATATATATATATAATTCTTGCCCTGGCCGGTTTGGCTCAGTGGATAGAGCTTCAGACTGAAAGGTCCCAGGTTCAATTCTGGTTAAGGGCATGTACCTTGGTTGCGGGCTCAATCCTCAGTAGAGGGCTTGCAGGAGGCAGCTGATCAATGTTTCTCTCGCATCAATGTTTCTAACTCTATCCCTCGCTCCTCTCTGTAAAATCAATAAAATATATCCTATATAATGAAAGCCTAATATGCTAAGTGTCTGGTCGTCCAGTTGGCTGTTCAACCAATCAAAGCTCAATATGCTAATGATATGCTAAGGTTGCTCTACTGTTTGCTATGTTATGCACTACCACCAGGGGGAAGATGCTCCGACCAGGAGGTGAACTTGCTGCTGGGATCTGTCCACTGATCAGGACTGAGCTAGATGGGCTGGACACACCCTGGAGCCCTCCCATAGTCCCTTCCAGGCTGGCCAACCTCCCGTGTTCCTCCCCAGCCCTGATCCATGCATTGGTGGGGTCCCTCAGCCTGGCCTGTGCCCTTTAGCAATATGAGACCCCTCGGGGGATGCCTGAGAACTGGTTTCAGCCCGATCCCGCAGGCCAGGCCAAGGGACTCAACTGATGCACTAATTTGTGCTCGGAGCCTCTAGTTAAAAAAAAAGAGCCGAAACCGGTTTGGCTCAGTGGTAGAGCATCGGTCTGCGGACTGAAAGGTCCTAGGTTCGATTCCGGTCCAGGGCATGTACATTGGTTGTGGGCACATCCCCGGTAGGGGGTGTGCAAGAGGCAGCTGGTTAATGTTTCTCTCTCATCGACATTTCTAGCTCTCTATCTCTCTCCTTTCCTCTCTGTAAAATATCAATAAAATATATTTTTTTAAAAAGATTATTCTTTTCCCTGTTGTATTGTTTTTGCACTCCATAAATGAATTGCAAGTCAATTGACCACAAATGAGAGGGACTTCTTTATTCTTAATTATTGATCTATATGCCTCCCCTTATGGCAGTGCTACAGTTTTTTTTTTTTTTTTTATTTTTTTTTTTTTTTATTTTTTTAAAGGTAACTTTTTATTTATTTTTATTTTATTTTATTTTTAAAATATATTTTATTGATTTTTTTTACAGAGAGGAAGAGAGAGAGATAGTTAGAAACATCAATCAGCTGCCTCCTGCACCCCCCCACTGGGGATGTGCCAGCAACCAAGGTACATGCCCTTGACCGGAATCGAACCTGGGACGTTTCAATCCGCAAGCCGACACTCTATCCACTGAGCCAAACCGGTTTTGGCAGTTTTTTTTTTTTTTTTTAATATATTTTACAGAGAGGAAGGGAGAGGGAAAGAGAGTTTTAAACATCGATCAGCTGCCTCTTGCACACTCCCCAATGGGGATGTGCCTGCAACCAAGGTACATGCCCTTGACCAGAATCAAACCCGGGACCCTTGAGTCCATAGGCCTACGCTCTTTCCACTGAGCAAACCGGTTAGGGCAGTATTACAGTTTTGATCACTGTAGCCTTGCAGTCAGTTGAGACAGGGAAGTGTGCACTCCCCAACTTCGTTATTTTTCAACATTGGTTTTACTGTTCTTGTTCTCTTGAATTTCCAAATGAGTTTTTAAGTATATGTTTATTGATTTCAGAGAGAAAGGGAGAGGGAGAGATAGAAACATCAATTATGAGAACCGTTAATAAGCTGCCTCTTGCACAGCCCCAAATGGGGATCAAGCCCTCAAACTGGGCATGTGCTCTGACCGGGAGTTGAACCTGGAACCTTTTGGTCCTTGGGCCAATGCTCTATCCACTGAGCCAAACTGACTAGAGTGGAACCAGCCTTTTATGCCCCATGCTCCGCTGTCCTTGTCTGAGCTCTGCCTCCAGCTTTGGAGGGTCCCTGTGTGAGCGGCTCCATCACCCAGGACAATGCTCCAAGATGGAAGCTGCCCTGTGCCAGTAGCTGCCAACACTCAAGAGGAGCAGACGGATGCACTGAGCACTGAAGGGGTCTGGACGAAGTCCCCAAGCAACACCCACCAGTGTCTACTTCTCCCCTTCCGTGGAAGGCCCGCCCTCCCGCCTACCAGCCTGGGTAAACGCACACCCAGACTCCCGTTCACCTGGGTGGATGCACAGCTGTCTGCCCAGGAAAGTGGTCCGCCCACTCACCCGCGCAGCTTGGTAAGCCTTCGCCTGCCCCAGAGCTGCTTAAGCCTCCAGCCCTCCAACAGTGCTGGCTATTTCCCTTGTGTCCCACCCCCGAGTCTCATTGGTTCTCTTGTCCACATCTGGACCTCTGCACGGCCCCCTTCTCTGTGCCAGCCACTGAGGCCTGCCACCTGTGCCCCCACCATGGCCTGTCTGACCCACTCCTGGCCACTTTCCCCTCCCGACACCCTCTGCCAAGGGAGCCTGCCACAGAGGCAATGGTCTCTGCAGACACATCCAATCAGGATGCTTTCCTGCTTCAAACTCTCAGGCTAAGAGGATCAGCCGTCCATCCCCGTGGCCCCTCAGTGCTAGCACTCTGCCACCTCTGTCCATCTGCCCCATTGGGCCTCCGCCTCCTCTCCCCAGCTGTCCAGGCTCCAAGTCAGCTTCTCCAACCTGCACAGCTGGCAGCCAGCTTGGGTCCTCTCAACCGCCCTGGGGCTCAGTGTGGCCTCCAGAGAGGGGCCCCCACCACCATCTTACTCCACCTGCCTTCCACCGGAAACCCCAGGCTTCCTCCATCCGCACACCCTCACCGACAACGCTAGCTGCTATCACTTCTGTCTCCCAGACTGAAGAGCAGGCCCAGCTGCTTCCCGGACTGGTCAGAGCGGGTCAGTGCCAAAAGGGAGGGGTGGGGCCTGTTAAGGGTGGGGTGGGGGACCCTCAGGGGCCATGGAGGAATGGGTATGCAGATTAGTCCTGAAAGATCACCGGCTTTGGACAGAAAGGCAGGCCCAGCAAGGTCCAAGGTGGGTTTGGGGTTCAGTCCCAGCAAATGCAGGAGTGAGGCTAGAGGAGAGTGGGGCACATGTGGTCCCTCAGCATCCAGCTGAGATGGCAGCCAGGATGGAGGTGGGGAAGGGGTCCTGAGTGCAGCTCAGGGCTATGGAAGGTGGACATGGAATGGAGGTGGGGGGCTAGGGATGCCCTCTGTGCTGGCAGATCTTCTCCCTCCTTCTTCTCCCACCCCCACCGGGGCCGGCTCTCCCACCTTCCTCTGCGGCATGCCGCAGGCGATGCCATCAGGATCCCCGATTGCTTTCTTTCATCCCGGTGCCTTTCTCTCCCGCCCGCTAATGCCTCCTTTATCACGGAATTAGGGGATTTAGGACCTATTTCACAAAGAGGCCCTCGATGGCGGCCCTAATCAAACGCCAATCAGCCCGATCTCCAGCGGGACTGGGAAGAAAGCGAGCGGGCGCTGGAGATTAGCGCGGACCAGCGGCCAGGCCCGCAGGGCGAGATAGCATCGCCGGCCGCGGAGCTGGAGCTGCCGGGGAGGCCGGCCGAGGCCTGGGAGAAAGGCCTGAGAAAGGCCGGCTTAGCCGCTCGGCGCTGGGGATTCTGAAGCCATTAGAGGGGATTAGCGCCCGGGTTAATCTACTTTGGCCGCTCAATTGTCCGCAGGGGATGAGAGGTAGACACCTGAGCGGAGCAGCCAGGGGGCCTCTGCAGTCCAGGCCCTGGGGCTGGCCTCGGTTTCCCCCACTGTCACCAGGCTAAGCGCCGTCCTGAGGACCTGAGGGAGGCCAACGCTGATAAGTGGGCCCAGCCCAGCAGGTGTGAGTGAATCCTGGCTCTTGGCTCCCTGGCAAACCCTGCCAGCCGTCCCGGGAAATTAGGGATACCTTTGCCCCTCTGCCCAGTCACCCCTCCCTTCTCCCGGCCACAGGAGGAAGGACACCTTCCTCTCCCCACTCCACCGTTGTGACTCTTGGTGGCTTCTTGGCAAGGCATACACCCCTTCCCTCCCCGTCACACATGGCCAGGAAGCAGGTCTCAGACTGGGGCTGCGGGAAGATGACAGACACCAGCACAGAGCCACCGCCTGCAGACTCTCCATCTTTCCCTAAGGGGCATGTTTGTTGAGGACCCTGAAGGGGCACATTCTTTGATCCACTAGCTGACAGCTGATTAATGCTTCCTGCTCCCTTGCTCCCCCCTTACCTCCATCCACCTCTCACCAGGTGGGACTGGGTGGGCCTGTGCAAGCCTGGGCTCCCAGGGCTCCCAGGTGGGTGCTTTGTGTGTGCCTGGGTTTGCCCATCTGAGAAATGGGGCTGGCAGAGAGGAGGCAAGATCTGTCCAGGCGGGCCCATGTCCAGTTGTGCAGCCCGTGCTCACTGTTGCCTCCTGTAGGGACCCCATCCACCCCCCACTCCTCGGGTGGAAATGACAGACTCCCACAGTGGGGGACTCAACGGGGTGACCCTGCACCTCCTCCTCCATGGGGGTGTGGCAAGGCCACTGTGCCCTACATAAGCCCATGGAGGCAACAGGTGTCTGGACTGGAGCTGGCCAGGCAGGCAGCGTGGGGAGGGGTCAGCAGCGGAGAGAGGCCGAGGGGGCCCTCTTGGTCCCTGGCCCCATCTCCTTTCCCATGGCTGAGGCTGGGGACCCTGGCGCAGAAGCTACAGGGGGCGGAAGACACAGCTGGAAGGCCTGCCTTCCCGCACTGAGCCCGGGAAGGACAAGGTTGGGACTGTGGAGGAACAAGGTGAGCCACAGGCAGGCTCTGCCCTCTGGGAACCGAGGTCTGAGGTCTGAGGACACCGGGGGGCCGGGCGGGGCCTGAGGGCATTAATTACAGGTAAAGGGACGGGGGCGAGGGAAATGGTGAGGGAGGGGAACGGCGGTGGGTAACGGCCTAGGGAAGAGCGGGCAGGCCGGCCTTGGGACCCCGGCACCTCCGGGCGGGCCGGGGCGGAGGGGTCCCTTCGGGCCGGCGGAGAGGAGGGGCCAGGCCGGCGCCGGCAGCAGGTCGTCGGGGCAGGCGCCCTCAGTGACGGAGGCGCCCTCAGGGATTCGGGGAGCGGCTGGGTGCTGGGGGGTTGCAGGCGAGGCGGGGGGCTCTGTTGGTGAAAAACGAGGACCAGGGCTGGAGGCAGCGCCCGTCACCCGGCCACCCAGCCCGGGGTCCGAGCGCGCGCCCTCGGCGTGACGTCATCAGCGCGCGCCGCGCCGACTTCCGGGCGAGCGGAGGCTCCCCAGGCTCCTCCCGAGCGCCACCGGGGAAAAGGCCATGGGAACCCGGCTCCCTCCTCAGCAATGGCCCCTGGGTGCCGCCCGCGTCCACGGACCCCAAAAGCGGGGGCTGAGCGAGGCTCTGCCGGCCTGCGGCCTCTCGCACCGGCCGGGGGATGGCGACCCTCCCCTCCGCCCCGACGGGCACAGCCCCTCTCCCGCCCCCTGATCCACCCGCGGGATAAGCCTCAGGCCGCGATCGCGGGCAGTGGGTTTACCTTCCCCGCATCACAGCCGGGGGGACGGGGTCCCCTAGGCCCCGAGGGCAGGGGCGCCTCGCCGGGTCACCGGCCGCGGGGAGGAGGGGGTCGGCGGCGCGGTGAGAGCCTCGGCGGCTCCTACCCGGCCGGTGCCCAGGCTCAGGAGTTCCGGAGGCCGAGCTTTCCAGCGGGGGCGGGCGGCAGGCCACTGTGGGCATCGGAGTGGCATGGTTACCCCCTGAGGAGAGGACGCTCCTGTGGCCCAGTGGGGCCTGGCCGGTCAGGCTCGGGCCAATGGAGGGTTAAGTGAGCGGTGGGCGTGGCTGGCAACGGAGACGAAGGTGACAACAGGGAGGGTCGGAGGTCAGGGCTTGGCCCAATGTGAGCAGAGGGGAGGCGGCTCTCTGGGATATTCGCCAGGTGGGTGTGGGAAGAGGGAAGCTGCAAGGCCACACGAGGGACCACCTTGTTTTCTATGAAAATCACCCACGTAGTGGATCTACACCATGGATCCTCATGGTCCTTTGCAGCCAGTTCTCCACTGTGCCTGCATCTCCAGTCCCCTTCCAGATCCCGAGGCAGGAACTCCTTAGGCCCCTCATTTTGTGCCTCTTACCCCCCCCCACCCCCCCACTACCAGGGAATCTGTGAGAACCCACAGAAAGTCAAGAGAAAATATTCTGGCATCAAGTGAGATCGTGTCTGCTGTGGAAATTGAGGGTACAACCTGAAAAACAGACTTCTCTGTTGACAGAGAGCAGACAGGCCATTTGGCAGGAGTGACTGTGTGTGTGTGTGTGTATGTATTCTAAGCTCTGATTGCCATTCATCGCCCACACGGGGAATGGGGAAACCAGGGCACACCGGTGCAGTAGTGTCACCCAGCGAAGGAAGGGTTCAGGAAGGTGGGGTGGGGACTAGAGGGCAGCTGCCTGTGGCTACAGAGACTAGCCACACAGAGAGGACAGGGCTGGAGGTTGGCCAAGCCCTGCCCCAGAAGCAGACGCCACCCACCCCCTATTCCTTTGCCCTGTCTCTGAGGCCATTGTCCTTCCTGGGCACATTCTGTGATCCCAGGCGAGACTCTGCCAGATGGTGAAGGTTGCCTGAGGTTGGCTGGAGGCTGGCTGAGGCTTGCAGGAGGGTCTGGTTGTGGAAGGAATATGGTCTTCACACTCAGCTCACATCTCTGATAGTCAGACACAGCGTCTCCTCCCGGACACTGGCCTCCTCACAGACTGCAAGTCTAGTTCTGTTTCCTGATAACTTGAAGGTCTGTCCACATCTCTGCTCCTTTGCCCCTATAGTCACAGGGGCAGGCAATGAGTCTAGTCCCAGTGGTCCCATGTCTACACGGTCCCTGCCATCGGCCTCCTCTCCGCAGCCTCCGGGGTTTTCTCCAGGTCCTTACTTGCCTTTCCAGCTGCTCTCCCTCTGCTACTCCCTCCAGCCTTTATGGCCCTCAGCCCAGACACGTGTCTCCTGCCCCTCCCCCACCCCCACTTCTCTCAGGTCTCAGCCCTGAACTGAGGTTGCCTAACTTCAGGCAATGCCAACAGGGCAGGTGGCAACTCTGCTCACAGCCCCCAGGAGACTCACCCGGCTCAGCCAACTTTTCTAGCCGGGCTGCCTCCTTTCTGTCCACACTGTGCCGTGAGGCACAGCAGGGGCCCCTGAAGCTATGGCAGAGTTCCTGTCCCTCCTGAGTACAGGTCCCCACGGGCAGTCTTAATCCTTTCGTCCCTGTGAAGGCTCTGGGGTGCTGGTGAGCAGTGAGTAAGTGGCTACCATCCCAGGAGGTCAGTGTTCAAGGGCATTAGGGCCCCTCAGGGTCCAGCTGCTGGGCTTTGCCAACTCTAGGAACTACTTAGAACCAGAAAGACTACAATCTTCCTCTTGCAAACAAAGAAAAAGCCACCGAGTGTGGGCTTACTGTATTAAGCACTGACCTAAGCACCTTATACAGATAAAATTTCACTCTCGTAGCCCACTCTTAACAGATTAGGAAATTGAAGTTAGGTGACTTGCCTAAGGTCCTGCCCCCTCATGCTGTGTCCTGAACAGCAGATGCCAAGGGGGTATGTGCCCCTCTGGCCTCAGCAGTCTGTGCTGTGGGTCAGTGCTGCCCATCACCTGCTTTGATCCCCACAGTAAAGCTTCTGAGGCTGAGCTGGTAGCCTGAGGGTGAGGTCCCAGCGAGTGTCTGTCGCACACAGTGCTTCTAGTGCTTCCCGAGTTCCTGCAGTCTGGTGGGTAAGCAAGCTTTGCTGCTTGGACCTTCTCCGTCGTGGCAAAGATTGGTAAGTCTCCTGTATCAGGAGCACATGGCCCAACCCTTCTAAAATCCGTTCCTTGCTCTCCAAGCCCACACTGAGCCCCCAATCCCACCCCGGAATGTCCAGATGCAGGTGCTGTGGGATGTTACAGCGGGCACTCTCCCCAGCAGCAGCAGTTCGAGGGAGGGGACCGTCCTACTGGGAGGCTCCTGCTGGCAAGTTACTGTCCAGCCTCCCCCCCCAGCCTGAGCCAACCCTTCTCATGACTGTACCCACAGCGAGGGGTACTGGCTCACCCCATTCTGCTCTGGGTCTCCTCCACATGGCTATTGGGTGATGGTTCCAGCTCCTGCTATGAGGGGGGTGGGAAGAGCTCTGTATCCCCCAGCTTGTGCCTGGATCCCGGGATTCCAGCAGGAGGCACACCTTCCTTTGAGGGGTGAGGCTCCCCTAGGGCCCTGGTCAGGGAGCTCCACCTATTCCTGCTCCAGGCCTCTCAGTCCCAGTGGAGTGAGAAAAGGCTCCATGCTCAGAGCCTCAGGGGACATGCCCCACAAAACCCTTTACCTCAGACCATTTCACAGAGAAGCCAGGAGAGGGGGAGGGGCCTAATCACAGGTTGAAGGCTAAGAGCCCAGGAGAGCACCGTCTCCCCAGGCCCAACCAGCAGCATGGGGCAGCTCTCCATTCTGCCCACTCATGATTCCGGTGCAAGAGAGTGACCCCACAGGATTTTGGCCACAGGCCACAGGCAAGGCCCTGGACGAAGCCCAGATGTTCCCTGGCCTGGTGTGAGGTCTGAGGGTTGACACTGGCTACAGCTGGCTTGCCCACCTGCCTGCCAGTTGCCTGGCAGCCCTGGCCCCTTGCCAATATCCTCAGAAGGGCTGACCTTCACAGAGGCTTGGCCATCACTGCCCACCCACAAATGGGCCCACACAGGGACAGGAGGCTGTGACAGTATCCGGTTTATTCTGCCCTGGGAGGGTGGTCCTGAGAGCGGCGGGTGCCATCCTGTCCCAGGCGGAGGGAGGGCCCAAGGGCCAGTTAAGGCCAGTGGCAGGAAAAGCGGGGGGCATGCAGCCCCTGGAATGCAGTGAGGCCAGGCTGAGGCCCGGAGGCAGCTGTGGTACGCAGGGGTGGGTGCACCTGCTGCCCAGGGTGGAAGGCACCGGGCTGGGACCAAGCCGTGGTGACAGGGCTGTGGGCCCAAGCAACACGGGCACCCTGGGAAGTGGGACACAGGGTCACAGAACACAAAACATAAAACACAGGCACAAGACGTGCGAGTAAGAACATGGGCAGGGGCACAGATCTACAGGCCAGAGGACACCCAGCCTCTGCTGACACATGAGCACAAGGGTGGTGTCATTTGGACCACGAGGGACACAGTACTATGGGACATATGGGCTCAAAGGCTGAGGGGAACAGGCCCAGGCCATGGAATGCAAGGGGCGAGAGAGGGGGGCCTTTTGGCACGACTGCACTGGAATCATGAGAAGAGGGTGGAGGGGGTTGGTCTGGAGGTGCCTGAGGGCAGCCCGAGGCGGGCCCTCGGGGCTCAGTCTGTCTGCCACACTTTGTTGAGCAGCTTCACCACTTCATCGTAGATGATGAACACGATCGCCACGTCCATACAGACGCGGCCCAGTCGGGGAATGGTGCCCTTGTAGAACCTGGGTTAGTGAGGAAAACCCCGGTGAGGAGGCAGACGAAGGACACGGCCCCTAGTCAGGGCGGGCGGGTCCGGACATTGGAGGGGCAAGGACAGGGACCTAAAGGTAAGGACTTCCCAGGGGAGGGCCTGGGGCAGGCAGGGGTTTTGGGGTGAGGCCTAGGGAGGCCAGGGAGGGCCTGGGGTGAGGAAAACAGCCCTGTCTGTCACTCACGCCTTGAGCCCCTCATTCCTCAGAATCTGCATGCCGCAGTCCCATGTGTTCCGGTATTTGTGTGCCTCCAGGCCCTGCAAGACACCAGCACCCCACGGGACTCAGCAGCCAGCCCCTGCCCCACACTCCCCTCCCCTTCTCAGCTCTATCCCACCTGCATCCGGGTTTTGATCACGTCCAGAGGAGTGTTCCCGAAGACACTGGCTGCACCCGCAATAGCTCCAAAAACCCCGGTGATCAGTGGGTTCATGGGCTTGTTGGGCTCCTCCCCTGGAGGTGGGTGGGGTTGCGATCAGAAAGTGACGGGAAGTGAAGGGGTCAGCTCTGATGGCTGGGGAGGAGTGTGAGCGAGGGCTTGTGAGGTGGGGTCCTGGGGCGGCACACATACCTCGATACCAGTTGCGCAGGGAGGTCATGACGAAGAAGCGGATGGCCTGGTTGGAGCCCTGCTTTAGCACGGTGGCTGTGAGGCCCTGGTATGTCCCCTTCAGCCCTGGGGGCAGGCAGGAACGGAGGTTACACTGGCTCACAGGCCCAGTGGGGGCCGGGGGAAGCTGCACACAGGAGTGCCAAGGCAGAAAGAGGAAGGGCCCTCCATTCTGGCTGATGTCCCTGATCCTACCCGAAGAGGAAGGCCCAGTGGCTCACCTTGTTCCCGCACAATCGCCCGGACCCCATGGAAGAATCCTCTGTACTTGGGGTTGGGGGAGGTCTGGTCATGGATGAACTTCACCTGAGAGAGGGAAGCAAAGGAGCTGGCTCCCAGGGTGCCATGGGAGGCACACTTGGCCCCTTGGCTTGCAGGTCCAGAGCCCACCAGTCAGGCCAGGGTTGTAGATACAGATCCAAACAGGGCCAATAAGGCCACTGTGCCACTTGAGGCCAAAGAGACAAGAGGGCCCGCCTCGCTAAGTTGTGTTGGTGGTGTTGCCTGTATCTCAGGCAGCAAACATTGTTTTGTTTATAAAAGTATTTAAAAAACAAAAACAAAACTTACCATCTTCCTCCTGCTTTCAGAACAGAATCCAGCCTCCACAGGAGGCCCATCCTGCAGGCCTCCTGCACTCGGCTCCCCATTCACCTCTTGCCCCTCCTGCTGGACCCTCCCACCTCAACATCTCCATTGGACACGGGGCCAGGGCATCACCCCGGGCTGCACCACCTCCCCACCCCCCCTTGTATGCTTTGTTCCTACAGGGAACCTCCCCACCTTCACGGTCTCCATTGGACACACGACCACCACGGCCTCGGCCACTCCCGCGCCCAGACCACACAGCAGCCCCCTCGTGCTGTCCAGCCGTCCCTGGGCGTCCCGCATGTGGTTGCTGAGGAACTCAAACATCCCGAACCTTGGGGGCGGAAGGCAGTGGGGTGAGAGGGGCCGCCACCACCCTCGCCACCTTCCAGAGACCGCCCCCACGCCGGGCCCGCCTCACCTAACGGCCGCCTTGGGGATGGAGCCGTAGAGCAGGGAGCTGAGGCCTCGGTACAGGCCCAGGACGCCATGGCTGCGCACCGTCTGCCGCACACAGTCCCCTGGGGAAGGGGGTGGTCAGCGACTCCGGCCCCGGGGCCCGCCCCTCGGGGCTCCCCGCTGCCGCCCCCGCTCACCGATGCCCCGGTAGCGCGGCGGGTGTGCGCGCTCGTCCAGCTGCAGCTGCGTCTTCACGTACTCGGTGGGGAAGGTGATGCAGATCTCGATGCCTCCGGCCAAGCCGCCTGCGGGAACGGACTCGGGGTCTGAGACCCCCTCCCCCCGGGGGCCCCGCCCCGCCCCCGCCGCCACCCCGGACTTTGTCCGGCAGGTCCCAGCCCCACCCCGTCTCCCCAGGAGGCTCCAGGGGTGACACAGGGTGAGGGGGGCCCGGCGCCGCGCCCCCCGCCCAACCCGGAAGTGGGGAGGGGCCTCGGCGGTCCGGCCGCCCAGAAGCCGGCGGGGCCCGTGGACCAGGGGTTCGCGCCCCCGAGGAGCCCACCTGCCAGGATGGCCTTCCCCGGGTGCGTCAGTTTGGCCTTTCCGGGCGCAGCGGCCGCTAGGTCGCGAGGCGCCGCCATTGCGGAGAGCAGCAGGCGAGGGGCGGGGCGCCCGGCGCTGGCCGCGGGTCCGAGCCTCCGGTGCTCCGCGGAGCCGGCCTGCGGAGGTGGCGGCGGCTGGTTATGTCCGGGGGCGGGGCGGCCGCGTCAGCTCCAGGGCTCCGCCCCGCGTGGTTCGAGCCGGGCCCCGCCCCCACCCCGCCCCGCGTGGGCCGGGAAACTGAGGCCGGGGCGGGGCGGGACCGGAACCAGCCAATGGACGAGCCCGGCCCCTGGGCCACCCGCTCGGCGGCCGGGGTCCTCGGCGGGCGGCGCTGCCGGGCCGGAGCTGGGGGTCAGGGTGCAGCCTCCTAGCGGGCCGGGCCCTGAGCGCAGCGAGGCGCCCACAGGAGCTGCTCGGGGTCTGCACTCCCGACCCGCGCGGCAGGACCCCCAGGACCCGGGATGGCGGCGGAGAGACCCGTGGGCCGGCCCCATCCGTGCTGTTTGAGGGTCTGGCCTTACCATACCTCCGGGCTCGGCGGTTACCACTCCCCTTCCGGGATTAGAACTCCAAGCTGTGCACACGGTCCATAAAAGACCCCAACGCCCGGCTGTATCCCCCGGGGCGGCTTCCCTGTGTGGATGCAGGTCCCTCAACCCCAGAGGGCCCGGCAGATTGCTTGCCCCCTCCTACCTACACCAGCACCAAGCAGGGAAGCTTTGCCTTGATAAACCGACTTTAATATTCATGATCAGCAGGAGCTCAAGGCCAGATCGGACGGGTGGACTAGCTGTGTCTGCAAAGTGACCAGGAGCGGGCAGCTCGCAGTGCCAGCGCCAATGGAGAGAAGGCGCCCCTCCCCCAGTGCTGGGGCCTCACTGCAGACAAGAACTCCTCAGGATGCTGGCCTCCCTGCCTGGCACCGGGAGCTGGTCGTCTTAGGTAGTCAAGGGTTTCCTTGACACCCCCAGGTTCTGGGATGGCTCAGGGGCTACAATCAGTGGGTCTCAGCAAAAATAAATAGCATCCAGCCCTATCTGGTTTGGCTCAATGAATAGAGCGTCGGCCTTTGGACTGAAAGGTCCCAGGTTTGATTCCGGTCAAGGGCATGTACTTTAGTTTCGGGCTCATACTCAGTAGGAGGTGTGCAGGAGGCAGATGATAGATATTTCTAACTCTATCCTTCTCCCTTCCTCTCTGTAAAAAATCAATAAAATATTTAAAAAAAAATAATATCCAGGTGTCTCCATCTTGTATCCAGGTCCTCTGTGCTCCTTGAGGTTAATAAATTGGTAGAGGGACTGTTGCCACTGAATGTCCATGCAGCCATACACAGGAGGCTGGGCAACGCAGGAATAACCAGAGGGGGAGCCACAGGGGCTGTTCCAGTAGGAGGGCCTGCTGTCAGCATCAGCTGCAAGCTTGCAGAGGAAGAAGCCAAAGATGAGCGGGGCTCCTGCTGCCCCCAAGTGGCCAGGGCCTCAAGGAGCAGGGTTGCAGCTTAGTCTTAGTCATCCAGAGCAAGCATGTCAAACTCAAGGTCCACAACGAATATTTTTTGGGCCCAGCCAATATAATGGTAAGAAACGTTTTGCTTTTAAATATATTTTTATTGATTTCAGAGAAGGAGGGAGAGGGAGAGAGAAAGAGAGAAAAAAACATCAACGATGAGAGATAATCATTGATAGCCTGCCTTCTGCATGCCCCCCACAACCAGGGCATGTGCCCTTGACTGGATTCAAACCTGGGACTTTTCAGTCCACACACAGGCTGACGCTTTATCCACTAAGCCGAATCGGCTAGGACAGTGGTCGGGAAACTCATTAGTCCACAGAGCCAAATATCATCCTCTCTCATCGATGTTTCTAGCTCTCTATCCCTCTCTCTTCCTCTCTGTAAAAAAATCAATAAAATATATTTAATAAAAACAGATTGAAAAAAAACCAAACACTTTGACATTAATGGTAGGTGGGCACCATAACCCCCCAAGAGCACACAGTTGGAGGAAGACTCACGTGTTGCGTGTTCGCATTACACCCTCAGGTCTATGTTAGTCCAGCAATGCATTCTAGCATCATAGCCTCTGTGCAGTGGATACCGAATAACTGTCTGCTGAATGGCCAGGCCATCCAGGCAGGTTCTCAAGTGTCAGGGGCCAGACAGGTGGACACAATTGCCAGGCACAAGGAATAGGCAAGGGCACCATCACCAGAAGGTATTTGTCCTCAGAGAAGGGAGGATAGTGGTGGTGCCTCTTTGACATTCCTGGATCACTGACCTTCTTCTGCCTTTTCTACATCTGGCAGCCATTGTGGTCCTCATCCCCCATCCTGTCCAATCTCACACCAATGGGAATCCCAGCCAGGACAGGGGACTGGAGCTATGGGATGCCACCTGCTAAACAGGAGGGGGTGGGCTCTACCACATGCTTCTTTCACGTGTGCAGACTCTCTGAGGTGTCTAGTCTGTCCCTGCTAAGCAGAGCAAGAGGCAAGAGCATGTGAGTGCCTGCCTTACATCCACATGCAGTCCTGGCCTGGAGGTGAACTTGGGAGGCAAGCACATAGCCTCCAGGCTTTGGAGCTGAGGACAGGCACCCAGAACCCTGCTGCACTGACAGTGACCACCACTTCATTCCTCAAAGCGAAGCCTCTCTAACCAGGTGGAGCTGAGTGCCCACTGGGGCCCCGATGAGCCCCAGGTGCGCTTCCATCCCTGTACTTCCCAAGTGGCCACGTGACCAACAGGTGCACTGGAGCAGTGAGCTGTGAGTGGGCCGTGACTCACAGGGTTGGTTCTCCTCTGGACACAGGGACGCTGCTGAGACAATGCAGTAGCTCCTGCTTCTAGAGTGCAGGCTGCTCACCCCTTCTAAGGATACTGGTCACCTTACACCTGGGGCCCTCCACCTGGCAAGGAGGATGCTCCCTCAGAGGCAGGGGCTGTGATGGCCATCTGCAGACAAACTGCACTTTGCCTTTCTCTGAGGCTTCACCAGGTGCAGTGGAACAGACAGACAGACGGAGAGGGAACAGAATGAGGTGGTGCTATGGAGGATGTAGTGTGCTAGAAGGAGTGACAGCAACGGTGTGTCTGGGACCCCCCCAAACAAGCACATGGGTAAGAAAGAAGAAACGGTACGTGCCCTGTGTGCACTCAGGTCTGGGAGGGCTCAGGCAAGGCACCGGAAACCTAGCAGAGACAGCTCTGATGCCAGCCCTGTGCACTCCCTTTCCTCTTCCCTCCATGGGACCCGCGCTAAGGAAGGAGCAAGAAAACTGTCCCCTCTCAACCTGTCCCCTCTGCCTTCAGCTGGCTGTACTGGGAGAGCGCTGGGGAGCAGACGGTTCTTAGCGAGGGATGGCCATTGAGCTTCTCAGGTGAGTCAAGAGGCCTGGGACCAGGATCTCTAGTCAGGAAGGGGCTGTGGCATTCTTATCTGCCTCACAACAGTGCCCAGTCTGCTGGGCCCCAGCCCCCAGGAACCAGCTAAACTCTCCCACTGCCGGCGGAATCCCTCGTGAGCACCCTCCTCTCCCCACCAGGTGGGGGCTAGCAGAGGCATGTGGGGCAGGACTGAGGGCAGGCACCACGGCAGCTCCTGCCTTCTAGGACTAGGAAAGGTGCCTGGGGACCCTGGGCCAGGGACCAGGGTCCTTCCAGAGAGAAGGCACACTTCATGGGTCCCTCCTCCTGCGGCAGGGCCATGGCCTTGAGTGGCCCTGGGATGGCCCAGAGGAAGCCCTTGCAGGCCGAAGCCGGTAGCACCAGACCCCATCCCCTCCGTTTTTCCCTAACCCCACACTAACCCTGGGGGGCTCCCCCTTCCATGCACACTGAAGGAAGCCTTGGCCCGTGGCTTGTTGGCACTGTGGGGCCTCCGTCTGGCTGGCAGAAGGTTAGGAATGTGGCTCGAAGGGCAAGTAGGCACTGCTGAGCGATAGCTTTTCTACAGACTTAGACACAAATCGGACCGGATGATGTGTCTCTGGAGAGTGGCTACAGCTGGGCCCTCGACAGTGACTCCTAGGGCTTCCACTCCCAGGAAGTTGAAATTAGACACTGTCACCTCGTCAAACAGCTCATCAGCCTGCAAAGAAAGCCAGATGGGACACTAGGGACACCAAGTGAGATGTGGAGTGGCAGGAGTGATGTGCCAAGACAGGAGTGTGGCCTCTGGGCCAGGAAGACTCGTGCCTAAACTCCCAACCCCTTCACCTGTCAGCTCTGGGCCTGAGCCCCGGTGTCTGCCGCTGTGGAGGGGATGACTGTTTCCTCCATTAAAGGCTGACATCCACGTTAACATGCCTATTCACTGCCCCTCCCACGGCCAATAGCTGGCGCTGAGGGGTGGCTGGTCCTCACCAGCTGTCCCTGGGCCCTCTGGTGGTGGGTGAAACCACTGCACCCCCCTCAGATCCTCCCCTCCACTGTGTGGAACTGCTGAGAGGGCAAATGCTCAGTTCTATCCAGCTCCCCACCGCCCCACGGTGATTTTCTAGAAATGATAACACCGGGAAGAAAAACCATCAAGTGCAAAGGCAAGAGGCTTCTCTCAACAGCAGCCTGCGCTGGTTGGGCAATCTGGGCTGGTCTCGAACCAGCCGCTGCAGGGCCTCTGCAGACCAGAGCCAGTCACAGCCAGGGGCCAAGGAGCCACGGAAGGGCAGGCACTTACTTTGCTAAGGTTCTCCCTCATCACCTGGGCGAAGCAGGTCACGGCCAGGCCTACCAGGTTGTGCCTCCAGGCCAGCTCCAGCGTCACCTTCGGGGAAGCAGGCTGTAGCAGGTGAAGGGAGAGGCTGCCAAGCACTCCTGCTGGCCCTCCGGGGACCCCTGCAGCAGCTTCTTAGCCATCGTGGTGCTGACTCTGCAGTGCGCTGCATGGAGTCCTGTCCTGCAACCGAGGCAAATGCACAGCTTGGCCACCCTGCCTTTCTGGGCTGACAGGGTTCAGGAGCAGTGCCAAGCTCCAGGAAGGCCCTTCCCTCATCCCCGTAGGGTTCCCTGTGCTCAGTGGTTACAGCATTGGCCCCAGACTGAAGGTCCTGGGTTTGATTCCGGTCAAGGGCGTGTATCTCTGTTGCAGGCTAAATTCCTGGTCATGTCATGTGTGGGAGGCAACTAATCCATGTGGCTCTGTCACACTGATGTTTCTCTCTCTGTCTCTTCCCCTGCCTTCCATTCTCTATAAAATTAGTGCAATGCCCTAACTCGTTTGGTTCAGTGGATAGAGCGTCGGCCTGTGGACTGAAGGGTCCTGGGTTCAATTCCAGTCAAAAGCACATGCCTGGGTTGTGGGCTCGATCCCAGCAGGGGGTGTGCAGGAGGCAGCCAAACAATGATTCTTTCTCATCATTTGATGTTTCTATCTCTCCCTCTCTCTTCCTTTCCGAAATCAACAACAACAACAAAAAATTTAAAAAAAAAAATCAATGGGAAAAATATCCTCAGGTGAAGATTATCCAAATCAATCAATAAAATAAATATAAAATACATATAAAATAAAAAATTTAAAAAGGGGCTTAGGGAGAGTAAGAAGTCTGAGAGAGTTACAGCTGTGTTTACACAAGACTCTTGGTGAAAACACCAACTGACTGTATTGAAGAGCTAGAACACGGTAGGGGCACTGAACATCCCCCATGTTTTCGTGCCTCTGAGCCTTTGAAGATGCTGTCATCTTTCCTTTTGTATCTGTCTTCTTCTCAGGCTCATTCACAACCTCATCCTGATTGCCTAATGTGTTAAATAATTTACTAGGAAAGAAGTTACTAGTTTTAGGAAGTCAGATCTAGCTCAAAGAGAGAGCTTTGTAAACGAGGGCCTATGAAGAATGATGACACCAAGGTCTTTTATAGAACTTACTTAAAATTCTAGGACTAGAGGTCAATGGGGGGAAAGGAGACATATGTAATACTTACAACAACGAAGAATTAAAAACAAAAACAAATCCTAGGTCTAGGTTAGTTTAGGATAGTTTAAAAACTACACTTTTATAGTGCTTTACAGAACCTCTCTCAAATTACACTACTGTAAGTTTTCTGTATTTTAAAACCAAAACACAAGACCCTATATTTATCCCTGTTAAATGCCAACTAGTTGGATTCCAGCCTGTGAAGATCTGTTCGGGTTCTAATTTTGTCAATGAACTTTGCTATCCCAGCTTGGTGGCATCCTTACTGAAGCAGCCAAGAGAGACAGTGATCTCTCGCTGGCATGAGGGCCACCAGCAGGCCTCAAGCAAGAGAAGCAGCAGCAGAAAATACAGAAGAGACTGAATGCAGCGCATTAGGTAAAGCAGCAAGGGGGGAAATACAGGAAGACCAGGGGAAGCCAAGAAATACTTACCGGATGTGGGACAGGGTGACAGCTATCGCCCCAGGAGGATATTAATGAATAATTCCGTCAAATAGATCCTGTGATCTGTATGTGATCCTAAAAGAAAGATCTTTCAAAGTATAATACGTTACAAAAGCAAAGGGCAGAATATTTATAGTAGGATTTTTAATCATTTTTTTGAAAAATATAGTGGTGTCTACTGGAGAGAGAGACCCAGCAGAACAGAATTTACGCTTCATTTATACTTTCCGTATGGGGCCATTCTCCCATGTGTATGTATTGCTTGAGAGCAGACTTTTGCCTCGGCTACAGAATGCTCAAGAACTGTAGGAGAAGGACATTGCTAAAGATCTTCCTAGGACCTGATAACTCTTTCAACCCAGTTAACTAAAAAAAAAAAAATACTGGGAATCTTGTGCAGTTTAGGGATTTTGAACATTTAAACATGTTGTATAGTGATGACTTGTTTTTCCAAGGAAGCCCTATTCAAATTCATTTATCATTTGGTCACTAACCATGCCACTGTTGTGGGTATTCTCACAAAGGCCCACCCTCTCTCTCTCTCTCTCTCTCTCTCTCTCTCTCTCTCTCTCTCTCTCTCTCTCACACACACACACACACAATAAATAGGTAGTTTACTTTCCTCTATTATATGCTAATTAGACCAAACGGCCCAACCACCTTTCAGACCAACCACCTTTCAGACGTCCTTCCAGACGAAGTTGGGACTGCGAGAGCCGAGCCCCTTGCATGAATTTTGCGCATGGGGCCTCTAGTTTGTAAATAAGAGAGTCAGAAGGTAAATGATTGGCCCAGTATCTATTTCCAGAACAAGGATCATAAGCCTGCCAATAGGCAAAATTTCATAGATTACACAAGACCTTAAAAAGTTTCACTCAGATGTACAACAGTTTTAGGACATAATGAACAAAGTAAAAGTGCGGTTTCTGCTCTAGGTACAATCCTAAAAAGATGATTGTAGACAAACAATTTCCATACACTGGTTTCTATTTTCCCACTGGCCATTATAAAATTAATGTTTTTCCTCTCGTAGGAATCTGGCTGAGAATTTTCACGTGCAATGAACTGAAACTGAAAACAGAAAAAATTAATGTTCTTGGAATGTGATTCACAAATATAAAGTGTCTAGAATTATTTTTCTATGCGCAGCATGGGAACAAAGATCTAGAGAAAAAACAAGTTTAAATGAAGAGTACGGATGTTTTATCAGTCACTAGTTTATATTCCCTCCTTCCTAATAGTGTACAACCGAAGAAATCATTCCTACTTTTCTCAAGGAATTTTTGGTTTGGGGGACTGATCAGGTGGACAGACGAGAGGCAGAAACAAAGCAAAGTCAGTGACTTTTATAAAAAAGGTGAGCAGTACAGAGAGCCTGAAAAAGCCTACAAATCTTATCAACAGACGGCCTACATTATAACTAATCAGTCACAAACATTTTATTATGAAACTGGCTTAAGATCGAAGGGCCTATTCCATTCAGGCAGTGGAAAAACAACCGCAAACAAGAGGGGACCCTGACCTCTCTGAGCTCACAAGCAGGAAGGGGAAATGAGGGCCAGCAGGATGGAAGCCCCAAAGGCCACAGGGACAGGGAGGAAGGGCTCAGACGAGTCAGGAGCAGCTCCTGGAGAGAGTGTCACATAAGCAGAAACCAGAAGGCTAAGCAGGACTTGGTCGGGTAATGAGAGGGGCGAGGGGATGACTGGGTTCTGGAAAGAGGCAACAGCATATTGGAAAGCCCATGAGCAAGGGTGTGGGAGTCCAGAGAAGGTCCTGGAGGAAAGAAAGGGGTGTGTGTGTGTGAGAGCTAACACAGGGATTTCACTGACAGACTGAGCAGCTGTTTTATCTTTTGAGATCTCTCTGCCTGTGTGCTAGAGAATGGACTGGAGAGGGGCAGGCAAGCCTGGAGGCAGATTTCAGAGAGGAAGGGAGAGGGAGAGAAAGAAACATCAATGATGGGAGCGAGTAATTGATCGGCTGCTCCCTGCATGCCCCACACTGGGATGGAGTCCACAACCTTTGTCTCTGGGGAAAAAAAAAAAAAAAAAAAAGGCTAAACTTTGGGAGTGCTGTTGTGTTGAAAGGATTTTATGATAACAGACCATCATAATTTTGCCCTAAACGGTTTGAACCTTGGACTGAAGGGTCCAGGATTTGATTTAAGTCAAGGGCATGTACCTGGGTTGCAGGTTCCCACCCTGTCAGGGCACATGTGGGAGGCAACCAATCGATGTGGCTGTCTCTTCCCCTCCCTTCCACTCTCTCTAAAAATCAACGGAAATATTTCTTTGGGTGAGGATTAACAACAACAACAACAACAAAAATTGACTCTAATGAATATGCAATTATTCTTTTTTTTCAAATATATTTTTATTGATTTCAGAGAGGAAGAAAGAGGGGGAGATAGAAACATCAATGATGAGAGAAAATCATTGGAAACATCAATGATGAGAGAATCATTGATTGGCTGCCTCCTGCACGCCTCCCACTGAGGAATGAACCTGCAACCCAGGCATGTGCCCTTGACCGGAATCGAATCTGGGACCCTTCATATCAAGGTGACCAGATGTCCCGATTTCTAACAATTCGTCCCGCGGCGTTAAAAAAAAAAAAAGTCCCGATTTTTTTTTAAAAAACGCCGCGGGTCGCGGGACAAATTGTTAAAAATCGGGACTGTCCGGCCAAATCCGAGGTGCCGCCGAACTTTAGTAATTAATCTGTGTGCGCCAAGCGATGGAAAGGGCTGCCAATCGTGGTCTGGGCACTGACTCCAGCGGTTCTCGGGTCCCAACCCTGGAGCCTCGGGAGCGGCCGCCCGGACGCCCCGGTCCCCGCGCACCGTCGCGGGGAGACCACCGTTCCCGCGACCAGAACACCTGGGGGGCCGCGTCCCGGGCCGGCTCGTCCCACCGGAGTCGGCGCCGGCTCCATCCGGATCAGATCGAGCGGGGCGGGGGGGGGGGGTGGCGGCGCCCCCAGGTCTTCAGGGAGACGGGGTGGGGTGAGGGTGGGGGGCGCGACCTGCCTGGAGCCCGCCGGGTCCCCGCAGAACCCCGGTTCTCACCTGGAAGCGCTCCCGGAAGCGAAGGGGAGGGCCTGCGGGAGGGCGGGCGCGGGGCTGCGGCGGCGACGGCCCCTGTCGCGCGAGCGGCCCCGCGGACGGGCGGACGCGCCGACCGGCGGGGAGGGGGCGTGTACGCACGCGCGCGCGCGCGGGGGTGGCGGCGCAGGCGCACTGACTCGGGGCGCCACGCACGCCCCCTCCGCCGGCGGTAGCGGAACCCCTTCGTCCTCCGCCTGAGGGTTCGCGGCAGTCGCCCTTCCCGGACCCTGGGCCTAGGCGAGTCCATGCCGTGCTCTGGCTGCGGGGGAGCGTGGACGCCAGGCTCTGGTGGGCTGCCCTCAGCAAGTTCTGTGAGGGACGGGGTTTTCAGGAGAGGTAAACTGAGTCACCGGCTGCCTTTGCCCAGAGCCTTGCATCTCTATAGAAATTCTACGTCGCCGAAACCGGTTTGGCTCAGTGGATAGAGCGTTGGCCTGCGGATTCAAGGGACCCGGGTTCGATTCCTGAAAGGGGCATGTACCTTGGTTGTGGGTACATCCCCGGGTAGGGGATGTGCAAGAGGCAGCTGATCAATGTTTCTCTCTCATCGATGTTTCTGACTTTCTATCCCTCTCCCTTCCTCTCTGTAAAAGATCAATAAAATATTTAAAAAAAAAAGAAAAAAAAAGAAAAAAAAAGAAATTCTACCTCAACGTCTGGACAGTTGGGTTCAGGGACGCTTTTCATTTTTTATTTTTAAAAATATATATTTTATTGATTTTTTTACAGAGAGGAAGAGAGTGGGAGAGAGAGTTAGAAACATCGATGAGAGAGAAACATCGATCAGCTGCCTCCTGCACAACTCCCCATGGAATGTGCCGCAACCAAGATACATGCCCTTGACTGGAATCAAACCGGGAACCCTTGAGTCCACAGGCCGATGCTCCATCCACTGAGCAAAACCGGTCAGGGCCAGGGACACTTTTTATTTTTTATTTATTTTTAAAAATATATTTTATTGATTTTTCAGAGAGGAAGGAAGAGGGATAGAGAGCTAGAAACATCGATGAGAGAGATACATCGACTAGGCACCTCCTGCACACCCTCCACCGTGGATGTGCCTGCAACCAATGCACATGCCCTTGACTGGAATCGAACCTGGGACCTTTCAGTCCACAGGCCAACGCTCTATCCACTGAGCCAAACCAATTTTGGCAAAGGACACTTTAAAAAAAAATAATATACTTTGATTTCAGAGAGAAAGGGAGAGGGAGATAATCAATAGAGAGCCGCCCTAGCCGGTTTGGTTCAGTGGATAAGAGCGTTGGCCTGCAGACTGGAAGGTCCAAGGTTCGATTCTGGTCAAGGGCACATGCCCAGGTTGCAGGTTGGATACCCAGTAGGGGGTGTGGAGGAGGAAGTCTATCAGTGATTCTCTCTAAACATGATGTTTCTCTTTTCCTCCTTCTCCCAAATCAATAAAAATATATTTTAAAAAAGAGAGTCATCGTTGGGCTGCCTGGCTGCTTCCTGAATGCTGCACACTGGAGATCAAGCCCACAACCCGGCATGTGCCTCGACCTGAATCTAACCGTGATCTCCTGGTTTCCAGGTCGATGCTCAACCACTGAACCACACCGGCCGGTGGGTTCACAGACAATTTCTAAAATTCAGTCAAATATATGTCCCAAACTAAAAGGAGGATTCCAAGTGTGAGAGTGACCGAAGTGTTCCTGCCCCAGGCTCAGCACCTGCTCCTTTGGGAAACAACCTTCATGGCTGATAGGATTTCTAGAGAACACTGTGACGGAATATCAGTGTGAAAAGTCTGCAAAGATCGCATCAGCGGCAGATGGCCAACTGAGTCACCTGGCTTGCTTGTGGCTGCACAAGAATACATAGCAGTCGCAGGTCCATAGCTAGGAGCCACACCTTTGCCCAGCGACCAGGTGTTTTCAGAGGGACACTTGAACATGCGTTTGGAATGCAGGTGGGCCAGGTGCATACAAGGTGTTTGTCAGGGAAAGGGAGTAACTGTTTCAGGCTGCCCACTGGTTATTTTCTACCACGAATATACACAGCGATGATGTGAGTATTTGCACAATAGCTTTACAGTCTAGTGGCCAAAAATGTTAAAGAGAATAGACTGTTCACTTTCAAATTAAAATGGTTTTCCCTGTAGTTCCTCTGCAGGTCGCTCTTATCCGTGTAGGCCCATCACCTAACAATAGTGTCGATTTTTGCAGTCGTAGGGCTCCTCTTGTTTGTTTTCCATCGCCCAGGCATCACTGTCCTTTGTTTTCTGATAACCAGTGTCTTAAGACCATTGTTCCATGCAATTTGTCCCATGTATTTTGTTCCTTTGGTGGTTTCAGATGGGAAGGTCAACTGGGCTCCTTACTCATCTTGGCTGAAAGCAGAAGTCTCCAACTTTGTCTTCCTGTCCAAATAGTAGTGTAGCAAAAACACGGACTGCCCAAATTTTCTTCAAAAGAGCATGGCCAAGTGCCGGGATATTGCCTACATGATCCCAGTTGGTTCTCACAACCGTTTTCTTTTTTTTTTTTTATTTTTTTTTTTATTTTTTTTTTTAAAATATATTTTATTGATTTTGTACAGAGAGGAAGGGAGAGAGATAGAGAGCTAGAAACATCGATGAGAGAGAGTCATCGATCAGCTGCCTCTTGCACACCCCCTACTGGGGATATGCCCGCAACCAAGGTACATGCCCTTGACCGGAATCGAACCCGGGACCCTTCAGTCCCCAAGCCGACGCTCTATCCATTGAGCCAAACCGGTCTCGGCTCACAACCGTTTTCTTAACCTCAGCTCCATTTGACAGCTGAAAAGCAAGGCCCAGATTTTTGCTGGTCCAGACCCCCGACAGGCCTGTCAGATCTTCAGCCATGGGTGTAATTCGTCAGCCCGAAGTTCTCAACGTCTCAATGCGGAGTTGTTGAGGGAGGTGCCTGACCACAGAGCACCTTTGGTTCCTTACTCCTTAAAGAAAAGTTCACACTTTGCAGCCTGGCTTTTGAGGTCTCTGCCCACTCTGCCTGTGTGCTGGCCATGTCAGGCATGCATAGGTGCCGGGGTCTCATCCGGCCACCAGACTATGAGTGAGACAGGCAGTGAGAAGGCCTCTAGGCAGGGAAGCTGTCAGAGAGGTGCCAGCGGCCAGTCACCGAGGCTTTCTGATCCCAAGTCCGGCCTCCTCCTCGGATTCAGGATCACACACAGCTGGCAGGAAGGTGACAACGAGGCCCATGAGCCAGGGGTGAAGGTGCTCAGCCCTCTCCATACTTGAAGGTTCTGTGATTCTAGCTATCTCCTTTCCTGTGGGTCAGCATCTTAGACCACCAAGAAACTCTCCAGATAATACTTTAGAAACGTGAGTCTACTTACTGATATCCTTCCATGAAATCAGCAAGTCGGCCACAATCTTGGTGTCCAGCATGATCAGGGACCTGGGGCACTGCTCGGCCAGAACCAAGCGAGGTGGTTAGCCCCAGCTCTGCCTAAGACGCTGCATGACCAGGGAAGTGACCTCCCCTTGAGAAATGAATTTCTACAAGGAGAGGCTGGGTGGGAGTAGGGGTGACACCGAAGGGATCTTCAGATGACACCGAAGATCCCGTCTGGCTATGATGTCGTCATTCTCCAATTCAGGAGGGATCCACAGTTGTAGGAGAAAGGTGGAAGTTGAAGGAGAGGCAGGGGGAATCAGGATGGTTTGGTATCCAATGTGTGTTCATTTATTTTACACTTACAAAAGAAATCACCCACCCTCTGCCCTATCCCCCCCAAACAGTCTCTTTTTACAAACATTTAAAAATTAAAACCAAATGAAGATAGACAAGTTAATTTCAGTACAATTATTTTTCAATGTAGCTGTCATAATTAGAGTTTAAATTTTTTCCTACAAGTAACCATTGTCCAAGTGACTTATAGGGAAATCCTGATTATTGGCCAAAAGGAAAATTCTGTATTACAAGTTAGCAAATTCTAGTACAAAAATAGTCTTTGTGTTGGAATAGTCTTTCCTTTTACATAGGTCAGTCTACTGACTGCATAATACACTAATACGTTTCAGGGCTCTCTCTTCACAAATGGCTCATTCGTCATAGCTGAAGCAGCACGGCACCTGCAGGGGCAGGGCTAGTGTCCACCTCTGGACCGTGCTGCGGACGGTCGGACGGGGCGTGCCTCGCCGATCCCAGGGCAGCAGGGCAGAGCCCCAGCCCCTGCTCCGCGTGGGGGTCCTGGAGAGAGGGACGAGTTGCCAGCAGAGCTGCCCCCTTCCATGGGAGCAGCAACAGACCCAGGACACAGGGGAAGTCTACCCAGGGTCCTGGGCTGGTGCCGGTGCAGGACAGCCCACCTCCTGCCAGTGTCTCCTTGTCCTACTGCAGCCCGACAAGCTGAGAGGTGGCCCTGCCCGGGCTGTAGTTGGGGCAGATGTGGGCAGGCTACTTGTCCCTTAGGATGTCGAGCTGTTCCTGGCATTCGGTGAAGAGACGCTGGAAGCGGAGGTTCTGCCCGATGACTGGCAGCAGTTCCTTCAGTAGCTCCCTCTTCCGTAGACCCTGTGGGCACAGAAATGACGGCTCAGTACAAGTGTCAGAGAGGAGACCTAGACTGTGGGTGATTTCCCGGCCTAACAGAGACCCTTGTGTCTGCCCATCTGACTCCTAGGCACCCCTTGGAGAAACCAGAGATGGATGAGAAAAGTTCTCTGCATGCTAAGAGGCCCTGGGAGAGCTGAAAGGCTCACCAGGGGTGTGTGGGATGGGTGGCAGGGTGCAGGGGAAGGACACAAATTCAAAGATATTGCAGAGAAAACCAGGGTAGGTCTGTGCCCCCTAAGTCTGCTGGAACAGTCACCACTAGCCTTCAGCTACACCGTTCAGTGACCACAGTAGCTTGGCCTTCCAGAGTAGGATGAAAGTAGAATATCAGGGTAGAGGGATAGGTAGATGGCCACCTGAGGGGGCTGCTCCCTCGTGCAATGCTCTCCAGGGGTCTGAGGTGAAGCCCAGAGGTGCAGTGGCACCTGGGAGTTTTACAGTCCTGGGGGGAGTGTGCCCTTGGCTCTTGCCCACGTCCTCCATGCCTGGGTGCACTGGCTCCAAGTTTTGCCTGGACCCCTTTGCAACTTGCACTGCCAGGCAGGGTCTCCACTGCAAAGGGAAAACCACTAACCAACAATACTGACCGGTGGAAGAGAAGGTCCAAATGTTAAATCAGCATGGTAACAGCACAAGGAATTACAGAAAAGAACAAAGTGTAGGTGTCAAGTTTGAGCAATACAGTGGTTAAAGAAGATGGAATTAGCAGGAGAATGGACCCTGCTGAAGACCGAGTCAGATGGGGCAGATGGAGGAGCAGCCAGTGCTTGAGCAGGGCGGCATGCAGAGGGGAAACTGTAAGGGAAGAGACTGGAAGATAAAGTAAGGGCAGATGAAGTATGGAAATGGGCCCAACATCTACATGAGACACAAAAGAGAGAAGGAAATATTTGAAGAAATAACATGGATAGTTTCACACAATTAAAGAAAAAGGAACTGCCTTAGGTTGAAAGGCTCCATTAAGTGCTGATGAAGATATGAAAAAAAAAAAAAAGGTATTTTAGATATATTAGAATGAAATATACAGAATCTGTTGATATAAAACACAAAAAAATTCTGAAAAGTTCTAAAAAACAAGAGCATATCACCTATAAAGGAAGAGATACCAAGAGGCACAATAGTTTTTTTTTTTTTAATTGATTTTTTCAGAGAGGAAGGGAGAGGGATAGAGAGTAAGAAATGTTGAGAGAGACACATCCACCAGCTGCCTCTTGCACACCCCCCACCGGGGATGTGCCCACAACCAACGTACATGCCCCTGACCGGAATCGAACCCGGGACCTTTCAGTCCACAGACCGACGCTCTACCACTGAGCCAAACCGGTTTTGGCTAAAGTAGTATTTTAAATATACTGGGGAAAAACTCATAATCTATTTTTTCATCCAGCCAACCTGTTATTCACATAAGAAGATGTAATAAAAAAATATTCTTAGGCTTGTAAGATCTCAGAATGTTTACCACAATAAAGATCCACGCTGAAAATGTTCTAGAAAGTACTCAAAAATAAGAAGAAATAGAGATGATGCTAAAAGAGGTATGAAAAGTAATGTGATCAACCTCTTGCTGAAGTTTATGTTGGTCTTTAAAAAAGTAAACAACAAATGTAAATGATTTTAATTTGTGATAAAAAAACAAACAAACACCTTAGTCTGTCAGATTAAACAGAAACCAGACATGTGATGTTGGCAAAAAACACATAAACATGGATACAGAAATGTTAAAAGTTAAAGATGGAGAAAGATTATGTTAGTAAATAAAAAAAAGCGTGTGTTTCACAATCATCAAAGTACATAGACTTTGAAACAAAAAAATAATTGGAGAAAGAGAAAGTCAGGAGAGAGGGACAAAACCAAGCTTACAGGGAGCTTTTAATACACATTCCATTAGGATGTGTCCAGAAAGGCAAAAACCCGCAGATTCAGGTAGTTCAAACCGAACATTTAGTAAACATGACCATTAGGTCATTAAGGCACCAGAACTAGAGAACACAATTCTTCTTTGCATACACAGAAATATGAACAATTGCTCTAAAAGCAAACCTCAACAAAATAACAGTCTCATGTAGATTGTGAGTTGGATTGGGCCAAATCCATCCTACCTATTTAGTGGATAATTTTATCAAAATGCAGACATACCTACCTATTTGTTTACATATTAGGTTACAATGGCAGGGTTCATAGTTGTAAGCTATCATATTGATTTGCAAAGCCTGAAATTTTATTCTCTGGTCTCTAATAAAAAAGTATGGGCTCGACTGGTATGATTTTGTGGTTGAGCTTCAACCTATGAACCAGGAAGTCAAGGTTCAATTCCTGGTCATGGCACATGTCTGGGTTGAGGGCTCGATCACCAGAGTGGGGTGTTCAGGAGGCAGCTGATTGACGATTCTCTCTCATCATCAATGTTTCTATCTCTTCTTCTCTGAAATCAATAAAAAAAAATTTACCAAGAAATTAAAAAAAACCCACAAAAACAAAACACTTTTTTTTTTTTTTAACGAAAAACTCTTAAAAACAACAACAAAAAACACGAAAGGGTATAAAGCAAAATGCTATTAGCAAAGTAAAAATTTCAGCTGGTCTATGGCACCAGGGACTAGCTACAAGAGGATCTACCTTCTGGCCTGAAGGCTATTTCAATACCAACAGCTATAAGTACCATCTCCTGCCCGGGCTCAGTAGTAGGTGATGTTCCTCCCTGTTCCAGGCAGCAGCCTGGAAACAGCTCATCACCCTCTCTGGCCAATGACACAGACCGGACAATAAAGCTTCCTGGCTGAAGAGACAGTGCTGAGCACAGAGCTCAGGGACCTGAAGAATGGCTGCCGAGTGCCTCAGCCCTCTGTTTCCACCTCCCTCCTATGCACACTGAGTCATGATCTTGAGGGAAAGAAGCCTGGATCTTTGGAGACATAGTAGCAGCTCATATCACAAAGAGTCATTTCTCTAATACATAAGAATTCCTACAAAGCAAGTTCTAGAAATTTTGTCATGAATTTGCTCACACACTATGAGCAGACCAGCTATTTTAAGCAGTTTACAGGAAAAGCAAGTGGGACCACACTGACAAGTGCTTCCTAGGAAGGAAGCCACAGACTCTCCTGGGCAAATCCCTAATAAGGTGTCCTACTTAGAGAGAGCAAAAACAACCAGCAGGGAGGAGGAGCAGGGCGAGTGCATGGCCATGAATTAGTGGCCTGTCTGTGCTCCCTTCTGCCTGCACCACACTAGCCTAGAATGCTTACCTTCAGGCTGAGACAGAGAACTGTTACGTAGAGTGAAGCTCTACAGGAGTGGTTGGTTGGGTACTGGCCTACCTGTGTCCCACCTCAACAGATGGCCCATCAGGCTGCCTAGAGGTGAGCTGTTCTTACGAGGAATTCAGAAAAGCCCTTTCCACTGAGAAAGGGGACAAAGCTGGACAAAGAGAAACAGACCTCAGAGAGCTCAAGTGCTAGCGAGAAGGACTGAGCGGGAGTGTGGAGAAGATAGAAATCCAGAGAAAAACGCCTTTGCCTTGGGAACAATTATTATTTTATTTTTCTTGATTTCAGAGAGGAAGGGAGAGAGAGATAGAGGAACATCAATGATGAGAGGGAATCATTGATTGGCTGCCTTCTGCATGCCCCACATTGGAGATGGAGCCCACAACCCAGGCATGTGCCTTGACCGGGAATCAAACTTGGGACTCTTCAGTCGGCAGACCAACATTCTATCCACTGAGCCAAACTGGCTAGGGCTTGGGACCACGTATTGATGAGGAAGAGGCTGAGCAGAGCGTCTACTAGATTTGAGGGTTTAGGGGGACCAAAACAGGGGGATAGCATTCATGAAAAGTAGGGTCCCTTTCCTTTGTGCTAGTCTCCAACGAAATGCACTCTAGAAGAGTTGGCTGGTAGTAAACCAGCCCATGCACTAGTTATTATCCAGCTTTGAGTCCCCAGCTAGCCCAGAAGACTTCAATCCCTGAATTGGTTGAGAGAGCCTTGAAGGGCTAGGACAAAAGCTGGTAGCAGCAAACAACAGTGCTCTGTTGAAGAAGGTAACATTACTGAGGCTTCAAAACATTTTTATAAGTAATTATTCAAATACCATGTCTATCAGACAGTCAAAACCAACCAGGCACTTAAAGAGATAATAAGACAATATAAATGAGAACTATCAGAAATATTTATAGGAAATAGAAACAGATCTATAAGGGCTCCTCAAAGTAGAACTATGCTCAAGTAGATAAGACTAAATTTAAAAAAAAATATATATTTCATTGATTTTCTTACAGAGAGGAAGAGAAAGTTAGAAACACTGATGAGAGAGAAACATTGATCAGCTGCCTCCTACAACCCCAATGGGTATGTGCCCGCAACCAAGGTACATGCCCTTGACCGGAATCGAAACTGGGACCTTCCAGTCTGCAGGCCGACGCTACATCCACTGAGCCAAACCGGTTTCGGTAATAAGATTAAATTGAAAATATGGGGAGAACTGAAATTATAAAAATAATATAACATTCCAAAAAGAGGATATTATATTTCTCATGATGGGGAAAATGGAATATAATCAAAGAGAACCTAGGAAAATACACAGAATGAATGAAAGACATAGACTTAGAGCTTTGTGAAACTTCAAAATACCAAGAAAGGGTCAATCCCAAAAGAATTTACAAAACAATGGAAATGAGATTCCTAGTAGTTTTTAGCAACAACAGTGGATACTAAAAGTCTGTGGCATAGCATAATACATTCAAAGCTCTAAGATTTTATTAGCCAACCAAATTAAGATCTATTGTAACAAAATAAAAAGGGAGCCCTAGCTGGTTTGGCTCAGTGAGTAGAGTGTTGGCCTATGGACCGAAAGGTCCCAGGTTCAAATCCAATCAAGGGCACATGCCCGGGTTGTGGGCTCCATCTCCAGTGGGGGACATGCAGGAGGCAGCCGATTGATGGTTCTTTCTCATTATTGGTTTTTATCTCTCCTTCTCCTCTCTGAAATCAATAAAAAAATATTTTTTTAAAAAAAAGGGAATAAAAAGTAGAGGAAGCCAAGTATACACCAACGTCTTGAGAACCTTGTTAAGACTGACTCTCCAGCTGCCATTCTGCTCAGCTATTCCTTTTATGCTGCAAGATGCCCAACCCCAACCTCAGGGCCTTTATACTTGCTGTTCCCTCTGCCTGGATATTCTTTCTCCAAATATCTGTGGGGCTTCATCTCTCACCTTTTCTGGTCTCTGCTCAATCAATTAGGTCTTCCTTGATCACCCAATATAAAATCGCATCCTGCCAGTATTTCCTACCTCCTTTCCTATATATATTTTTTCCATGGCACCCATCCCCACGCAACACTTTATATGTACTTGTTCACTTGTTTTGAATCTGCCTCTCTCCACAAGAATGAAAATCCGAGGGGCCCTGGTCAGCCTTAGTCACTGTTGCCTGCCCTGTGCCCAGACTAGGCCTGGCCAGAGAAGGTGCTCCATCAGTTTTTGCTCAGTGAAGGTAAATCTCGGACCCACAACTTCTCCCATTCCTCACCAACCTGCTCCTTTTCCAATTCAATCAGTACTCTAGCCAAAAGAACTGTGAGCTGACCACGCGTTCATTATTCTCTTTTCATCACCTACTCCATATCCAACCACCCAAAACACCAAGTCTTTTTTTGTTCTGTCTCCAAAATACATACTGAATCTGTTTCTTCCCCCTCTTGATAGCCATCACATTGATCCAAGTCACCTGCATCTATTGCCGGAACTTTTGGGAAAAAACCCAACAAGACCTGACCAGTTTTCTTTTCTTTTTTTAAAAAAAAACACATATTATTGATTTCAGAGAAGAAGGGGAGAGAGAAGGAGAGAGGGAGAGAAAGGAAGAGAAGGAGAGAGAGGGAGAGAGAGAGGAAGAGAGAGGGGGAGGGAAAGGGAGAGAAGGAGAGGGAGAGAAAGAGAGAGAGGGAGAGGGAGACAGACAGAGAAAGAAACATCAATGATGAGAGAACCACTGATTGGCTGCCTCCTGCACATCCCCACATTGGGGATGAAGCCTACAACCCGGGCATGTGTGAACTGTGACCTCTTGGTTCATAGGTCAATGCTTAACCACTGAGCTACGCTATCTGACCTGACCAGTTTTCTATGTTAGTTCACATCACCTTTGCTGTCTGATCTTATATCAGGTCACAACATCTCTGTTGATTGATCTATTTCAGGTCATATTACCTCTGCTGACTGGTCTTCTATGTCAATTTGTATCACATCTGTGTAAAATCCTTCAATAACTTCCACTGCCTAGACTGAAATTCTGGAACTTTATAAGCTTTCCATGATTTGCTTCCTGCTCACCTCTTTTGCCTAATCTCATGTCACCCTCTCTTCTGCCTAGTATGTCCTAGTCACAGTGGCCTGGATGCACCAAGCCCTCTTTGCATGCACTACCACCTCCACCAGGAAATTCTCCCCAGGGCTCTGCAGAGCTGGCTCATCCTCAAAGTCCTCTTCTGAGGTCTTCCCCGGTCACTCTTTCCCAGGCATGCTTGTCTTACTGATCTGCTATTTCCTTCTAAGCATAATCCATGGTCTAAAGCTATCTTGTTGACTAAATTGCTCACTGGCTTATATCTGCCGCCCTACCAGACTGCAATCTCCATGAGGGCAGGAAGGATCTTTTGCCTTCATTACTGAACAAAGCCACAGCCCTGTGCAGGCGGCTTTCCCCAGCACAAGGGCATGGCTGAATCCCGTCCGAGGCCTCATGCTGAGGGCCCAGCTCTTGCTAGATTGTGCAGTGCAGGCATCTCACCTGCTCACTGACGCTGGGACCCAAGGCATTGTGCTAGACATCTAATAAGGAAGAATTTCAAAGCACTTAAGCTTACTTTTTAAATTTCCACCTTCACTTTTCAGGAGAGTTCTTGTGGCAAGAATGAAAGAAGCACCTACCACTACCGTTGACTCCCACTGGCTTCCAGTGGAGTAGTGAACCGGACCCAGTAAGTCCTTGCATATTTCTCGGAGTCGGTATTCAAACCCTAATTACAGGGGGAAAAAAGAAAAGAACAAAAAACAAAACAAAACAGAAATAGGAACACATTACAAAAAGAAATAAAAAATCAAGAATATGCTAAGTTGTTGAGTATATCAAAACAGACTGAACAAAGGCTTATTGAGTTGCCTACGATGGGCAGAATGCCTCCTGCACGCCTCTCAGTTTGGGGCACTGAGACTCATAATGACAGATTCTCACTCACTCACCTACTCCCTTGACAATGCATGCAGCGGCCCCTCTGTGTGCTGGGCCAATGAGAAAAAATGAGATGTGGCCAGTTTTGGGATGAAACCCCCAAGGTTATGGGAAATGGTAGAAAGAGGGGAGAGGGTTAGTTAGATCTGATTGAGAGAAGACATCTTGGCAGCCAGTGTGAGGAGATCAGCAGGGTCTGGAGGTAAGAGATGGCGAGGGGATGAGTTGAGATTGAGGAGGTGGTGACTAAGCAGAGATAGGAGAAGCAGGCATGGGCCTATCAAGTCAAGGGTTATGGGCACAGCCATTGGCATGCCAGAAATGGAAGAGGCAGGTCTGGAGTCTGTAGGCACCGGGGGCAGCTAAAGCCACAGGAAATGGATGAAATCACCCAAAGATGAGAGTGGAAATAAGAGGATGAAGCTGGAATCGGAGGTATTTTAGGGAAAAGGGTCTCCTGTTAAAACTTGAGTTCTCCTTTTACAGTTAGGAAGCAAGGGATAAAGAGAGGAGGTGGCTTATGTAGGACACTGGAACAGACACGTGAAAGATGAAGAGGAGCAAGCGGCAGAAGTGATTTCACAAATGGGTGCAGACCCCAGAGGAGGCAGTGGCTTTATTCAGGGCATCAGGGTGAGTCCTGATCAACAGCCAGGATGAAGGAAACAGGAGGAGCCAGAGGAGGCATTTCCTCAGCAGAATGGGTGTGAGGAGCACCCCAGAAAAGGGGGGAGGGGCTTGCAAAGACTGAATATTTAGAAATGCCAGTGACCACACGTGCTGGGTGACCACACAGATTGGAGAGTAAAGATCAAACTCATTACCGGAGTCTGCTGGGTAAGGGAGAGGGGCTTCGAGTTGGTCAGTCATGCTTGTCCTCAGAGGTGTGTGTGTGTGTATGTGTGTGTGTGTATGTACATACATAAATACATATATATATACACACACTAGAGACCTGGTGCATGACATTCGTGCACTCAGAGTGGGGGTGTCCTTCAGCCCGGCCTGTGCCTTTTAGCAGTCTGGGGACCCTCAGGGGATGTCCGACTGACATTCTTAGCGCTGTCATGGGATTAGGAGAGGTTCCAACCACTGCCGCTGTACTCACTAGCCAGCCATCAGCCAGCTTGTGGGAATACCCTGATCACCAGGGGGCAGCTCCTGCATTGAGCATCTGCCCCCTGGTGGTCAGTGCACATCATAGTGACCGGTCATTCTGTTGTTTTGTCAGTTTGCATATTACCCTTTTATTATATAGGATTGCAAGTTTATAGAACATGTAGTTGCATTAGAGGAAACATAACATACAAGTTCTGGGAGTAACATTTGTAGGAGTTTGACCTTATTTATCCGGTCTTTTCTATATTTCACTTTAACCTCTAAATCATAAACAAAATGGAGAGGGTGATGTCAAAAGCAAAGCAAGGCCAGGAGAGGCTGTGGGGGAGGCTACTCAGTAACCTGCATGGTGACACAGGGAGAACTTAGGGAGGGCCAGTTCCCAGGCCATATCTCTGGAGGCCATATTCAAGCAGAAGGAAGACTGGTAGGCAGACTCCATGCTTGCCCAGCAGAGAGGATGAGAGGCTTTGGGCGGTCACCCTAAGAACAGGATAGTCACTTCCTGTAACACACCTGGCTTTCTGCTGAACAATAGGGCAAGTGTGGGTAGCATATGCTGGGAAGGAGATGCAGGTGTTGAGAGCCCTGGCAGGGAAAGCTAGGCCGGAGGGACAAAGGGAGGTGCCGGACAGCAGGACAGCCCTTCCACATGTGGGGGCTCAGAAAAGGAAGAGGAGCGCAAGCACATTGGATGCTACAAGACACCCACCCTGGGGTCACTGACCACTGATGTGCCAAGGGATTGAGGGAAGAACAGAAGTCTGAGCATCACATTTGCATGTCTTTCTACATATCCTCTGCCCTCACCCTCTCCTGCTGCCAATCTTGCTGGCCCTCAGGAACACTCCATTCAGGGGCTGGGAGCCTGTAATGGGCTGGATGCCTGCTGAGCCGGCCTGATCATAGCTCAAGCTAGGAGATGGGGGTGGGGAGGCCGAGGGTCCATCATGTTGACAGGGAACTGGAGGCTAGGGCCTCTTGGGTGACCATGGCAGACTGAGAGAAAAGAATGTAGGGAGCCCTAGGCCACTGTAACTCTGGCCTAACACACAGGCTTTTAGAAGGGTTGTGTTGGGGCAGGGATTGAGCTGGGCCCAGGAGAATGGAGGAACCACCAGGGACCTCACCTTCGTTCACAAGGTACCGCGCGTAGAGGAGGAGCCAGTGGCGATACTCGTGGCTGGACTGCAGGATGAGTGCTGCTGCCACCTGGTTTTCTAGGTAGGCCAAGGTAGTCTCCTGCTGCACCACGTGAGGCACGGAGAAAAGGCGGGCCGCCTGCCTCCCTGAACTGCAGAAACACGTCATGAGGCAGTGTGTACTGTGTGGACAGGAGGCTGCCATCATGCACCCCAAGGCACCAGCAAGAAGCTAGCAGGGGGCAGATGTCAGTCTCCACACTGGCCCACCCATCCCCACGTCCCAGCTGCAGACTTCCTAGATGCTCTGGCACCCCAGGAGTACCCCACTCTGTACCTCCCATTTAGACCCCAGAGATGACAGATCCCAACCAAAACACATGACCCGTGGCACATCAAACTGCATCTGGGCCCTGAAATAACAGGGTTTGCATCCAGCACCCTGAGAAATCATCTAATGTGGACCCCAAACTCTTGGCGCCCAGTCTGCCTGTGCTGAGCACAGGGGACAGCAATCAGAGAACTGGCCTGGGTGGGACTGTACTTGCACAACCCAGTCACCTCTCCTGGCACTCGGTCACCTACGTGGAGGCACGGCCTTGGACTATGGCTAAGGGTCCCGAGCACAGCATGGCGTCCTGGGGAGGCAGGCTGCTCCTGAAGTCCGCACACTGGGCCAGGGAGTCTTGCTTGTCAGAAACCAGGTTCCTGGGGAGGCAAAGGCAGGAGCTGAGCTCAGAAAAACCAGAAGGGTAGGCTGGCAGTGAGGCTGCCGAGGATCAAGCACCACATGACCTGTTACCAGAACACCAGCGAAGGCCGAGGGTCACCCAGGCCTCTCACAGACAGCTTTCATTACAAGGGAACATTAAAGACAGTGAAGGTCGCTGACAAGGCTCCTGGGGCCAGGAGGTCTATGTGTGAAGTGTCCAGCCCTTCGAAGCTTTGAGGAATGCCAGCATCCAGCCTTCGTGTGCTTCCACAGCATGCGAGGCAGTCAGCTCTGTACCCTCACACCCTTCACATCTCTGGGAAAACTTTCTTTACGCACTTTAAAAACAGCCAGGTGCCTTTGTAAACATGCCCAAAATACAAAGGGTCAACATTTTGCTTCTAAATACCTGGTTTGTTTCCATTATAACAGTAATCTCATGTAATACACAATATCTTGCAATATGGAAGAGCAGGCAGCAGGGAGGTTTATTTTATTTTTAATTTTTATGTTTTAACTCAGGAAAGAAATTACAGTATGGGATAAATTTGTGCCTGGCAACTCTGAACCGCAAAGTACCAGAAGAACTTGGGTCTGAGGGGCCAAAAAGTGCAGGCAGAAGAATTTCTGAGTGGCTGGTATACAATGCACACAGTTTACATGTTGGGTTGAGATCTGTGATGTAGAAAATGATTTTACAAATATAAAAATGGGCTCCCAATTCCAAATGGGTGGAGGAAAGGTACAGAACATCACATGTGCTGACGGTGCAACCGTACTAATTTACAACGTCGAAACTGCTACTAGACTTCAAAAACCGCTATGTGCTGGCGAAGGTATTGTGAAGCTGACTCACCCGCCGATGCTGATGATGGCTAAGGAAGCCAGGCTGAAAAAATTACACCGATCTTATGTATATATGATCTCTGAACGCATAATAATCTGGCCCCTCAGTGTATATGTATCCCAAATAGGTAGCAAAAGTATTCTAGACTTTTACTGGAGATCAACTATCTACTTGCCCTGAGCTTTCTATCAGCCAGTGCAAAGGGGGAAACTGATCAGGTGCACAATTTATAGTATCTTTGATATCAAATAAATAATATACTCAAGAGAAGTACACTGAGTGGCCAGATTATTAGGCGTTCATAGATCATAATAATCTGGCCACTCAGTGTATATTTCAATCATAAAAATTTTTAAATGCCTATAACAAAGTGACCTCAGAGAACAATGCAGACAAAGCAAAGCACCCCTACACACGGGCTCTGAGAGCAGAGAGGCTGTGGGCCTCCAGCCTCTCACAGGGACAGTAGGGCCTGTACAGGTGCGTTTGGGTTCTGTCTCCTCCAGCAGAGAGCACACCACGCTGTCCCTGTGGCCTCTACTCCAGGGTCCACCTCCGGAGAAGCCAAGCCAGGCAGGCCTGAGGAGCAAGCACCACGTAACCTGTTACCAGCTGAGGCGGACACTCTCCTCGGGGGCTGGGCCAGGGAAGGGTGGCTTGCTTACCATGTAGAAAGGGACGGATTAAAGCAGTAGGCCTTTCCATCCGACAGGTTCATCACGGGGATTCCATGCTGTGTAAGCAAGATCTGCGACACCGTCATATCACTTCCTGGAGAGACACCACAAGAATGGATTCTGGGTGTGTCTGATCAGCAAGTGCTTGTACATGCACCGAGGGGAATCTGAACATGGCGTCCAGTCCCAGAAACAAGTGCCTAATGCTGGCTCAGCAACTAGGAGTCTCTTCCCTGTGAGTGCTGTTTTCACCACCACCCACAGGTTCTTTGTCATCACACAGGGAGCCACTGAAATGTGCCCAGAGAGGGTGCATCTCCTGAAAAATAACTGTGACCCCTTGTCACTCTGAGTGCCTTGGGCTGAGCCAAGAGACTGGCTCTGGCTCTGTCTAGGCTGAGTGGAGCCTAGGACTTGAGGTGTCCTGTCCCCCTCCCTCATCAGGGCACCAGGGGCAGCCTACCGCGATTACCTGCCAGGATGGAGTGCAGAGATTCTTCTTTTACCACGACCACCTGCCTGTGAACATCCCTAGGAGGGAGACAGGAAGCAGCTTACTCTCCAACCTGAGTAAACGCCTGGACGTGTGCCGCGGTGCTGACCCCTCCTCTGGTCTCTGTGCACACCCTGTCCTGGCATCCGAGAGGAGCTCTGGCCACACGTGGCTTCTGCTTCCCGTGAGCCACTTTACTTTCCCACACAAGGCTATAGCAGACGGCTCGGCAGCAGAGCTGTGGGGCTTATGAATCTGCTATATTATGATCCATACCAACTTTGGGAGAAGCATGGCCGCACTGTGGCAGCTGAGATCCCATTCTGATGAACCTCCGTCAAGGATGCTGGCACATTGTGTTTTGACATGTAGTTTGCTTCTATAAAAGCGGTAGCAGGGGCAGGCACCTACCCCACTTCCACTTGCATACCTGCTCCCACCCCACATGTACACACGTATGTGTGGTGGCCATCACAAGCAGTGTCCAAACCCCCATGCTAGCAGGGCCCAAGGGCATGTCTGCCAGGTGGCTTCCTCCACTGCCTCCCCTGTTCCTGCAGGAACCTATACAGCCCTAGCCTGCCCTGCCTGGAGCCAACTTCACCCTAGGCCTGTCTCTTACCATCACCCCAGGCCTGTCTCTTACCAGACAGATAACGTGGCTGCCGCAGTGAGCGCCATGACGTAAGAGCCCGTGCAATGCAACGTGGAGATTGGGGATGACAGGAGGATAGGAGGGAGGAGGCGGCGACCACAGGTGGAGAACACTGACAGCATCCTCTTTTCACAGGCCACACATACCACATCACTGAGAAGGCAGAGAGGGGATAGGTGTCAAGATGATCAGGTACTGTAGTAGAGATAGGAGCCCTGAGGCACAAAGCTTCCCTCTACCTGGGCCTGAGCCTGAGTGGGTGAGCAGAAAGAGAGGCAGGGAGAGGGCCGGCCAGAAGGACTGGGGGAGGGCGGGACAGTAGGGCTGACAGAATGAGATCTCTCATTAGAGACTATGTTCTCCCCCACACTAGACTGCACAAGCTTTTTCGGAATTCACTCTAATGCTAACTTGCGGCATGGGGTGCTTCAGAGGACCACTGATGGTGACCCAGAAAACACACCTCACTTGTCATATGAGGCCACACAGCGCCCACTCAACAGCCTGCTGGCTACACTAGCTGGACTAGTCCTGAGAAGATCTCTGCCGAGAAAGGCCAGACATGTGAAAATGATGAAGCGTGTCTCCATAAGGGACACCAACTGTGTGCTCAGAAAGCCTTTTAGGCTAGGGTGGAGGTGAAAACAGGGACAGCTTCAAAGGATAGAGACCCGAGACACGTGTGACTAACACTGAATTAAGGTCTCCCATCAAAGTGCAGAATCTCAAAATGGCTGGTCTGGGAACTTAGAGGGGCACTCAGAAATCTATCTGGACTCCTTGGATTAAAATTTGGGATTCAGAAAAAGAACCAGCCCAAGTTAGAGCCAGGCAGAGCTCAGGCTGGGACCTGAGACTTCAGGAGCCTGGCCAGACAAAAGAATCAGAACACTTGGGTGAAAAATATTGGCATGGGTGAGCGTCTAGGACTCAGTTTTCCCAGCTGTACCATGGAGATAATGACACCAACTTCAGTGGGTGTTGCAGGAACCGAGGTGGTAGCTGCACACACTTAGCCCAGAGCAAGACCTGCAGTCTTCATGGGAGCTGGCACTTGGGGGGCAGTACGTGCCCTCAAACAGCATCAGCACCACATAACACAACCCAACACATGGTGCTTGCTTTACATGAACTGCTGGGCCAGGTGAAGACCCTCACCCTTACCAGCTACCGGCAGCAGTGAGGATCCGGCTAGTGAGTACCGTCTCCCACTCCTTCCCTTCCCGGTTACACTTCAAGCGACTCAGCTTCACTCCTCCAACGGCTGTCACTTCATTCTCCACCTCAATATACATGGAGGGGTCAGAGCTCACCTGGATGGAGGAAAGCAAACATAATGTTCTTTCCATGTAGCAGAGCAGAGAACCGGTGTCAGAGCTAGAGACTCCAGAGCTTCCTACCCCACCATCTCCTCTCACAGGGAACATGCAGAGAAGGCAGGTGGCTTATCTAAGAGCACACTGCAAATGAGGCCCACAGCCAGCTGGACACATGCACCAAAGTATTATACAAAGGGCGTGAGGTGATGGTGTGCAAAGGTCTGGCATGGGTGCTAGAATGAGTGACTACAGGGCAGTATAAAGGATTTTTTATGATAATATTTAAAAAACTGTGTTTTGAACAAGCACATGGTTAAAATAGCCCTGATGAAACTCTGTGCTGGGCCCTGGAAAGTGAACAGGGCCAGTGGGCTGGTTGGGAGGGAGACCATTACCACACAGTCCCATGGGCACTGAGTCTGAGGCTGCTTGGGACCAAGTATGGAATGAAGGAGGCTTCCAGAAGGGACTCCTGAGACAATTCTGGAAGGAGCTGGCCATCCAGAAGATGGCAGCAGGGACTTTGAGGGCAAAGCCACAGAGAAAGAAGTGTGGGGGGGGGCTGGGGGAGTGTAGGGGCTGAAGGGGCTCCTGGAGAACACACTAGTAATCTTGCTACTAAGACTGGTGGTTGCCATGATCAACTACAACTTCCCTCAGAGGATGGTGGAGAGCCGCTGGGAAACAGCCCTGTTTTTGACAGTTCAGGGTTTACACTGGGGGTTGGGGAAGGAGTGGGGCTGGGGAGAGAGAGAGGCAGGGGGCCGGCTCACCTGGAGGGTGAACGCTCTCTGGGGGCTCGGCATGGGCAGCTTCAGTGTAGGCGCTGGTACAGACAAACACACAGTGTCCTTTTCTGCGGTCAGAGCAGCTGGGGACTGCAAGAGCAGAAAGGTCTCTGAGCCCTCCCAGCACTGGAGGGCAGTGTCAGGTAGAGGGGAGTCACCTGGAGGTAAGGCTAGGCCAGTTCCCCGGGTATTCCACCCCCTCTGGGAGGACAGTACAGATGAATGCTTCAGGGACCCCACTTGATAGATGAGGTAGCCGACGCCAAGGAGCTGCTCCAGGCCTCTGGGTGGGTCCAGAGCAGGTCTGAGGGGGAGTGTGCCTCCATGCTACGCCCAGCGGAGTGCATGTCTGAGCCAGCTGTTCCCACACTGTGGTGTGCAGGGCCTCCCTTCTCCCACTGGGCACATGCAAGCTCCAGCACTGAACTCACCAAGTGGGCCGGGGAAACTAGCGCAGACCTGCTGGCCTCACCTGGACAGACAGAGACATGGGCATGAGCCGTGAGTCCTTCCGAGGTCGCCCTTTCTTCTTTTTCTCCACTGTTTCCACCTCAAGCTCCAGTTTCCGCTTGGAGAGGGAGGAGGACTTGGCCACAGGAACCTTCTCATCGCTGTCACTGCTGCTCTCCAGGAGGTCCCGGGGCCTCAACTCTTTCACAAGATTCTGCTCTTTCAACCTGCACAAGCACAGGTACCCACGGCTTTCTCATATGATTACTAACTTATAATTATAATTATCAATACAATTCCCCAAAGCTGAAACATTAAAAAAGTAGCTGAGGGTTCTGGTTTCTGTTGGGACATTCACACAAACTCTGGCTCCACTCGCACCCAGTTATTCTGAGCACATCTCCCACACTGCCCAGCGGCCATGCTGCTGCCCTCCGGTCCTTGTGCAGAGCTGCTCTGTCCGCCCCCAGCTCCTTCCAGCAACCTTCCCGCTTGAAGCAGCCGCTCCTCTCTCCTGGAAGCGGGCTCCCGAGTGCAGAGAGACTAGTCTGCTCCCGCAGGGAGGGCAAGCTGCTTGGTAGGAGAGAGGACGCTGCACTGCTGGCCGGAGACTGTGTTCGCCTGTCTCTCTGAGCCCCACACGGTCACCGCCTACCTTTCCACGGCCGTCGGGGTCACACTTGTCAAGACAGGAGCACCAGGCGTGGCTTTGGACCGCTCCGTGAACCGGGAGTCAAACGCTTTCATGGGTTCAATCTTGGATGGGGTTGTTAACACAGAGGGGGACGAGGCAGCAGGAGCCGAGGTAGCGTTCACGCTGGGGTGGGGAAGAAGATGGGAGAGCATGTCAAGCACAATTCGCCAGGGATTTGGGGGTCTGGGACTTAACATCACCTGGAGCCAAGTGAAAGGGGCACAAACATAAAACTTCTAAAAACACAAAAACTTTAAGGTATAATGTACTATTCCTGACTATTTAAAAATATTTTCACAAGTTACAATTCTGGAAGTTTGCCATGGCCAGGTGGCTAGAGCTTTGTCCCAATGCTCCAAGGTTGTGGGTTTGATACCCGGTCAGGGCACATACCAATGAATGCATAAAGAAGTGGAACAACAAATCAATGTTTCTCTCTCTGAACCAAATCAATAAACAAAAATGGTAAATATGAAAAAGTAAACATTTACTAAAAAAAATTCTGGAAGTTTGGCTGTCAGAGAATGCACTCACATTTGCCCACTGCATTGTTCAGAGAGCTCTGGGGTTAGCACGAGGCCTAGAAAGTGGTTCGTTTTTTTTGTTTTTTTTTTTTAAAATATATTTTTTAATTGATTTTTTTACAGAGAGGAAGAGAGAGGGATAGAGAGTTAGAAACATCGATGAGAGAGAATCATCCATCAGCTGCCTCTTGCACACCCCCTACTGGGGATGTGCCCGCAACTGAGGTACATGCCCTTGACCGGAATTGAACCCTGGACCCTTCAGTCCGCAGGCTGACGCTCTATCCACTGAGCCAAACAGGATTCGGCTAGAAAGTGGTTCTTGCAACCCTTTTCTCCTCACCATACGGCCCCATCTCCACAACCTGAATACAGCCACCAAACCACTCCAACCACCAGCTTTTCCCACTTTGACAATGGGTCTGATGAGAAAAGTCCCATCTGGGGTCCTGAAGCCACTGTCTATTCCTGACCTTCAACCTCCTGCCCCGGTGGCCCCTCCATGTGACAAATTCACACTCTTCTCCCAGGTTCCATCCCACAGCCCTTGCCTTCTCCCAGTGTCCATCCCACAGAAAGGAGAGCCCACGCATGAGCCTGCCAACTACCCTGTGGTCATCTGCCTCCCTCACACTGGGTCCCAAAACCACTGGGCCTCCTAATGACCAAATCTACAGGACTGGACCCGACACCAGATGCCTGGCAGGTATCCTAGACAGCCTCTCCTCCTCTCCAGAGAACTCTAGGACCACTATCAAAACATTTTGCAAATCTGGAGCTTTCTGTCCTTCCCCAGATACCCTTCCTCCCCAGAGCTTTCTAACTGGTCAAGCTGCTCCATCTCCTCTTCCCATCTACCCTCACACTTCCCTCAGCCACGGAACACTGGACACTTGGTGTATGCCTCCATGACCATGACATCAGAGCCGAGGAAGGAGGAGGCTGTAAAACACAAGACTCAGTCCCCACCGCTGGAGAATCACTCTAACAGTAATAGTTTCGTGTGTTAGGTGGCAGCTATATTTGGGCCTTCTGGAGTGATCTGTCTAAGGTGGAAGTCCAGAGCCTTCTGTGTCTAAGGAGAAGGCTCTGGACTTCTAAGGAGAAGCCCAGGATATCTGATTCAGTACCAAAGCTCAGCTTCCCCCCCACTTTACTGACACTCCTCAGGGACTTGGGGTTCTGCTCTTGCTGTTGTATCCCAACCCTTCCCCTGGGTGGCCTATATGGGCCCTGGGTAGGCATCCTCCAATAAGTCTTCCTGAGACCTGCCCAACAACCCCTCCCCCGCTTTGGATGGCCAGCCATTTCTACACAGGAGACCCGAGGAGCCATCCTTATGCCTCTGTGTTTGCCCCTTTCTCCACCAGCCTATACATGCTCTGGGGTCAAGGACCCACCAATCAACCCCATGCGTTACACTAGCAGTGTGTAACCCAGAGCAGGTACTGGGCAAATGTTCACTGAATGAATGGCTCCTGGCTCTTATTCATGCTCCTCTGGTTCTTACTGACCAGGTAATGGTTGGTGAAGACACAGACTCCTGGAGCAAACCTAATTCTGAGTGAAATAGGACTCTACCCCAGCACACTAGCACTCTGCCTGAGATGGTCGGTGCGGTGATGCTACCAATACTGCAGCAGAGGCTCAGCCACCTCCAGCGCAGACCTGCCAGAAGGGGGGTTGATCCTTGGCTGGTCCCACCCTCAGGGCCCAATCCTGGGACTGCTCTTCCCCCAGGATGTGGAGTCCTCTCAGCCCTGTGCATCAGGCTCAGCTGAATGAAGGCCTCCCTTCCGAGCAGGCCCTCATCGGAAATCTAGCATCTCTTTTCTTTCTTTCCTTTTATTTTTTAAAATATATTTTTTATTGATTTTTTTACAGAGAGGAATGGAGAGGAATAGAGAGTTAGAAGCATCAATGAGAGAGAAACATCTATCAGCTGCCTTCACACTCCCTACTGGGGATGTGCCCACAACCAAGATACATGCCTCTGTCCGGAATCAAATCTGGGACCCTTGAGTCTGCAGGCTGACGCTCTATCCAGTGAGCCAAACTGGTTAAGGCTCTTTTCTTTTTATTGAAGGGGCCATGAAGTGTCCCTGGAACTATGTCCAAACCCAAACTTTCCCCAGGGGCAGGAGGAAGCCTTGGTGCCCACTCACCTGTCCTTATTGACAGAATTGCCCGCAGGCCTGGTGCCGGCTGCTGCCGCAGGTTCCGTGGAAGGCTTTGAGGTGCCGAAGGAGTTGGGGGTGCTGGCGTCCAGCGGCAGTAGCTGTGGACTGCTGTGAGAGGAGAGCATGCTGCCTGCCAGGGAGCCTGAGAGTGGGATGCTGTTAAAGAACGCCGTGGAGAAGTCCCTATGGTCAGGAAAAACAGAGTCAACCTCAGAAATCAGATGCCACATCAAGTACTTTATATAATTCTAAGTCCCTTTTTTTCTGGATCCTAAGGTAATTTATTTACATAGAAGAAAATTTGCAAAATTACAAAACTAAAATCATTCCATACACTCTGTTTAACTGACTCTATGGTGAACGGATACTTTGTGTACCACTAAGAAAAAATGGCTACCAAATATAATAGCCAGATGCATCCTGATCTTAGAGGTGTTAAAATGTAAAAACATGTGTCTGAGGACTAATGAAATATAGCATACAGAGTGGACCTCCCTTTTATTATGGACTATATGCACGTGCCATAATTTACCTAACCAGTCTTTACTGAGGAACAACTGGGCTGGGCTGTCTCTCAGCCTGTTCAGTAATAGACACTGCTGCAGCAGGAGGCAAGATACTGCAGTGTTAAGACTGAGGGCCCTGGGCCAAACCAGCCAGGTGTCACTCCTCTGCTCTGGGACCTTGGGTGCTTCAACCACTCTGTGCTTCAGGTTCCTATCTGCAAAACAGAAAATGACAGGACCTTCCCCATGAGGTTGCTGTCAGGACTAAAGTTGTTAGCGTAGCAAACACTTAGAACACATAGTAGCTGCTCAAAGATGTCCACTGGCATAACTGTCATCACAGCTGCTGTTTCAGCTTACATGAGATAAATTCCTAGAGGTGGAATTGCAGCAGTCAAAGAAATGTTCATTAATGATTTTTGACAAGTAGCTCTAAAGTGCCTTCCTTAGAGGTTTAAATTACAACCTGTCTATGATTGTCTATAACCCCCCATCCTCACTGACAATTTTAATAAATTTCTTTTAAAAAATATTTTATTTATTGATTTCAGAGAGGAAGGGAGAGGGGAAGAGAGAGAAACATCAATGATGATGAGAGAGAATCATTGATTGGCTGCCTCCTGCACATCCCCTAATGGGGATTAAGCCCACAACCCTGGCATGTGCCCGGGATCTTTCAGTCCGCAGGCTGATGTTCTATGTTCTGAGCTAAACCGGCTAGGTCATTACTTCTTATCTTCTAAAAGTAGTTGGTGTTACTTGATCTCATCATGTAGTTTGTGGATAGTCACCTTATTTTCTTCTTTTATTGTCTATCAAAGTTTTTCCAGTTGATTCTCTTATAGAGATCATATCATATTTAGATAATAACACATTTACCATTTCCTACCCAATTTATTGTTTCTCTTGACTGAGCAAGGATCTCTAGAATTAATTTCTTAAATTATAGTCAGAAGAGTGGACATTTTAGTTCTTTAATTTAATTTGAATAAGAAAGTTTATGAAGCACCCATCTATTCCTGTTTAAATGAGTTTTAAATAAGAATGATGTTGAATTAAATAAAAATGCCTATTAAGCATCTCTAGAAATGATCATATCATTTTTGGGGATATATTAACATGTAGAAGTAAATTAAGTTTTCCAAATTTGAACTACTTTGCTTTCCCAAAATAAACTTTACTTGGTCATAGGGCATTAATGTTTTAACACACTGTAAGGTTCTGTTTGTTACTATTTATTTAGGATTCTGCATTGACATTCAGAAATGAGATTGATCAGTAACTTATTATGTTCTACCTCTGTCAAGATTTGGTATAAATATTGTGTTCACTTCAAAGACAAAGATTTTGTAAGCTTTCCTTCCTTTCCTATGCACTAGAATGTTTTCAATATTATTAGAATGATTTGTTCCTTCAAAGTGTTAGAATTTTCCTTCTTAGTCTGGTAGCTTTTGGCAGATTAATTATTTGATAGTGTCCTCTCTTTCTTCTGTAATAATTAATCTGTACAGATTTTCTTCAGTTTGCTAATTTTATTTTCTTCAAAAATCACCCATTTTCAAATTTATTTGCAGAGTTCAGCAAAGATTTCATCTTTTTAATTTATTCGTTATTTGTAGTTATTTCCCACTTATTTCTACGTTAAATATTTGTGCTTTTTTTCTTTCTTGATTAGCTAAGCTAATAATTAGCTATTCTGTTACTATTTGTTTTTTTGTTTTGTTTGTTTGTTACTATTTGTTTTAATATGGGTATCAGGAGGGCAAAGAAGCCTTGGAGACCAAAAGAATCAAATTCTGGTGCCAGAAAATGAGTTCTATAGCAGAAAGCTGGCTCAAGTCTAGGCAGGAAGCAATCTTCTCTCTCTGCCCCCTTACAAGGGAGGGATCTACAGACAAAAATGCCACCACCACCGTCACCTCCACCGCTTCCATGACCCTCACTCCCACAACTCTTACAGTGTCACATACTTGGTCTGACTTGGTCCTAATAAAAGGTGGCAGCAAGTGGCACGGGGAAAAGGAAAACCACTCTCTGGGAGGAGCCAGGAAACTGGTACTGGCTCCATTGGGTCTCAGTGCCCAAACACCTAACATGAGGAGATCAATCAGCACATCATATGACTGAAGGTCTCTTTAGACTTCTAAGAAGATTTAGAACAGGCTCATGGATGAACAGTTGCAATGTGCAGAGGCTACATCGTGTGGTTGTCCTGAGTAGGCTGCATGAATATAACCCAGAGTGAATCACCTTTATAGGGGGAGGGGAGAATTTCTTTCTTTCATATTGGACTTTATAATTCTTTGAATCAACATACATAATTTTGGGCAGAATGGCCCATATAAAAGCAAGCCTAACAATAGATGCTAAGACACAGCACATAGTGACTGTGTTCACTTCCCCCCTCTCTGCCTCCTCAGGGAAATGTGCCTCAGAGCTCCACTCTCCACCCATCAGTTCCACTTGTGGGAAGAACCTGAAGTAACAGTCACAGGGGTGCTGTTACTCATTTATAATAAAAAAACTACAAGTCCACAGTTAAGGGGCTGGTTAAGTAAATCATGGTGCATTCACAGGCTGAAAACCTGGACAATCAGCAAGCTAATGCTTCAAAGGACTATTTATTAAAATGGATGCGAGGTCAAGATATAGGAAGAAGTCGGGAAAAGACTGGAGATACAGATAGCAAAATATTGACATTGATTATATCTAAGAGACTGAATTAAGGGTAAGGTTTATGTCCTTTGGGCCTTGACTATTTTCAATAATAAATATATGTATTAAGTTACAATAAAATTTAAAAAAGAAAGCTAGGGAAAAAAGAAACGGAAAAAAAGAAAATCAGTCCAACTTCTCCACCTCGAATCTTTCAATGCCCTGGCAAGATGAAGCAGGGTTGGCTGTGCAGACACGCTGACCCTGTGAAGGTGCCCTTGGCTGCTGGCCTGTCACAGGCTCTTCCCAGCCCACCTTCAACGTAAGTTTGCATAAGGGCTCTGTGAGGAGCACTGGACTCTGAGACTGGTGGGAAGCTGGGCTCAACTCTCTCACTTCCAGATTCTAAGTGTCAGATCTGCCCAAGAGCCTGTGAAGACCCTGATTATGAAAGTGCTAAGTGGTGAAAGGCGAGAGGAAGAGCTCCCACACAAAGCCACAGAAAGCTCGGCGAATGAACGAGTACCCGGTGTCCAGCTGTGCTATGCAGAGAGGTGTGATTCTTCTCCGACCATCTGCTGTCCGAGTCTCAACTTGTTTCTTCAAAAGATTCTGCCAAAGTAGAGTGATATAAATGAATGGAAACGTTTATGTGAACCATCTCATTATCAAAAAATAAGGTTTCTAAGGAAATGTATTTTGACTTTCCTTTCTACAGACTTCTGGTACAACTAAACTAAGCCATTCAAACAAAGAATAAATGTTTTTATAGGGTACATGCTCCACTTCCGGCACAGAAAGGACAGAAAGCTCCAGCTGAATCAGCTCATCCCCGTCCTCTCCATGACAGTATGCAGGACTGGCCAGGTTCCAGGGCAAAGTAAGAGGCCAACGAGGACGGGTGTGTGTGTGTGTGTGTGTGTGTGTGTGTGTGTGTGTGTGTGTGTGTGTACAAGGGAATTAACAGATGAGACTTGCAACCATGAGCCACACTTTTGTCTCTAAGCTCTGGTTTGCAAACTTTCTTCCACTAGGGCTCATAACAAAGGGTCACACATTGTGTCTGAATCACCTCTGGAGGTTCATCACCCTTCACAAACTCCTAAAGATGGTTCAAGCACCCTAAGAAATTCTAACCTTCCTGTCCCATCTCTACCTTCCACCTCTCAGAGAGAAGACAGAGGAGCTCAAAGATGTTTCCTAAGAGCAGAGACTGAAACCTAATATTCTCAGCACAGTAAATCCTCACTTAATGTCATCAATAGGTTCTTGGAAACTGACTTAAAGTGAAACAACATACAAGGGAATCAATTTTACCAGAGGCTAATTGATATAAACAAGAGTTAAGTTCCTATGGCATATTTCTGATCACAAAAACACCATCAAACTTCTAAGTAAAGACCCAAAATACTTGTAATACTAAACTCTGAAATATATGTGAGCTATACATACATTGAAAGAAAATTAATAAAAACAAGTAAGGTGATTATTTTCCCATCCACTTATTTCATGGGTGGCTTGAGCCCTATCTTGGCAGCTCTGGCGTACCTTGGACAGTAAACCTATCATGCACACCTTTGGGATGTGAGGGAACACAGGGGGAGAATGTGCAAACGCCACACAAGACTCAATTTTGTATTTTCTCATCAAGGCTGTAATGACAAAATGATGTTATTCAAGGACTAACAGTACATAGAATTCCCTAGAAAGGCCAAATTCCTTTAAGAAATGACCCCTTCTAGAGCTCTTTGGGGCAAAAAGGCCTTTGATAAAGGTGGATTAAGCACTACTACTTCCTCATGCAACTGAGGGTAATGGGCCAAGTGGTCCCACCCAAACTTGCTCATTCCTGGCTCCTACACCAGATCCAGCACACACCCACCTCCCCACCACTCATGTCTGTACCCTGTCCAGACTGCCTGTTCCCCTTGTCCTGTCCCCGGGCATGTGCTATGTTCTCAGTGCCATCGGGCCAAGCCCTCACCTTCCTGATGTCTTCCAGACTCTCCCCATTGACGACTCCAGCGACTGAGGCAGCTGAGCCTGTCTCTCTGGCCACGGCACTCTTCTGGTCCAGCTGCTGCTGTTGCTGCCTCCGCTGGTACTTGAGCATCTCAGGGTTCTCAATGACAGCTGTAGACAGCTGGGCCTCGGTCATGATAGCCAAGCTTTTCCCATAGGTGGATTGGTGAATGTGGCTCTAGAGAAAGCAAAGTACAACAAATCAGCTGTGAGCAGCCAAGTAGTAGATACTGCTCACCCATGGGTGAACTGTGTGCTAGCTCTCCTGGCTCTGGCAGGGGTCCCAGAGTGCCAGATGCCAGTTCTCTATTGCCTCCCACCCTATTCTGCCTGTTGCCAGTAAGATGACTCTGGAGCAGTCTTGTATCTTTCCTACATGTTTATAGTCTTCTATGTATCTATACCTGGGGACAAAAGTGAATGAGCAACCAAGCAGAAAAATCCTACTACATGTCTGATGCAGAACAAATGTTATGTTTGTTGAACTGAAGTTAAGTCACTCAAATTGCTAACTTAAGCCTCTTAAATCACCCAAGGACCCCAAACACTCTTTGGGAATCAGATACTGAGACCAGAGTCTGCTTTAATTGTTCTTATCTACAGCCATCAGCTCCATTTGGTTGGAGGTCGCCATGGGGCTGCTAACAGTGTTTCTAAGAACAAGGGGAGGCCTAGCACAGCTGACCTAGGGACATCCTTCTCGTTCCCTGCTGTCTAGATCCTTCTGAGCCGGGTCCCTCTCTCCATCTTTCCAAGTCTCACTGGTCGCATGCCAAAACAAGTCCGACAGAACCCCACAAGGGCAGGGATAATGTCCCGAGAGCACTGGAATGACTGGTGCGATAAAGAACAAATTCACATAAGGACGTGCACTGACCAATGTGGAGGTCAGTAGGAAATCTGCCTCACAGCAGAAGATGCTGGTGAGGGAAGTGGCATCTTGGGACTCACTCCTTCAGGACCTGGTGTGCCTGTATGTGGCCAGGAACCTCCCTCCCTTACCCCCTGGCTCCTATCCCCTTTCCCCTAAATCCCTCAGAATTTGGCAAAGAGCCATGCTATCTTCCGTGGCTTAGTTACTTCATTGATGAAACGAGCAAGTTCTGCCTTAAAGGGTTTTGTGTATTTTAAATAAAACATATGGTCAGAGACTGTTACATAGTAAGTGCTGAAAAATGGTCAATATTACTATTTAGTTGCTGCTCCATGGCAGCCTTGTTAGCACGACAATGGGGAAGGTGAGGTGAACGGGGACCCTTGGGAGCTCTCAGGCTCTCCCCCAGGGAGAAACCTCCCAGTGTGCAGCTAATTATCAGTTCAGGAAGAGATGCCCAAAATGGTTTTATTCTTCCTTCCAGAACTGATTTCTGATATGAACCGAGATTCATTTTTAAATTAATCTACTTTCTAAAAAAAACAAAACAAGGATTAGGCTTATAAAAGATGAACACCCAATAATATGTTAAGAAACAAAGTACATATTCAACAATAAAGAATTATTTAAAAAAAGAAGAGAAACAATGTATCTGAGTATTTCACAAGATGGTCCAATTGAAGGGGCCTCTCAGAGCTGTCATGGCCACTTCTGTGGCCTCAGAGCCTGTGCAGCACACACAGGTCACTAGCCCGCAGTATGTTATTCTCCTACCTTCTCCTCCTCGCTCAGGGGGTCTCCGAGCTCATCCTGGGAGAAATCTAGGAATGCCACAGAGCCATCCATGGAACACACCAGGATACCCAGCCCGTTCAGAGTCCTGAAAGAGAAGACCATTAGCAGCCTGGAGCAAGCCTTGTGGTGCTCACGCGTGCCTCAGTGATTGGTGAGAGGACAGCAGGGCAGAGCACTAGGTAGACAATGAGAATCTCTGAGTCCCTGTTGTGGCCTTGCGGGGATGGGGATGCGGATAGGTCAGACAATAGAGTCCCAGAAGGTTCTGGCATCCTTTAGTTCTAAGCACATGCACAAAGTATCTTTCATCATGTATTTTGTAAGAATTTTATCTTTTTTATCTTATTTTTAAAACCATTAAAAAAAAACAACCATGTGGGGGAGTACAAATCTAAACGAGGTCACTGAGAGGCAGACTGTGCCTCCACACCTATGCTAATCTGGTTCATGCAAGGACAAAGTGAAGTGAAGATCACAGCATTCTCCTTTTCCTAAATACCAGTTTGTTGGAGAAGGCATTTTCCAGGGCAAATCCCAACAGAGCAAAGAGCACAGCAGTATACACTCTCCCACAAGCAGGACCACGCTGCCCTTTCTTGAATCACGTATAAACAGCACCCTGGTGTCTGCTTCGGTGTCAAAACCTGGAGTGGGTCCCTGGCTACCTGACACTAATCACATCAAGGGGTCTCGTGTTCCAATGTGTGGCTTCTCCTTTCCTAAGCCTAATAATACAGGAATCCACCTTACCAGGAAATATCCATGATGGATTTGTCAAACAGCTCATGGATGACAACCAAAGGTCGTTTTAGACACGTGAGCTGGAAAGAAAGCAGCAGCAAAGATTAATAAATGAATGAAAACATTATTTTGTTCATTCAGCTCAGTTAACATTATCAGACCTAGAAGACTTGGTCAGAATTTCAAACATCGATGATCAAGATTCCAAACTGCAGAAACCAAAGCTTGCCGAAATATGCAAACTAGAATGCTCCCTGTCTGAAGGGATCTGGCGGGGGAGATGACTGCATACACAGACAACCAATGATGGAGTAGGGGACTCTGGAAGGGCCAAGACCTGAGTAGGGAAGGGCTGCCAAGTAGGGGAAGGCATGCCAGGGATGAGGCCGGAAAATAGTTCCAGAGAAAACGCAGCTTATCTTCTGGGCCCAAGGAATTGTGGAACACATTTGTACAAGGCTTGGTGTAAGCGGCTACATCTGTCACACAGGCTCATTCTACACTGTGTGTGGACAGTTCATAAACTCACAAAAAACAGTTTATGTTGCCCTAATCCAGACCCAAAGTTAACCACTATTAATGTTGGGTGAGTTACTTTCTTCTGGTCTACAAAATAAGGCACATGCCTGCCTTTTTCATTTAATATCCACTGAGCATGTCATTAAATATCCTGTAATCATCTGTTATAGATGACTGCAGAACATTCACACGTGCATATACATGATCTAGTGATTGTAACGTTGGGCCCTGCACTGTCTGCATGCTCCCACGTGAGATCCACCTCTCATAGTGTCTTGACTTCCTGTTGACAGGTCCTGGGGCCACAGAGCGGTAGGCTGGGTGGGAATACCCTTCTGCAGGGCTCCCACCAAGTACTATGGAAGCTTCCAGTAGGCTAGGACTGTTTTTGTGGAAAAGGAGTTACTTCAATCATCCTAATTCTGAGGAGAGGGCTGGAATCTGAGCTACCTGGAATCCACCAGAGAAATCTTGCCCCTACCCTAACTGTACTTCCAGAAAAAAGAACTCTGCCCCTCATCCCAAAAATGTGTCTACAGACCCCTCAGAAATCTGGATCTGTGTGAGCAACTGACCTCAATTTTATAAGAAACATGAGCACAGGATCAGTGATGTTTTGGTCAAAGCACCATGAATGGAGCCCCAGGCCAGGAAGGACATGCCTGGAACTGCCTATGATGGCACTAGGGTTCAGGTTCTGGAATGGATGTAACATGAATACTGGGCCTGAAAAAATCACAGTGTACACAGCAATCAATTTCTGTGACGAATGACCATAATAAATGCAATCAGAGGATAACCTTCAAATCTTCCGCTTATGGGGAAATTAATAAGGAATAAACTATCATTAAATGTAATAACATACATAACCATGTCATTAGAATGGTTGCTCTGGCAGAGGGTTCTGGGATGATGGTTACATGTGTAAACATGTTATGGCAATGCTCTGAGCTATATACTTCATCTAGGTTGTGTGTTGATATAGGGTTTTTAAGTGAAGCCAACACAACATGCCAACTAAAGTGTTCCTTGAGTCTGGACACCAGGGTCCCTCTCTGGCAGGCTTCCAAACCTTCACCAGCCCTGAATCCTGTCACCTTGCAGGTGTAGCAAAAGCTCATGACGGGGGTGGGGGGGTGGAAGGGGAAGGCTCACCCAGACAGAGAGAGAACGGTCCTTGCTGCCAACAGCACAGCAGCAGTACGGGCAGCTGGGCTTCGCAGAACTCCCATTCTTCTGCTTCTTTTTGAAGATTTTTGGGTTGAATTTCTAAAGCCAAATAACAAATGCTAAAATAATTGATCAAGCATCAAGCATGTACCGCATGCCCAGTATTACAAATATACCACAACTGCAGTCCACCGATGGGCAGTCCACACAGACATCTTCCTGGCCCAGGCACTCAGCATGTTACTTGATCTTTACAACTACCCAGGAGGCACTTTGCTGAGGCTGAAGTGAGATTCAGAGAGGCCAAAACACATGAGCTGAGTCACCAAATGAGTAATTAAGGTGAGGAGGATTTGAAACAGGCTATACCAACTCCCCAGGCTGGGCCCACAGTCAGATCCATGGCAAGGGAGCTACTGAATCCCCCCCTGTCTGGGCAGGACCAGCTCTAGGACCTGAGCTTTAGGGACAAGGTCCTGAGGGGAGCTGTTCCAATGCTCCTTTCCTTTCACTTTATTTCTTGCTCAGTCAATACTGTCTTACAGAGACTGAGCAGCCCTGCTTTGACCTCACAAACAGGGATGATGGCTACCTCAGGCTAAGTGTAACGAGGGCATCATTTTTGGGAAGCTTGGAAGCACACATGGAGGTCCTTGCTGCTTTCCTGAATTGAAAAGAGTTGGGAGCTCTAGACTAAGAGTTGAAATCTACTAAGCCAGGAAAACTGAAAGGCAAGGATATGTTAGGTGGTCCAGAAGGATTCTAATTCCAGAGGGCAGGCAAGAATGGCCAGAGACCGGAGAACCTGGAACCCAGAGGTATTCTGGGCTTGAGTCTTCACAACGTATTCTGGGCTTGAGTCTTCACAACCACCTCACACAGTTGCTCTATGAGGTTCACTTGAGAGTCATGTGGAAGCACTATGCTAACTACGAAGCAGTGACTTTCAAACATTTTAGCAACATGGTCCTAGTTTCAAACAAGATCTTACATGGACTCCAACATGAAATATTAAAGAAGTGATCTTTTATTTGCATAAGTTTAAGTCACATTATATGGTATATATTATCACTTTAAACAATGGGAAGAAGGAGCCCATTCTGATAAATAAAAAAACTGAGGTCAGGGGCCTGGATGATCCTTCACTTCTATCATCCTTCGCCTGTCATCTATTGACTTAGTTGTGGTACCCAGTGTTGAGGAAATTCTGGTCCTAATAGTGTTTGCCTTGGGTACTCTCAAGAGATTCTTCAATGAAAGTCATCCAAAAGCATAAAAAGTGTTATTCTCTGAAGCCTGAGAGAATAACACATCTTCCGGCACTCTTCCCTCTTCCACATCAAAACGGGGCCGACAGCTCCAGAATCAGACAAGCACTCCAGTGATCCAAAGCACAGCCCTAGCAGGCTCTGGGACAAGTGCACGGGCTCCATGGACACTCAAACTGCACCTGTGTCCTCCAGAGCCCACAGGTGGGTGGGGCACCTGTCAGGACCACCATGCGTGAGCACCCACCAGCAGACTGGAATGTGTAAAGAGACTAGTGCAGAGCTAGTGTCACTAATCAAAGGCTCATTTTGGTGATATTTCATAATGTAAAGTTTGCCAATAAACACATGAGTATGTATTCTATTTTTTAAGTTTAATTTTTAAATGCCAAAACCTAAGTATTTAAAATAAAACAAGGAACTGACATGTGCTGAATCTTGGCCTTGGTGACCCAGCCTTGCTGAGCACAGCACTGCCCGGGCTCTGAGGGGACCACTCTGAGCACACTCACCACGACAGTCACAGCTTTTCGGTGTCCGACGAAGTCCATGTTGGTCTTCCAGCCCTCCCGCTCGATGATCTGGGCAGTGGGGCCGGAGTTGTTCATGGCGTGGGCAGACACCAGGTAATGTCCATCAGGTGACCAGCTGAGCCGCAACACATGGGTTGTCCCTCCACACTGAAAGAAACATCTGTGCTTAAAAGTAAATCAAGGCCAACCTTGTGACCAAAAAGGGACTCAAGAATAAATTTGAGCCCTAGCCAGTTTGGCTCAGCAGATAGAGCGTTGGCCTGCGAACTGTAGGGTCCCAGATTTGATTCCTGTCAAGGGCACATGTCCAGTTGTGGCCTCGACCCCCCCCTGTGGGGGACTTGCAGGAGACAACCGATCCATGATTCTCTCTTATCATGGATGTTTCTCTCTCTCTTTCCCTCTTTCTTCCTCTTTGAAATCAATAAGAATATATTAAAAAAAAAAAAAAAAAGAATAAATTTGAGAATCGGTTACAAGGACAAGTGAGACCCAGGTTACCGGGGACACGCACACTCCCTGGCGCCCACTTGCCCGCCTGGCAGCATCACCCCCATCTGGGGGACTCCACCCCAAAAGGCGACCAGGTGACAATGTTCTTCCCCTTGAAGTAATGTTCTTTTTTTAAGTAAGATGTGGAACAATGGTATTACTTTCTACTGTTGACCAAGATTGGACTATGAAGAAGCAAGGAAGCCAGAATGGGAACCATAGTTTAAAAAAAAAAAAACAACAAAAAACCATTCTAGCCCTAGCCGGTTGCCTCAGTGGATAGAGCATTGGCCTGCGGGCTCAAAGGTCCTAGATCAGATTCCTGTCAAGGCATGCACCTTGGTTGCGGGCACATCCCCAGTGGAGGGTGTGCAGGAGGCAGCTGATAGATGTTTCTGACTCTCCCTTCTCCCTTCCTCTCTGTAAAAAATCAATAGAATATATTAAAAAAAAATTCTAAGATTAAGAACCAAATCCAGTTCATAAATAAAACATATTAATACATAATAATAATAATAATAATAATAATAAACTTGAACTCTGATTTATAAATGTGTGATGGTGGAGCCTGTACCCAAGCTTCTGGTTATACAGACAGCTGTAGCTCCAGCCTCTCCAGATGACACAACTAAAAGGCTCTGTCAGAGGAGAGTTGGAGCCATGGCATACTCCACTACCACAGGAGCTGAGCACAGCACAGTGAGGTAAGACCTGAGGGGATCTATAGGACGGACAACTCTCTTTTAAAAAAAATTTAGTAATTCTTTATTGTATTACATATGTCCCCTTTTCCCCCAATGACGTCTCCCCCGGCCCCCCGCCCTGCCCCCAGGCCTTCAACACTCTATTGTCTGTATCCATAGGTTATGCATATATGCTTACAAGGTCTTTGCTTGATTACTTCCCACCCACCCTCCACAGCCCCCCCTCTGAGATTCCGCTTGTATGGACAACTCTTTTAACTATTAACTCTGTATGGGCCACATCTATCTGGCCACTTACCCCCTTTTTCCTGCCAGCACCTTTTAATTCCACTCCATGAGGTCTGTAGAGCATTCACTGCAGTGGAGAAAGAGCCCTGTTGACCCTCAGAAACCTGTCTCTGTGACCTTGAGTCACATCACCTGTTCTCTCAAAGCCTATCTCCTCACCCAAAGCCTGGTTATGCTACCAGCAAAGGAGAAGAGGTTTGTAAAGTCTGGATAAACCACTTATTTTCTGTACACAGTACTGCCTTGTACATAGTAGGCACTTAATGTCTAATGAATAATGGTGAGTTTGAGTGTTGACCCCATATAGAATGAGAACTCAAATAGAAGAGACAGTAACACACTATAGACAAACCACTGCAGTCTGAACTCCAGACATTTTGCAAACTGTACTGTAACTCTTACTCAAGAAAGTCAGCTGGCCTGCAGTGGAAGTCAGTGAGCAATGCCACTGTAGTCAGGAAAAATATAGGAGAGAACTACTTCCATCCCCTGTCCTCCCATCCATCCCAGGGGCAGTGCAATATAAACGTCACATGGTGAGAAATACTTTCATCCATGTCTGTGGCAGCCAGCTGTGTGGCACAAGGTTGTGGGGTATCTCCTTAGCTTTAAAACTTTTAAATTATTTTCACTCAAAGGCAGACTTTTGATAACATCTGAGAAATGAAAGATTTTCATTTCCTGACTCTTAGGGCCAAAATGCCCACCCCAGAGAACTTGGACAGTCTGCTCAGGCCACCGGACTCTGATTCACCCACCAAGCCCCACCCCAGCCAGCTCCTCTGTGCACGGAGGCCAGGAAGGGTGCAGGCTGAGTTCTCTAGGCTGTCTCGTTACCTCATCAAAAGGCTTGGTGATGCTGGTCTCCAACTGCCAGTCCAGCGTCCTCCACACCTTCAGGCTGCGGTCATCAGCTTGAGAGGCAATATATTTACCAACAGGGTCCCAAGTCAACCCCTTTACCAAGCCAGAATGACCTCTCAGAGTAGCTAGAATTTCTGTGAAGAAAAATAAGAGATTGGAAAGTTGTTACTTAGAGGAAAACGATGACTCTGTATAGAAACATGAACTACAATCCATGGGTTATGGGATGGCCAACCAAGAGAAGGAACTTTAGGAGTGCACTTGGCCAATGCTTTTCAGCCCATGAGGAAAACATATCCAGATATGAAGCAGGAGCATAAGAAGTATCTTACTAGGTATAAACTGCAGTGCTATCCCAGGTTATGCCATCTGTCATGACTTCAAACACATTAATATGAAAAATTAATCTTTTGCAAAACTAGATTTGCTAGCCTGCATCTGCTCAAGGGTGTCACAGAGCAGGTGGAAACTGAGCTGAGGCCAGAGCCCAGTGGTGGAATGGCGACCCTTGAGGGCATATGTGTGGAGATGCTGGGGTGCACGTGAAGGCACAGCATGGGTAGGGGTGTCAGGGCAAGCTGAGCACAAGCTGGGCGAGGTCCCCAATGCCAATTGTCAGTGTATCACCCTCATGATTTGTGGCACATGTTTAGTATTTTTCTTTAACATAAAACTCTTTTAAAACCTTAAATATAACTGATGAAGAAAAATAACTGAATTACTGACAAGACACATGGATCCCTGTCCACTGTGAGACACATGCTGCCACCAGCTAGAGAGAGCCATTGTGCTCCAGACACCAAAAGGCAGCAGGATGAGGAGCAACCCATTCCTGCCACCCCACAGCCAGGGGAGGCCCAGACCTGGGAACTTCACTGCATTCCAGATGACGACAGTGTTATCCACGCTGCACGAAGCCAGCCAGGCGTCATGAGGAGACCATGCTACGTCCATCACATCTGGAAGACAGAGGGCTGGCATTGAGTGTCTTACCTGGAGTGCAGAGTTGGCAACGGGGGGCAAGCAGTACCACCCATCTGCCAGCTGGTGTCATGTTTGAAGAGACTTGACCCAGGACCATCAAAAGTAGACTCTTTTTGTAACCAATCTGCAAAACTTCCCCACTAACGATTTTCAAGGATCTAACTGGTCCTGTCCTACCCCTTTCATACACAAGGCGACTAGGGGCGCAGTGAAAGCTTGGTGTCTTGTGGCATTGCACCCACCTATTAAAACCACGGCTCTGATACCTATTGGGCCTGTGGCTTGCTCCTCAACCCCTCTAAGCTCGCTCCATTCTAACTGGGCCTACCTCACACAGCCCTTTGAGCATTGCAGGTTTTACATTCCGTGGAGTGCTTGACACAGTCAGAACTTAATAGCTACTGACTGAGAGCAAAGCCATCTTCAGACCCTTTTCCTCATGAATTAGCTCTCATCTCCAAGATCCTGACAGGAGCACCCCTTCCCTATGGAGCCGCCAAACACAATTAATCATACTCATTTCTTTGTGACTCAGTTTTCACATCTGAAGAATGAGGATTTACAATAGGACCTATCCTAAATACATATATACATAAGCAAGCAACTTCCTCAGAGGGTTGCTGTGAGGATTAAATGTGAGAATTGCTGTAGGAAGGCATCAGGCACACTCCAAAGCATCTATAAAAGTCAACGTGATGGTGACGATGCCCATCTCACATGCAGGTGTGACAGGCACGGTCTTACTGACCGTGCTCTCATTGCCTGATGCCATGCTAGGCACACAGAAGAGCTGCCGATATGAAGAGAAACACAGCAGCAAGTTATTTGCTTTCGGGTCCTTTCCCCATAGGATTTTCAAAAAGTGTAAGCAAAATATTCAAAATTTCTATTGTATTTTTTTCTAATTAAAAAATATCTTCAGCCGAAACCGGTTTGGCTCAGTGGATAGAGTGTTGGCCTGCGGACTGAAAGGTCCCACGTTCGATTCCGGTCAAGGGCATGTACCGTGGTGGCGGGCACATCCCCAGTAGGGGGTGTGCAAGAGGCAGCTGGTCGATGATTCTCTCTCATCGATGTTTCTAACTCTCTATCCCTCTTCCTTCCTCTCTGTGAAAAATCAATAAAATATATTAAAAAAATATATATCTTCAGTGACAGCTGGATGAATTTGCCCACACCGCACTAGCATTTGCATTTCATGCTGCATGCACTGGAATGCTGCTGTAACATTCTAACAGTATATGTGATCTTCAGGGCTTATTTTGATTTATTCTGCATTCTATGTCGTTGAGAGCATTTGCTACCACAAACAGACCTAATTTAACAATGAACTTTGACTGGATTCCCGTTTTTCATACTAATGAGCATGTGGGTATGTGTCACTCTCCACATCCTGGATTGTTCCTTTGAGCCCATTACCCGAAAGTGGGAATCTGGGAAGAAAACTGAACTTTCCTAAGTCTGGAGTCTCTTAACACTGCAGACTGCTTTTCAAAGACCTCTATGACTTCACACTTCTATAAGCAGAAGGTCCATTTCAAGACTCCCCTAATAACTTTTCCCTTGTAACTTGTTATATTTTAAGTTTACTTTGATTAGTCGTGAAAATGCAGGCTTTTCACATCTGTTGTCTAGAGTTGTCTTGTACTTAGACGATAGTGCTCCTGTTTTTGTTTTTATTTTTTTTTAATTAAATTATTATCTTTGTACATATACCATTAGTGCTCCTGTTTTGATGAGTGCTCCTGTGCAGTTTGGGCCTAGGTCATAATGTGCATAATTATTTGTGCATTTGTTAGACTGTGCAGCGGCCTAATAAATACAAGGACCCAGAATCTCTTCTAGGAGCTGAGTCCAGGAGGGCAGACATGTGAACCCAAGACTTCACCATGGTGCCCAAGTCCAAGAGCAGAGACATGGTTAGCTAGGAATCCAGAAAGGAGACGTGATTTTCTTTGCCATTTCCATGGACTATTTCTAAAAATATATATTTTTAGTGATTTCAGAGAGTAAGGGAGTGGGAGAGATAGAAACATCAATGAGAATCACTGATCAGCTGTCTCCTGTATGTCCCCCTACTGGGGATTGAGTCTGGAACTCAGGCATGTGCCCTGACCAGGAATGGAACCATGATCTTCTGATTCATAGGTTGACACTCAACCACTGAGCCACACCAGCTGGGCTCCATGGACTATTGATACTACAGGCATTAGCTGCAAATTCCATCAGTTTGCCTTCCTATATTGTAGATTTATGTAGCAAACTCTTATTCTTCTTTGTGACATCCTTTACTGCCTGTTAACCTTAAAAAACATTCCTTCTGCTAGAGGTTTGATACGTATTCAATTGTTTTTCTTCTGTTTTAATTATTTAGAATGTTCCTCTCTTTAATATCTGAGGTTTATTTTGGTGTATGCTGTATTTAGTGAGCTCACCACAAACTGCTAACGTTTACTCTATCCCAATGGGAAATAATTCTATTTAGGTACACTAGCCTACTTCAATTTTTAGTTTTATCCAATGTTGTTAGTTTGTCACTCTGTGACAAACACTATAGCTTCCACAGGTTTACTTATTCTTTCAGATGCCCTTTGGAGTCACTGCTGACGTCTGCAATCTGGGACCCCTTGGGGGATATTGGAAGCTGGTTTCGGCCCACACCCCACAGAGGGACCCCAGTGGTGCACAAATCCATGCACCCGGCCTCTTGTATGCATATAAGATCTTTGGTTAATCTCTTCCTGCTCTCCCCTCACTTCCCCCACCCCCCACCGATTCATCAGTCTGTTCCATGTTTTCCATGCCATTGTGTTGAGTATACTGGTTCAATCGTTGCTTAGACTTTTATCTATATATATATGTCTACACAGTAGGTCCACTTACACTGCTGCTAGGCAATGCAAACAACATGCCCAAAATCCAGCAAACATTTCTGTCCCACCCACACACACTCTCACCTCAAGTAATGGCAACTGCATCTTTTCCACTGTTCAGGCCACATTCTGATCTCACCCCAATTCCTCTGTTTATCTCACACCCCATATCCCATCCACCAAGAAATCTGCATCTGACCACTTCTCCTGACTTCCACCATTATGACCTAGGCCCAAACTGCCATGGTCTCTCACCTAGACTGTCAGCAGCTTCCTCAATGACCTCCCCAGTGCTGCCCTTTAGTTTCCCACAATGTGAACTCCATACAGCTGCCAAGGCCTCCCCACTCCTCTGCTCAAAACCCTGCTCAGCCCCCGCCTAAGGAAAGAGCCTCCATCATAACCCATGCTCCCTACCCGTTCACTCACTCTACCCTAGCTCTGTGCTTCCCTGCATACACCAACCACACATCCACACTCCAGGGCTGTTGCCCTGGCTGTCCCTTTTCCTGGAAAGCTCTTTGGAAGACTATATAGTTGTTCCTCCACCTCCATTTGATCTCTCCTTAGATGGCACCTTCTCAGCAAGGCCAGGAAAGAAGTCAAGGTTATGGCTCAGTCTGAGTTTCAGGTGAGGAGCTCCATAAAAGCCTGAGGACCCACTCCATGCTTGAACACTCTCATGGCTATCTGTGCCAAAGTTCCAGAAACCCTTCTAGACTCCACTGTGAGCAGCTGGGAACAGTAAGAGTAAGTTACAGACTTTTACTATTATCAACAATAACAAAAGGCTACTGTCAGCTTTCACAAATTTAGAATCAATCTGGTTACCAAGAGGTGGGTTTGTTCACCTTCAAAGTGTCTGCAGAATATTTGCCAAGCATACATATAGCTGATGCTTTCCAAACCTCTCAATCCTGCCCCATGTTTCCCTCAGAGCTCCAAGCTCCATTCCAACAGTCTCTTGACATTCTCTCCCCAATCCCCTCAAACGTAGCTTACCCAACAATGAACTGGTGTCCATCCCATGACTATTCTTCTTATGATTTCAGTAGAGGACAACCACTGGCTGTTCATGCACCCAGCTAGGACTTTCCTTCAATGCTCCCCTTGCTCTAGCCTAACAATTTCCCAAATAGTCTCTTCCTCTCTATTCCATTTTATCATAGGTCTATGTCAGGCCCTTAGTTTTCATTGAACCACTGACACAATCTTCTTTACCCCACAGCTGTCAGAAGGATTTCCCTCTTGGCTTCAAAGCTTTTAATGACCCCCTGCCTCTTCCACAAGAAAGGACACACTCATTAAAAGGGAGCATGAGCCTTCCATGACCTGGTCCCTGTGCACTCAGCTAGCCCCGCTCTGTGCTGTTTCCTGCCTTGTATATAAAGACCCAACAGTGGTGAAATGCTGCCTACTCATTCACTGCAAACCTCTCACTTTTGCTGTCCTCCCTGCCTGGGAAACCCTCCAGGATAGTCCAGGGTGAGACCACAGGCTTTCTGAGGTAAGACTAAGTGATATTTGCTCTGGCATCCCTCCTGCCTAACAAAGTGCACATCACATGGTTTTAGACAGCTACTGATGGACTGACATTCCTCCTTTTCAGTCCAAATTGGCAAAATGTGTCTAAGTCTATTTACAACACTTTGCAAACATACTCAGGGTCAAATAAAAAACTTCATTGGGCCCCTGTATTCTAGTTTCTGTGGAATAAATAAAGTGCGCTTACGGACTTAGTGATCCACTGATGAAGGTAGTGACTCAGTTCACCAGGATAAACAGCAGAACGTGGGGAGTTCTACATTAAAAATATAAACATATACCCCATGAGGGCAGGAGTGGGGGCACTGAATGCAGCTGGAGGCAGGCAGTGGGGACGATGACTGCACAGACCTTGAGGGACAGGCAGGGTATGACCGATGGTGATGGGGAAGGGTGACCCAGACACAGAGCTGCTGAAGGTACTGTTGCTGGTCTCAGACAGCTGCTGGGGCCGCCCAACCCAACAGGCAGCCCCACTCACCGCCTGAGTGACTCCGGAGGATGGAGACACATCGCCACTGCTCCACGTTGGCAAGCTTACCACTGGAGCCGAAGACAGTGCTGGGGCCGATGTACCTGTGTGAGAGAGGAATCAGAACGGCACTCCAGGGAGGCTCTGGCACTGCACAGAGATGCTCACTGCAGCATGGCTTATCATGGCAGACAGAACAAAGCAAAAACAGACAATGGCTGGAAGCACTGAATTGCTGATCAGCAGGAGCTGAGGGGTAAATTATTTGCACTTGATGAAATACTACACAGTTATCACAAAGCGTGTGGTGAAAGACTAGCCTCTGCCTGGGAAAATGTTCACAATATATAACTAAGCGAAAGAAGGAGGCCACAGGACAGCATATACAATATGTCACTATGTAACAAAAAAATTACATGTACGCATGGAAAATGGATCAGGACACACGTAAATGACACCAAAATATTAACCATAGCTTTCTTTAGGTGGTGGGATTATCATATTTTTCTTTTATATTTTCCCAGTTTTCCAAATTATATACTTAATATTATTTATGTTGGCTAAAGCAGCAAGCAGAATCAACAGTAGTTTTTAAGCCCTCTTACAAAGAATCGGAGATCTCGGCCTTAACAGCTGAGGCAGAGAAAGCACTTGAATCATGGGTACTAGCTCCTGGCACTCAAGCAGTCACATGGGCTCCCATGGAGGTGGTGCCTACACCACTGACATGCCTCTGTTGACAGCCTTCACTCCTGTAGAATTCTTCACAAACTCACAGAAAGACCTTGCTGGGGCAGCTGGGTGGGACAGTGTGCCTCTGCTCTCAAAGCCAAGGCCATAGGGCCACTCTGGCTGAGCAGTGGGGTAGGTCTGAGTCCCCAGCTTGACTGGCCCAAGTTACCTGGGGATCTGGTTATGGAAGAGCCCCAGGACCCACCCTGAGGAGCTGCCTAGGTGTAAAGAAGAGTTTTCTAGGTGATGGTTAGCTCACTATTGGTGCAGAGAAAGGGCTTTCAAGTGAGGACTCCTTAGAGGTCAGGGTTGAGGCAGACAGAAAATGAGGTGAATGGCTAAGAGGGCAGGCTCTGGACCCCTCCCCAGATTCCATCAGAGCACCTTGACTTTTCACCACATTGCATGTTGGGAAATCTCATTTTAAGAACAAAACAAAGGAAGCCACAACATCAGCATTGGAAGGGATTCACCCTTTCTTTTTAGGTGGAAACCTTATTGCCTGGCAAGGAACAGTTGAGCAGGTCAATAGGGAGGCTGATGGCCTTCTCCCGGCCCCCTGCTCCCGGCCTACGTGTGCTTCCTGTTTCTTAAGAAGTTGGGACTCTGGGGACTTCAGTGCCAGGGTAAAGAAAGTGACTGTGATAAAGACCAGCAAAGAAACTTCTAAAAATAAAATGTGAAGAAAGGAAAATGATGCTTACGTAGCCCGCTTCCACACCATAATCAGTTTGTCATCTCCCCCAGAAGCTAAATACATCCCACTGTTTGACCACCGCACACAGTTCACACATGCTGGGAAGAAAAAAAAATAGGGTGATGAAAATCCAATAGGCATTTGTTTAGGCAGAGTTTGGCAAGATGCAAAGGGTTTATAAAGTCTAATCTATCTAATTTATTCAAGGCATCTACTATGTGAGAGCCCTAGAAAAACATTTCAGTTCAAGCACTAATCTACTTGTGCTATCATAACAAATGGCCAGAATAGAGCCTGGAGGGTGAAAGGCTACATAACCTGAGAAGTGTTAGTGCTGGATGAAGTAGTCAGTAGGAGGAGGCTCACTGCCATGAAAACTGGCAAATACCTACATCTCATTATTTAAAAAGGGCTGGCTAATGATGAGATGTATTTCTGAAGAGGGATTACTCTTGACAGGAAGACATATGTGCTAAAGAGGCCAAGATGCCTTCTCCAGAGCTTTCAGAGAGCAGCTTGGGTAAGACATAAAACTCTGACTTCATTCCACCTGTCAGCAATTAAATTCGGATTTCCCAGACTCCTCAGTACTGCAGGTCCATTGATCCTGCACTCATACACTGAGACCAGCAGGAATCCCTCTTGGATCCTGTCATGCTGCAGCCTCTGGGAGCACTCACGGCTCGGCCTTTGGGAGCCCAGCAATACGAGGGACAGTAACCAAGCCGTGGCCCACACAAGGCTTATGAGTGACTTGCGCTCCAAGTTGGAGGACGCCAAGAGACATGTTGGGAGAACATGAACATACAGAGCAAAGGCAGGGGAATGTAACCGTTAAAGGAGCATTTCAGGGGAAGCAGCCAGGTAGGAACCCAGAGCCAAGTACAGTCACCCTGATGCTCAGGGGCAGGAAACTGAGGCACTAATGCAGGAAAGAAAACCACATACTGTCCAGCAACCAAAAGGGTCCTGGTGGCGGGTCTCTGAGTGACACAGTGGCAATCTGAGACGTTTTGTAAGTTGTCTCTTACACACCCTTCCCAGAACCCTACTGCTTCCAGGTTGCTGGCCCCAAAGCCCCATGGAATCAGGCAGTAACGACTCATGAGCAGGAAATCACCAGAGGTACCTGCAGACTGTCCAAAGATGGTTCTGTGGGCGGGCCGAGTCTTCTGCCGAATAACTCACCCAGGTGTGCAGCCAACATCTGTGCCTTCAGACAGCAGGCCGAGGGGAGTTACCGCCGCACGGGGCCTTATCTTTCTAATTACAAACACATGTGCTAACCTTGGGCACTCTGCCAACACGAAAAGCCTGCAAAGGGCCACTCTGTAATACCTAAATGATTGTCCATCTGGCAAAGCATCTTGGGAATATTTTCATCCTTCTCGTCATCCTCCTGGAGGACTGGAGACATATTCCAGATCACAACCTTCCCAGAATCCTGTCCTGGAATGAAGGGGCAGAAATAACTTAATGCACAAGGAACAGACTATAAACTATGAGACACAACCCTCACTTGGCTTCCGTAAATCACAGCTAAGTAGATCGGGGGAGACTGAATTTGAATTACTAACATAAGTTACTGCAAAGAAGAAGAACAGGTGTTCTGGGAACTCAAACAGTGTGGATATGGTGCTGTGCTGAGGCCGCCCTGACTGTATGAAAAGAATTCTAGACCAGAATCCAATGAGGACCCAGTTCTGCTCCGGCCTCTAACTCGGGTCCACCAGAGGCCCCTAGAAGGTCCTCATTCCTGCCCCGAACCAAAAAGGTCCTAGTAGAGGGCCTTCAAGTGACACAGGGGCCATCTGAGACATTTCATAAATTGTCTTTTACACACCCTTCCCCCAAACCCTACTGCTTCCAGGTCGCCGGCCCCATCTGTAAATGAAGAGGCTGGAAAAGCCTAGGCCCCAACACCCTTCCAGGTCTCTGCATGGGCTTCTCTCCCTTTTCAGGTGTTGTCTGCAGTCCATGGCTATTCTCACAAAGACCCAGTCTGAAATGTGCCTTAAACACTGGAAAAGGTCCTCGTTATCTCACCGGCTCTTTGCCATCTACAGATGAGAGACCAACCAAAAGAAGGCATTTCGGGGGCCTGTGGTCATAGGCTGATGTATTATTGGGCTAAAAAATATATCTATGTATTTCAGTAATGATTTCTCTTTCTAAGATTTCCATTACTGATAGCTAACAAAAGTCCAGCCATCCTTTAACTTTCTGTTATAGAGGGGCCGATGCTCTATCCACCGAGCCAAACCAGCTAGGGGGTAAACATATTTTTCAACCAGCTCTTCTGGAGTGTACTATGCCAATCAGGTCAGGAAGGTGTGTCTCTTCTCATGGATGAGAAGAAATCTGTTACCCCAGCTAAGTCCACCGGTCCTAGGTGACGCCTGTGGGCACCTCGGGTGCAGCCGGCAGCATGTTGGAAGGAGATCAGGCTTCCCTGTGAGCCCTGCAGCAGGAAGTCTTCAGACAACCTGCTCTGCAGCACCTGCGGACCTGGCACTCACAGGGGCACTCTCCAGTCCTGTCCAGGGAGGCCTCAGCCAGAGGGAGACCCTGCTCTGGAGTGAAGCTGCTGGGGGACTGGGCTCTGCGGGAATGCTACTTTGTGTGACCACATATACATCTTGGTGTCTTGGCCTCAAAAGTGACTTTGCCTTTCCAGAGTTGTTACTGCAATATTGCAGCAGACACTGGGTGAAACACACTGACAATACCATGGGTCATCTTTTCAAATGATGTGCTGCACATCTGTGTTTGCCCTCTATCGCAGGTGAATTGCTTTGAGCGTGGAGATTGGGCCTGACAACTACATGACTGACTACAGAGGTTAACCATCTCCTCCCCCTTTACAGGTGAGAAAACAATGCCAGAACCAAGATGAGGACCAAGGGCCCTTGCCTCTGGGGCTGGCGCTTTGTCCATGAGACTACCTGCCACTTTTCATGCTCAGTAAGCTTGGGCTCAGATATGCAAATTGATTTCAATATCAACACAATAAATAGAAATTAGAAAGATAGACCTGTTATAGAAATATCTGTATAGAGCACACTCTAGTGCAAAAAAGGGATTTTGTTGTGACTTGTTCAGACTTAAACTGAGTTACATCTATACTGAAAACAGCAAATATTCTTCCTTATAGCTCAATGGGTGGCCAGGAGAAGCAGAGCTGGGCACAGAACTGTGAGCATTCCTGTTATTCCATGAACATACCTTGTCCTCCAGTTGCGAACTTGGTCCCGTCAGGGTGAATATCAACTGAAAATATTGGCTTGCCTGGGAACAAAGAAAAAACACACACAATATGGATTTGGTTTCTATTCATTGAAGAATAGCAACAGACTCAAACTTTTAAAATATTGGTTATTCAAACAACATCCCTAATCACTGATCATAGGAAAAATAATAAATTATCAATGTACACTTACCTGAGAGTGAGGGCGGAGTGATCTAAGTTTTAAAGTATAAACTTTCCAACTGACATTAACTAGATGAAAGTATAAAAGTGGGAAAAGCAATCTGTCCCTAGAATGACTGAGCCCGGAGGTCACCTGGCATTTACACAGGGGTCTGCTGGATCAGAGCTTGACACCTTCCAGGGATGCACGTTTGCAAAGGCTATTCATGACGACGGCTCGGAGTCATAGTGGCTATGGTATACACTAGTACATCCAGCATCTCCCCGTCCCATGGATCAGCCTGGACACAGGATGCATCATGCCCTGGCTTTTCTGCTGACTGAGAGCTGGGAAGGGCCAGTGGTTGTCTGCAACACACTGCTTCCCTCATCATGCTTCTGCTTCCAGAAAGCTCCGCCCCCATACATTTGTGCTGCATCAATGTCCACGGAGAGTCGGCCTTCTCGGCATCTCCTTTTGCTGATCCTCCTTCCACAGTACCCGATGTCCAGACAGATGTTCACTGGTGAGTGGTAGCTCAGTTATATGTGTTCAGTGACAAACTTAGATGGCATGACAATAGACTGGGCACGAGCAACTGCTGTTGCCAAAGAGTCTCTTAGTCAAGCACGCGCTGCTGCTGTCACCCAGGGAAAGGTGGTATGCGCACTAGGACAAGAGTTACCGGCTCTAGAATTACAAGGTAGCAAGTGTGGGCAGTGGCTGCTTAGGAGCTGCAAGTCTTGTCAGGGCTCACATCCATGTGTGGAAATCAAAAAGCAAAGCCAGCAATGGCCCCGGTGGCACCCGCTTCCCTCACTTCTGAGCCAGGTCTCACAGTCCAGTCATGCAGGAGCTGCCACAGGCCGGGGAAATGCACTCCGGGAGCATTGGAGGATGCTCAAAGCGGTCCCAAACACATGACATTCCAGCCCTAGTCTGCTCTGAGCTTTCATTCCAAGAGCTCACAAGACAAGCCCTGACACAGCTTGGTACTGCATAATCTCTGAAGGAGCCAGCCCCAGCAGTGGAGTGCACTCAGAGACCTGAAGAGGAAGCCTGCAAGTTATTATTCTCCAATAGCCTGGACAGGGCAGACCTGATCACTCCCACCTTCACCTTCATCTTCAAGAAAGGACTCCAGAAACTATAATATCATACAGGGTGGGCTAAAAGGGCAGGTGCTGAGAACACAGGTAAGGACTGAAAGTGCTCCAACTGGTCCTTCCATGCAGGTGCACTCAGGCCCATGCTGACACACCCACACCCTTCCTGGGCTTGGTGGCTGCCATGTGCGATAAGCCAGAGTCCCACACGCTGCTGCTGAGGATGTGCCAGCTTTTCCCGTAGACTGAGGGCCTGGGAGGGAAGCAGTTGCGAAAAGGTGGGTTTCTTGCCTATCTGGCTGTGAGATATGCCTCGCAGGCGAGCCTCAAGAAACAAGACAGGACAAGTGGGGCTGTGGGCCCAGCCTTGAGTGGTGCAGATGCCACTGCTCCAAAGGCTGTAAGAAATGCTGAGACCATGGCTGGTGCTCAGACTGAGGCTTGGAGTGTGGCCAGACACCAGAGACAGTGACCAATTAGCACCATAGGAGCCTTGGGAACTTCAAAAGAGCAGATATCTCTAAGTATAATGAGAACAGCAGCGGGAGCCTAGACCTCATCAGTGCTGCCATCTCCTCTTGGAGCCTCCTGGGGCATCTGAGGTGCCAGCCAGCCACTCCTTCTAGGAGAGCCAGCGCCATGCTGCGGGGTGTTCTATGGAGCTCTGCCTTTCCAAGACCAGACCCTCACCTCTCCTGCTCATGACATGCTCTGAGTACCTCAAAACCCGCAGGCAGGCCGAAACCGGTTTAGCTCAATGGATAGAGCATCGGACCGCGGACTGAAAGGTCCCAGGTTCGATTCCGGTCAAGGGCATGTACCTTGGTTGCAGGCACATCCCCAGTAGGGGGTGTGCAAGAGGCAGCTGATCGATGATTCTCTCTCATCGATGTTTCTAACTCTCTATCCCTCTCTCTTCCTCTCTGTAAAAAAATCAATAAAATATATATTTAAAAAATAAACAAAACAAAAAAACCTGCAGGCAGGCCAGGCCATTCTATAAACCTCACCTGCCCCTCTGAGGTGTGCAGGAGGCAGTTGAAGTATTTACCTCTGAGGTAAATACTTCTGACACCCTCATTTCGCCATGAGAGGGAAACTGAGGCATACAGAGAGGTTAAAAAAAGTTGCCCCAAACTAGTGGTCAGCAAACTGTCCCTCGCGAGGCACGGTTTGCCGCTGTTGGCTAATGAGTTTGCCGACCACTGCCCCAAACCATACAGCTGCCTGGAAGAGTCTAGGTATCTGGCTCCAAAGCCCAAGGCATTAAATACTGCGGTTTGCTGCCTCTATAGGGGACTAATGTCCAGAACATAGAGAGAACTCCTAAAATTCAACGGCAAAAATAGGAAAAAACTTCATTAAAAAATGAGCAAAGTACTTCAATAGACATTTCTCCAAAGAAGACATACAAAATGGTCAACAAGCATATGAAAAAATCTCATATCATTAAACTATCAAGGAAATGCAAGGAAAACCAGAATGAGATAATCATTTCACATTTATGAGGATGGATACTATCAAAAGAAGAAAAAGGAAAATAACAGTACTGGTGGGATATAGAGAAAACGAACACTTATCCATTGCTAGTAGAAATGTAAAATGGTGCAGCCACTATGGAAAACAGTGTGGTGGTTCCTCAAAAAATTAAAAATAGAATTACCTAGAATTCAGCAATTCCACTTCTGGGTATATATTCAAAAGAATTAAAAGCAGAGCCTTGAAGACATATTTGTATACCCATGTTCATAACAGCATTATTATTATTATCATTATTATTTTTAACATATTTTAAAAATATATATTTTGTTGACTTTTTACAGAGAGGAAGAGAAAGGGATAGAGAGTTAGAAACATCGATAAGAGAGAAACATCCACCAACTGCCTCCTGCACACCTCCTGCTGGGAATGTGCCTGCAACCAAGGTACATGCCCTTGACCGGAATCAAACCTGGGACCTTTCAGTCCACAGGCCGATGCTTTATTCACTGAGACAAACCGGTTAGGGCCACAGCAGCATTATTCACAATAATCAAGAGGGAAAGCAATCAGTGTCCTTTGATGGATAAATGGATAAGCAAGTTGTAGTATATCCATAAAATGGAATATTATTCAGTCTTAAAAAGGGAAATTCAGATATACCAGAACTGGATAAACCTTAAAGACATTATGCGAATTGACATAAGCCAGCTACAAAATTACAAATACTGTATAAATTCACTTATATAGAGTAGTTAAATTCATAGAGACAGAAAGAAGAATAGTGGAAAGGGGAGGGCGGAAGAAAGGGGGTAAAAAATTAAAAAAAAAAAAAAGAATAGTGGTTACTAGGAGCTGGGGAAAGAGAATATGGAGAGTTATCGCTTACCAGGCATATACTTTCGTTGTGGAAGATGAGAAAGTTCTGTAGATATTTTACACAACAATGTGACTATACATAACATTACTGAATTTTACACTCAAAAGATTAAGATGATAAATGTTATATGTATTTTACAACTTAAAAAATGTGAATCAGCCGAGACCGGTTTGGCTCAATGGATAGAGCGTCGGCTTGGGGACTGAAGGGTCCCGGGTTCGATTCCGGTCAAGGGCATGTACCTTGGTTGCGGGCATATCCCCAGTAGGGGGTGTGCAAGAGGCAGCTGATCGATGACTCTCTCTCATCGATGTTTCTAACTATCTCTCTCCCTTCCTCTCTGTACAAAATCAATAAAATATATATTTTTAAAAAAGTGAATAAAAAACAAACCAAACATATATCTATAAGGTAGAGGGGTATGGAAAGGTGATAGGTGTGGTTATAGAAGCTGTTGGAACTGTTCAGTGTCTTGACTGTCATGGTGAATACACAAACCTAGACAGGGAATATATTGTATAGAACTAAATACCCATCTCCACACAAATTAGTAAAATAAAAGTGGGGAAATCTGAATAAGATAGGTGGATTGTGTCAATGTCAATGTGGTATTATATTATAGTTTTGCAAAATGTTACCACTGGGAGAAAATGGGCAAAGTGTACACAAGATCTATTTCTCATTATTTCATTCAATTGCACGTAATTCTGCAATTATTTCAATGAGATACATACATGGTCTGTTTTTAAAAAACCAAATATATATATTTTCTTGTGTGTAATAACATGAAGGTAATCAAGGTAAACCGCAAACCACCTGTGATTGTCATAACAAAACAAATTATCTTCTTGTGCAGGTGATAATGTACATACTTGACAACCAGCAGTCTTTCTGGAGAAACTCATGCACCTAAGCACTCTCACTATGCAGTTAACACCTCTATCCAGCTGCCAATCCGACATCTCATCCTTAATTTCTCCAAGATACAACTCCTGACCTTCACACCCATACCTGCTCTGCTGGCTGGCTGCCCATCACGGTTAAGGCCATGCCTTCGACAGAAGAAGCCAACAGGCTGGGCACAACAGCCATACTGCCTATGACTTTTCTGGCCTCATCTCCTGGCCCCCTTCCCTCTAAACCCCGGTCCAGTGTCCTGGCCTCCTCTCTGTTCCTAGACTGCACCAGGCTCCCTCCCACCCAGCGCCCCGCACTGGCTTTCCTGAGCTGGAAGCTCTTCTCCCAAACAGTACAGACCGCGGCTCCTTCCTTGCCTCCTCTTAGCATTTACTCAATGTTGCCTTCTCACTGAGGCCTACTAGAGCTGTCCTATTTGAAAGTGTCACTTCCTCAACCAGGCACAACCCATCCTGCTAATACTGATCTGTTTTTTTCCTTAACTAATTTATCACATAGTATGTAATTTCCTTTATTGTATCTCCGCTCACCCTGCCCACCAGAACGTAAACTCCAAGAGCTCAGCCATTTTTGTCTGTTTCAGTCACGGAGCCATTCCCAGCTATGGCGTGGTACTTAGCAAGCACTCAGTAAATATTTGCTGTTAACTGCTGGAGAAAAGGCCCAAAATTCAAACACATCTTCAGAGTGTCACTAGCACCCCAGTCTTTGGAAGGTAGGCTTCTCATCTGAAGAGGGGATTCAGATATAGTAACCAACCACTTCACAGAGCCACCTGCTGCTATTATCGCTCCCGCTTCCAACCACAAACACTCCTCCAGCCTTAAGAGAGCAGTACCACAATGACATCAACAGGTATCAGGTGGCCGAGAGACTCAAAACACAGCATAGGAAGGAAGCTGAAGCAACCAAGCAACCGTTATCCCTCCCCATCCCCTAACTAAGGTAGGAGAAAGTGACAGGTATATCATTTATAGACCTTAATCACTTCTCCTGCAGCATTTGCCAACATATAATCAAGTTTTGGTAACATTCACTACTTGTTTCTTCATACTCTTTTCTCCTCTAGTTTTGCAGAACATAGATATTCCTTAAAAGTTATCTGCAACATGGATTTCTATAAATATAACAATCACTTCCAGTTCTATTAGAAAATTAAGAGCATGAGAACCACATTCCCACTGGAGGGCAGAGATATATGTTAGCTTGACAACCATAGCAAGAAAATAACACTGTAATTTATAATACTGTGTTGCATATTTGAAAGAAGCTTAGAGAGTAAATCTCAAACATTTTCATCAGTGAAAAAAAATTCTGTAACAATGTTTGGTGAGGAATGTTAACTAGAATTTGATGATCATTTTGCAATATATAGATATATTGAATCATTATGTTGTACACCTGACACTGATATAATGTATTTCAATTATACTTCAATTAAAAAGAAAAAGAAAATAACAAGCCTACCATATTAAATGGAAACTACATAGCAACATGTTAGCTATTCAGTTATATGTGCCATCCAAGGTCTGAAGGGAGGCTACACAATTAAAAACCTAAATGTTTTTTTTTTTTTAAGCACCAAGCCACCAGTTATTTTTTTCTAAATGGTCGAAAGACAATTTTAACAATGTATTTCCTTTTTTGCATTTTCAAAATTTTTCTAAATTAAACAGTATTACTTTTATAATAAGAAAAATAATTCTACATTTTACAAATTAAAAATATCAAATCACAATATGCTTCGTTATCCATATGGCAATTGTCACACCAAAAATAAAGGTATTTGTCCTGTTCCTTAAAAACTTTAGGATGAAATAAAAAACAAACAAATAAAAAAACCTCTAGGATTTTTCGAGAGAGAGAAGGCAGAGAAGCTACTCATCAAACAGATGCTTGGGGAAGGCCCTGTGCAGTGGTCTCACCTGGCACCTCTGTCTACTGAAGTCTGGGCTCTCTCTCCATCTGCTTTCACAATCTTACTGATCTCTGTGGACAGCACGGGAGTCACCCACCCTTTAGCCCTCCCTTATCTCATACCCCATATTCTATCCTGGCAGCTCTACCTCAGCAATACATCTGTAACTCAAACTCCCTGGGGAGGTGTAAAGGTTCCATATTTTGAGTGGGGAATAGATTACAAAGTGTATTCGTAAAAAAAAATTCATAAAATTGTACACCTTCGGTCTGTGTTCTTGTCCTTGTGTTGCTCTAGTCTCACTCAAATCATAAGTTCTCAAACCCACCGGGCTGTTCTCTCTGCCTGGGATGCTCCTCCCTCAGATGGCTGACTTCCTCACCTCCATGAGGTCTCTGGTGAGTGGATGCCATGGTCCCCTGTTTAGGTCCCTCCCTCCAGGAATGAAGCACATTGCTACAGCTGCAAAGCACATTTCCCTCACCCCACCCCTATACCACTTGAGTTTGTTGAAGCAAATCAACTCTACCAGCCAAGGGTAACAGACACTGGGGGCTGCCTGCCCATCAACCTTTCTCCAGTATTCAACACTCACCTGACACTGACTGAGTGCCCACTCTGGCGTGTGCCTCACACAGTCCAAGGCCCTGGGAATAGAGCGTTAGCAAACACAAAGCCTCTCCCCTTCAAGAGCTTACTTTTGGTGGGAAGGTCTCTAACCCCAACTTTAGTCAAGTATCACTGCCCCCACCCCCATGTAAGCCAGCAGGCAATAGTGACTAGTGTAAGAAAAGGCAAGAGAGCCCTAGCTAGTTTGGTTCAGTGGATAGGGTCTCAGGTTCGATTCCAGTCAAGGGCACATACCCTGGTTGCAAGCTCAATCCTCAGTAGGGGGCATGCAGGAGGCAGCTGATCAATGATTCTCTCTCATCATTGATGTTTCTTTCTCTCCTTTCCTTTCTGAAATATATATATTTAAAAAAAGAAAAAGAAAAGGCAAGAGGAACACAGGCCTCTCCCTGAAAGCATTCTGTTGATACTCCATGACCAAAGAGCTCTCAAAAACCAGATGCCAGAAGAGTCGCCATGCACACCTCAAGGCCCTGTGAGTGGCCTCAGAAGCAGCCATAGAAAACTATCCAAGCACAATGGGACTCCTGGTACCACACGGAACCACACACGGTTTCTGGAAGCTCTTTGCAAGGAGGAAATGGGTACTCTTATCTCCCTGGGACCGAGGTGCTGCACAGAGACCAACACTTGGTAATTAGAAAGAGTAAGCCTGGGCTCTGAATGGAATCTGGGTGTGACCCCTAACTCTTCCCCTTTACATTTAGTAGGTCACCTCATTTTATGCAGCCTGTTTCTACCTGCAAATTCTGCTGCAAGTCAAAGAGAATTTCAAGGGGAATTGATATAACAAATCCTGAAATGGGTCAGCTTTGGGTGTGTTAATTTAGCATCTTAAGAAGCCACAGCCTTCCATCTACCCGTTCTGTCATCCTCATGGTTACAGGCTGACTGCCACGTGCAAACCTAGTGAAGTCCAGCAGAAGAAAGGCCTCCCACACAGCTCTTCTTACCTGATTCCAGAGGAGCCCCCAGCACACAGCCTTGCCCAGTCTTACTGGCTAGAATGGCATCAAATCCTCAAAAAATCTCTGGCACTCATCCACATACCAGCGTAGGACTATCAAAACCTGCCCCTGCAGCTTGGCCTGCACAAGAGGGCAAACACCTGAAAACGCTGGGATTCTGCTGGACAGAAATAGGGGCAGACAACCCACAGTATGTGCATCACTCCCTTTTTGCTATTTAATAATGTGGACACTACAGATGTTCCCACTCACCACTCTAGGAGTTGCTGCTCATCTTGGTAAGATAATACAATGTGCTTGCATCGATTTTTGGTGCCAGGGCTCATTCCAGACCTGTTTCATGTGCTAGACACCTCTGCAGCCTCTAGGCAAACACCCTGATAAACGGGAGAACCTAGTAACCTCTGGGGCAAAGGAGACAGCCCACTCTCCATGGTCAGACAGGACCCGCGATCAGTGCAATGGCAGCAGGTCCCCTCAGTGGCCAAAGCCAGGTGCTTCCCAGAGGTCCCTCCAAGCTGTAAATTACAATTCTGTTCATGAAGTGAAAACATCTTTTCAACAACTTCTTAGATAAAAACAAATATTTAAGAAAACCCCATTTTTTAGTCCTCATTCTTGCTTTCTCTAGAATAAAAGAATAAACTCAGAGTGACCCAAATCTACAGTCACCTGCCTTTGCCCTGTTTCAGTGCCTATCCATTCCTTACCTCCACCACTCCTGACCCCCCTCATCATCTCTCACCAAGACTCAGGGAACAGCCTCTGAACTCCTCTGGGGCCTTCTGGAGCAGCCTCCTCAGAAACCTCAATGTACCCTTCCCCCAGCCCCTGGAAGGAAGTCTAAGCCTCCATCAAGGTGCTTAAGGCTCCGCCTACCAGCCCCATTCTCCCCTTCACCTGCTCAGTCATGCCCTAACATGCTGTCTCCTCTTAAGTGCTCTCAGCCCTCCCTGGGCCATTCCTCCTGATGCTCTCACAGCAGGGAGGCCTTTTCCACTATCCTAGTCCTCCTGGGGTCAAGGTTCAGCCCAAGGGCACACCACAAGCCAAGCCCCCCAACCTGGGGCCATGGCAGCTCGCTGGTTTCCCTCTGCCCTGCATTTTAGAATGTGGTATAAGTCCTTCTCCCACTTACTGCACAGCTTTCCATACATAGGGATAACCCTATGTACCATGAACTTCGCTCCAGAAGGGTTCAATGTTTGGTGTATAAATCAGTCAAAAATCCACATGTGTATTATCCAAGGCAAAATCCCACCTAGTTTTCTTCTGAACCCTCTTTGCAATGTATTCTGGTTGTTTTCTTAAATCGACCTATCGTCACCAGGTATAAGTCAGTGAGAGACAATGTAAAGAGAGCTCACATTTCCTGAGCCTTCACAGGGAGAGGGGAAGCAGGTGTTACTGGCTTCATTTAACAGATCTGGAAAAGAGATCAAAAGGACTTTCCCTGACACATTTAGTAAGCAGTAGAGCACAGAGACTCAAGAACAAGACCAACTTCAAAATAAAAGGCAAAACTCTTGTCCTCAAGAATCAATTTAATTGGAATGATGAGACAAATACAAGAAAAGGCAAAAAAAAAAAAAAAGATATTCTTATCTAGAGAATTTCTCAACCTCGGTGCTACTGACATTTGGGCCAGAGGATTCTTTGCTGTGGATGCATGTTCTACACGCTGGAGGGTATTCAGCAGCAGTCCTGTGCTTACTCACTAGATACCAGTAGCTCTCCACCCCACTCAGTTGTGAGAACCAAAAATGTCTCCAGACATCAGCCTGTTTGAGAAGCCCCAATCTAGAGCAACTCTAAAGTGTACTTAACAACCACTGCAATCATAGTCTCTCTATTAGAACCCCTCCCAGCCTGTTCTGAGAGACAGGTCTGCAGGGCCCCTCCAGGAGCTGTGCAGGGCCTCTCCACACCTAGTCCTGACTTCATTTCTGCACCATCCTCCCCGCATTTCCCCTTCAAGCTGACTTATTTATTTTCACCCAGATGCAGAAGATGTCTCAATAGGATGTCTCAAAATCCTTTCAGGGATGAGACAGGGTAGGGGGGTAAATAATGCAATTACAGGACAGGAGAGAAAACATCCCACAAAGCAATGTGATTAACCGACAAATTATCCCATTACTGAAAATTTGCCAAACACCTTTTATAACACTGCCATCAAAGTGTGAGCCAGAGGCCAAAGGAGGATGAGAGTTCTTCCAGTCCTGGTCCTTCTGAAGAGCTGAGCATGAACACTGCCCAGGAGTGAGAGTTCCAGAAAAACTCAGGAACAAAGGCCGAGGGATGGGAAGAACCCATCTCAATGAAACTTCCTAAACACACAAACACGGACTACATTTTCCTACAACCAAAATCCCAATCGCTTTCACTTTCTGACCAATGTATGGTCATAACCTAACTAAGAAATGAACCTTTGGCCAAGCCTATTATAAAATAAAATGAAATATAAAGAATACTATATCTAAGAACAGGGAGTAAAACATGTGAGCATGAACAATGCCCGGCTCCTAACTTCTATGTAAGTTATAAATATTACTGGCTATTCTATATCTTAAGGCACTCTTTGGGTACAGGATGAAATGATAGGGGTGAGTTTTTATATTTACTCAATTTTACCAAGGTCCAGGAGTGAAATCACAATACCAAGAATTTACAGCCAATAAACAATGGCATCTTGAACCCAGTCTGACTCCATTTTCAAGGCTCATTTCACTGGGATATGACAACTTCAAAATTTATTAACTTACCACAGAGTAGAGATTCTCATCTGGGGATGATTCTGCTCAGCAGGGGACAATGGCAATGTCTGGAGACATTTTTGACTGTCACAACTGGGAGTGTAGGGGAGATGTGTGCCAGTGACATGTGGTAGAGGCCATGGATGCTAAAATCCTACAATAGAATAATTCTATGGCCCGAAATGTCAACTGTACTGAGGCTGAGGAACCTTATCCTAGAAGAAAGGTCTTACCACTGTTATCAGCCAGGAAAATGAAGGCTGAGAAGTATGCCTATATCCCAACATATACTTATTTTGCCTTAAACGGCCCTGTTCTAGCTGCCTTTTCCACTTGTCTGAATGGATTCTACCACCACAGAGGAATTGCTGAGTTTTCTTGCTCCATCCCTCTTTGGACTCTCAGACATCAGAAAAAGTATGTTCAAGCCATGTAACAAGTCAGGAGACATAAAATGCAGAGTAAGGAAGCCAGAAAGTGAAATGATGCCCTCTCCAAAGCACTAGGGTCCTTTTTGTTTGTTAATCCAAAGGAAGCACCACCCACCACCACTCTGGCTTCTGGCCAAGCAGCTCCCGCCCCCACCCGCTCTCCCTAGTCACCAGTTTTTAAAGGACTGATCAGTAAGACTGGTCAGTAATTCAGACAATGATTTTTTCCTGCAGGATGGTGGTAATTTACCATGACAGTTCTTCTGGACACTTGATACAACAAAGGTTGATTTCAGGAGATTTTAAAAGCAAGGAAATTTAGCAAAGAACAAGTTTAAAATAAGTTCAATTCCATCACTCCAGAGTGCCAATTTTTTTTATTATGTCTTAGGTTTCTAAAGTATTTTATAATCTGGGGTGCACTTTTGTGTCTTCCTTCCCAACCAAACATTATAATTGTACTGTGAATAAGGCAGAGCAATATCACAATGTTCCATCCTAAGACTATGGAGAGGCCACGCCCACTCTGCCAGGGTGGGATGCTTGGCTGTTGGCCTGATTGTAGACTCTCACTTGTTTGTACCTAGATAATCACTTAAGCACCTTGACTTATTCTTTTACACAGCACAGAACTTGTGTCCTGCAAAGGAGCTTATCAGAAAGTTAGAAATTATATGGCAGAAAGTCAGAGAGACTGGAGAAGGGTAGACTGACTATACACACAAACTGATCTAGGCAAAATTTTTATTTTAAATAAAAAATTCCTTCAGATCTTCACTTACACCACAAACTAGTTCATAATGAAATATTTCCTTTCCTAATTTACAAGCCCCTTAATTTATAATTACTGAACATTTCCCCAGGTCTCCGGGGAAAGATCTGCACACTACACATCAGAACATCAACTTGGAAATCAACTTAGGAGAAATGGAACTCTTAGTTCACAGCTTTTGGTTTCATGCACATAAACCTAGTGTGTCTTCATAAATTACAGAAACCTCATCTTTCTTACCTGTTCCAGCCAATATTTATCATGCATCCTTTATGTGGGAGATACTGTCGAGTGGGGCAGGGATAAGGAGGGGAATGAGGCAGTCTCTGCCCTGGGGGCATATGAAAAAAAGGACACAGGGACAGAGCACATCTAGTGGACTGACTCAGGAGGAACGATAGAAGGAAAAGGTGACCCACCCGGGCCCTGGAAAATGACAAAGATATCACACAAGGAGAGAAAGGCAGAGCACTTCTGCCTGAAAGAACATACATGTTCAGGTCAGTTGCAGGCGCAGAGAGCAACCCGCAGATCAGGTACAAAACGGAAAAGCTACATGTGCAAAAAAGGCAGAAGCATCTCCTCTACTTGCTCCAAAAGAAAACTGATAACTCATTCTAGCTGCATGCAAACAGAAATGAGGAACCAGGGGGTGACCCTTTGCCTAGCAGTAGTCAGAGGCAGGCTGGGATCGGGGCTACAGGCCTTATTGCTGGAGGAGTGCTCCCTGGGCTTCCTGGAGACAGGGGTGGGGAGGAGGACCAACTCCTGCAGTTGTGCCCACAGGGTAGAACTATGACAAAGCTGCTGGTTACACACCGCCTGTTCTCAGCTAGAGGCCTGGAAGAGTCAGTTTCCCCTCTCCTAGAACACACCTGTGTCGGATGGGCTGCCCAACCCAAGTCACCATGATGCCCCAGCTCAGAATAAAACGGGGTTCCTTCTGCTGGGGGACCTCAGCGCTCAGCCATAGCCCCACAACCCCCAATTGGGGGCACAGTGGCCAGACCCAGGCCTCCGCCGGAGCAGGAACAGCTCCTCCAGCAGGGCAGAGGCGTGCAGGTTTCAGGTCTTCATCCTGCCAATCAAAAGCTACAAGAGGGGCTGCGCCCAGGTTTCGCACACATCGAACCGTCTGAGCACATCCTGGCTGGTGCAGAACTGGCTGGCGCCCAAGGGCCGCTCCCCAAAGCCAGGCCGCGGCGCCTCCACGGACCGAGGGTGGGTGGCCGAGGGCTCGGCGCAAGCGCTGGGGGCGGAGGCGGACTTGGCCGCAGCCGGGCGGGCGGGAGCACGTGCCGGGGCTCGCCGGTCTCCCGCTCCGAGGACAAAGTCCGTTACCTCCCGCTCCGCGGCTCTGGCACCGGGCACCCGGGCGGCGGGAGCGAGGCGGGCACGGCCCCGCACGCCGCGCCGACCCGGCTCCGGACCCCCGATCGGACGCCAGGCGTGGCCTCGGGCGACCTCCGTGTTCACTCACCATTGTGGTTGACCCAGGTCGGCTTCAGGAGCTTCATTGTTCGGCCGCCGCCGCCGGGCTGAGGCGAGAGCCGCGTCCTTCAGCGCGCGCGGGCCATGGGGCCGCCGCCGCCGCCGCTTTCTCCCGCGCCGCCCGCCCTCCAGCCGCCGCCCGCCCCGCGCCCTCAGTGCCGCCACGCCATCGCCGGCTCGCGCCCCAGGCCGCCGCCACAGCCGCCCCCCGCGCTCGGCCGCCACCGCTGCCGCCACAGCCGCATCCCCTGCGCCGCTCCTCCTCCGGCAGCTCCCGGGCAACGCCGGAAGTCACGGCGCGCACCTGCCAAATCGCCCCGGCGGGAAACCGCTCCCTGCGCGGACGGGGCCCGCCCTGGCTGCCACCTCTGCGGGTAGGGGCAGCGTTAGGGAGGCTCCGCTTTGGGTCCAGCGTTGGGTGAAGGGGAGAGTCTGCTGGGACCGCGGCGGACAAGCGGGGCCCCGAGTGGCAGCCCAGGCCGGTGGTGCCACACACCGGGTCGGAGGAGCGTGGACCGCCTTCCCAGCTCTACATCGCTGGTTACCGGTCCGACTAATTAGCTAGCTTCCGTCATTCATCAACACGCGCTTATTGGGCATCTCGGGAGCGCCAAGCCACGTGCCGGCGCCCAGGTGCGGCCACCAGCAGACGGGCGGCCGCGGCGCCGAGTTGGAACGAATGCAGGGGGATGAGCCAGCCTCATGGGGGGGCACGGGGAAAGCGGAGGCGGCGCGTTTACTGGAAGATCGGGGACCGTTTTCACTGATGTGGATACTGTGGAGTAAAGGGACATCCTCTTGGCCATTCCGGCTGCACTGCGGAGTCTTGGCGCTCCCAAGGGTGCAGGCCAACTAAGGGGGGGGGGCGGGAAGGGGGAAGAATGACGTGTGAGATCGCGGCGCCCGGCGGAGGCGGAAGAAAGGACCCACACCGGCGCCTGGGGCGGGGCCCTCTGTTGGGGGCGTGCCCGCGCGACGTCGCTACGTCGGGGCGGGGCAAGGCGTGTTCCGGTCCTCCTCCACGGCTCGCACCGCAGGCCGGAACGCGATCGCGTGAACCGACGGGACTGCCGGACCGTAGCGCGAGGCACCGTGGGCCGGACCGCCGCGTGCGCGCCTGGAAGCAGCCGGTGGCTTGACTTGGGAGCCATGGCCACCGCGGTTTTGGGAGCTGCTGCGCGTGCTCTGCGGCCGCCGTACTGGTGAGTGAGGACGGTCAGACCGTTCGCGGGGTGTCCGGGGCGTGCACGGGGGCTGGCCAGGGCCTCGCCTGGGCTTCCTCCCTGACCGCCCTTGTCCACGGCCATCTCAGTTATAAACGGGCTGACCCGCCTCTCCCTGTGGGTGAACATGCGAAGACCCTAGCGAGCGGGGACCCTGCCCAACTGCTCTCTGTTGTGAACGGGGGATTTTGAAGAAAAAAAAAATCTCGCACGTTGACCTTGCTGTCACATCTAGTAGTTGCAAGTGCCTTAGATTTCGAGGGCATTATAATTTTTTTTTTTTCCTGTTTAGTGGGGAGAATCAGGTATTTATACACACATCTCTTCCAGGCGTCTGGGAGTTTGGCAGACACAGGTTAGAGACACACACCAGCGAGCTTCATTGTTGTCTTTCTGGGGACTCATTCCCATGAGGTAAGCTGAGATGTGGGCCTGACCTCTTTGGGGGTGTCAGCGGGAGATAGATGTGCACAAATAACGACTGCTCTCTGGTATGCAAAATGAACAGCTTACACAAATTCTGTTAAATTTGGCTAGCTGTTTCTCTGTCTGTATGGAACACTGGTGTGTCTGTAATCAGAAAACAAAAATTAAATGTAAAAGTAGTTTACTTTGAATGGGTTCTTGTGTTTTTTACAGGGCAATGCATAAACGTCTGTTCTTCATAGGCCTTCCATTTCTGACTCCCTGGAGGAGGGGGGGGGAAGGTGTGAGGACTAGTTTTTATTTCTGGAACTCTGGATGCTTTCTAGGGACTTGATTCACAAAATTTGGTTTTGATGCTAGAGGATTTGATTATTCTTAATACTAAATTACCACCGTAGGAGATGTGTTCCTGAGAGTAAATAAGACTTTTGTTAATGCTCTAGGATGGGAATTTGTTAAGAAACCCCCCAAAAGTAGGGACAGGCCAGTTACTTTTATTATGCTTTCTCTTAGTCTTACTGAATTTTTTTTTCATTGTTTTTATTAAGGTGTTACATGTGTCCATACCTCCCCATTTGAAATAATTTTTATAAATCACAAATCCATTTGCGATGTAATTGACTTCTAATTCATCCATTTGGTATTTTCACTTTCCAGTGCAATCCCAAGGCACACCTGAACCCTGGCACTAAAGACGAGCCCTTCTCTTTAATTTATACCCGGATGCCCCATGAGGCTTTCCCACCCCTTCCTGGGTTGAGAGTGCCCACGCAGTTCTCACAAGGACCCTGGGCTGCCACTCTCAGCTCAGGAGGTTAGGACCGTGCAGTTCATTCCCCAGTGGAGAGTTCAGTACAAGTTTGGGGCATTTACCTGGTGCCATGCCTCTCAGGATGTCTGTGAAACTGAAGAGGAAACACTTTCATGTTTGCTTTATCCATTAGAGCAGAACCTCTGAGAAAGAAGAAGAAGATCGATCCTAAAAAAGACCAAGCTGTAAAGGACCGTTTGAAAAAGAGGATCCGAAAACTAGAGAAGGCTAGCCAGGAGCTAATTCCCATTGAGGATTTTATTATCCCCGTGAAGTTCATGGATAAAGGGAGGTAAGAGTCCTGGGGTTGAGGGCAAAGGAGTCCCCTCACCTAAGGGTAGTTGTACCTGCAGTTGATGCAGGTAATGGGAAGGGGGTCAGTAGGCTTGGGCTGACGGGGCCCGGGGCTGAGTCCTCTTCTTGATCATGTCTCCTGGGAGTTGAAAAACATTTCTGGGTGGTGTGCTCTCGAGTGGCTGCATGCGGGAAAGAAACTCAAGAGTAATTGTTGGATAAGCCAGGCCAGATGCTAGAGTTAGTTCTATCAGCACTGCTCAAGAGTTCATGTTGTTGCTCTTTTGCAAGTTGTTGTGACAACCTGGGCCTTGCCCATCCTGATGGTAGAAAACCCTTAGCCTCTCGCTTTGTGATGCAAAATGCTTGTGATTGCCATGTGTCATGTGCAGGGTTGCTGTCTTACAAAAGCCTGTACTATTGATAAAGTTGCACCTTGCCATACAGGTGGGACTGGCAGGTGTCCTTTGGTACTCCGGGGCTGATAAGAGGCTCTTGATTCCCTGAGATTTTGGTGTTCGTTTTCATTATACAATTTCTCCAAAGCCACCTCTCACCAAAGGTAGTCTCTGCCTGGGAAAGAGGAAGTGCTACTGTAATCTCCTCAGGGATCACTGTCTCCTATTTCCACATAAAGCAAACGGGCCTGGTTCCTAGTGTCAATTGCAGCTGCCACCACATTCAACATTACATTCCTTAATGTGTCCCTTTCTTTTCTGAGTTCCATCCGTGTCTGGCAGGGAGGGTGCCTGGGCCATATGCAGTCACCCAGACCCCTTGGTCAGTGAGGTCAGTGCTTCCCAGCCTCACACCTTGGGATTTGTGTTCCCAGGCAGCGGCCTCAGGTAGAACTCTCCTTTGAGGAGGCAGAACGGAGAGCTTTGCTCATGAAGAAGTGGTCCCTGTACAAGCAGCGAGAGCATGAGATGGAGAGGGAAGCCATCAAGTCCATGCTCCAGGCCCAGCAGGAAGCTCTGAAGGAGCTACAGCTCACATCCCAGGAACTCTATGCGGAGGCCATCAAGCGGGACTACAGTCTGTTTCCCTTTGAGAGAGAGGGGCCAGATTACACACCACCCATCTCCAACTACCAGCCCCCTGAAGGCCGGCACCATGACGTCACCAAGGTGTACACACAGGTGGAGTTCAAGAGGTAGAGCTGCTGGCCGCTGTCTGAACACGCTGCCCTTGGAAGCCGCAATGACCAGAGCTCAAGCCTCCTTGTCACAGAGTCAGGCGTGCTGAGAATAAATGTAAGTGTCACCACGTGTCTCCTTGTCTTATGTAAGAGTCAAAATTAACTCACCTGAGGATGGACAGAGGCGAGATAGGCTGCCCTTCCTTTACAAAAATTTTATTTTCACTTTATTTTGATGGTTTACATGATTACAAATGTTCCCCATCACCTCCCGTGCCGGGTACGGGGAAAGGAGGATGGAGACCATTCCCCCCAGCAGGAGGCAAGAAACAAAGGTGAAGGGTGTTCAGGCTGTATGCTCCGTGTTGTCTGCACGGGTGGGACAGACAGACACATGAACTTCCTCACGTCATCAGCAGGACCAGCTTAGCATTTTAAGCTGGGAGAGTGGAGCAAGCCAGGGACATACTAATTAACGCAATTGCTGTGCTCCCTCTGGAGGGTGGGACAAGTGGGGCTGAGCACTCTTACGCCGGGATGGTGACTGTGTTAGTGTGCTGGGGCTGCCAGAACTAAATGCCACTAATTGGTTGTGCAGTGTAAATGCCATTTAGACTGCATGGCTGAAACACATTTCTCACAGTTCTGGAAGTTACCAGCAGGTTCGTTTTTTCTCTCCTTGGCCTGTAGATGGCCACCTATAGGCTATGTCCTCACAATGTCCTGTTGGATTATGACCTTATTTCAGCAGTCGGGAGTACAACATCCGATGTGAAATTTAACAATCTCAACAACTAAACTGAATTTATATTTAGCTTCTTTTTGGAATCTAATGTTTAAAATGGCTTTTGGTATTTTCTAAAAATGTTGAGGGAAGCAAACCAAAATTCCATTCGTCCTGGGGTTGGGTTTTTTCAGCCATGAGTCCATGAACCCTTTTTGTGCAAGGTGGAATATTCTGTAGCTGTGTGCATTTCTGAAAAACTGGAATCTCACCTCCTGGGCCTAGAAGGTACAGTTTGCTGGTCCAGAGGTTATGCCCCACCTGTGTCTGCAGAGAAACTGAGCTAGTGGGCCACAGCCAAGTGTGAGCAAAGGGTGGCAATGCATGGTCATCACCAAACCAGGTGGCACAAAATGACCCCACAAGGTGTTCATGACTGCACAACATTTAGTTACCTCTACGTGTCCACACAGGTCAGGGCCACTACTTAAAAGTTTACCTGAGAATTCTAGACCTTCGGAGGGCCATCTCCTGTGCTAATGTCCCTGGTAGGGGAGCATGAGACAGCCCAGCGTGGCTGTTCACAGCAGTACGCAGTGGTGCTTGGCTTCCTGGAAGCTGCGCAGTGGACAGAACTGTCCCCCGGAGCATGGCAGTGGTGGGGCACCCTGAAGGCAGGTGAGGGTGGTCAAGCAGCACTGGAGACGGTCGAGCTCCCAGTACCTCCTGGAATATTTGGGCCAATCAGAGTCCTTGAAGAAGACTGCAGGAAGCCGGGCAGGGGTGCTTGTCACTCGTCTTTCTCCAGAGGGAGATGCCAGTCTGCAGGGGGGCTCTGTCTCAGGGTCCACACGAGGGTGTGCTTTCTTGCAGCCTGGACTCTCCCACGCTCGCTCTCACAGAGGGATCGCTGTGCAAGGGAGACCCCGGTCACTTCACACCTCACATAGCCCAGGTCCCGCCCTCCTCCTCAGCAGGCTCCCAAACACAGATGGACAAACAGCGCATGGTACACACTTCTCTGAAACTACTTCCATCTAATCCACACAACTGAAAATCTGTAAAACTTAAGTTGTCCTCTGCACACATGGATTCCCAACTGTGGGTGGAAAATACAGCTGACCTTTGAAGGTCACAGGTTTGACAGTAAGTGGGAGGCACACAATTCAAATCTATTTTGCTTGAAGGGTCAACTGTGTAGATCACCATAATTTGAGGAAATTTTAAAATTTATCTTTTCCTTGGCCTCAGGGCTTAATGCCCTTGGTTGACCTAATCAGATTTACCTCCTAAGGCTGGTGGGGGTGGGGATGGGGGCTGAGCTAGAAGAAGATATGAGTCGGGAAGAGTGGTCAGACGGAAGAAGATAAGGAAAGAGATGCTTGTCCAGGGAGCCCTGGATGGGTGAGTAGGAGTTCAGATCACAGATGCCACTCTCAAAATAAACACAGGGCAGCACAACACAACTGTCACGGGCTCCTTGGCAGGTGCCAGTGGCTATGCTGACCTCTTTACACATATTACTTTCACCCTCTCAGTCTTCTTAAGCTCTATTGTCTCAAATAGATGTTTCTGTTCTTAAAAAAATATATCTTAATGATTTTACATAGAGAGGAATTGAGAGGGAAAGAGAGTTAGAAACGTCGATGAGAAAGAAACATCGACCAGCTGCCTCCTGCACACCCCCCACTGGGGATGTGCCCGAAACCAAGGCATATGCCCTTGACCGGAATCGAACCTGGGACCTTTCAGTCCGCAGGCCGACGCTCTATCCACTGAGCCAAACCGGTCCCGGCAATGTTTCTGTTCTTGTTTAAAAAGTGATCAGAAATGCGAAGTAGAATATGAAAGACTCCTAGATCTCCATCCCTGAGGTGAACAGCTTCCCCAACACAATTTTAGGCCTAAAACTTTAAAAAATATATTTTTATTGATTTCAGAGAGGAAGGAAGAGGGAGAGAGAGATAGAAACATCCACAATGAGAGAGAATCGTGGATCGGCTGCCTCCTGCAAGTCCCCCGCTGGGGATTGAGCCTACAACCCGGGCATGTGCCCTTGACTGGAATTGAACCCAGGACCTTTCAGTTCCCAGGGGGATGCTCTATCCACTGAGTCAAACCGGCTAGGGCAGCCTAAATTTTTGAGCCATTATATGTTTCCCTAAAGATGGAATCTTCTACTGGCTAGTGTATATACTTCCTGCTTTTTTCACTGAGGCCTCTTTCCACGCCAGGAGATGTTACTATCTATTGTTTTTAACTAGAATACGTTACCTATTCTTTTTAATGGTTATGTAATACTCCACGGTGTGGAAGAAGTTATTTGGTCGAATGTCTATCAGTGAAATTTAGGACGCTCCGTTTTTGCATTCTCACAGTGACAAAATGGACATTTTGAATTTTTAAACTATACTCTGTTACCCAATTACTCCCCTAGGATAAACTTCCAGAAGTGAAACGGGTCAAAAGGTATGCATGTGACATTTAGACCATCAGAGCACCTTACACTCCACCAACACTGCACAAGGACCCCTGTCTCTCCAAACCCCTATCAACACTTCTGACTTACCGCTAGGCAGAAACCACCTATTATCATTTTAACTTCTACACCAGGCCATTTGGTTTTCTTTTTTAAAGAATTCCTTCTGCCCTAACGGGTTTGGCTCAGTGGATAGAGTGTTGGCCTACAGACTGAAGGGTCCCAGGTTCGATTCTGGTCAAGGGCATGTGCCTCAGTTGGGCCACATCCCCAGTGGGGGTGTGCAGCAGGCAGCTGACAGATGTTTCTCTCTCATTGATGTTTCTAACTATCCCTCTCCCTTCCTCTCTAAAAAAAAAAATCAATAATAATAATAAAAAAAGAATTCATTCTTTGTGTCCTTTGTCTACTTTTCTATTCTGAAATCATCCCCATTTTTCTTACTGATATAAGCACTCAGACATATACAAAGGTTACTAACCTCTTGTCATATAGGCTGTAAGTTGTCTTTTTCATTTTTTGGACTTCACTTACTAGGTATGGAATCGTCACATTTTCTTTTATATGGGAGCTTTGTTTCCACATCAGTTTGTCTGATACATTTAATAACGTTAAAGCAGCCACCAGTCAGTCCCGAAAGCTCCCTTCACAGCTTCTCTCCATCTCCCCACCCACAACAGCTCCAGGGCACCATGTAGTCTAGACTGAAGGTGCTAAGAGGGCAGGTGTTCTGTTATTATTCCTGTATTGCAAGAGGACCCAACATGACAAGTATCTGCTGAAATGGATGGACAACCAGAACCACCTCCTTACTGGTCTCTGTGCCCCTCCATATGGACCCTCTTACTTTGGCAACCAGACTGATCTTTTAAAGGTATAAAACAAATCATGCTGCCCTAGCTGGTTTGGCTCAGGGGATAGAGCGTTGGACTGCGGACTGAAGGGTCTGGGGCTTGAATTTGGTCAAGGGCACATGCCCAGGTTGCAGGGTCCATCTGTTAGGGGCGTGCAGTAGGCAGCCGGTCAATGATTTTCTGTCATCACAAAAAACCAACCATGCTCAGATTACAATCTAAACCTCCTTTTAAAGGCCCAAAAGGTCCCTGATATCTCTGCAGCTCACCCTCCTCCTGAACCTTGTTCCTCATGGAAGTAACCCCCTGGGACTGGGTAAAGGCTGCTAAGACTGGTTCCTGGTCTCTCAGGAATCAGCGGTTTCACCTCCTTTGCAGATCAGCTGGCAACCCTAACACTGTCTTCCCAAACCACCCTCCACTCCCCTCTTTGTCTTTCAGAGTGGGAGAAACCCAGTTGACAAAGACTAATTTTTGGTATTTATCGAAAGCAAAAAAAGCACAAAAAGAGGAAGGCAGTGCTCTCCAAAATCCTGGGACCCGGGACGGGAGCCAGGGTGGCCGGTGCACTCAGACGCCCTGGCAGCGCGCCCCGGCGGCTCGGCGCCCCCCACCGCACCCACCGCACCCACCCCCGGCGTCCCGGGCGCACCTGGGCCTCGGCGCTCCGGCGCTCCTCCCACTCGCGGCAGCTGTCCAGGTCGCGGCGCCATTGCTCGCACGCCGGCCGCTCGCCGTGGACGTAGTAGTGGTGCAGGAAGTGCCCGGCGCTGCGGCACAGCTTCCACTCGGCGCGGTAGGCTTCGCAGGGGCGCGGCGGCTGCGGCGAGAGGGGCGCCTGAGCCGGGAGCCGCTGCGCCGCCCCAACCCGAGTGCTCCCGGGAGAGACCTCGCTGGAGCCGGTCCCACGGCCCGACCGGGTCCCCCAGGTCCCCGGCGCCCAGCACACTTACCTGCCAGCCGCCGCCGTCGTCGGCCATGCCCCGGCGAGCACCTAACTCCCGCCTTCCCCAGCCCGCCAGCCAACGGCCAAGGGAGACTGATAGGCCGGCCCCGCGCGAGACACCAAGGAGCTCGGAGATGTATTTAAATCCTCGCCGCCTCCGGGGGACACCCCGATAGGGGGCCGTTCGGTGGGGCAGCCAATAGCAGCCGGGCGGGCGCCGGCGGGAGGTGGGGCCCAGAGGGCTGGGGGCGTGCCGGCAGGGAAACGCCGCTCCCCGCGGAGCCGCGCGCCGGCACAGCTCTAAATTGGCTGTTTGTGAAATCCCGCGATGATTATTTTCACAAATCTCAAAGATCGGGCTTACTGCGGTAAGCACACACTGTGCAGCAACCTCCGCGAAGCTGCTGTAGTGACCACTCACAAAACAACGGGGGTTGGCTGGGCAGGACGTGTGCAGGGGCAGGGTATCTAAGGGGCAGGGCATCTAAGGTGCCGGGTAACCTCCCGAGGGAACTCAGGCTGGAAGTGGAGGCGAGAAGGGCATTCTGAGCACAGGGGCGGGGTGGTCCGAGGCATGGAGGCTGCGAGTGGCACTGGGTGCAAGTCCAGGGCCGCTAGCCTTATCTGATTAGGAGTGAAAGCTTTACCGAGACAGAAAGCCCTGCAGCAGCAATGCAATGGTTCCCCAGCCTATGCAGACCGGATCACGTGCAGGGAGCCCCTTACAAGGCGGCTGCTGGGCCCCTTCTATGATTGAGACTGGGTCAGATTAGAGGCCCTGCAGCTGGTTCAGAAAGTTGAATTTTATCAGGATCCCTGCCAGATTGGCTCACAGACCAAGCTTGGAGAAGACACTGTGTGACAATAAGGTTGCGGGCCAGGGTACAGCAGGAATAAGCAGGAGTTTTGCTCCAGGTGATCCCACTGTGCCACCAGGAGACCCATCATTGGGGGCCAATCCTGCCTCCAGCACAAGAACAGGACCGGTTTCATTACACATACAGGTGATACCCGGGAAGAGAAAAACCCAGGGCCAGCGTCTTTATTATGCGTAAAATGCAATATGTCAGGCAATGAGATCCTACCAGTAGAGTTGCCTACCCACCAAAGGCTTCTCTGCCTCTGTAGTGGAACTGAGACTCCTAAGGTCAGGGGTGGGGAACAACTGGCCCACGGGACATAGAAGGCTCGCAAAATCATTTGGTTTGCCACTGCCAAGGCATTAGGGATAAGTTAAATGTTTGACCAAATATATAGCAGGCTAATTTTTTATGGCCCGAAAATGTTATAGCCAAATGGGCCTTGGCAGGAAAAAGGTTCCCCACACCTGCCTTAAGGGAAGAGTCAGGTAGGTCACGGTGGTACTTTATGCCTTCTGAAACTACACCCATCACCATGATGGATGAACAGCCCTGGTCATCATGACAATCTTCAGTGCTCATTCTCTGAGATCCATGGTGGACCCTGGTATGGTACATCCTGTCCTCTTCTGAGTGTTGGGAGGAGCCTTGTTCAGAGAAGGACCCTCTGCCTACAAGCAGGAGACCTGGTACAAGGGGAGATCTGGGCCCGACCATCCTCACCCCAAGGGTCAGAGAGCCTTGGTTCTCCATACACTGAGCCACTCCCCTGTCCCCAAGTTCTTTTTTTTTTTTTTTTTTTAAATATATTTTATTGATTTTTTACAGAGAGGAGAGAGGGAGAGCTAGAAACGTCGATGAGAGAGAAACATCGACCAGCTGCCTCCTGCACATCCCCTACTGGGGATGTGCCCGCAACCAATGTACATGCCCTTGACCGGAATCGAACCCGGGACCTTTCAGTCCGCAGACCGACGCTCTACCACTGAGCCAAACCGGTTTTGGCCCCAAGTTCTTTTTTAACAGCACTATGGAATGAGGGGTACCTGCAAGCAGGTCTTCCTCTAACTCCTGCCCAGTGGCCCAGACATCAATCCCTGTTGACATCTAACCAAACATTTAGAGGCAATCCAGGTGTTAGCCATTCCCTGTTTTTATTTGAAAAATTTATAATTACTTTCAAGGAACAAAAAAGAGATGAAAATAATTGGGTTAACATGTCAAAAAAGATTTCACTTTATACAAAGTGAGGATCTGAGACTAATACAAAATATGCGGGCCAGCAGAACATTGGATAGTACATTAAACTGGGAGTGGGAGATAGGGAAGGAGAAAGAGGACCACTGTTAGCTCTTATTTATTCTAATTTTCATATCTGTGCTTCACCATGAAATTTTGTTGTTCCCTCCCTCCCCCGAATAGAATAGACTCAGGGAGCCAGTTATTTTGAAATGACAACTAAAGTAGAAATGTTTTCAGATCAGGTTTTCCTTCTGAGAAATAGTTCTTTTGTGAGAGAGGGGAAAAAAACAAACAGTAAAAAGTAGAATAACCACTATTTATAGAGGACAAATCTACTTAAACCACTTTTCTTTAGACCAAAGACAACATCTAGGTTCCAGAGCCACAAAAAGAAAGGGTAAATAAAATAAGAACATCACAAGTTAGAGTAATTCAACCCCTTCCTTTGACTTTTATCAGGAACGGGGAACTCTGCTCCTGCTGGGTCAGTGGGAGTGCCCCCAAGGGCGGAAAGCAGGAAGTGGTGAGGAGGCGCCTCAGAGACAGCTTTCTTTCTCCAATTCAAGCTGTAACCACGAGGTCCTGCATCCCACTTCCAGACCAAACTAGATGATTCTTAGGTAACTCTAAACAAACCTAAAGTGACAGAGCATCTTTGCAATAGTTTCATCCCTGTCAGAGCCAGTAACTAAAAGCCATTATATTGCAATTGAGTATTTTATTTTCCAATCAGCTCACTTATGGCTTTCTTCCCTTTTTACGCAATGACTGTCCTTCTCCAGAGAAAGCGACGAATCTGCCTCCAGCATCATCCTGTAGGAAGATAAGATACTATTTTCAGAAATTTCTTGGAGGTTTATAGAAATTGCTTTATTTTGCTGACTCATGTACCATCCACCCATTTTCCTTACTTCCCCATTATTGATAAGAAATGTTTTTGAAATATAAATACAAATCACAATCAACTGAATTGGACACATGCCACACAATCACAACCATGTGTCTACCACTGCCTTTATCCTCAGGGTGAGCATATATCCTTTTGCAGAAGCATCACATTTTCTTTTTTTCTTTTTAAAAAAATATATTTTATTGATTTTTTACAGAGAGGAAGGGAGAGGGATAGAGAGCTAAAAACATCGATGATGAGAGAAACATTGACCAGCTGCCTCCTGCACATCCCCCACCGGGGATGTGCCCGAAACCAATGTACATGCCCTTGACCGGAATCGAACCTGGGACCTTTCAGTCTGCAGGTCGATGCTCTATCTACTGAGCCAAACTGGGTAGGGACTATTTGCAAACTTAATTCCCAAGTCTCAAGACAATGGATTTCTTATCTAGTACATTCTAAAATCTACAGAGAATTTCATCAGGTAGGAGAGGCAGTCTGTACCCTTGGATATTACTCCTAGGTTTGCAGTATTTTTAAATTGCTGTGATGACCAGCTTAATGTGTTTGCAATCAGCTTGATATTTCCTATAAGTTGAATTCCTTAGTAAGCTAGTCTTCCACCAGCAGAAAGAGGGCTTGTTTTTCAGAACCCTCAAACACAGGTATCTTTCATGTATTCCTTGTTAGTCAGCCAGTGGTGTTATCTACAGAAGTGAGCTCCCAAACACACACTTCTACACCCAGCCCCACACCCCACACACAGCCTCCATAGGACCACCAGGCCACTGGAGGGAGGAGAGCCCCAGGAATGAAGAAAAATATGACAGCAATACCCTGATTCAAAATGGAAAGAATTCCCCCACTCATCATTAGAAAATAAAACTTCTCACCTCTTCAACCTTTTTGACCTGTGGACGTGAATTTCTGATGAAAGTGATCTTACCAAGTTTAAATTCATAATTGGGAATTCCTCTGTAAAGATGGAAGAGGAGAAATATTAGCTCCAGAAGAAAAGGACTCAAATTCCCTCTTGACTAACAAGAGGAAGGCAAGCCAAAGAGAGGAAGAGTGTCCTCTTGGCGATTCTCATTCTGAGGCAGGCAGCTGTAAACCACCTGGCCTTGGCCAGCCCTCTGGTGCTCCCAGCATCCCTACAGGAGGGAATCAGAAGGCAAATGGGGCAGGGCCTTCAGACGGGACCTAGCCTGCAGAGAGGGATCACCCAGAGACTAGGAGGCCCTCATCAAATCCGTCCTCCAGCCTCATGGATCAACCTTGGAGGGGTACACTTGTACCAAACTCGGAGAGTGGGTAAAAATCCATTATACCAGCGGTTGGCAAACGGCGGCTCGATAGCCACATGCGGCTCTTTGGCCCCTTGAGTGTGGCTCTTCCACAAAATATCATGTTTTTAGCAAAGGCCAGCTTAGGAGTACCTTATTAAGTTTATAACAATGTACCTATCTATATAGTTTAAGTTTAAAAAATTTGGCTCTCAAATTTCAACTGTTGTACTGTTGATATTTGGCTCTGTTGACTAATGAGTTTGCCGACCACTGGATTATACCATCATCCTTCTGCTCCAACATATAGTAGAAAGGTGACATATGACAGGAGACACCTCTCATCCCTGCCACCAACTGTGACAGCCACCAGAGCAGGGAATGTGCTCTGAGTCCCTGGGCCAAACAACAGAAACACATCTGTGAGGCAGCTCATGCCTCCTGTTTGAAGGAAGTTAGATACTATGACTTGATGAATAGAACAGAACAACAGATTGAATAGGAACTAGAAAAGTTTTAAGTAGGCGAGAGATCTGATGGCGGACCAGCTGGAGGCAGGACGGCCTGGTTCTGGACTGGAGGGAAGATACTGACACACTTCCACTGGAAAACAGCAACTCCTTGTCATGTTTCAGTTCCCCAAGGAGAGCAGGTGGGGGTAGGGGTGGGGAATTCATCCACTCTGCTGGATTCTTTGAGCTGGGCTTTCTTTCCAGAGCTGGAGTGAGGCTGCCCACCCCATAGGCCTAGCAAGACCCTCCCTAGATGATGATAAAGACCCACCTTTTGATGTCTCCAGGCTTGATTGGGGAGGGGCTGGGCTCTACACCTTTCTTCTTCCCGTCCAGTCTGTTCCCGGAGCCGGAGAAGGCCTACACAGGCAAGCAGGAGGGTGAGCACAGGTATGCCCTTTGCTGAGACTGCTGCAGGGATATGTTCTGGGGAATGCCACCCAGTCCCCCTCAGGAATGAAGCCCTCACTGCCCAGCTGCTGAAGTGTGGGCAGCTGAGAACTCCGTCTCAGGACTGTTGTGAGATGAAGGTAGTCTCCTGGCTCAAGAGCAACTACTGCCCAGGGGTAGCCTGTAGCCAATAGCCAATGACAGGTTAAAAGGTCTGGCCTTGGCCTCTGCAGGACCAGTCTGGGGCCCTGTGGATGGACTAAGACCTTTGCTGCAACTGCCGCATAGCTCAGCTTTCCAGTCCCCCTTGCCTCCCAGCGCCCTGACACTAGTCATCACTTTTTTCCCAGGGAGCCAGGCTGGGCGCGGTGCTGAAGGGTCATGTTGCAATTTATTTTTAGACAGTGTAGGCCAAGAAAAGGAGAACACATTCTTAGAGATAAAGCAAATGTGGCCATATTGGTGAACCTGAAGGAAAGGCATACGTGTGTCCATTGTACTATTTTAACTTTATGGTAGGTGAGAATTTTAAAAAGAAGAAAGTTGTGCTGCCTTACAGATCTGTTAGGAAGATTCCATGAGAAAGTGGATGTCAAGTGCTATGTAACTGACAGAGTGACAGATACATGTGTGAACAGACACCAGACGCCCAATCCCTAGTGATGTCCGTGGAGCGTTATAGAGTGGCTGCGAGGAGCAGATGGCACGGCAGGCGCACAGGAAGTGAAGCCCGTGGTCTGGTACTCACACGGAAGCCCAGCTCTCCGGCATAGCCGCTGTGGTCAGCTTCGCCTTCCTGACAGGGACAGAAAAATGAGAGATAAGCTTCCTAGCAGGGATACCCCAACTTTTCCCAGGGATACTCCCCTCATTTCTATTGCTGTCTCTGCACCGGAACAGCGGTGCCATCCCCTGGGAGCGGGGCTGGGAGAAAAGCAGGGACTGTGGCTACACCAGCACTAGTAGAGACCAAACACAGGCTGGCAGCCAGGACAGGCTCCCAAAGACCATTACCAACGAGGCCAAACCTGCCGGGCTGGGGAAGGAAGAACTTACAGTTGACTCCTCATGCTGGGCTTGTCTTTCGGGTTCTTTGTAGCCCAGGGGAGCGTCAAAATCCACCTGCGTTCCCGAGGCGAAAGGGAAAGTTGTGAGACACGCTGGCACTTAGCATACCTTAGCTTTTCTGTTTGTAACGGAAACTGTAGATTCACATGCAGTTTTAAGAACTAATACAGAAAGATGCCCTGTGCACTTTGCCCAGTATTCCCAATGGTGATATTTTACAAAACTATAGTATAATACCATTACCCGGATATCAACGTCTACACTATTCAGAATTCCTGTTTTACAAGAATTCACTTTGTATGTGTATGTGTGTATGTGCTAAATTTTCAGAATTTTATCACCAGTGTAGGACCACAACCAAGATGCTGAACAGTTCCAGCACCACAGGATCCCTCCATATTTTCCCTCTACATTCACATCCACACCTCTGCTGGCCGTTTTCTCTACCACCCAAGGCACCTTGTAACCACTATTTTGTCCTCTCTTTCTTAAGTATTATTATTTCAAGAATCAGCCCTGGCTAATGTGGCTCAGTGGTTAGAATATAAGCCTGTGCACTGAAGGGTTGTGTGTTCGATTCCTAGTCAAGGGCACATACCTGGGTTGCAGGTTCAATCCCTGGGCCCGGTTGGGGCACATGCAGGAGGCAACTGATGTGCCTCTCCCATATCAATGTTTCACTCTCTCCCTCTTTCTCCCTTTCACTCTCTCTAAAAATCATTGGAAAAAATATCCTCAAGTTAGAGTTAACATACACACACAAAAAACAAAAACAAAAAATGGAATCAGTTGTAAACACTTGGGACTGCCCTTTTTATGCTCAGCATAATTCTCTGAAAAGCCAACAAACTATTGTGTGTCCCAGTAGTTCCTTTCTACTTAGGAGCTGAGCAGCCTTCCTTAGCTTTTTTTTTTTTTTTTTTTTCTAATATTTTATTGATTTTTTACAGAGAGGAAGAGAGAGGGATAGAGAGTTAGAAACATCATGAGAGAGAATCATCGATCAGCTGCCTCCTGCACACCCCCTACTGGGGAATTTGCCTGCAACCAATGTACATGCCCTTGACAGGAATCGAACCTGGGACCTTTCAGTCCGCAGGCCGATGCTCTATCCGCTGAGCCAAACCGGTTTCGGCCTTCCTTAGCTTTAAAAAAAAAAAAAATTGAGCTTCCTGCCCTAGCTCATGTGGCTCAGTGGATAAAGCATCTTCCTGTGGACTGAAGGGTTCTGGGTTTGATTCTAGTCTAGGGCATATGCCAGGGTTGCAGGCTCTATCCCCAGAAGAGTGTGTGCAGGAGACAATCAATGATTCTCTCTCAATATTGATGTTTCTCTCTCTCCCTTTTCCTTCCTCTCTAAAATCAATAAAAATATTTTTAAAAATTGAGCTCATTAGTGTTTAAGAAGATGCACTTCTTGGCAGGTCTGAGATGCCAGTAGATTTAGCCATCTCAGAACCAGAGGCAACTATGCCACCTCCACTGGCCCTGAGAAGGATCACAAGGTCTGTGGCGTTCTCATGATGCTCCGGCAGCATTTCCTCCTCTCTCACCCAAGTAGTCCTGGGGACTGTGTGACAGTGACATCCTCTTGGGGCACTGGCTTACAGGTGCTACCAAATGCCCGTCTCTCTCAGGTGGAATGCACTATAAGCAGCAGTTACTCACATTCATGTCGCACTCGATGATGGACACGGCTTTGTCAGGCTTGGTCTCCATCACCCGCAGTTCATAGATCTGTGAGAACACAGAAATCAGTTGGTTAGTTTCATGGCAGCACTGGGAACTGTCACTGTTACTGTGACTCGCTACTGGGCTCTTGCAGACACATCATTCACCTCCACAACACCCTCCTCACATCTTGCTGCAACAAAGAGGCCCTGGGAATGGACTGCCTTCATGCTTGTCCATCACTCAACGGAAGTTAGTCCCTAAAAGTAGTTCAAATCAGACAAGGGAATTATGGATCAAATTGAAAAAGACACTCATAACCTTATCCCAGCTTGTACACTCCTAGGAATTAACTCCAAGTAATTAATTAGCTTAAATATGCAGAGAGAAAATTCTAAGAATGTTCACTCCAACATTGCTAAGAATAGTATGTAGCCAAAACTTACTCATTTATAAATAAATTATAGCCACCAGGAGAATATAATGTAGCCAAGAGACAAGAAATTAAACCGGTAATGTTGCTGTGTGTTTAGGATAATCTCAAGTACATAAAAACATACATTAAAAGTGGCTGAATCTATTTTTTTTAACATTGCTTTTGGTTCAGAGCCTGGGACAAGCTGCTGCTGTCCACTGCATGGAATCATGGATGAACCTAAGAGGTGTTCAGACTTGAAAGACTGTGTCAGGAGGGACAAGCCCAGAGGAGCTAAGAGAAACCCAAAGTGAATAAGGAAGAGGATGTGGCCAGGCTCTGCTTCCAGGTGTCCCCGCTTGGAGCGCACTGCCTGGCAGCTCCAGGAGGGCCTGTTTGCTTCCAATGGAGAGAATCCTAAGAACAGGCACCTAGACTGGCTCATTTCTCTGTCCTGACAGCCTAGCAAAGGGCTTATCCGAGATTTTAACTGAGGCACAATTGGCAGGCTCACCACCATGATACACAGATATGTGATTAATAAGAATAACAAACCCTAGCCAGTTTGGTCCAGTGGATAGTGTGGACCTGAGGATTGAAGGGACCTGGGTTCAATTATGGTCAAGGGCACATAACTCAAGCCCTGGTCAGGGCCCATGTTGGAGGCAACAAATCTCTATCACACTAGTGTTTCTCTCTGTCTCTACCCTACCTTCCATGCTCTCTAAAAAAGCCAAGAAAAAATATCCTTGGGTATTAACAAAACAAAACAAAAGGATAGCCGAAACCGGTTTGGCTCAGTGAATAGAGCGTCGGTCTGCGGACTAAAAGGTCCCGGGTTTGATTCCGGTCAAGGGCATGTACATTGGTTGCGGGCACATCCCCGGTGGGGGGTGTGCAGGGACAGCTGATCGATGATTCTCTCTCATCGATATTTCTGACTCTCTATCCCTCTCTCTTCCTCTCTGTAAAAAATCAATAAAATATATTAAAAACAAACAAACAACAAAACGAAAGGATATCAATGTTAAGCTTATTCACCGTAATAAATCAATTACCAAAACTTAGCTTCTGAATTATTAGTATAGGGCTCTAAAAAGTAAGCAGTAGGCAGCAATTAGTTGACAAGTCAGGTATACACTGCTTAAAGAGAACCTCCATTCAAATATCAGAATGGCACTGCTGGCCCTTTAGCCGACACTTACCTTCTCATTGTAGTTGATGGCAATCACATCCCCAGTGGTCAGACAGGCAAAGTTTCTCAATGCGTTTTCTAATCTGCAGACACACAATGTCAAGGTATAAACATAAACTATAGCTCCAGCATCCACCAGTGACATGGCACCTCCTAGAGCAATGGTTGCCAACCTTTTGGATGTCACGGATCACCGCGTGGTGACTGCTGTCCTAGAGAGGCTCTCAGAGCCTGAGCGGGGAAAGCCAGGCTGTCTAGGTTGTTTTCTTGGTCACAAATCCTTCCAGGGTGACAGCAACTTTGTGAAAAGGGCCTTGTGTGGGATGCTGTCTTCATTCCTCATGTGAAGTGCCATGCTTCAGGAGGGCCCTGCCCTTGACACCTCCTGAGGACCCGAGTTGTCAGACCCAATCCAATCGGCCTGAGGATGAACATGGCTCTCCCGTCGCTGCTGTGCACCCCCACATTCTCTGCTCTATGTGACTGCTTTATCCAGACTATCAGCTAGACAAGGGCATTGGGTTGACTGTAGCTGATGAAAGTAGTGCCCTTTCTATGAGACAAATTGCTTCTGAAAGCAATCCAGTAAGTATGCATTGAAAAAAATGTAAAAATTTAGAGAAAATCATGAGGGGTTACAGTTAGACGCAGGCCTCACTCCTGGGAACCGACAGTCAGACAAGCACCTCCAAGCAGAGCTTTGAATGACAAGGGATGACTTTGCCACAGGACATTGACTGCTATGAGCAGAGTCCAGCACCCCTGCATGTCCAGGACCCAGCTGCAAGGGGCCCAAATGCCAGTCCACAGACACAGTCAGTGGATGGCTCAATGTGCCCATCCACATCTAGGACACGACTGTCAGCAACTTGTTCCTGAGCTCCTGCCTGCGAAGAGTGTGCAGGGAGACAGGTGAAGGCAGCTTTTCTTTTGCTGTCCACTTAACCTACATTTTTTCTCCAAACATTCATTTTAAAAAACAAATAGGAGATAGAGTGACCACTCTATCACATGACCTCAATGAGCTACACTGGGGCCTCCAAGTTACTATAGTCCACACACAGCAGATCCGTCACCCACAGTGGTCACTCCTTAAATTATGAACACATACGTCTTGCTACTGTTCAGAGAACACACACCCTCCCTGCCAAAAAAAGATCACTAGAAGCTAAAACCTCTGCATTCCTCTTGCTAAGACAAAGAAAACTTAAGCCAATGCTTCCCACTGGTTTGGAGTGAAAAGCCCTAAGCTTGAGTGGCAAGTTTACGGGCACCAGTGGCTCCCTTCCACCAGAACATACTGGGCTTTGGGTTAGGGGTCAAAGTTCACCTGAAGGAAAGGTTCCACGGAGCCTATGAAAAAGTATACAGAGAGCATACAGAAGGGGCACACGGAGTGTCTAGCACACTGGTCAGGCCCAGGTCCAGGAGTGATGGCAGATGTGCTGGCTGAATATCATTATGCTCAAATTACTATGCCAATCACAATAAATATGTGCTCCTCAAAGTAGGCACACATTCAACCAAGTGCTCTCTAGACTGTGTGCCAGCAAACCCCTCTTTTGTCCAGAAGAACCCTTCTTACACTGCTTTTGGGTTGGTGATGTCCAAGAAGTCAGGGCTCTGAGGCTGAAATTTGGAGTATGTGGCCACTTGAAGGTTGACACTTTCCACCTGAACCAGGCCCCCTTCTTCCAACAGCAGATTCTGCATCATCTAAAGGAAAAAGAAGGCCACGTGAGGCTTCTGGAAATCAGGGACTGTCATCGACCTAAAATGTGACATTCAGATGGCTTCCTGGAACCTTGTTCCAGGCTGACTCACCCTGAAGAGCCCGGAAGCCTGAGGTGAGATGGAACCAGCCAATAAGCCAACACAATGCATGAGCATGGGGGCTGGCTCAGCGGCAACACCTGGGAAACCCCAGGCAAACGCCTATTCTTGCCAGGAGCTAGAAGACCAGCTCAGGAAGAGACAGGCCAGCAGTTCCATGCTACCTAAAGAGGCATCCCAGGGAATGTGATTTTTCTGAGAAAAATGATTTAGTTTTCTGATCCAAAGTGGCCTAAGAACCTAGCCAAGGGTCACCAAACTCCAAGTCAATGGATTGCAGAGAACCTGTGAGGGATTGTGTACCCCAGTATCACCACCTTTTCTCTCACTTCTATAGAGGGGTCTCTGCAGATCCACAGTGGTCTCAGGAAGCTGTCACTGTCCAACACTTCAGCCACCTACAATACTCTACGGGATTAGCAGGAGAAGGCCTCAAACCAAGAAGAGAGACCTCCAGATACACAGGAGAGCGAGGCACTGGGAGACAAGTGCTGGGGAGGACAAGTGGTCAGGAAAGCAAGTTGGGTCTGGGTTTTGAGGTGTAAGAGCTCCCCATGGGACCAAGATTGGGAAACATCACAAGAGAGGCCAGGCAGCAGGTGTGAGAGTGGAGGGCTCCTGTAGTGGAAGGGCTGGCTCCCCTAGCCCTCGGGAAGGACACAGGCTTACGGGAAAGCCTAAGAGCTCTAGAGAAGGTTTGTTTTCATGACCACAAAACTGAGTGCTTTAAAAAGACTCAGTTATAGGCAAAAGAGTAAACGCATATCTGTTTCAACAGAACTGGGGGAGAAACTACTGAAAATGGGGAGAAAATGTTTAAAAATCTAAAATTTTGTACTTAGACCATTTCAAATATACTGCTGCTTCATTATGGCGAACAAGCCTTACCCAGGAGATCGCAGGTAAATGGCATGGGGTGGTATCCAGGCCACCAGTTGAGCAATTAACAAAGAAAAGGATATTCCGAATGTCCTCCCTCACTCTGTATCTGGGGGGCGGCATGGTGTCCCTGCCTGAGGTTCCACCCGAGACAGACTCACAGACTCTCCAGAGACAGCTCCACTCACCCAGTGTGGCAGGTAGCAGATACCCTCATCAGCCACAAATTCCAGCACACCGCAGTGCGTCATGCGGTCCGAGTTCTTGTTGGTCAGCTTGAACAGCATGGGGTAGGTAATGTTGAGTCGGCCTAGAAACAAGAGAGGTTATGAGATTAAACTTCTCCAAGGGACAGAAACGCTGTTCCCCCATCAAGCTCCCCCAAAAAGCAGCCTCCTGGGCACCCACTATGGCTCCACACAGCCTTGCCCCCCTCGGACCTGTGTGGTGTTTTGCCCTTCAGAGTCTGCCCACCCACAAGACCCCATGTTCCCTACGAGATCACAGAACTTGGCCCAGAACTGGGAAATGTTCAGTGATTCCGATTCTCAGCAGCAGCTTACACTTGTGATTTTCTGAAATTCTAATTTTGAAAAGTGGCATGTTTATTCGTTTCTTTGCAGATAATTTAAATGCCAACCATGTGCTGGACAAAGCTGCCACCTTCAAAGGTTTCTAGTGAGCAAACCAAGAAAGAAAACAAGGGCACCCTGATGCATGGTGCTGTGGGAGCGGTGGAGCAGGGCGGGAGGACGCAGGGCTCCTGGAGGATGGCCTCCAGGTAAGTCAAGATGGGAGGGCCAGGAAGGGAATTCCAGGCAGAGGAAGCAGCCTGAGCAAAGACACGGAGGGAAGGGGAGCCCAGCCAGTTCAGGAGTGGCCGACCATTAGGTGAGGCTGGAGCACGGGTACAAGGTATGGAGCGGTCAGGAGAGGAGGCCGGGTGGGACACCACGCAGGGTGACTGACACAGTGCATCCCCTCTGAGGGTGAGGCCACATACAGAGCCATAGGCAGGCAAACAGGACTGCTGGCAGCCTGACCCAGGAGTGCAGGGGGCCCAGAAAGGAGGAGCTGTCAATGTCCCAGGAGAGTCGGGGACTGGGACAGACTGACATAGTGACAGTGTTTGCCACACGCCAGGCCCTCACTCGGTCTTCCCAGAACAGTGAGGTAGGTACTGTCCTTGCCAATTTTATCTATGGAGAACAAAAGAATGGTGAAGCTCCCAGCTTAGCATCATATTCCAGGGACAACTCCTGGCCAGACATGGCATCCGCCTTTATATTACCTCAGTGCTCAAGTCGTGTAGTAAATACTTACTGAGTTGATCGAGGGCTGAGGGTGGCATAATAACTGTGAAAAGAACATTTAAAAAGTATTAGAAAATAAAAACGACAAAAATCAAAATGCAGTTGCTGTTAATCTTTAAAAAGTACTAAATGATACTTATATGGTAGCCAGAATTAATAATAATGATCTGTCATAACGAATTTTACTTGCTATAATTAATTTTGGGGAAATGAATGGTTACTACCCATAAATCTAATCATAATTTGGACCCCACTCCAGCAAATCTGGAACAAGCAATGTTTTCAGCGTAAGTAGCTACTGTTACACATGTAAAATAAGAACTGTTGAAGACTATAAGCACTGCAGGCTGAGGGCAGGAAAAGTTACTATTCCAAATAAAAGTTACTATTCAAAATAAAAACAAGCACATACTCTTCCCGCCTTTCTCCACATCTGACCTGTCATTAGGCCCTGCAAGCATGGACACGGAGAAGCAGCGGTACTGTGTAGAGAAGCGGTTCTGGAAGACCCGGGGAATCGGGTGGTCGAACATGTTGAAAGAGAACTAGAAGGAGAAAAGAGATGCCAGAGTTAGAACAGAATAAGGACATATTTATTCTCATCAAAAGCCAAAACAGTTCAGGGGAGTTAATGCTGATAAATGTTGTTGAAGAACAAGATACACTACCAAAATCCTGATGGACCACAGCCGTTTGCCTGAAGCACTTGTCAGTACTACAATGAACCTAAAGTCTGTTTCCACCCTTTCTTTCTTTTTAAAATATATTTTATTGATTTTTTTGCAGAAAGGAAGGGAGTGGGATAGTTAGAAACATAGATGAGAGAGAAACATTGATCAACTGCCTTGTGCACACCCCCTACTGGTTGTATGCCCGCCCCCAAGGTACATGCCCTTGACCGGAATTGAACCTGGGATTCTTGAGTCCGCAGGCCAATGCTCTATCCACTAGCCAAACCTGTTAGGGCTTTCTTTCTTTCTTTCTTTCTTTCTTTTTTTTTTTTTTTTAAGAAAAAAGAGAGTTGAGAGTTGAGTCAGCTGGTGTGGCTCAGCAGCTAAATGTCAATCTACAGTAGGAACCAAGAGGTCTCTTCCTCTCTTTCTAAAAATCAGTAAAAACATATTTTTAAAAATGTTTTTATTGATTTCAGAAAGGGAAGGAGAGGGAGAGATAGAAACATCAATGATGACAGAGAATCATTGATTGCTTGCCTCCTTCACACCCCACACTAAGGATCAAACCCAGGCATGTGCCCTGACTGGGAACTGAACCAGTGACCTCTTGGTTCATGAGATGACGCTCAACCACTGAGCCACACCAACTGGGTACTTGTCTCTTAATTTTGTTCAGGAGTTTTCCCCCATAGAATATTTAAACTCTGAATTAATCATTTTTTCTGTTGTTTTTTTTTTGTTTGTTTTTGCTTTCACTATGTAATACTTTCAACATAAAGGATTTAAAAAAATATATATTTTATTGATTTTTTTACAGAGAGGAAGGGAGAGAGAGAGACAGAAACATCGATCAGTTGCCTCCTGCACACTCCCCACTGGGGATGTGCCCACAACCAAGGTACATGCCCTTGACCAGAATCGAACCCGGGACCCCTTGGTCCGCAGGCTGACGCTCTAGCCACTGAGCCAAACTGGTTAGGGCTCAATATAAAGATTTAATTTAAAAAAAATAAAGAAAGAAATCTCAAAATAGTCAAATATTTTTTACTTGATTCCAAATATACATTACATAGAGGGAAAGCCATCTATTGATAAGGTAGCTACCAAAATGGACTCAGCCATCTTCCTAAAATGCAAATATGTCTCAAATGATTCTGCTTAAAACTTCAAGTGATTCTTCACTCCCTGTGTCTGGCCAGTAGTTTAAAACCTTTGATTCTTCTTTTAACCAACAGAACTCTGTCTAGCAAAATCTTGGCCAGAAACCTAAAAAGGAAAGTGTTTCTGGGATAAAAGGAAGAAAAGTGGGGCCTCCCTGAGTGCCTCTCACTACCCCACCCCATCTAAGCTTTTCTTCTCTTTGCAATACGAAAGAGAAAATGTGCAAGGTATTTAACACCCATACCAATCTGCCTTCAACTCACTCGGGAATTTATGCTCCTTCCTACTGCTCCCCATCCCAAATCCTACTTTCCTTTATAATCCCAATACCTAGCATACTGCCTACCACATATCAGTATTCAAGGTGGATAAACTTGAGAATAGAAGTATGATTCGAAAACAACACACTCAGGAGAAAATCTAATCATCATTCCTTTTTTTTTTTTTTTTACAAAAACAAACGGGTGACACCTAGGTAATGCTGTGCAGTAGTAATTAGACTGAGCTCTGCAGCCAGCTAGCCAGACTGGGTTTCAAATTTTCACTCCCACTTTTGTGACCTCTGTAAACAACAAGTTTTCTCATAGTGAAAACGAAAATAATCATCCTTGTCTCGAAGATCACTGTAAGGATTAAATGAGATAAGGTGTAAGGAGGGACTGTAGGAGTTAAAATAAAGGCTGTGTATGGGGCTGAAACCGGTTTGGTCAATGGATAGAGCGTCGGCTTGGGGACAGAAGGCCCCAGGGTTCGATTCCGGTCAAGGGCATGTACCTTGGTTGCGGGCATATCCCTAGTAGGGGGTGTGCAAGAGGCAGCTGATCGATGACTCTCTCATCGATGTTTCTAGCTTTCTATCTCTCCCCCTTCCTCTCTGTACAAAATCAATAAAATATATTTTAAAAAAAAGCTGTGTATGGGAAAAGCACCAGCAAATAAATATTAGCTACTACTGTCATGTTTACTGAATCGCTTACACAGCCGGAGGCATGACCACCACCCAGGCAGGACCCAGGAGGCACTGGACTCCAGGAACTGGGTAAGAGCGGAGTGTTCCCGTTCACGGGGATGCCCCCATATATTCTTTCTGGGAAGCCTCTCATTCTGGTCCTCCCCTCAACAAACTTTTCAGTTAATTCAGTATTCATGGAACCTGTTAAATGTCTGCCGCTTGCGAAAACCATGGGTGGACACAAACACGGAAGGAGCTCGAGTTCAACTGAGAGGAAATGCAAGCCACCTCCCGAATTAGTGGGGATGACCCGCGACCGGACGGACGGACGGACGGACCGGCCTGACTTAGGCCGGGTGACTCGGCACCTCCGCAGCCGTCAGGCCCGCCTTGCCGGGTCCTAAACACTCTCCTTCCTTCCCCGGCCCTCAGCTGCCGGCCCCTGCCCTGCCGCGCTCACCATGATGGCACCTCTGCCACGCAGACACCGCTCTGTCCTGGGAACGTTACGACCCAAGCCCTCGGACTCGCTCTCCTCACAGCCGACTCGTTCTTCTCACAGCGGCCGCCGCTGTCGCCTCGGCTCTGACGTCCCGGAAGACTCACCGGAAGTCCCGGAAGGCTCACCGGAAGTTCCGGACTACAGCCCGGGGGAAGGGTGGGGTGTCCCGAACACTGGGCTGGGTTGTAAAAGAGAAAAAGCCAGGCAAAAGCGCCAGGGTCCAAAGTTTCCCCGGAATGAACAATAAAGTACCTTTTTTGAACTTGTTTCCACCCTAGAGGATTTTTAAAAAAGTATTTTAAGTGTACCACTCCTCCCCCGACGAATTTACTAGCGCCATTTTCCTTATTGACTACATTACCCAGAATGCAGCAGTCCTGGAAGACTCGGGCGGAAGTACGCTACTCATCTGCCTTCGAACTAGACCGATAAGAGCCTATTGAAATCATCAACTTGACAACTTGGTTCGGTGTATATTGAACTTAAGGTGATATTGAAATAATAAACTGACAGCTTCATGCGGTGTATAAGTATATTTAATTTAAGGGGAGATGGCTTCTTTTTCCTGGAGTTCCTGTGGGAGAGTAATAGGCTTCTCTGCCCAAAGTAAAGATGTCCACCGACCTTGTTGTTTCTGGGCAAACGTGTTTGCATCCAGCTCATCGATGACGCGTCTAGGGGCGGGCCAGCATGTTCCAGCCGTGAATGGCGGAGCGCTGCAGCCGCCGCAATTTGAACTAATCATACAGGAAGAAAGGCGGGAGCTGAGTAGCTATTGGTTGGCTTGTGGGCCAATTGGAAAAGACCCTGATTTGGCGGGAGCCTCGATCACAGTCGGGGCTCCGAGTTGTCTCTGCGCGAGCGAGCTCCGGGTGTCCCGGCTACCGTGGTCATGTTCGTGTCCGATTTCCGCAAAGAGTTCTACGAGGTGGTCCAGAACCAGGTGACCCCGCCCTTCCTTGGACCCTGAGGCCTCTTCGCGTGGAAGGGATGAAAGGGGAGCGGCCGTGGGAGGACAGGAGGGGCCCGGGTTAGGGGCACTGCGCTCAGCTCTCTTTCTCTTCCGCCGACAGAGGGTCCTTCTCTTCGTGGCGTCGGACGTGGACGCTCTGTGCGCTTGCAAGATCCTTCAGGTGCGACTTCGGACCCTGGGAGGGTGGGGCCGGGCGAGAGCAGAGCGTGCTGGGCGCGCCAGGGCGGGAGGTGGGGGCGTAGAGTCCGGAGGGAACTTGGTGGGGTAGGGAGCAGGGCGGGCGGTGCGGAGCACCTTCTCAGGTGACAGCTCAGGTTGGGGTAGGGGCCTGAAGCGACAACAACTGAAACCTGGGGAGGAGGCCTCTTGAAGTTTCTTCCCTGGCAGGTTGGTATTGGGGTGGGTTAGAGAAGTTCTAGGCAAAAGTCAAGGAGACGAGTTAGTATTTTTGCAATAACCTAGGCAAAATATGGCTGCCTTAGAGAGACTTGTATTGGCTTTTCAGATGTGGGGTTTGAGACAGAGAAATCTGTGACAACTGAGGACATAGTGATGCCACTAATGCTGGAAACTTATGATTCCTTAGTCTATTATGGAAGACTAGAGGCCCGGTGCATGAAAATTCATGCACTGGAGGGGGGCGGTTCCTTAGACCTGCCTGCCCCCTCTCACAGTCTGGGAGCCCTCAGGGGCGAGAGGCAACCCGGTGATCAGAGGAAGACAACCGCTCATCATACCTCTGTTGCTGTCACTGCCTGCAGACTGGTTACCTGAGCCTCAAGCAGCCCTGGGCAGCTGGGTAGCTGCCATCCAAAACTTGCCTGCACCTCAGCTGGCCCTGGGTGGCTGGAGGCTGAGAGGACTGGGTGTTGCCATCTTGTGGCTGTGGGCACTGCCATCTTTGAGGTCAGGGTGGTCAGTTAGCATATTCTCTCATTGGCTGTGGGCGCTGCCATCTTTGAGGGCAGCGCAATTAGCATAGTCTCTTTTTATTGGCTGTGGGCACTGCCATCTTTGCAATGATGTAAGGGTCAATTAGCATAGTCCCTCTTTATTAGAAAGGACCATTGCTTCAATTTTTTATATGGTACAGTGGATGTTTACATGAGCTTTGGTCAGGCCCTTGGTTTAGGAACTACTTCTCAAAAGAACTATAAATAAGATCAGGTTTTCTCTCAATGTTTTCTTCGGGAATTTAAAAAAAAATTCAGCAAAGTTTACAGAATAGTGTAGTGAACACTCACATTCCCACCCCCTAGTTTTTTCCATTAATATTTTTCTAAGCTTATTTTTGTCACATGTTGTTTGTCTCTCAATCCATCTTATTTTTTTAAGTGCATTTCAAGGTAAATTAAAGACATTCCAAAAATGATAGGCTTTGAAAATAATCTCTCTCTAGGCCCTGTTCCAGTGTGACCACGTGCAATATACACTGGTTCCCGTTTCTGGGTGGCAAGAACTTGAAACTGCCTTTCTTGAACATAAAGAACAGGTATGCAAGATGCATTTTGGAGTACTTGGGCTTTTTTTTACTCAATTGCAATATCCTACTTAAGTATCAAATATGTTGCACAATATGAAAGGGAAAAACAAGCATTATGCTGGGTGACATACCTTCAAGTCAACAATAAATAAAAGTCAATATGGGCAGCTTCTAACTCCGAGTTTGTGTTGCAGACATTCCATTGTAAGGTGCTTGGAGGTTAGCAGTTTGGTTTAGACATGGCCTAGTTAAAATTATTTTAGATTAGACTACTATTCCCATTATTGCTCCAAAAAGATGTATCCCAGTTTCCTTTTTGGAATCTGGGAACATAATTTAAACAGTGGAAAGTCAGGACTCCTCCCACTTCTGCATGGGGCTATAATGGAAGTTGGGGCAGCTGAGACCTCACTGCGAGGGGCTGGAGTCCCGGAAGAGGGTTCCAGGAGTCGGTGGCCATATATATGACAGTCTGGCAGAGGTACATTCTCACCTGAGGCTCTTGTCATGATGGGACGGACCTCTGCCAGTTCCATATTTATATGGAAAGGGTTTTCTATAGTGACGGGATGTAATGAAAGCTTAATATTTAGGTGTCCGTTAAGTATGGACTACCCAAGACTTGCTAAAATATTTAATTTTTTGTTTCATTTTGTTAATCCTCACCCGAGGATATTTTCCCATTGACTTTTAGAGAGAGTGGAAGGGAGAGGGAGAGACAGATAGAAACATTGATGTGAGAGAGATACACAGAAGTATGTGCCCTTGACCAGAATCAAATCTGGCACCTTTCAGTCTACCGGCTGATGCTCTATCCACTGAGCCAAACCAGCCAGGGCCCTCATCAACTACTTGACTCCATGTATGACTTAGGCATGCTGAGCCTTTGTATGCTCCATGGTGAAGCAGGGACAACCATAGAGCCTACCTCACAGTGCTGTTATGGAAGTGAAATAGTATACGGAGTATATGAAAGCACTTAGCACAGGCCAGCGGTGGGCTTATTTGGAGCCCCTTCCTGTCAGGGCCTATTAGGGGTTTGATGTATCTCAGCAGAAGGATTCAGAGGCCTAGTGTGCCCTGTCCATGTACTTTCTTCACTAGGTCTCTTCTTTTTTTCAGTTCCGTTATTTCATCCTCATAAACTGTGGAGCTAACATTGACCTATTGGATATCCTTCAGCCTGATGAGGACGCCATATTTTTTGTGTGTGACACCCATAGGCCAGTCAATGTTGTGAATGTGTACAATGATACCCAGGTAACTAGGCCTTTGTGCCCATGCATCTCCCGCGTTCTCCCATCGATCTGTCTGTTCCTTTTCATGCCAAGGACAGCATTGCACCTGCAGTCCTTAGCAAGACAAGAATCTGGTTTTGTCCATCTTTGATGAGAAACCTGACACGTAACCCTGGAAGTTGCTCGGAATGCATTTGTGGAACGTGCAGGACCTGAAAGTGTGGGGACCAGAACCCTGCACCGAGTCTGCCCTCAGAGCTCAGGCCTAGCCTCATTAACCATCCAGGGGCCTCGGAGACATCTGCCCCACCCATCTAAGGGGTGGCATGAGGACCAGCAAGGCAGTGGTGCAAAAGGCCACTGTTAACTTAAAATGGCTCTGCTGCGTTCACTTTTTGAACTCTTGAGCAGAACACGGAGCCTGGTACAGAGCAGCCACCTAACCTTCCTCTGAGGTCATTTTTCCCATCCACATTAACAGAGTGATGGTCCGGAATTTTCAGGTGAAATCCGCTGGCCTGGACCTGCTTTTAGGGACAGGACTTTTACTCCCTTTGGGGTTGCATATCTTCATGTCCTCTGTCAAAGGCCAAGTTGTGGAGAGTTGTTTTGTTGGCTTGGTGTGTGGCATAAGAGGGAGCTTTTTCCAAGACTTTGTGACTGTAGATAGTTTTTAAGTTGTTTTTTTTTTTGTCATTTCTGCAGACAGTGTAGTGTAACCCTAGCACTTCACTTAATGGAAATGAAAATTTTAAAATGCCTAAGAAATTTGAAATTCTTAATCATGTGACTATGTGTGCAGAAAAGTTATGAGTCAACCAATTAGGAAATAAGATTCTTCAAGACACAAACAAACGTGTGGTGAATAATTTTCTGACAAGAGAGAGGAGAGCTTGATGGTTCTTTGTTTTAATCTTAGATCAAACTACTCATTAAACAAGACGATGACCTTGAAGTTCCTGCCTATGATGATATCTTCAGGGACGATGAAGAGGAGGATGAAGAACATTCGGAAGATAAGGACGACGGCTCAGAGCCTTCTGAGAAGCGCCCACGGTTAGAAGAGGTGGGTTTGGGCCTCTCACCAGTCTTAGGGAACCTGTCACTCCAGGAGGTCAGAGGTGAGTCTGGAGCCTGCTGGACCCTGACATAGCTGGGAGATAGCAGGTGTGGGCATGTACAGGAGGTAACCGATCGATGTTTCTCTCTCACATCAATGCTTCTCTCCCTCTCATTTCCTCTCTCTAGAATGAAAAAATACACATATTTCCTCGAGTGTGGATTAAAAAAAATTAATTATAATAGAATAGTAGCTGATGCATGATAGGATGTAAGAAACATTAGCTCTTATTAATCTGGTGGTGAAGCCAGTATGAGGCAGCTGTGGGTTATCCCAGATGATAACCGAGGTGTTGGAAAACCAAGGTAGACGGAGTGTACCCTGTGCAGGCATTGTGGAAGCATCACTCTTGTCCTATTGTCTTGAGGGCTGATGGGTCAGAGGAGTCCCGGCCATCCCTCGCCTCCCTTCTGCGGGAGCAGACTGCTCAGGGCACAGGAATGATCCCTATTTTGGATCTGAGTCCTATGGCTTTTGTCAAATCAGAACGTTCTCGAGTTGTGATAAATTCCTGGCTCGTTTGCTTACTTTTGTTTTCTTTGTCTGTGTATCAGGAGATAGTAGCAGAAACCATGAAAAGGAGGGAGCGAAGAGAGTGGGAGGCCCGGAGGTGAGTGTGCACTTCAAGCAGCACCTTGCTCTGCCTGTGGGTCTTTGGCATCTGTGTTTTCCCCTGGGAGCGCATGCAGTTTTCTCCATGTGAGGGTAATTTGTTTAGTTTAGGACCTCTGGGCCTTTGACTCCTTGAATGAGCATGTGATCCCTGCATTGGAGCACGTGACGTCCTTTTTGTAGTCTTGGTCCCAGGAGTGACAGGAGCAGGCCCAAAGGTCTCCCTCATACATCACCAAGCATGATGGCCTCTGGTTCTTTTATTTTTATTGCTTTCCAGATGTAGTTATTTTTATTTACAGACTTTTACAGTTCGTTTCGATGCCAATTGTGTAAAACTTACAATAGCAATAGAAGTACTATATATCGATAGTACTTACTTGGCCATTCTGCTCTTTTTTGAACTGTATCTTACTTCAGTATCTTGCCATGACAGGTAAGGCTGCAGCGAACAACCTTGTGCACATAGCAAGTTTGGTCTTGCTTGTCCTTTGAGTTATCTTGGGATAATTTTTCAGAAGCGGGGTTCTGGGACTGTTCCGTTGTACATCTCCCATTGCCACAGCAGTTTGTATTCATATTACTCCCTTCCGGGCCTTGTGCCTATCCACTCCGAGAAAGGGTCAGTAAGTGAAAACAAGACTACCATGCCTTTCTTTTTGTACTGTAAAACTTTAGCGCCTTCCCCAAATGTTTGCTGTTTCCTGTTGAAGACTCGCGTTTTATGTCGCACTTTATTTTGTTACAGAAGAGACATCCTCTTTGACTATGAGCAGTACGAATATCACGGGACATCAGTGAGTATGGATAGGTGGAATTCACCACAGAGTTCTGCCTCGGGGGTCGCTGTCCTGGAACATGAGGAGGAATGTGCATAGAGCCTCAAAAATCTGGTTTGAATCTGAGCCCCATAGTTTCCTACTGTGTGAGCTTGGGGAGGTGGTACAGTCTCTCTGAGCCTTAAATCCTCCACTAAAGGAAGAGGACAATCTTCATGCCAGAGGCAGTTGTTAGGATGGCTCTTTGTACCCAATCCACTCACACACTCTGGTCAGGCAGACATGCTGCAGGGGTTCAGCTGGGCCCTGAGCAGCTCAGGTCTGGGCTAGCTGTGGCCTGGCGCCGTGTATGCCCCTTCCATGAGTGAGCCTGGTGCCTCTGGACTCAGGCTTCCCTCTTTCTTTCAGTCAGCCATGGTGATGTTCGACCTGGCATGGATGATGTCCAAGGATATGAATGACATGCTGTGGTATGTAGCCTCTTCTAGCAGCTCTGTCCGCCCAGTGAGGGCAGGGTCGAGAGGAAGATGTCACCATTGCACCGCCCTTGTTCCCACTGGGAGCACTGGATGCAGACCCCTCCCTGGGAATGTGCATGGCCCTGGTTTTCTCTCTAACTGTGAGCTCTCAGGTGTGGAGGGAGCATGGCCAGTGAGGAGGGTCGGATGGTGGGGCTTGTGTGCAGCTCCTGCCTTCCTACTCCACGCTGAGCCTTACGGAAGGGGCGTGAGGTTTGAACAAGGCAGCCCTGCTAGGCATCTTGACAACCCTGGCATGTGGCCCCTCTGAGTTTGCTTTAAGCAGGAACTCTTGGTTCACTGGGATGGAAAAGTCAGAGGAGGTGGTGGGGTTGGTCCCAGGGGTGACACCCCAGGTGGTATTTTTGAAGAGGTCCCTGGGAGGTGGGCGCATGCTATGCTGAGAGATGTGGTGGGTGCTCCAGTGGCCTGTCTTCCACCCGCAGGGCCTCTGCTGTCTCACTTTGTGCCCAGTGCCAGCTGTTTTCAGCTGTGGCCCTGGAGGGGTGTTGAAGGACTCTGCCTGGGACCAGCAGTTAGCACACACCATGGGTCTTGGTCCCTCCTGCTGTGGGCCGGCTGAGACCTCAGGCTGGTCGGTCCAGCCTAAATCTCCATGATCTCATCCACAAAAGATAAGCTTGGAGAAGGAACCTGGAAGGTTACTAAGGAGCCTAAATGCTGGTACTTTCTGTGCCATCATTTTACACAGGAAGGATGGAGCTGTGGATGTGACAAGGGTATACCTCAGAGAGGGTAATGTGAGGGGCTCAGAGAGGTAGAGTGAGGCACCAGCGCCTGAGCATGGGTGTCTGCTGCAGTCCTCCACTGGCAGGACCGGGCAGAGAGTGGTGCCCTGCGCCCTTGTTCTTGACCTCCCTCCTTGTGTATCAGAAGTTCCTGCAGGGGTAGCACCGAACCAGAAGCCCCTAATCTCCCCCATCACCTCTCCACCCCAAAGAGGAGTCTGAGGGTGGGCCTGGGTCTAGCCATGATGGCAGGACACTCCTGCCTGCCCCGCCCTGTGCGAGGCCTCACTGCCCTCTCCTCTTTTTACAGGTGGGCCATCGTTGGACTAACAGACCAGTGGGTACAGGACAGGATCACTCAGTAAGGATTACTCCCTCGGGCTGTTCGAGGTCGGCCTGTGCTGGGAAGGTGTACACGGCCCAGCCGCGGGCTCTGAGTTTGCGGTGGGGACATGGGTGGTAGCATCACTGTAGAGCCCCACTGAGGAGGGGCTGGCATTGGGCCTGAGTCCTTGTCACCGAGGAGGAAGGGCTTAGGGCAGGAACTCTGTCAGAGTAGCATGTGGCCTTATGTGGATGTTCTGTCCACTCTCGGGGACCCCAGCAGGTGGAGCCAGAGGGGAGAGGAGGGAGCCCAGTCTCCCTGAGCTGGGTGCTGTTTTCGCCCTGTGCTGCAAAGGTGTGGTCCATGCACAGCAGACACAGGGCAGGAGGAGGTGGGGAGGGCCCCCGGAGTCCTGCCAGGGAGGGTGGGAGAGGGCTGCAGGGAGGGCTGGCATGGAATAAATCCTTTTTTGCCCCTCAGTGGGCAGACTATGGTGCTTGTCATTGGAATCAGACAAGCTGAAAGGCTGCCGAGTGCAGATGCCAAGGAGGGGCAGGGAGTTGGTGCCCTCTCTCATCCCTACTCTGGTAGCCGTCAAGTGAGGACTTGAAGGGAATCAGAGACCTTGGCCCCAAGACGTTAACCCTTTCCCAGGGACCTGAGTCTGTCACCTGGCACTACCCCAGGCACAGCCTCCTTGTACAGTTTGCTAAGGTCCCTGTGCCCTTTGTTTTCTCTTTCTAAGTGTAGTGGGGCCGAGGGAGTGGGAGGGTCCTGAGTTTCACAGGCCCGGTGGCACTTCCTGGATCTGTCATCTGGGCCCAGCCTGCTGCCCTGCTGGTCCTCACTCACCCTTCCCTGTTAGGGTGACATGGGGTGTGTGCAGTGCTAGGCACCATCCCTGGCCTGTGGCTTCCGGTTATGTGAGGCCATACTATTAGTGTTCTATTCAGTGGCCCCTTTATGTGGACCTGGACTCCGGTCTCTCCTGTGCTCAGAAGCACTTCCTGTGGCTGGCCCATACCCCTGCTGTGGGTCACGTATGGGGTCTGCCCACTTGACTGTGGCTGGCAGGCAGGGCTGTGGCCTTCTGCAGTGCCCACTCTCAGAAGGCCTCAGTAAGTAATGGCAGGGCAGGAGAGTGCAGGGGAGGTGGGGCCTGAGCTCCCCCTGCCAGCTCTGTCTGCTCAGCTCCCCCAGCACCCAGGCCTGCCACCCCTTTGCCATGATTGCTTTCTAGGCAGAGGTGGTGGGCTGGCCCTTGAGCCTCTGAGGGGAAGCCCTTGGGAGGGGGAAGCCGTGGCAGGCTGCACGTGAGGAGAGGAGGGAGCCCGCCCAGGCCAGCAGTGCTTCCTTCCCAGGATGAAGTATGTGACTGACGTTGGCATCCTGCAGCGCCACGTGTCCCGGCACAACCACCGGGACGAGGATGAGGAGAATGCCCTCTCCGTGGACTGCATGCGCATCTCCTTCGAGTACGAGTATCCTTGTGGCTCAGGCCTTCGGGGTGCAGGCAGCGCCCCTGCCCTCAGATGCTTTGTTCTGTTGTGCATTGTTGTCACCTCTGCAGACCCTAGCCTGTGTTTGGCGTGCTTGCTGGCCACAGAGCTTCAGGTTGTGCAGCTGTGGCTGCCATGTCCCAGGATGGGCATCAGACAAGAGGCTTCGAGAAGAGGGGTCCCATGTGTTCCTGGGGTGGGCAAAGCAGGTACTAGGGACGCAGGTTCTGCCTCACCTTGTCTGTGTGGCTCTGGCTCCTGGGCACCACAGCTGTTTTAAGAAGCATCTGTATGTATTTAGAGCTCATTGTAGGCGCTAGGTGTGTGCAAGTAAGGGCATGAGGGACTGCCTATGTGGTGGAGGCAGTTTAGTGACATTTGCAGACTCCTGTCAACTCAGGAGGAAAGAGAACCAGCATGTGATTACATAGTGTTTCATGAGATCACTGGGGGGCTGATGGAGTAAGTGGCCCTATGAGCCCAGAGCAGTGACTGAGTTCACTTTAGTGTTTAAAAGGTTCCAGGACTGCCGATTCAAAGAAAGGAGACAGGGTGGTGGCTTGGGTCAGACCACAGAGTGAGCTTGAGGTATGATGGGGTTGCTGCTTAGGTGGCAGAATAATGGCAGGACAGTGCCTTCCTTTCCCCATGCTGAGTTGGCTGGGAATGAGTAAAAATATAGATTTGGACAGGTCATGTGGGAAGAGTCCACAACAACTCTAGGAAGAGGTGCTAGATTCCTAGAAGGGGGCCACAGTATGCAGGAACCCACCGGGAACTGAGTCCAGACATGTGCCATTCAGGACCAGGGCTTGCTGGGGTGTGGGCAGAGAGGTTGGTGGCTATGGAGCTTAGCCCTCAGGAGGGGCAGCAAAGAGAACACAGCCTGCCACGTGCCCAGAGGCTGGCCTAGGGGAGGCAGGTATGTTGGCAGTAGTGGCACTTTGATGCAAGCAGGGCCAGCCTGGCATCCTGCCTGAGACCCTCCAGTGAGAGGAGAGGCCTCGGAGTTGGGAATATCCTTGCACACAGCCTCACTACTGACCCCGGGAGCAGTGAGGGGCGTGTTCAGGAAGAGAGGTGAGGATGGGCCTTTGCTGAGGGAGTCCAGGCAGGGGGGTGGGTGGTGTGGAGGGCAGGGTCATGTGGAGGATGCAGGGAGTCAGAAGGTTCTCTATAACCACAGTAAGGCTCTCAGGACACCTTCACTTCAGTTTCCCTGTCTGTCACACAGAGGTAATGGTGCATACCCACAATCTCACAAACTATATATGGGTTAAATTAAGCAAGAAGGTCAGAGAGCTCCAGTGTACTCAGGTGCTGACTGGTTGTGCCTGGTGAACGGAGAAGGCCGGGCGGGGGGCCCCAGGTCACGGTGCAGCCTCCTTGACTGCAGCCCAGCCTCCGCTTGGCTCTGTACCAGCACTGGTCCCTCCATGACAGCCTGTGCAACACATGCTACACTGCAGCCAGGTTCAAGCTCTGGTCTGTGCACGGGCAGAAGCGGCTCCAGGAGTTCCTTGCGGACATGGGGTAAGTGACCCCCTTAACCTGAACTCCCCCAAGAGAAAAGCCCCTCCCCTTCATTGTGATTGACTTGGTTGTAATATTTAGGTGTTGCCTGTTTCTGCCATCAATTACTCACTCTCAGTTCCCAGAATATCATCTGAAAGCCCATGCCGGGATGTCCCTTGTTTAGAAACACTGGGGTCCTTGTGGGGTTCTCTCTGACTCCCCACCTTTGGTGGTCAGCCTCAGCGTTCTCTATTTGAAGGCAGGTTGTGTATGACTAGTGCTTGCCATCTTTCCAGTCTCCCCCTGAAACAGGTGAAGCAGAAGTTTCAGTCTATGGACATCTCTCTGAAGGAGAATTTGCGGGAGCTAATTGAAGAATCTGCGAATAAATTTGGGTAAACACATGTTTTTCTGTACTAAGCCTTGTGAAGGTTTCAGTTTTAACCAGATTTCCTAAAATAATGTTTAAAAAAAACAAACGAACAGGAATGCACAAATGAGCATGACCTGCCGAGCCTTTCCTGAAGTTTTCAGTTCTCTTTGGGTTTAAAAATAGGGCTTCATGAAGTGCCCAAAAGGTCCAGGATCCTTAAATCCTGGGGCTGAGGTTGACCCAGTGTGTCCCTCACTGGACACAGGGAACGCCTGGGGAGAACCCACTGGGTCCAGACTTAGGTGAGTTCTGCCAACCCGGTTCTCCAGCACTGCCGCTCCTGGCATCCTGGGGTGTGGGAGAGGGCAATGCACAGCCTGGCCTGACAGCTAGTTATTCTGCTCCCAACCAGCTGAGCAGCTTTGACCAGGCGTCCAGAGCTCAGGTTACTGGGCTCTACATCAGGCCTTCTTACTCCCTTCCTTCTCTGACCAAAACAGCCATATTGCTGCTGGGGCGGGAGAGGGAATGGCAGCACATTTTGCTGTCCTGGCCTAGTGGTAAGAGCTCACCCTCTCGACACTCCCATGTGCCCCCGGGGTGACAGCCATGTTGCTTCCTCCTGTTGCAGGATGAAGGACATGCGTGTGCAGACTTTCAGCATTCATTTTGGCTTCAAGCATAAGTTCCTGGCCAGTGACGTGGTCTTTGCTACCATGTCACTGATGGAGAGCCCCGAGAAGGACAGCTCAGGGACAGATAACTTCATCCAGGCTCTGGACAGCCTCTCCAGGTAGTGGACATGGCTGAGGCCTCTAGCCCCTCAGCCATCTCCTGCCCTCAACCTCACCCTGCCCAGGGAAGCAGGTCTCAGGGACTCCCGGGGTGTGGGCGTGACTTTGGCCTGCAGAAACTGCTGACGTGCAAATTAGAATCACATACAAGTTGTGCGTACTCATGTTTTCGTTTCTCTTGGGTATATGCCTAGGAATGGACTTGTTGGGTCATATACTGCCCTCATCCCAGGATTGATGGGTCAGTTTTAGACATTGTCTGCTGACTTCCTGCTATGACAAAAGAGCATTTTTCTCACCTTTGTGCTCCTTCCCCTCCTGTTGTTACAGTCTGCCCCTATTTTTAGCTCCTTTGTGACTTCAGCATACTTACATCTTGTTCTGTCACCAGTGTCTCTTGTCTCCTTTCTTTGTAAGAAAAGGATATCAGCATTCCTACTTTTCTCCTTCCCCTTCCCCGTGCATGTCCACCCCACCCCCAATAAATCTAGGCTTTTACATTTTCAAGGTTGAGAACATTTAATCTTGAGTTAAAGAATGTGAGTCATCTCATTTTTGGCAATAGGTTGATTCTAAAAGATGAAAATCAATAAATAGGGTTACTTCACTGTGCTAGTAAAATATTTCAGAGTCAATAATGCGTAGCGGTTACATTATCTTTTGGTCTAGAGCTTTGTTTTTCCTGGGGCTCTTGCTTGCCTTTTATCCCTTCCAGCTTTTTCTTAGCTCTCCTTGCAGCAGCGTTTCCCCAAGTCCGTTTTGTGGGTGAGAGCCTGGGAGTCTGTCTTTTCACTCCAACCTGGACCTGCAGCTCCCGATGCCTACTGTCCGCTGCCATCACGGATGGCCCTTAACCGCGCCCTGGTTTGGAGCCATCATTTCTCAGCATCCTCATCTTTTGTCTGTTTTATTTTACTCCTCTTTTTTGCTAGATCACAATCTCGAGTAACTTTTATTTAAAAAAAAAAATATATATATATTTTATTGATTTTTTTTTTACAGAGAAGAAGGGAAAGGGATAGAGAGCTAGAAACATTGATGAGAGAGAAACATTGACCATTGCCTCCTGCACATCCCCCATCGGGGATGTTCCTTCAACCAAGGTACATGTCCTTGACCGGAATCGAACCTGAGACCTTTCAATCCGCAGACCGACGATGCTCTATCCACTGAGCCAAACCGGTTTCGGCTCGAGTAACTTTTAAAGAAAGAGCGCGTGAGGAGTATAAACGTTCTGAGTTGCACTTCTGACAATATCTCTTCTACCACCTTCTGATTGCTGGTTTAGCTTGTATAGAATTCTAGGTGGAAGGTAATTCTTGCTGAATGTGGATTCCATTGCTCCCCTGTCTTCCGGTTGCCAGTGGTGCTAATGAGAAGTCTCAGCCATTTTAGTTTCTTTCTTCCTTTTTTTTTTTTTTTTTTTTTTTTTTTTTTGATAAATGTGTTCCCAGTCCATTTGAAGAAGCTTACAGGATCTTTTATTCCCAGTGTTCCAGAATTTCTTAGTGATGTGTCTAGGGTGGGTCTTGTTTCATGCATTATATTGGGTTCTCAGTGAATCTTTTCAATCTGAGGTTCTGTGTCTTTAAGCTTGAGAATGCTTTTGTGCTATTTTTTTTTTAATTGTTGAGAGTATGTGCTATTTCTTTACTATCCCCCAATACATATATGTCAATGTTTTTTATTTTCTTTCCAGACTTCCTAGAATAATACTCTAGCTCTTATTTTTGTCATATTTCCATGACTTTGTTTTGTTATTGATGTTAAGGAAGCTTTTCTTTATCCTCTTGTCTTTGGAAGAGAATTTTTTATTTTTTGTAATTATTTTACTTTCCACAAACACTTCCTAGTATCAAATGGTCCCTTTTTTATAGCGTGTGGTTCTTGGTTTATGAATAGTTGATTAAATCTCTCTGAAGATACTAGAGTTCATTTTCTTTTGTTCTCCAAATTATCTCATTTTCCTCTTGGGTCGTTTTTTTTAGGCCCCAGGTGTTTCTCAATGTCTGATTGTCCTTCACATTCAAGAGGGGGGCTCTAGAGCCCTGGGTTTCTGGGCACAGCCTGCTAGCCACAGGCATCACTCCATCTTGAGGGGTGGAAGTCAGTGTGACACTTGGGGAACCTTAACTTCTGGGTGCAGCAGCTTTGTTTGAGGACCTCACTTCTCCACGAAGGTTCATTTTGATGTATTCAGAGGGGAACCCTCCTTTTGTGCCAAAAGGTAAAAATCCATTTGTCAGGTCCTCCCTGCAGCCCTTGTCCAGGGCTCTCTGATCAGAGCCCTCCAGGCACCTTCCAGGCCTGCTGGGCAGGGTCTTCCCCAGCTATTGGCTTTTTCCTGCCTTCTGATGCCAGCACACCTTCCCCCCTCCCCTGTCCATCACTGTGGGTTTATACAGTGTTTCTTCCTTCCTTTCCCCTGAAAGGGGACTTAGGAGGGCGAGAAATCAACTCTCATCCCTACATTCCCTCCTGACCCAGGAACCAAGCATTCTGTTTGACTCTGTGCTGAAGCCATGTGTCTGCCACGTTACAGGGGTAACCTGGACAAGCTATACCACGGCCTGGAGCTTGCCAAGAAGCAGCTGCTAGCTACCCAGCAGACCATTGCCAGCTGCCTTTGCACCAACCTTGTCATCTCCCAGGGACCTTTCCTCTACTGCTCCCTCATGGAGGTCAGGCTTCCTCGGATACAGATGGGCACCGGCCACATCTGCGGGTGGCCCCTCTGACTGTCTTCTCCCTGCAGGGCACTCCCGACGTCGCGCTGTTCTCCAAGCCAGCCTCCCTGAGTCTGCTCAGCAGACACCTGCTCAAGTCCTTTGTGTGTTCGGTGAGGAGGGTGGGTGGGTGCCAGAGGGCAGACTTCTTGGAACAGTGCTCAGATGGGCACTAGAAGCTGGCCTTGCATGCCTGTGGCTATTCACCAGCTACAGGGTCTGGGCAAACTCTTCCCTTTTTCCGAGCTGTGTTCTCCTCAGCTGACCCCTAGGAACCTCCCAGTTCCCATAAGCTCTGATTTTGTCACTGGCCATTCTGGTCACTCAGACAAGTGGGGAGGGTCTCAGGGAGCATGTGGGACTGAGGCTTGAGCATCTCTTCTGGTGAAATGGAGCCCCTGAAGGCTTTTGGGGTGTTGAGCGGTGGCTCTGTAAGGTCCTGGGCGCTGAATGCTGCACTCTACCTCAACACCATGACTGGGGATGTTTTGCCTCCACAGACGAAGAACCGGCGCTGCAAGCTGCTGCCCTTAGTGATGGCTGCCCCACTGAATGTGGAACAAGGCACAGTGACTGTGGTGGGCATCCCTCCGGAGACGGACGGCTCAGACAGAAAGAAGTGAGTCTTGTTATGTCCTAGGAGCTTAGAGGGTGCAGGGGTGTCATTAGCTCCTGAGCCCTTTGGAGTTGGGTGAAGTTTGTCCTCAAAGCCACACCAGGAAGAACCTTTCTTTGATGAGACAAACCTTTGAGGGCTTCAATCCACAGGGTGACAGGTTACCCCCTTTCCTGATGGACATTCATACTGTTTCTAACTCTTCTGTTATTATTTTTTAAAATATATTTTTAATTGACTTTTAGAGAGAAGGGAAAGGGGGGGGGTTGGGGAGAGAAACATCAATTGCTGCCTCCTGCACACACCTTGCAACCTTTCAGTGTATGGGATGATGCCCAACCAACTGAGCCATACCAATTGAGGCCAACTCTGTTATTATTAACTAGAGGCCCAGTGTATGAAATTCATGCACGGGGGCAGGGGGAGGAGGGCTCTCAGCCCAACCTGTGTCCCCTTGTAGTCTAGGACCCTTCATTCCTTACTGCCCGCCTGCAGTGGAGGCAGGAGAAGCTTCCTCCACCACCACTGCACTTGCCATCCGTGACCTGGCTTCTGGCTGAGCAGGAATGCACTGGGAACGCACTTACCACCAGGGGCAGCTCCTGTGTTGAGCATCTCCCTGGTGATCAGTGTACATCATAGCGACCGGTTGTTCTGGTTGTTCTGCTGTAACGGTCACTTAGGCTTTCATTATATAGAAAACACACCAGTGGGTCTGAGTCAGGTTCATCTTGCACTTCTGCAAAGCTTTCCTCACATCTAAATGTATTTCTGGCCCTTCCCTGCATCTTCAGCCTCAGCACTGTGTCCTTGCCCTTTTCTTGCATCAGTGTTAGGTTTCCTCCTGGCCACTCCTTCCAGACCAGGTGTTGGCCAGCAGGCAAGGCCAAGGGGGTTCCCTGGCTCTCCCTGCTTCCCCTCTATGCTGTGCAAACTGGAGAACTTGGTGACTAATCTCAGGGGCTGCCTGTTACCATCCTTAGGTATCTTTGCCTCCTAAGTGCAATCAGTGCCCCAGGTCAAGTGCTCCCCAACAAATCCCATAAGACGGACTTGGGTGCTTGCTGAGTGACAGCAGGTAGCAGGAAGCTGCCACCCTGCTTTCCTGGCAGGGCAGCTTGGGTGGCCAAGGACCAAACAGTATTTTGTGCCCCTCATTTTTCCCAACTAGCCTTTGTTGGCCTGTGCCGTAGAGGATAGATCAATCATAGCTCCACTGATGTGAGCTTTGACCTCCTGTGTTTGCAAAGACCATTTAGTAGGAAATCGGGTGAGACAATGAACTTTTTCAGACAAATGCTTTTAAATGGCTAAGCTGCTCTCCAAAGCTTCTCTATGGGTCTCCAATTCATGATCACACAGGTTGTAGCTGGCCAGGCTCATGCCTGGGTTCCAGGCAACCAGCAAGCACCTCCCTCGTGATATCATCACAGTCACCTTCATTCTTTCTCCAGTCAGTTTGTCATTGTATGTCATATATGTAACCGTGCTTAGTGCTAGCTCTGAGTATGCACAGTCCCTTGTGAGAGTTGCCATTATAGTTTGAACACATGTCCTTCCTTTTGCCCAAGAGCCCCTTCCCCACAATTCACTTCGTCTGCTGCTATCCCTTAGCTGCTGCAGCCCTGAGACCCCAGGGGGTGGCCCATGCTCTGCTATCTGCTGCCCTGTGCTCTCAGCAGCTTGGTACTCCTGCCTCCTGCCTTTGCTGGCAAGTTCTAGTCGCATGCCAGAACCCAGCTCTGCAGGCTCCTTCCAGTCCTATCCTACTGTGTGTAACCTGGTTTCATTTGAGACCCCCCTCCCAGCAGTTTTCACTGAGCCTCTGCCTCTCGCCTGCTCTAGCTGCCAGCACAATGACAGGCATGAAGGAGGCTGCAGTCGAGCCCTGGGCATGAAGCCCGGGGGGGTACAAATGGACATTCACTCCCTGAGGGCTGAGAAGGGCTTAGTTGGGTACAGATGGGAAGCAGCAAGGAGAGGTGTTGCCAGCCCAATGAGTGGTGAGGCCTAAGAGGGCAGTGGGTCAGGAGGGGCATGAGTCCTGGTGGGAGGAACTGGCAGCTGGGAAGGAGTTTGGGCTGAATCTGGTGTGTGTCCAGAGACATGGGAAGGGTCTGTCACAGTGGCAGGGCCCCCAATGTGCCTGTTATGTGTCTGCAGCTTTTTTGGGCGGGCATTTGAGAAGGCAGCGGAGGGCACCAACTCCCGGACACTGCACAACTATTTTGACTTCTCAGGTAAGAGTCCAGTGTATGGAGGCCCATTCAAGGTCAGCACTGGCCTTGGAACCAGGGAAGCTGGCATCACCAGGGATACCTTGCCGGCAGCCCTTTCATCCTGCGGGAACCAGTCCTGAGCTGCCTGGCTTCTCTAGGCAGCTCAGGGAGCTCTGGAACGCTTCAGACCCTGGCAGGCTCCCAGGAGAAGAAACAGGTGTTGCCCAGGAACCCATAGGCCTGGCCCTTGAGGTCACTTCACCAACAAGCCTAGAGGACTGGCCACTCACCAGAGCCTCTAGGTTCCAGCTTCACCCATCTTGGTCTACATGGGTTGTGGAAACAGCAGCGCCTAAGCTCTCAACCCCCAACATGGCAAAGCAGGTACCCCTCCCATGATCACATCAAAATTCCAACTAAACTACAGAGCAACCATCATGGAGAACTGCCTGACGTCTAGCTGAACAGAAGTCCTATAACTAGAGATATGAAGAAGAAGCCACATGGAGACTGGTAGAAGGGGTGGAGACACAATGACTGGTTCCACACCCACCTATGGCAGTTAGAATCCAGGACTTAGATGATATTGTGCTGAGTGAAATAAGTCTGATGAAGAAAGACAAATGCCATATGATTTCATGTATATGCAAAATCTAAAGAACAAAACAGCAGAAACACTCAGATACAGAGAACATTTTTAACAGTTGCCAGAAGCGATGAGGGTGATAAAGGTGAAGGGATTAAGAATCATAAATTGGTTGCTATTAAGTAGTCCTGGGATATGAGTATAGCATACAGAGAATAGTCAATGATATTATAATAACTATGTATTGTGCCAGATGGGTACCAGATTTATTGGGGGGATCACTTCATAAGTTATATAAATGCCTAATCTCTGGGTTGTACACCTGAACCTAATTTAACATTGTATGTCAAGAAAAAGAAACAGCTGGGCTTGTGGTGACTCGAGGGCACCCCCTCCACCATGGTGCTGGCCAGCAGTTCCTGTCTGTGTTGTGAGGGGCCCACCTGAGGCTTCAATGTGGTTATACGATAGCTCAGGCACTGGCCCCATATTTGTGTTGCACTAGCCCAGAGAATGGAAGAGCCCTGCCCAAGTGATGGCTTTAGGACAATCATATCTGTAGGCCAGCCAGTGGCCCCTGCACTATCCTTGAACTTCTCCAGACACCAGCATGGAACATGGCCTACATTTGGCCATATTTGCTTTTTATTTTTGCTGACAGATTTTAAAACAGATGTGTTGACACTTCACCCCTGTTTTAGTCTGCCCAGGCTTCCATAACAAAGTACCACAGACGAGGGGGGGTGTTAAACAACATAAAATTTTTAATGTATTTCTCAACTGTTCTGAAGACTAGACATCTAAGATCAAGCATCTACAGAGTCAGTTTTTTTGAGGCCCCTCTCGTTGGCTTGTAGATTGCTGTCTTCTCCCTATACTTCACATAGTTGTCCCTATGTCCAAATCTCTTATAGAAATACCAGTCAGATTAGATTTGGACCCACGATAACTGCATTGTTTAATTTAATCACCTTTTAAAAAGCCCTATCTCAAATTTGTAGTCACATTCTCAGGTGCTGGGGGTTAGGCCTTCAACATAAGAATTCTGGGAGAATATACTTCAGCCCTTAATACCCATCTCTTTTATTTTTTAAATATATTTTTATTTATTTCAGAGAGGAAGGGAGAGGGAAAGAGAGAGAAACATCAGTGGTGAGAGAGAATCATTGATCGGCTGCCTCCTACACATCCCCTACTGGGGATTGAGCCTGCAACCCAGACATATGCCCTTGACTGGAATCAAAACCAGGACCCTTCAGTCCACAGGCCGGCGCTCTATCCACTGAGCCAAACCTGCCAGGGCTCACCACCTGATTTCTTAATGACAGTGATCACTGTGGCCAGAGACCCAGCCTTCATTCTAATTGCCTCAGTGTCTAGAGCTGGTTTCTTCCTACCAGGCCCACTCAGGCTGTGGCTCAGTTGGGTGTGTTCACCTTCAGCAGCAGCCCCCTAATTGCTGTTTCGTGTCTGAGAGGTGGGAAAGATCGGTGCTGGCTGATCTGCAGGATGCCCCAGCTGTACCTGGGGCGGGTTTGTGGGCCAGGAGCTGTTTGGCTTCTCCCGGGGGTGGAGATCATGGCAGCCCTAGCCAGTATGCCTGGGTGAGCTGAGCTTGAGGCTCCTGGAGCCGTGACTCATGGCACAGGCACTGCAGGACCAGGCCAGCACAGTTCGCCCTCTAATGAGAGCCCATGTGTTTGTCTGAGCCTGATGGCCCCCCAGAAGAAAAGGCAATTTGCATTGTGTCCCCCTTCTACAAAAGAGGACACTTAAGCTGAGGGACTGGCCAGAGCAAGACTAGCTTCAGGCCTCTCACAACCCACTATGGGGCAGCACTCTGTCCTGCAGGGTGGAAGTTAAAAGTCATCCCCATGTCCCCTCTGTTGCCTGTCAGTGCTGTTCCCATGGCTGCCTGGAGGGTCCTTCCCACAGACCACAACCCCAGCCTCACTAACAGGGCAGCTGAAGGTTTCTGAGCATTAAATAAGGTGGGATGGGGAAGTATAACTTCTTAGTTCAGAATAGTCCAGGCTTTCAGAGAGCCAAGTCCATTTTGGAATGTACTGGAGAGTTCCAGGCCTGGATGATTGGAAAGAAGTTAATGTGCTATGGCTTGTTTTTCTCACTTCTCCCTCCCATCCCTACTCCTCCCTTCTCACAAGATGTTTTTCTTTCATTACTGCAGTAATTGAGCTGAAAGCGGAGGATCGAAGCAAGTTTTTGGACGCGCTTATTTCCCTCCTGTCCTGAGGGTGAGTGCGGGGGCAGGTGGGGGGCCCTGCCACAAAGCCAGTGCTGCGAAAGGCCCCGCCTGATTCCTGCTGTGGGTTCCCTGCTCTTTTCCTCCCCAATCAGGCTTCTACTTGGGTTTCAGGGAGATCTGGGGCCAACACATTTTTCCCAGGAATGTCTGTCTGTGTGCTGGCGGCAGTGCCCACAATGGGGCATGTTGGGGAGCTGATTGCATTAAGTTCCTGAGACCCTTCAGAAACAGCCAGCATTTGCCCTCTTCCCGACCATACTGTGGGTTGGGCAACAGCCAAGGACACACAGGCCACCTGGAGCCTTGTTGCCCCTTCAGCCTGGCTTCAGGCCCTGGGCTGGAGCCCACAAGGGCCTCTATTCAGGCTCCTGTGTGCTTTTGAGAAAGCAAAGCTGTTGCCAGCCACTCAGCTGAGAATTATGAAATGGCTGTACACGGCCTACAACAGCATGTGGCCTTAACCGACGGCCTCCTCGGGAAATGGGCCTCACCTGACGAAGTCAGGGGCTGCTCTGTGTCTAGTGATCACTTCTCAGCACAGGGCCCCTCATACAGTGGATGCCCACACCTAGTCCTGCATCTCCCTGAGCCTGAGTTGGGGCTATTGCTGTGGCAGATGGGCCTGGCAAGGCTCTGACATAGGATGGGCCCTCATGTCAGTCCAGGGTCCTCCTGTTTCCTCGTCCATGATAAGTGGAAACTAAGAGCAGATGATCCAATCAAAGGTTACAAGTAGGGCTCCTAGGCAGCGAGGCTGGCATTTGAGGCAGTCGCTCTCCTGCAGTCTGCTCAGTAATGTGTCCTACCACAAAGCCCGGGTGCAAGGTGGCTCAGCCAGGAAGGGTGAGGAACAGTGTGTCAGGGGTGGCAGCAAGACACACCAGACAAGAGGAGGGTTACCATGGGGCTGAGGCTGGACAAGCCACTGGGTAAGAACTGCAAGTAAGAAGGTCACCTTGGTGACCTAAGTCTTCAGAACTAAGGCCTTCAGGGGTTCTCGAGCAGATAACAGACTGGACCTGGGCAAGGGGTACAGTCAGGAGGGCAGGATCAGGCACCTTGGTAGTTCTAGGGTGGCCCTCATCCCATGAGTGGTGGGGGCTACTCAGAAACAGCAGCCTGGCATGTCATTATTTATTTTGGGGAAAATTTAAGAATTGTTTGAAATTTCTTTCTTTTTTTTCTTTTTCAGAGTTGGATATCTTCAGAAATGACCTCCTTCTCCTTATTTATATTAATAAGCTTTTTATTTAGATTGTAAGTTATGGATATAGTTTTAAATGCAGGGACAATGGTTTTTAATGGAATAAAAGGCTTATTTTAGGTTTGATGTGCCAACCTTTGCTCCAGTCATAGGGCAAGTACTTAGTTGTGCCCTGAGCTGAGCCTTCTGTGTATTCATAGGAGCCTTGATCATGTTCCCTGGACACCCTCAGGCTCTACAGGAAATTAGCACATGTTGGGGTATGGGGACAGCGATAGGCAGATGCCGAGCACCTGGGTGTCTATATAGCACTGCGCCAAACACTGCCCAGCAATGCCAGCCAGAACCTGGTTGTGTCCACTCCCCCACCACTTCCTCTTGGCCTTGGCAACATCTCAAGTTCACCCTCTTGATCACATCCTACTCTCGTGATCAGCCACCCCATCCCATCCCCAGGACTGTCCTCTCACACTTCAGCACCTATGTGTCCATGCACCACCAACCTCACAGGCACACAGTGAGGCCCAAGCCAGGAAGCGCCGCTGATAGAGACACGATGCCCCCAAGGTCAGCTTCACCTGCGTCTTTTGTCACAGAAGGTCTGAGCTGGACAGGACCTTGGTGACCTAAGTCTTCAGAACCGCGAGAGTTCTCCAGGAGCCTTGGGATCCACTGGTCCCACTCTCCCAGATGTCTCTGGAGCATGATCTGGAGGCGAGGATGCCCCCATCTACTGCTCTTTGAGGGGGTCTGTCAGATACATCACCTGTTTCAGGGGAGGAGAGAGTGCATACAAGTGGCTGAGCTTGTCTGTGGTTACCGCTTGGAGCTTAGGTGCCAGGGAAGCAAGCAGGCTGGAGGGACATGGCCTCCTGAGTGCAGCACCTGAGGCTGTGGGCAGGTGAAGGAGGAGTAGTTTGAGCAGGCTATAAGCTGGTGGAGGGGAAAGCTTAAAGAGTGGGTGGGTGTGGCCAAGACTCAAAGCAGCCCTTGGGAAAGGGTAGTGGGCACCGTGAGGTTGGCTGCAATGGGGCCAGCTTCTCTCTCCTGACCTCTGGCGGTGGGCTTTGCGCCCTGCCCTTGATATGGGTCAGGTGGCAGCAGCCTGGTTCTCCAGGGCTTGCCCTCAAGCTCCCCAACCTGGCTGCAAAAGCTGTCTGTGCAGCTGCCTTCAGAACCCCAGCTGAGACCTGAAAGAGTTGGAGAGCTGTGGGTTTGTGTAGCCAGCATTAGCTGGCCCAGCAGCCAGGAGCTGTTTTTGGGCCCTGCTGCACAGGCCAGCAGGCTGCTGAAGTCCTTTGTACTGTGGGGCCCATCCCCCTGCAGCCATTGTTGGGAGCTCAGGCCACCAGTTGTTTCAGCTTCCCGGGAAGTCCTGCTCACTGGCTCTGCTGTGAGCTCATGTCCTCAGCTTCTCCCTATCCACTGACCCCCTCTTCCTCTAAGAGGCCTAACCAAGCCTGGGGGACTCCTTGCTACTGGACATGGCACTGGCATTTCTGGACAGGGCCCCTGAGGCCAGGGTTGGGGGCAGATGCCAAACCTTCCTGCTGGCCAGGCTCAGAACACCTTTGCTTCTGTCCACTGCTCTCTTCTGCCTTAATCTGGCAGAAGGTAAAAATACATTAATTTTAAGTGCCTAGAACAATGCTAGAAGCAATGAGCTTTCAGTTGCTGTAATAGCTCTGGTTTGCTTTGCTTTTCTGGGATCTACTCCCCTCCCCCAGGTGCCTGACCAAGGACAGCAGAGCTCCCAGGGGTCCCACCACAGGAGGAGGGTGATACAGGGGGCTCCCAGCAGGTGCTGATGGCACAAGTCTGGGATGGTCATCAGGTTGGGCACGGTGGAACAAGACTGGCAGAAGAGCCAGGATGGGCTGGAGCTGAGCCTAGCACTTTCCAGGCAACTGGCCATGGGGCCTCCTCCCATGGCAACAAGCTTGTCGACCTGCAGCTAGCTCTGCTGGAGCCCACCCAGCACACATCCTGGATTCACCCTGTTCTCACTGCACCCAGTTGACAGGCCCAGTTGGTGTACAGATGTCTGTGGCCATTTAATGTGACCCAGAGACAGGTGAGCCTTGAGAGGGCAGATGGGAAACATCCACCTTGGAGCCAGCCTCTTTTAAACAAAGCCAGTAGCAGCCTGGCAGCCCAGCCCCAGCACTTCCTGCATCTCCAGCCCACCACTCACTGGCTTGAGGGAAGGAGGTGTCCACCCCCTCCTCCCCAGGACCCATAGCTCAGACAGGCTCTTCTAATACAGGGTCTTTCTGGGTTGCAGTGAGCTTTGGCTGTTTCCTACCCAACAAGAAGGTGATCCTGTGGCAGAGAGGACCCAAGGAAAGGCTGAGGGTGGGATCTTACGGACTCGGGAGCTAGCTGTGGAAGTCCCCATAGGAGCCTTTCAGGGAGGAGTCGATGGGTGGGTGGATGAATGGGGACTGCTGGACACAGGTGGTAACAGCACAGACAACAGAACACAGGTGGGAGGATTTTCAAACCATTTACTAAAATTCTTACCCTCCCCCAAACAGCCAAAGAGGACAGCACCCCAGCCCCACACTCAGGATCTTGGCCTGAGGAGCTGCTGGGTTGAGGGAGGGAGGGAGGTCCAGTCCAAGTCTCTTGGGCCCCCCGGGCTCAGGGACTGCTGATGGGGTAAAGGCCAGCTGTACACATCCTTCATGCAACCCGGGCCCTCAGTCTGCTCCTCTGGAATGTACAGTGGCACCCAAGGCCACCAGGGACGGGGAGAGAAGTGGCATCTTTGGTCCAGCGCCCACACAACCAAGGAATCTGCGCCCCACCCACATCGGAGCCAACAATGCCCCCAGAAAAAGAAACCGAGCGAGTCCTCCCAAGTGCGCGTCGCCTGTTGGGGCAGGGCACCGCCCAGGGCCCAGCGAGTAACGGTCGGAGTGGACGGGCTGCGGAGCTCCATGGCCAGTACTCCGGCTTGTGAGCGTGGCTGACACGAGGGTGCCCACCGTGCCTGGCGCCCTCAGACGTAGTTTTTCTTGTCGTAGTCACCGGCCGCGGGCCGTCGCGGCGCCGAATACTTGACGGGGAAGCTGAGGTCCGGGCGGCGCGCGCAGACCCAGGCGCCGCAGCACACGAGGCCGCCGCCGCACATGAGCAGCGCCGAGGCGGCCCAGCCGATGTACAGCGCTGCTCCCAGTTCGTACTTGTTCGACACGGACACGTTCGGGTCGTAGAATTCGCGGACCACGATGTTGGCGAACCAGCAGAGCGGCACGAGCGCCAGCAGCCCGCAGAAGGCGTAGAGCGCGCCGCCCGTGAGAGCCACGCGCGCCTTGTTGGGCCCCGGGGCCACGCAGGTGGTGCACTGCGCGCCCGCCAGGGTCAGGCAGAGCGCCAGCAGCGCCAGCAGCGCGGCGCCCACGGTGAGCGCCCGCGCCGCCTGCACCTCGGTGCTCAGCGCCAGCACCGAGTCATACGTCTTGCACTGCATGTGCCCCGTGCTCTGCACCACGCACGACATCCAGAGCCCCTTCCAGGTGGTCTGCGCCGTCACGATGTTGTGGTCCAGGAAAGCGGTCACCTGCCACATGGGCAGCCCGCACGCCAGGATCAGGCCCACCCAGCCTATCAGGCACAGCACCAAGCCGAGGATCTCCAGCACCGCCGACCCCATGGCTGGAGGTGAGACGCACGCCCGATGGCCCCGGGGCCTCCGCGGGGGGTGCGGCGGTGCCTTGGCCGAGCGATCGGCGCCCTGCGGGGATTCTGGTGCCCTTGCGCCCGAGCCGCCGGCTCACTGCCCTCTCTGCTTGCTCCGCCAGCCAGAACACAGACTTCGCGTCTGCCGGCACCTCCCGGGGTCCCTCCCCTTTGAAAGTTCGGGGGGCGGACTCGGGTCCGGCCTCCTGGCCCGAGAAGCCAATCCGCGCTCAAGCTGTCGACCCGCAGCCAATCATGACGCCCCCCAGTATCCGGCAGGTAGTAAAATTACCGCGAGTGAGGATAGCGGAGAGCCGGGGACCGCTCCCCGCAGGGTCTCCGCCCCCAAACCCCCACCGCGGGTTGTCTAATTGTGGCCAAGCGCATTCTGGGTTGGCCTGGGGCGGCTGCCAGCACGCTCCTCCTCGCCCACCTCCTTGCACATCCCGTCTGGCCATTTCAGGAGCTACAAGATCCTCAACTTCCCCCGCCACTTCCCGGAAAGAGGCCTGATGGTCCCCACCCCCAGGCCAGCTCCCTCTTCCCTGGCCAAGGTCTGAGGGAGTCCCCATCATCACCACCACGTAGAGGCTTGCGTGTGGGTTCTTCTCCCAAGCTCGCCCTGGAGTCTAACAGATGCAGAGCCCTTCACCGCATCCTTACTGGTCGGATGGTTTCTTCTCCCAAGCTCGCCCTGGTTTCTTCTCCCAAGCTCGCCCTGGAGTCTAACAGATGCAGAGCCCTTCACCGCATCCTTACTGGTCGGTGCCCCAGAGTCTTGGCGCAGCCTCTCCCACAGGCTGAGAGGACAGGCAGAATTGTGCGAGTCAGACTGGCCTACTGCCTCATCCAAGGTACTTCCCAGCACCACAGCCTCCCCAATCACTGCCTCCCCCGGGGTCTGAGACCCCAGCAAGAAGCAGGAGGCACAGGCACGGTCTCTCGTGAAACCCCTCCTCCTCCCATTCTGCTGCTGCTCTGGAGACTTCCCAGACCTCCCAACCTTCGCGGACTGCTCCTCTTCTTAAGAGGCTGCCCACCCCCCATCCTGGGAGGCCAGGCTCAAGCGACACCACGTCAGAAAGTCCCCAGTGTTCCCCAATGACCCGGCATACAGGCTGCCCGGCAGTGGCCCAGCTCCAAGGCTTACGCTGGCCTCAGACAGGGAAGACATAAAGGGACAGAGGGGCTGTGCTCCGCCTTCCACCAGCGGTAGCTCTGATACCCCAGCCCCCAGACCAACCTCCGGAAGCCAACTTGGAGTTTCCTGGCCAGGAGGAAGAGCCTCCATCCTCGCTAGAGGAGGGAGGTTCGGGATTTCCGGGCATTCTTCTGCACAATGGCCCAGCAGTTTCTCGAAAGGCCTACCAGGACGAACACAGAAGCCCCACAGGTGGGGCACCAGCCCTTTCTAGCAACCCCCTCCTCACCCTGTCAGCCTCCTTGTTTCCAGTAAAGTCTACTTTGTCCTGGTCTGGGACCCCTGGTATGCCTGTGCTTTCCTATGGTCTGAGGTGCTGGACTCTGCTAGCCAGGGCCCTCCGCAGAGAAGACCTGGTATTCTGAGGTCAACCACAGCCTGGCAGCTTTGATAAAGCTGTCGCTCCGGGTCCTGGTTCCTTCTCCTTCCTCAGGTGCTCTGAGGTACGGCCAATACCCTGTTCCTTACCCCTTTCTTACCCCCTCCCAGCACCAAACACCACAGCCTCTTCCCAGCCACCACCTCACTGGCTGCTACCCTCTTGCTGCAAACTGTTCAGCACCCCACCCTCCCCCCCCGCCGCCCAACTCTCTGCAGACCCTCCTGGACATCCTCTCTGCCATCCACTCCAGGAGGCCCACCCTCTCAGTCCTGCTTCCCCCAGTCCGAGTCCAGGGCCCTTGCCTAGGGCCCCCCTCTACATCCACACTCTTCCCAGGATGACCTCTGCGTCCTCAGACTGTCTGGGCCCCACCCTTGCCCACTGGGCTGTTCTCAGGGTAGCTGGGCCTTCCCAGCAGGCCCCGCCCCGCCTGACACTCTGCCTAAAATCCTCCTCGGCTTTCTTCACTGCCCAAGGACACAGTGCTGATTACTGGGAGTGGCCTAGGTGACTGGGTCTGGCCGTGCACACACTCCTGCGCCGCCCAGACTGGCCTCCCTCTGGGCCCTCAGGCTGGTCTGTCTCATCCACAGCCTTTTCTGCCTCCAGTGCTGGTCCCTTGGCTTGGGGCCCCGCTCATCGTCTACATTGTGTTGCTGAGGCCACTTCCACTCAGAGGCCTTTCTGCCATGTCCCCAGCTTTGCTCCCAGAGGTCCAAGCTGGAACTGTCCACCTGCTTGCTGGTTTTCCCCACCAGTATCCAGGGACGAATCTCAACACAGTGGCCATCTACATGCAATGTACCAGGTAGGGGCCTGTCTGCTGCTCCTTCAGCCAGCTTGGGGTGCAGCCGCATGTGGCTCTCCCCCTTCACCTGCCCACCTGCCTCCCTTCATCTACCACTTTGGGGCCCATCCTTGGGCCCACCTCCAGCCTGGCAGCCCATGGTGCCCCCAGCGATCTCATGACTCTTTGGGACAGACCCACAGTGTATTGGGGATCACAGTATCCTTGGACTGACAGGTTCCACCTATTTACAATCTGATTTCTACCTCAATACCACAGTGGAACCAGAGCGACCACAGCCAGGCCAGCTCATACCAAGGGCAGGGTGGAGGAGGGATTAGGGAGGGAAGGCATGAGGACAGCCCACCCTTCCTTCCACTCAGGAGGATCTCCTGACTTATTGCACGCTGAGCACGTTCTTTAGTGGAGCACAACCCAGGGAGCTCCCCTCTCAGCCAGTAACTGCGTAAGGTGTGCCTGTTGCCTGGGGAAAGAGACAGCCATGTGGTGCAGTGATGGCCTCTCTGAGGAACTAAGATCTGAGAAGTTCTCGCAAGAGCCCAGAAGTAGGAAGGGGAGGAACCCCAAGAGGGAGCTTGCTCAGGCCAGATGGAAGGGGGAGGGCCTGGAAGCCCAGTTCGGAGAGGGTGCAGGGCTGGGCAGGGACGTCAATCCCTGATCTGTGGCAGGGGGCTCCCAGCAGCCAAGGCCACCTGCTCATTTACAGCCATTGTTCTCTTTCCCAGGGGAAGTGCAGCAGGATCTCATTAATTGTCTGAGGGAAAGGCCCGAGTCAGCAGAAAAGCAAAATTATCTTGAGCAGCTGCTGGCTGACCCCGAGCCAGGATTATCCGGTGACCTTCCAAGGACAATCTAAACTTAGGCTCCAGAGCCCGTGGGTTTGAGTTTAGGGAAGCTCCTAGTTAAGGGATTTCACTTCAGGGGAAGTGAAAAACCAACGTTTCTTCTATCTTTCGGCTTTGAAGTAGGTAAGGATGTTTTCCTCCAATGCAGCCGATGTTTCTTGGAACAAGGCAGTGCTTAAGCAGCAGCTCTGGCTCCAGGTGTCACTCCGCCCGCTCTGGGGGCCTGAGACGCTTGATGGGAGGGGCCCCACCTGCACTCATGCTCAGAACACCCTTTGGCAAACAGCCAGAGAATTCACAGTTCAGACTAGTGAGTTGGCCTCTCCTTGCCTTAGTTTCACCGCTGGTTACAAAGTCCTCGGTGGTGAAGCCTGGAGAGGAGGCTATCACTGATCCTGGGTCCTCTGCTGCCTTTCCTGGGGTCCTCCCTTGACCTTCACAAATCATCTGACTTTAGTCCCCTCCCTGAGAGTGGGCCCCACTGGCTGTTGTCAGATGGGAGGGCACCGTGGCTTTCCTTTCCCTGGTTGGGGCAGAGAGCTCTGGTTGACAGAGCTCCAGGGTGCTATAGACCCGTGGGCCTTCACAACTGCACTCCTTCCCCCTCCCCAGAGCCTGGAGAAGGCCAGCCAAGGCTCCTGAAACAACAGCAGTGCCCTTACTGCCCTCCACCTCCTTTTAATAATAAAAAGTCCTTCTATATCCAGGAGATATAAATTAAGTTATATTTTCTTATAGTTTTCTTCTGCATTGCCTCATGCCAAGGAGAGCTTCTGATTCTGACTGAGATGGATGGAACTAACAGCAGATTAGAGTTTTGCTCAACCTCAAAATGGGGGAAGGGAAGAGGAAATAATCAGTAAACTTGAAGATAGAATAATAGTATTATCACATATAAACAAGAGAATGTGAACTAAAAAAACAAAACAGAGCCTCAGGAAATGCGGGATCATAACAGAAGATCTAACATCTATGTCGCTAGAGTTCCAAAAGTAGAGGAGAAAGATGATGGAGATAAGAAAAAGTACTTAAAGAAATAGTATCTGGAAATTTCCTAAATTTAGCAAAAAGGAAAATTAAAAAAAAACAAACCCAAACCTTACAGATTCAAGATTTTGTCCAAATCTCAAGCAGGATAAACACAAAATTCATACCAAGACACATCATAAACTAAAAATTGAAAACTAAAGACAAAGAAAAATATTGAAAGGAGCCAGAGAAAAAGGACATTTCACAAATCAAACAACTAAGAATTTCTGATCAGAACATGGAACCCAGAGAAAGTAGCACATTTTTATTTTTTTAAGTATTGGAAGGACAAAATGTCAACCCAGAATTCAATATCTAGTGAATATAAACTTCAAGAGTGAAGGAAAAATAAATATATTCTCAGGTGAAGAAAAACTAAGAAAACTTGTCATAATCAGATATACTCTAAAAAAATGTCTAAAAGATATTCTTTAAACAGAAAGGAAATGGTAAAAGGAGGAATCTTGGAACATCAAAAGAATATGATAAGCAAAATCTTGGTAAATACAATAGATTTTTCTTTTCCTCTTGAGTTTTCTAAATTATGTTTGATAATTGAAGCAAAAGTTATTACACTGCTGAAAGGTGTTCTCAGTATATGCAGAGGAAATACTAAGATATTATAATAAACAAAAAGGAGAGTAATGGGACACAAATGGAGGTAAGGTTTCTATACTTCATTCCAAATGGTAAAATGTCAACACCAGTAGACTTGGATGAGTTTTGTTTATAACAAAAAATCTTAGTGCAACCACTATAAAGCTATGCAAAGAGATACACTTAAACATAGTATAGATAATTCAAAATGAAATTCTCAAAGATTCCAAGTTAACCACATGAAGGTAGGAAAAAATAAAAAGAGGAACAAGAGGGAACAAACGGAAAATGAAAATAAAATGGCAGACTTAAGCCTTATTATATTGATAATTACAAAACATGTAAATGATCTAAATATAATAATTAAACAACAGGTATTGGTAAACAAAAAAAAAAATGACCCAAATATATGCTACTTAAAAGAAACTCACTTCAAATATAATGACATGTGTAGGTTGATAGCAAAAGGATAGAAAAATATATATTGTGCAAACAATCAAATAAATGCAGGAGTGGCTATTTTAGTATCAGATAAGGTAGACTTCATTAAGAAAATTACCAGGGACAGAGAAGACATTACATAATGATAAAAGGGTCAACCCACCAAGAAGACAGAGCAATCCTAAAAGTGTATGCACTAAAATGAGCTGTAAAACACGTGAAGCAAAAACTGATAAAACTGAATGGGAAAATAGACAAACTGACAGTTGTAGTTGAAGCTTCCACACTTCTTTCTCAGCAATTGATAGAACTAGATGAAAATCAACAAGAAGACAGAATCAACACCATTACACAACAGGATTTAATAAACATTTATATAACATTAGCCAACAACAGCAGAATACACATTCTTTTAAGTGCCCAGAGAACCTATACCAAAACAAATTATATTCTGGGCCACAGAAACCTCAAAATCAATGAAAGCAAAAATTGGTTCTTTGAAAAGTCAACAAAACTAACAAACCTTTAGCTAAATGGATCTTTAAAAAAAGGGAGAAGACAAATTAATGAAATCAGAATGAAATATGAGATATCACTAATGACAGCTTGCTAATAATAAAAGAGAACAATTGTATGCCAACAAAGTAGATAACCTAGATAAAATGGACACGTCCTTAGAAACACAAACTACCAAACCTGACTCAGGAAGAATCAGGAAATCTGAATGGATATATAACAAGTTAAGATATTGAGTTAATCATATTAAAAACTTCTAACAAAGAAAAGTCTAGGACCAGATGTCTTCACTAATAAGTTCTACCAAGTGTTAAAAGAATAGCAAACATCAATTTTAAACACACACAAAATAGCGGGGAGGAATACTTCCTAACTCACTCTATGAGGCCAGAATTGCCCTGATCCAAAGTCAGACAAAGATATCACAAGAAAACAACAACCAATAATTCTCATAGAGATGCAAAAAGACTCAACAATATATTAGCAAATTGAATTCAACAACATATAAGAAAGATGATCTAACATGACCAAATGAGATTTATTCTAAAAATGCAAAATTGTTTTAACATCCAAATATTAACTAATGTAGTTCATCATTTGGCAGAATCAAGAACAAAAACAATTACTATATCAACAGACACAGAAAAAGCATTGGACAGATCCAGCATTTTTCCTTTTTTGTAAATATATATTTTTATTTGATTTCAGAGAGCAAAGGAGAGGAAGAGAGAGAGAGAAACATCAATGATGAAAGAGAATCACTGATTAGTTGCCTCTGCATGCCCCGCACTGGGGATCAAGCCCGCAACCCAGGCATGTGTCTTTGACTGGAATCGAACCTGGGACCTGTCAGTCCACAGGCTCCATCCACTGAGCTAAACCAGTTAAGGGCAGCATCCTTTCTTGATAAAACACAGTAAACAAGGAATAGACAGGCTCTTCTTCCATCTAATAAAGGACATCTACAAAGACGAAAGACTGAACACTTTCTCCGTAAGATCAGGAGCAAAACATAGACGTCTGCTCTCAATACTTGTATTTAATTGTGCTGATTGTTTTAAACATGTCAATTAGACAAGAAAAGAATTAGAACGTCAATAGTCAGAAGGAAGAAGTAAAACTAACACTATTTATAGATGAAATAATATTGTATATAGGAAATCCTAAACAATCCACTAAATATTATTAGAATTAATAAACAAATTTAAAAAAATTATATTTCTATATGCTACCAATGAATAATGTAAAAATAAAATTTAAAAATAAAAAATCAATTACATTTACAAAAGTATTGAAAAGAATAAGATACTTAAGAGAATAAAATAAAAAATTAAAAATTTGTCTTTAATCACAATTTAAAACTTTTGTGCTTAACAAGACAGCATCAAGAAAATGTAAAGACATCTCTCATAATAAGCAACATATCTGATAAGAAGCATATATCTAGAATATTTCTACCTTGTAGTTCAATAATTAAAAACAGATAAACAGATTTTAAAAAAGGTCAAAGATTCAAATAGATAGTTCTCCAAGCATATACAAATGGCCAATAGGCATATGAAAAGATGTTTAACATCATTATTTGTTAGGGAAATACAAATCAAAACTACAATGTGATACAGCTTCACACCCATTAGGATGATTATTATAAAAAACAGAAAATAACAACTGTCCACATGAAAACTTGTATACAAATGTTCACAGCAGTATTATTCAGAATACCCAGAATGGAAAAAAGACAAATATCCATCAACTGATGAAGGGACAATGTTTGTATGGTATAAGCTGCAACATGGATGAATCTAGGAAATATTATTCTAAGTGAAAATCTAGGTACAAAGACACACTTATTTGGTTACTTTTATACGAAACATGCAGAAGAGCTAATCTGTACAAAGATAATTTGTGGAGTGGCTAGCCTAGGACTTGGAGGGGAAATAGGAAGTGACTGGAAAGTGACTGCTAATGATAGTGACAGTTTCTCTTTGGGGTGAGAAAATTGTGGCATAATCGTGAATAGGCTAAAAACACTGTAAATGAGTGACTTGTATGATATATAAATTATTACTCAAGAAAGCTGTTTAAAAAAGATTAAGAGTAGTCTAGCAGGTCTATCTGAATCATGCAAAAAAAAATATCCCTCAACAAATTTAAAAGAAATTTAATGATATATTAAGGAAAAAATTGATTCTGTAAACAGTAAATCAATCGCTAAGAAAAAAAAAGAACAAAATAGTATAGCTAAAAAGCAAACAAAGGGGGTAAAGTGGATTAACGTGCTTAGGCCTTAGGGTAATAATGGCACTAAGAAGTGTCGCAGCTATTATTTTTCTATATGATAGGGTTACACTTCTTTTATTAGATTTATTCTAGGATTATTTATATTTTTGTTGCTATTTTAGATTGTGTCTTTTTAAAATTGAAATCTTCTGATTTTTGCTAATGTATAAAATGCAAATGAATTTAACTTTGAATCCAGCACCCTTAGTTAATGCTAACAATTTATTTGTAGATGCCTTTGGATTTTCCATGTAGATAATATCATCTGCAAATAATGAGAGTTTTGTCTTTTTCTTCCCAAACCCTGTACCTTGTATTTCCTTTCTTTGTTTTACTGCGAGCCACATGCAGCTCTTTGGCCCCTTGAGTGTGGCTCTTCCACAAAATACCATGTGCGGCGTGCACATACAGTGCAATTAAAACTTTGTAGCCCAGAAGTCGGTTTTCAGCTCTCAAAAGAAATTTCAATCGCTGCACTGTTGATATTTGGCTCTGTTGACTAATGAGTTTGCCAACCACATATCCAAGGGAGCACACCGTGTAGCAGCCTCCCCAACTGGGAGGGATGATTCATCATTGTGTTGTTTGCGTAGTTTCTTAATAGGTTCCTTTATCTATTAGCTTTTATTCCTATTTTTTGTTCTCTGAAATTTTTTATTATAAATTAATTTAACATTATTGGATAGGTGTGGTTTTTTTTGCATCTATTGAAATATTACTGTGGTTTTCTTTCTTTATTCTGTTAATATGGTGAGTCACATTTTGTGATTTTATGCGATACCAACTTTGCATTCTAGGGATAAACCAACTTGGCTATGATAACTTATCTTTCTATAATTGGATTCAGTTTGTATAAATGTTCATGAGTGAGATTGACTAGTAATTTTATTTTTTGTCCTGTTCTTGTTCAGTTTGCATATCAAGATTATATAAGCCTTATAAAAATGAGGTGTGTGTTTCCTATTTTTTTATTTTCTGAAATAAGGTGTACAAAACTGGAACGATCTGTTTCTTGAAAGATATAATTTTCAAGTAAAGCTATTTAAAAAAATATATTTTTTATTGATTTTAGAGCAGAAGGGAGGAGAAGGAGAGAGAGAAACATCAACGATGAGAGAGAATCATTGATCAGCTGCCTCCTGCATGCCCCACACCGGGGATCGAGGCCACAACCCAGGCATGTGACCCTAACCAGAATTGAACCCCGGACCCTTCAGTCCGCAGGCTGATGCTCTATTCACTGAGCCAAACTGGCTAGGGTGCTAGCAAAGCTATTTGAACATGAGGGAGGGGTGGATTTTAAATTAGTGATTACATTTTTTTCATTGTAAGACAATTAAAATTTTTAAATTTCTTTTGGACTCCATTCTGGAAAACAGTTTATCTGTTAGGCATACAGTTGACTAATAGCCACTTACATTTCTATTCACTTGCTGGCTCATCTATGGTTAAATCCCCTTTGTTTTCCTAGTGTTTTCATTTGTGCCTCTTCTTTTTGTTAATATTATAGAAGTTTGGCTTTGTATTTCCAACAAGTCAATTTTGGGCTTTGCTGCCTTAAAATGTATTTCATCTGCTATTAACACAGCTCACAAGTTCACTCTTGGTTAGTCTTTGCATGGTATACCTTTCTCTCATGACCGTCAGTATTGTGGGTTTTGTTTTTTTACTTTGTAGGGGGGGTCTTCTGTAATTTCAGAGAGCTGGATCTTCCACCCTATAATGGAAATCTTCCTATATCTAGAGCATTTGGTCCCTTTACACTTCCCGTGATTACAGGTATGTTAGGATTCATTTGTAACAGCTATATCCAAGAGCCCCTAGCCTGCTCCCCCTTTCTGTCTTCTTTTAGATTAATATTTTTGATTTTTTAAATTCTCTTTTTGCCCTTTTACCTATTTGGGAATGATACCTTCTGTCTATTTCACTGGTCACCTTCTAAAAGGTAATAATCTCTGAGATTAGCATTTTTGCCCTCTTTCCCCAAAACACCAACTTCAGAATGTTTTAAGCCTGTCACCTGCTGCCAGCTCCCATGCTATTGTGCCCAGTGCCCTGTGGTTGCTCCGGATACTCAGGACTAGTGTGCAGGGTGTACGGGAGAGGATCCCCCTCCTCCCCTGCCCCCTCCTCAGACGGTGGCACACCCAGCTCTCCAGACGGAGAGCCAGGAGCAGGAAGCAGCTGTAAACACAGACCAGGCACCCACACTGTTCCCAGGAGCTGGTCCTCAGATCCAATCTCTGCTTGACCTGCCTTTGTTAAACCCTGGGGACTTGGCACTCAGGCCAAGGTTTGCCCAAACAAGGAGTGAGTCAGAACTGGACATCCAGGGCCAGGCTGACCACGCCAAGGATGTGAGGACACTGCCCTGGCCCTTAGCTCTTCCCAGAATCAGGAGGATATTGTACCTCACGACCCACCCACCTGTACAGGGAGACTGGCAGGGTCTAGAGTGTGCAAACTCACTCCTCCCCTGCCCTTGTTCACCTCTGCAACCACCCTCTTCTCTTTATACTTTCATCAAAGAGGCAGGACCAGAATGCCCTTGTGACTGGCCTTATAACTGGCCTAGGCTGGGTCTGACTCCTGTGGCAAATGCTTGCCCAACTGAACATCCACACAGCTAAGGATGCTGCCTCAGACTGTCTTCTCCTGCTCTCATTCCAGACTCCACAGCCTGAGTGATGGGGTGGGGAAGAGCTGGGCGATAGGGAACTGCCATCTACCTGGGAGGCTGGGAAGTTGTGGAGAGGGACTGCCCTTAAAAAGGGTGCAAGCATGCCCACAACGAATATTTTTTGGGCCCAGCCAATATAACAGTATGTAAGAAACATTTTAATAAAAATGTTTAACTTAATTTTTACAATATGCAAATTAACCATCACTCTATCACAAAGATGGCAGTGCCCATAGCCATAAGATGGTTACACCCAGTCCTCTCAGCCCGCAGGAGTCCCCTAGTCCTGGGGGTGCGGCCACTGAGGGCGGGCAGCATGAGTGGCCTGGTATAATGCTTGCTTTGTTGCTGCAATGATGAGGCAAGCGTTCCGAGCCTGGCCGTGGATGGGCTTCTGGGCCACTGAGAGCCTCTGGGCAGCGGGCGTGGAGTGGCCATGCCCAGCAAAGAGCTACTGGCACATGGATTCGTGCACAGGGCTACTCGTTATTAATAACGAACTACAACGTTCACTAATGACTGATTACTATAATTGGGTTGCATTTATTTTCCTTACGTGCCTTATGGGCAGGCACACCATTTCTCCTCACTAATATTAGCAGCGAATATTTTAGCAGCCAATTGCCACATCATTAGTCTTGGACTGACTTGTTTGGTATGAGCAACAGGAAATACTTTGCTTTCAGAGAACAAGAAAAATAGGTTTATTTGCATTACCCTTATTAATTTGGGCAGTTATTCAGTGTCTAGTAAGTTAATGTTCAAGAAAAAAAAAAACACTAATTTTTATTAAAATGTTCTATTATTTTCTGTTAATGATTACTCATTTATTTCAGCCCTTTGGATTGAGTATGTCTCTACCAAAATAAATTGAAGCTTTTGTTTTTTTGCAGTCCACATAAACTTAAACATTGTTTATTTGGCCCATGTTAGCCTTTGAGTTTGACATGGTTAGTTTAGAGCAGTGTTTCCCAAACTTTTGACATATGTGTACCCTTTCTATAATTTTCGCAACACTGAGTACCCCTCGTACTCATGAGAACATAGAATTAGGCGCAGCTAAGCAGGGTGCAGTGCATATCCCCACCAAACTCCGGTGCAACGCGTACCCCCACTAAGCTCTTCCCATACCCCTGGGGGTATGCGCACCACACTTTGGGAAACACTGGTTTAGAGGAATGAGTAGGAGTTTACCAGGGAGAAGTGGAAATAGGCATTCCTGAGCAGGAGCAGTAACAGTAGCAGTGTGGTGGGGAGAAGGGGTGGGACACAACAATAGAACAACTGAAGCCCCACCCTCACCCCCAGATGCTATGTGATGCTGGGAAGAGATCTCACAGGAACAAAGCCAAGAGCCCAGGTTTTCAGGAAGTTAACGTTTCCCAGTAGCTACTATTCCACTGTAGTCACATGGCCACATCTTGGTGTCAAGAAAGATGAAATGTAGTCTTTCAGCTGAGTGGCCACAGACTCAGAAGTCAAGGGGCCTCCTATTTTCAGAGGAAAGGGATCCCCAGCCACATGCTGGGCTCTGAGGGCCCATGGATCTCAGGGCCAGAGAAACAGAAGTGAGTCAGAGACTCTGGACCTAAGATGGGGTTCAAGATGGTGGACAGAACCTACCTACAGCACTCTTCTTCCTAATGTCCCACTGCATCTAACAGTACAGATGTTGAAAGCTAACAAACCCATTTAATAAGTTTTAAGAGGCTTTGAAGAGTTTTTGGAAGATAGATAGGAAGGAGACAGGGTGAGACGGAAAGATGAACCATGATGGAGGTAAATGCTAAACCCGAGTGCAGATGAGGAGCCATGACCCAGGAAGAAGGAGGGCTGCAGCTTCCAGTTGAGCCTTAGCTGCCACTTTGTCCCTCCTCAGCACGTGATAAATACATCATAGCATGTCCACACAGGGGACTATTACGCAGCTGTAAAAATGAGCAATGCAGGGCAACACACTTGAGTTAATTTTATAGATTCAGTGTTGGGTGAGAAGTACAAGACCCCAAACTGTATTTATGCATGACTCCGTAGCAGACTGTGCTTTCCAAAGATGTCACAAAAGCAGATCTATTCAAAGATATCTCCTATTGCATTCTCTTCTTTTAAAAATTAAATTAAAAAATTTAAATTGTGGTAAATTGCATATAATTTTAAATTTGCCATATTAGTCATTCTCAGGTGTACTCTTCAGCAACATTAAGTATCTTCACATGTTTGTGCAACCACCACCACCATCCATCTCTAGAACTTCTTCCCAAACTCAAACTCTGCACTGATTAAACAAAACTCCCTGTTCCTCCTGGCCTCTGGCAACCACCAATCTACTTCCTGTCTCTATGAATTTGACTGCTATATTCATAGGAATCTTGATCTGTATTTTTCTTTTGAAGTCATTGTCTATCTTTGGTAACAAGGTAACTGACTTCTTAGAATGAGTTAGGAAGTGTTCCCTCCTCTTCTATATTTTGGAAAAATTTAGAATCAGATTGGCGGTAATTCTTTAAACAATTGGTAGAATTCACTAGTGAAACAATCTGGTCCTGGGCCTTTTATTTATTTATTTTTTTGTTAGAATTTTTTTATTACAAAAATTCATAAAATTTGGGAAGATTCCAGCCTTTTTTATTACAAAAATTCATAAAATTTGGGAAAATTTTCTTATTGAAAATCAGCTGTTTTTCTTGAATAAATCTTCCCCAGTTTGCCACAAGCTTTTGGTTAATTTCCAGAGTTCAAAATAAGTTGATCCTGACAATTTTTGTCCATGTTTAAAAAATATATATATATGTTTTTTATTGATTTCAGAGAGGAAGAGAGAGAGAGAAACATCAATGATGAGAGAGAATCATTGATCAACTGTCTCCTGCACACCCAACACTGGGGATTGAGTTGCAACCTTGGTATATGCTCTGACTGGGAATCGAACCATGAATCCTCAACCACTGAGCCATACCGGCCAGGCACACCCATGTTTTTATTATTGTAATGGAGAGATGGAATGTGGAATTCATTTCTTCTCTATTTTTGTTAACATCACTCCTTGGTTCAATATATACAAGAACATACAATAGCATCTTAGCTGATAAGAGATTTACTTAGTTATAAAGGGAGGCATTAAATACGGTTCTTAAACTGTAGCATACATATGAATTAACTGGAGGTGATGATTAAAAACATATTCCGCTGAAACCAGTTTGGTTCAGCGGTAGAGTGTCGGTCTGCGGACTGTAAGGTCCCAGGTTCGATTCTGGTCAGGGGCATGTACGTTGGTTGCGGGCACATCCCCAGTAGGGGGTGTGCAAGAGGCAGGTGGTAGATGATTCTCTCTCATCGACATTTCTAGCTCTCTATCTCCCTTTCTCTCTGTAAAAAATCAATAAAATATATATTTTTTAAAAAGTTCATATTCCTAGACCCCACCACAAATCCTGATATTTTTACCTGGGCCTGGGAATATGCATTTAAGATAGTTGCTCAGAGGCCACTGGATTCACAGGACTAAGTATAATAACAAGACAGTTGGGAGGCTCAGAGGAAGAGAGGTCATGTAAATATGTTTATTTCACATTCTTCATAAAATAGAGCCAAGAGAAACTGTCCAACAATTGAGAAATCAAGACTTTGGGTTCATGCTTTAAATTTATGGAGGTAACCATAGTAAGAAGTGTAAATAGAAATGGCGAAGAGAGGAGACCTCCAGAGAGAGACTGAGGAGAGATGGGGCCACTTTGACATTAAAATAAAAAAATATATATTGTATTGATTTTTTTACAGAGAGGAAGGGAGAGGGATAGAGAGTTAGAAACATTGATAAGAGAGAAACATCAATCATTTGCCTTCTGCATCCCCCCCCCCCCCAACTGGGGATGTACCTGCAAACAAGGTACATGCCCTTGACCGGAATCAAACGTGGGACCCTTGAGTCTGCAGGCTGACGCTCTATCCACTGAGCCAAACCAGTCAGGGCAATTTTGACATTTTAATTTATAGCCTGAACTTTCTTTATAATAAAACAAATGCAAACAAACGTAATTAGGAAGTCAGTAGGAGGGGGCTACTGGTCAACAACCCGCTCTTGCCTCCTTGGTACCTCAGCCAGCCTAGCCCCAGCTACCTGCCATCTACTGGCTAGGAGCTGAGGCTGCACTAAGCAGCTGGCCCCTGGGGAAAGGTGCACGAAGCAGGTCTTCTCTCCTTTAGCTCAGACCACACCCTGACCACCTCACTTCGGAGAAGTAAGCCCTGGCAACAAGATGAAGAGAACACTATGATCCAAGGAAGTCAAGAGCTGCAACTTGGAGTCATAGAGGCTGCAAGAATCTTCCCAAGGTCACAAAGTAAGAACATAAGCATAAAATCAAAAACAAACTTTGCTTGGAAGCTGGCTGTGGGCAGCTGGCTTAACTTACACCATGGGTTCATCAGCCAACTGTTTCAGAGATCTAGGCAGGGGGCTGCCTGACAGGATGTGCTGGGATGCCAAGAGGGGATGGCTACTTCTGGGGGAGGGATGGGCGATGACAACCGTGCCCCTGATAGTGGAGAGATGTGGTTCAGGGCTGTTTTTGGGTGAAGGTTATCTGGACCGTGCAGCTAAAGCCCTCCGGTCCAAAGCAAATGCCAGAGACTCATTGTCCTTTTCCACGGGAGGTATTTCTCCCTTTCCAAACATCCTGTGCCAGCATGGGAAATGCCTCCAAACAGAGAAGTAGATAAAGCTCTTCTCCATGGAGCCCAGAATCCACCAGGGCAGGGATGGGGGCGGGGGGATCAGTAGGAGGTGGAGTTCTGGGACCTCAGCCCTCTGATATCCCAGGTAGGGGGACACCATGCTCAGATGAGCTGAACAAAGGACTTAGGGAGTTAGTGTTTGGGGGTTTCTCTCAGTGCCATGAGTGCCACTGTAGGAAACTTCTCAGAAGTAATGGCACGAGAGTTGGGCCTGCACTGGGCAAGTTTTGGATGCAAGAAGGCAGAGGAGTGCCCCTGCCTTACTGTAATGGGCAGAAAGGTGCGGTGACATACCCATCACTCAGGCTAACCTTGCCTCTTGCTCTCTGGGATTCCTGAAATGAGCTCTGGGAGGTGGAGAAACCCCACAGGCAGCACCAATTATGACCCTACCTGGAGGGCCCTGCTAGCTCATTGTCCACAAGCAAATGCTATGTATCTTTAAAAAAGATACACCTTTGCTAGTGTAAGTTCTGCTCTCATCCCTGGCTTCGGGAGTGTTGAGAACCAGCTCTGTTCTTCTTCGGTTGTTTGCCAGGTGGGGGTCAGCACCTCCCACCTTTAGCTTCTTTACCTGCCTGCCAAAGGGGTGGACAGAGGTGGCTCAGGTGTCAGCACAGTGACAAAAGGAATTCAAGCTGAGCAGTCAGGAATGTAATGACAGCAGCAGCAAACACCTGGCACCTGATGGTGTGCCTGGCATTATTCAGTGATGGACATATTCAACTTCCAATTCTACTCTCTTTTCTGATGTGTGGGTTCCCATTCCCCCCAACCATTGAACAATTATGGGACACCAGTTGGTGTCCTACAATTTAATTCAATTCTGACACTATCTGTAAATAGCACCAAATTTACAGGTTGAGGGCTCAGTCCAAGAAGACTATTCCACTTCAGATGCCAATCACAAGTCCAGGTTGTCACCTTTGCTTCTGCCCATCTGACTATAAATCCGCGGTTCCCACGACTTGCTCCTTGAGTTTGATTAATTTGCTAGAGTGGCTCTCAGAACTCAGAGAAACATTTTGCTTACTAGATCGCTGGTTTATCATAAAAGGCTATAGCTCAGGAACAGCCAGACAGAAGAGATGCGTAGAGCAAGGTATAGGGAAAGGATGTGGAGTTTCCATGCCCTCTGCACATACCACACTCTTTTCTAATCCCCAAGTGTTCATCGACCCAAAAGTTCTCCTAACCCTGCCTTTGTTTTTTTGTTTTTTTAAAAAATATATTTTATTGATTTTTTACAGAGAGGAAGAGAGAGGGATAGTTAGAAACATCGATCAGAGACATCAATCAGCTGCCTCTTGCATACCCCCCACCGGGGATGTGCCCGCAACCAAGGTACACACCCTTGACCGGAATCGAACCCAGGACCCTCAGTCCACATGCCGACACTCTATCCACTGAGCCAAACTGGTTAGGGCTGTCCTTTGGTTTTTTATAAAGGCCTCATTATATAGGCATAATTTATTAAATCAATGGCCTTGGAAAATACATTATTATATACGAGTGATGCATTATATGCTCTGCAAGTGTTTTTTTTTAAATTATTATACTAACTTAATGACAAATGCCATCAAATGACTAGATTATCTCAGCTCAGAGATATAACTGCTCTAATTGTTGCCTTCCATAAATACCTGTCAAATTCCCCTTACCTCCCTTTAATCATATTTTGGGCAGATTTTATAACTTTCCAATGGTTAACAGTTATTCAAAGTCCAGCCGGTTCAGTCTCAAATACCAGGTAAAACTCTGCCCACTCCCATCACCAGCTGGATATACTGCATAGGACACAAGAGAAAGGGTGGGATGTGGCTGCCTCTGGATCCACAATCCTACATTCCTTTCTTTGGATTTCACTTCTCTGATCTTGGGTCATGCAAGATGAATTAGGGAAAATAGCAAATACCTAAAGGCTCACTGCTTGTAGTTTTTTCTTAGGCCAACACTAATTGGCTTTTTAAAAAATTGAGGTATACTTCACTTACAACAAAGTTTGCCAAGTTTAAATGTACCATTCAGTGAGTTTTGACAAATATGCAGCCCTGTAGACACCGCCACAATTATGACATAGAGTTCACTCTGTGCTCCTTTGTAGTCAGTCCTCTCCCTCCACTCCCAACCTCTAACATATCTGCTTTCTATAACAACAGTTTTGCCTTTTAAGAATTTCATTATCAATGGTATTTTACAATATGCAGCCTTTGACTTCTGGCTCTTCCACCTAGCTTAACTAATTTCAGACCCATCCATATTGTTGCATGTATCACTAGCTTCTTTCTGTTTTTGAGTAGGATTCTAGTGTATGGGTCTATCGCAATTTGTTTGCCTTCCCATTAATTGATAGACATTTAGGTGATTTCTAGTTTTTGACTATTGTTAATAATGCTTCTATTAACATTTTAGTACAAGACTAGTATGGAATGTTTTCATTTCTCTTGGGTAAATAACTAGGAGTGGGAGTGCTGGGTTGAATGGTACGTGTATGACAACTTTGTAAGAAACTTGCTTCCAAATTGGTTGTATCATTTTGCATTCTTAATAGCAGCGTATGAGAATCCCAGTGGCTTCCCATCATCACCAACACTTGCTGCTGTCAGTCTTTAAAATGTTGGCCATTTTGGTGGGTGCACTGCTTTACTGGTGTCTCGCTGTGGCTTTGCGTTTTCCTAGTGACAGATGACAGGTGAGCATCCTTCATGTACTTACTTGCCATTTGTTTTATATCTTCTTTGGTGACACATCTATCTGCTTTGTTTGTAGTTTTATTGTAGGGTTGAGTGAGTTCTTTTTTTTTTTTTTAATATATTTTATTGATTTTCTACAGAGAGGAGGAGAGAGGGATAAAGAGCTAGAAACGTCGATGAGAGAGAAACATCAACCAGCTGCCTCTTGCACACCCCCTACCGGGGATGTGCCCGCAACCAATGTACATGCCCTTGACCGGAATCGAACCTGGGACCTTTCAGTCTGCAGACGGACGCTCTACCACTGAGCCAAACTGGTTTTGGCGAGTGAGTTCTTTATAAATTTTGGGTAGAAGGTTTTTTGTTGTTGTTGTTTATCAGATATGTTTTGATTTCCTCCCATCTTGTGACTTTGCCTATCATTTTATTTTTTAAATTTAATACATCTTTATTGTTCATATTATTACAATTCTTTCTCCTTTTTTCCCTCCATAGCTCCCCTCCACCCTGTTCCCACTCCACCCTCTGCCCTTACCCACTCCCTCCTCCCACCCCACCTCCACCCCCGCCACTGTCCTCATCCATAGGTGCAGAATTGCCTATCATTTTCTTAATGGGGTCTCTTTAAAAATTAATCTTCTTCAGGTTTACTGAGGTATCCTATATAATAAAAGGCTAATATGCAAATTGTCCCTTCCACCAGGAGATCTACAGGGATTTCCACTAGGGGGCTGGCTGCGCCTCCCTCCCTCTACTCCCCCCTGCCCGATAGGTCCCATGGGCTGGCTGGACCCCACCCCTGCATGAATCTGTGCACCGGGCCTCTAATAATTTACATAAACAACACACTCACCATTTAGGGTGTAGAATTCTACCACCACAATCAAGACACAGGAAATATTCCCAGCACTCTCCCGCAAATTCCCCTCCACTCCCTTCTGGCAGGCCTGGCTCTGCAGCCTTTTAACGAGCTCTGGGTGCATATACGTAAGGGATTCTCTTTACTGCGTAGGACACTAAGTGCCTCTGGGTCAGCTTTGTGCCCTGACTCATAAATTCCATGGTAACAGGAAGAGGCCCATAAAACGCCTCGTTACACACCGGCTCTAATAAAAACAGCAATAACAACACCAAACCCCCATATAGTGCTTTCCAAGGCAACCCATCTCATTCTCTGCTCACATCAACTCCTTTGAACTTCACCAACATTCCCTGCCAAGTGCGATCCCTAGCCCCGTGCTCCCTCTGAGGAAACCGAGGCACAGAAGAGGTCCACTCTCGGGCTCTCGGGACTAGGGGACCACGGAGCCGAACCGCTGACTCGGGGGTCCGGCTCCAGGGCACACGGCCAGCCCCCCCCCCCCCCCCCCCCGAGGAGAGGCCGACTGGAACTACCCGCCAAGCCGTCCTTCCTGCCGCGTGTCTGGTGAAATGTACACGAATCAGGAAGTCAGCGGGCAGGGAGCAGGGAGAAGGCATACATCGTGCCGGCCTTCCTGCCATCTCTGTGCCTCACAAACCCTTGGAGGGGGGCCCCGTGTGGAGGGGAGCGCCGCGCATCCCTACCTCCAGGCACCGCGTCCACGCGCCGCGGCAGCGTTGGGACACCCCGCCTGTTCAGCTCCCCCGCCCAGGGGCGCCGGCGCCACACATCATGGTGGGTGCTCGGGTCCCAGGCCCGCCGGGCCGCAGTCTTGCGGGGAGCCTGTCAGCCACTGATCAGGACCCTGTCGGGGACGCCATCTGTCGTGCCAGGCCTCGAGGCCGCCACAGGGCTCCTGCGCATGCGGCAGAGGGGGAGCACGTGCGGGAGCGCGAACCACGAGTGCGAGCCGCGCATGCGCGAGCGCGGGCCACGCATGCGCGTGGCGGGTGCGCAGGGGTCGCGACCCCAGGTTCTCCTATGGGCCGGGAAAGGAGGGGAAAGTTCTGGTTCTTCGAGTGTGGAAGGAACCGAATGAGTCGGGGCCTTGGCTCGGACGGACCTGAGTTCTCAGGTGCCCAGGCGGAACAGCTGGTGACCACTCCAAAGCCCCCCCGTGCCTTAAGTGCGGGGGTTTCGCCCACTGTCCCTGCCTTAAGTGCGGGGGTTTTGCTTAACCTGGGTGAATAAGATTTTTTTTAAATAATTTTTTTTAATTGATTTCAGGGAGGAAGGGAGAGAAGAGAGAAACATCAATGATCAGAGAGAATCATTGGTTGGCTGCCTTCTGCACGCCCCACACTGACGATGAAGCCCCCCATCCAGAAGCATCCCTAACTCCAGTGTATGGATCTTTCGCAATTTGATTACCTATCCGTTAACTGATAGACATTTAGGTGGTTTCAGCCCCGTCCCCACTGCACTGGAATCCAACCCAGACCTCCTGGTTCACAGGTTGACGCTCAACCACTGAGCCACGCCCGCCAGGCATGGGTGAATAAGATGTCTAATCTGATGGTCGAGGTCCCAGCTGTGTCCAGCACCGTGGCTTTGGGCCAGGCACGTCATCATTCCTGGAGCTCTTTATTCCCATTGTTAAAACGAGCAGGGTGCGCAAGTGTTCAACACCGCAAATTATTAAATTGAAGGAAACATGATGGCCGCTCGACCAACTCATGCGCACGCTTGCATTGGGTGCGGCAGCGTGTGCCTAGTCTGGCTCACCTGCGGGGGTGGCCGTGAGGGACAGGGTAGCCGGGACCTCGTCCAAGACCATGTGCTGAAGTGAGCAGTGTGCTCAGGGCAATAGAGGACAGAGGGAAAGTCAGGCGTGAGTGACTCCTGCGTGGGAGGAGGGAGAGTCAGTGCAGGTTTCACCCATGACCTCTGAATAGTGCCTGGAAGGATGAGATGGAAGTGTGTGTGTGTGTGGGGGGGCCCTCCCGGCAATGGGGATGCCCTAAAGCCTGCACAGCCCACTGATGCACCTGGAGAGTTCTGGAAATGGCTGCCAGACTAGTGTGGGGCATGTGGGAAAACAATAGGTTGACCGGGTGGGGGTGGGGAGGAAGAGTGTGGAGGGTCTTCAAAGCCCCAGTAGACAGTGAAAAGGCTGCAGAAGGTCTTCAGGCATAAGACTGCTCGCAGATGACTGTTTCAGTAAAGTGACTCTGTCAGGAACCAGACAGGAAGGGTAATTGTACAAAGGGGATTTTGGAGGAAGGAAGTTAATCTCATAGTCCCTGGAGTGATGAGGGCCTGAGCCTGGGAGTGCAGTGGGGACGGGGCTGGAAGCAGGATTTCAGAGAGATTTTAGAGATAATAATTCACACTTCATTGGCTCCCCATCACGTCTGAGTCTAGGATGACTCCTGGGTCTGGAAAACCCCCCAGGGATTGAGTCATTAAGACATTTGATTTTCTACCAAGTGTAGACCTTGTTCCAGGCACGCCGATCTGAAGATAAAACAGTCCTAGCCTGGTGACAGTGTGCTGGCTGGCACGAACAGAGCACGGGCATGTGTCTGAATGGCCTTGGCAAGGCCGTGTTCAATCATGATGTTTGGGAGTGGATCATCTCTAAACTCTTCCCTGGTGTTATAGCTCCTGGGGGGACCCCAAACCTCTGGAGCTCTGCCGCAGCTTGCCTTCTCAGTCACAGTGCGTGTTTTCAGAGTATCCTGTATGAGTTAGGTGCATAACAGTAAAACAGTGACTTTTATTATTTCTTATCACCATTTATGAATGATTTTTAAAAACCTTTCATGTGCTCCAAAATGTTGACTGGGGGGTGGGGGTGGAGGGTGGGGGGTGGGGGGAAATGAGGAACATTTGTAATAATATGAACAATAAAGATTTATTTAAAAAAAATCTTATTACTTAAAACCTAGTTTTCTTTCAGACAAAGATGGGCCTTTGGCGTGTGGGATTCTTTCTTTCTTTTAAAATATATTTTATTGATTTTTTACAGAGAGGAAGGGAGAGAGATAGAGAGTCATCGATCAGCTGCCTCCTGCACACCCCCTACGGGGGATGTGCCCGCAACCAAGGTACAGGCCCCTGACCGGAATTGAACCCGGGGCCTCTCTGTCTGCAGGCTGATGCTCTATCCACTGAGCCAAACCGGTTTTGGCTGGCATGTGGGATTCCTGCCCGAAGTGATAATGAAGACTCGTGCCATAGCCCTCTCGCCTCTAAGTGGTGGTTGCCAAGACGAACAGCTGTGAAATTATTTGTGACTCCTCAGGATAAACATATTTGTCCCTTTTCATTGTACGGCCCAGCACATGCTAGCAGTGCCTCTTCGTCACCGGGCTTTCCTCTCCCGACTGTCTCTTTTAGGCGAGAGGGGACGTAGAGGCCGTGGCGTCATTTGTTTTCTTTGGGATCTGGGTTATGAGTTTGGGCCCCACTTTCGGACAGACCTTGGCCACGTAGTCTCTGCAAGTTCGGGCTTTCCTGTTTTTGTCCCTCTCGGCTTGTTCCATAGGTCGCTTTGTGTGGGGGAGAAAAATACCCACGAAGGAAGCCTCCCAGAGGGTGATCAGGTGCATAGTTCAGCCAAGTAGGTGACTCTGCGGGGCGCTTCTCTTTGTGTTTGTTCGCATCGGGAAGGGTGTGACAGCGTGCCGGGAGAGACTCGGCTCGCAGCCAAATAACTTTACCACCTGAGGCTCAAGGCGCCTATTCCGAGGGGTCCAGCCTGGGCTGCTGGAGAACCCAAGCCTGTGGGGAGCACCCAACCCCGATGGCGCTCACATTGTTTGTGTTCCTCTGAGTGGATACCCAGAGCTCCTCCCATATGTGCATGTATGTGTGTAAGAGCGTGTCTGTGTACATACTAAAGCGTTTGTGGGCAGAACAAGAAAAAAAAAGAAAAGAAAAGAAGAGCCCTGACTGGTTTGGCTCAGTGAATAGAGCATCGGCCTGCAGACTGAAGGGTCCCAGGTTTGATTCCGGTCAAGGGCATGTACCTTGGTTGCAGGCACATTCCCAGTAGGGAGTGTGCAGGAGGCAGCTGAATGATGTTTCTAACTCTTTATCCCTCTCCCTCTCCCTTCCTCTCTGTAAAAAAATCAATAAAAATATTTTTAAAAGAAAGAAAGAAGAAAGGTTTGAGGGATGGAGAGAAAAATGGCAGCACATGGAGAATTATTGAAGCTGGATGATGGCCACCTCGGGGCTCATTGTATTCTTCTCTCTGTGAGCTGGGATCCCAGGGCTGAGTCCAGGGCCAGGCGCCTGGGACCGGACACCCAGCAGACGAGACCTGATGAGTCACAGCCGCCTTGGAGCTCAGGTCAGGCTCAGACGGCAACTGAGCGGAGGACAGCAGTGATCAGGGACGGGAGCTCCTGGGACCTCTGGGCCCTGCAATCTTGAGAGACTTGGAACTTGAGCAATCCGTGTCTGTTCCAGGCCCGGGACACCCTCCTTCTTTGATGCAGTACACGACCTGAAATTTATACCACTGAACAGTTTACCAGTTCGACACTGGGTGCGTTAGCGCCTTCTTAAGCTTTCCTGGAGGGTTTTGATATTTGTCTTTCCCATCTTAGGGGGCATTCATTCCCATCTTAGGGGGCATTCTTTTCATTCAGGCACCTCGTGGAAATCAGTTTCATGTGCTTGGAAGTGCCCAGCCACCTTAGTTTTGATAACTGGCCTCAGAACATAGTGAGAATCCTGTCTCTCTCTGTTGTCATGTCAGGGGCTATAGGGAAGCCCCGTGGGAAACAGGAGCAACGTCAGACAGAGCTGTCATCCAAGGACCTTCACTCCAATTATGTGGGAGATTAGCCACGACTCCAGGGATCATGCTGCTCTTTGCTCTGCTCTGGCCCACATTCACTCAGTCACAGTCAGAGGCCCCAGGTGGCCATGGCCTTTGGGACCTTCCACTCTCCTCCTCCAACTGCCCCCCTTGGTCCACAGCAGACCAGGCGCACTCCTGCTTTGGGTCCTTTGCCAGGCTGTGCCTGCTGTCTGGCCCGGATCCCCCTCACGCTCCTCATGTCTGCTCAGATGCTGCCTTCTCGGTTTCTGGCACAGGACTTGATGGTGGTAGACACCCAGGAAGTATCTGCTGGCAGAAGGAGTGAATGACTCTAGAGTGAGTGTGGAAAGTCAGGGCCCCAGTGAAAGAGCTTCTGATCTTGCCCTGGCTGGTGTGGCTCAGCGATTAGAACATTGGCCTGCGCACCGGAGGGTTGCAGCTTCGATTCTCAGTCGAGGGCATGTACTTGGGTTGCAGCCTCATCTGCCCAGTCCCCCCCTCCCCCCCCCCCCAGTTGGGACGAATGCGGGAGGCAACTGATCAATCAACGTGTCTCTCACATCGATGTTTCTCTGTCTCTCTTCCCCTCCATTCCCTTCAACTCTTCCCTGAGGAATCAATGGGAAAAATATCTTTACTCCTTGGGTGAGGATTAAAAAAAAAAATAGTTGCTGGTCTTATTGTGCCTCAGGTTTCTTTTGCCAAGAGGACTGTTTGTGCACCTGGCAGTTCTCACGCTGCTGGCACTTGGGGGAAAAGGGACCCTGAGAATTGGCTTCTGCCTCCTGGAGCCTCCTGCAGGGTGTGAGCCCTGGGAAGGGGCTGGAGGCTGAGGGCCCTCCTCTCTGCCCCAGCAGAGCCCAGCTCTGCTCCCCAAGGACAGCCCGTACTGCTGCCTTCCGGGGCCGGGCACTGGGTACCCGTTGCCTGCCAGCCTGTGGAGAGGGCTCCAATGAGGTTCTTCCTGTTTTCCAGTAGGGGCCTCAAGGCCCCAGTTGGGTGGGGTTCTTTTTATTCCTTGGCAAATAGCAAGTGGTGGTTAGGATGTGGTTAGCGATTAGTCAGGCCTTTGTGAAGGCAGGTGTCCGTGGGTCCAAGCCGAAGGCTGTCTAAGGCCCGCAAGGTCTCCTGGCCAGCCCAGCCTGACCCAGCCACACCGTGATCAGCCCCTGAGGCGCGCCCTCCCTCAGTCCTGCTCTCTGCTTTGCCCACCCTTTGTGCCCCTGCCTCTCCCTTGTAGGACACCTGCTCCCCGCTGCTCCTGGGTCACAGAAGAGGACCTGGTGCAGGGCGGTTTCCCAGTAAATATACGTGGAGTGAGCAACTATGTGGAGCTCATTTGTAAGACTTTTCCTGGCCTAGTTCAGCTAAAGCAAAGTTGAGTCAGTTCTGCTGAGATGACCGCTCTTGTTTTTGCTTAGAGAGCATTCTTAACATTTGGATGTTTGGAAAATACCAAGGAGGAAAAGAGGAAAATGTTTGTCTTTTTAAAAATCACTTTATTATAGAAAAATACAAATAGAGAATAGTGTAATCACTTCCCCTGGTCCATTCCCAGCCCCAACAGGTCCCAATTCATGCACATTCTGTTTGATCCAGCCCCCCACCTCCCCCACCTGCCACCGCTCTCACCCTGGGTTAATTAGAAGCAAACCCCAGATAGCATGTCATCTGCATGTATTTCAGCTTGTATCAAAAATGAGCCTTCAGGAAAGAAAGGCCAAGGGAGAGATGCATTGTGGGAGTCTGAACCTAAGTGTGTGTGTGTGTGTGTGTGTGTGTGTGTGTGTGTGTGTGTATGTGTGCATGACATCCGAAGAGGCAAGCCTGCCTCCAGCCGCTGCACAGGTGTCCTCATGCTCATTTCCTTCCTGTGCTGGTCAGGAGACTATCACCAGCTTGCAAACGCTGAGGTGTTTTCCCCTTTTCCATTTCCTGTCACTGTTTTGAAATGGAGAGGATGGAGAGGGACCCCAATTTGATAACCGCTCATTTGCTATCAGAGTTGGTGCCACGCATTTGTAAGAAAGTGTGGTAACAATCATGAACAACAGTAATTTGGGGACGGCTAATGTTTCAGCAGGATAGGAAGAAACAGATTTTCATTTTGGGTTCTGTACAAGTTGTTTTCTGCCGCATGGCTAAATGTGGATTATCACATGAATGATGGAAAAAAGTAATAAATAACTGAAGTCAGGGAAATAGAAAAATAGACAAACAATAGGCAAAAACCAATAAAACCAACAGCTGGTTCTTTAAAAAGATCAAGACAATTGGTAAACCTCCAGTTAGACTGATTAAGAAAATGATCTCTCAAGTTACAAATATGGGCAATAACAATAGTTAATAACAGAACAGATTCTACAAACATTAAATGGAAAATAGAGGAACATTAGGAACAACTTTATGCTCTTGGAAGAAAAGGGGTTCAGTAGATATAGGGTCTTCCCCAAAATGTGTACATATACTTTGAATAATTATAAAGGCAGTGTTTATTAAAATACATTTCATTTTCAAAATTGAGCTACCAGGTGTTTTTGTTTTAAATTTATTGATTTTAGAGAGGAAAGGAGAAGGAGAGAGAGAGAGAGAGAGATAGAAACATCAATGATGATAGATAATCATTGATTGGCCACCTCCTGCATGCCCTGCACTGGGGATCAAGCCCACAACCCAGGCATGTGCCCTAGACTGAAATCAAACCTGAGACCCTTCATGTCTGCAGGCTGACGCTTTATCCACTGAGCCAAACCAGCTAGGGCAGAGCTATCAGCTGTTACAGTGTGTATACAATTTTTGGGGACACCCTATATAAATATTCTAGGACTTTTTCATCACCCCACCTGAAACTCTGTATCTATTGAACAAGCTTCATTCCCCTTCATATATCAGGTACCTCATATAAGTTGAATCATACAGAACCTGTCCTTTTGTGACTGGTTTATTTCTCTTAGCTTGTTTTCTTTCTCTCTCCACCCCCACTTTCCCAAACTTGATTAAAGAAAAAGCAATGATGGTAAATCTCTAAAACATAGTCAATTTTTTGGGATTCTTCCCTTGAAAATGTGATGTTTGATTTTGAAACACATACCATGGTGTGCATGCTTCCCAACTGTACTGAACAGGTGAGAATCTGAAATCCTAAAAGGGTCATCTTCCAACTTCCCCCCAGTCTGTGGTCTGTTTTTGGATCAGCAATAATCGTCTGAACAGCTACTATGGCTTCATTAATTTTGTCTGTAGCTCTCTGAGCTTTTCTATATGCGGCAATCACAGAATCTGAAAATTCATTAAGAACTGCATCTCCAGGGACAAGACTATGCTTGTCTAAAGCAACAGGCAACCCCTCTTCTGCTTGATTTGTGTTAGCAACTGCATCCTGCGTCAGGCGTTCCTGGACCAAAATGCAAATTGCCTTAAGCATAACCAGGTCATCATCATGACATTGACTCTGAAGGTTCAACAAAGCCATTACACCAGCCTTAACATGAGGATTATTAACACCCCAATTGATCAATGGCTCTGTATTTTTAGCTGCAGTGTCAGCATTATATATATATATATATATATATATATATATATTATTGATTTTTTACAGAGAGGAAGAGGGATAGAGAGTTAGAAACATCCATGAGAGAGAATCATCGATCAGCTGCCTCCTGCATACTCCCCACTGGGGATGTGCCCGCAACCAAGGTACATGCCCTTGACTGTAATCGAACGTGGGACCTCTCAGTCTGCAGGCCGACACTATATCCACTGAGCCAAACAGGTTTTGGCGTGTCAGCATTTTTTGTATTATCAGATACCAGACCTTGTATGTTTCAGTGTTATCTCCCTATTCAAGTCGAACGGCTAAACCAAGAAGCCACTCAATTGCTTCCTGTTGATCTTGAATCTTGAAAGGACAGTGAACATCTGTGAGATACTTTTCAAAGCACTTGGGCCAGTCACTGTGGTGGATGTTTCTTAAATCACCTCCGTCTTCAGTCTTGTAGCATCTGGTTTTCTGGTCTTCAAGCCAAACTATATTAAGTTTCTAATTTCTGTTTCATCATTGCAGTTGAAGTCGGCAGGACTGTGGTAGATGAGGTGGGAGAGGAGAGGCGAGGAGCCTCACTTAGCATGTTTTCAGAGTTCTTCCACATTGTCGTACTTGTCAACGTTTCCTTCCCCTGATGGCTGAATTATGTCCCATTGTATTATATGATGAGACCACATGCTGTATATCTGCGTATCTATTAACGCACGCTTCAGTTCTTTCCGCTTTGTGAATAACGCTGTGGTGACACAGATGCCTGAATATCCGTTCGAGTCCTTGCTTTCATTTCTTTAGAACATACATCTAGGAATCAAATGGTTGGGCCATATGGCAATTCTACATTTGACTCTTTGAGAAACGACCAAACTCTTTTCCATTGTAGTTGAACGATTTTACATCCCCACCAGCGGAGCACAAGGGAACCAATGTCTCCAAAATCTCTGATGTGATGAACCACAATTTTGAGCAACTTCAGTTCTCTGCGCCTCAATTTCCTCATCTCTAAAATGTAGATAACCATAATAGTATCATTCTTAAAGGTGGTTGTGAAGTTTAAATGAAGAAATATATGTAAACTAGTGGCCTGGTGTATGAAAATTCATGCACTGGAGGGGAGGGGCCCTCAGCCCGGCCTGCCCGCTCTCACCGTTCGGGAGCCCTCAGGGGTGGGAGGTAACCTGGGAAGGAGACACCCCTATCATATCTCTGCTGCTTCCATCCCTGGTCACCTGAGCCTCGGGCAGGCCCGGGCAGCTAGGCAGCCACCATCCAAAGCTTGCCTGCCCCTTGGGACAGCCTTGGACGGTTGGGGGGCTGAGGGGACTGGGAGACTCCAGAGGCAGGCGCACGGAGCAGCCGGGCCCACCTGATCTGCTGCCTCGGTGGGGCTGAGGGTACTGGGCACTGCCATCTTGTGGCTGTAGATGTTGTCATTTGAGGGCGGGGTTAGTCAATTAGCATATTTCCTCCTTATTTGCTATGGGTGCCACCATCTTTGAGGGCAGGGCAGTCAATTACCATATTCCCTCCTTATTGGCTGTGGGCACTGCCATCTTTGTGACAGCTTGAGGGTCAATTAGCATATTCCTTCTTTATTAGATAGGATGCATTAGCAAGGGCCGGGCAAATGTGAATGCTGTAACAAGTGCTGGCTGGTATCACGACTGTCATCACCAGACATCAGCATGTCTGACATCTGCAGACTTCGCAGTCCAAGCCTCTCACCCGGGCTTCTGAGGGCTCCGGGGGGCTGCAGCAGAAAGGCAGCACGGTGACTGCGTGGCTGAAGCCCCTGGAGACGTGTGCAGGTGCATGTGCACAGCACGGACACGGGGCTGTGAGTGTGGGGGAAGGGACCACGTAGTGCAGGGGTGTGGCCGCACATCCCTTTATCTCAGGGAACAGGAAGGGAGGTTCTCGGAGCTGAGTGAGTCCCACAGCTCACACATCCGGTGATGGCATTGCCAGGGCTTGGGAGTGGACCTCGCTCCTGCCCTTTTCACATGTGCTTTCGGGAGCGTGGCAGGCAGCAGAGCACATGGCTTCTCTGTGTGCCTGGAGTACGCAGACAGCCTCGTGGAATCGCCTTAATGGAGAGAGCAAGCCTGTGACGATGCTGCAGGTGTCCCTGCCTGGGACCTGGGCCCGGGGCTCACACACCTGGTTTTGTTCAGGGCTGTTTCCAGCCATTAGATTACTGTGCTCACAGGATGTGCATGTTCTCTCCAGATTTCTTGGAACAGAGTCTGGCCCAGTGAGACTGCTCTACGTTTCCTGGTGCCGTCCCCTGATCATCATTGCTGTTCCTACAGGGTGGCTCACGTGAGGATTTATGGTCTGTTCATATGACGGTTCAGAAAGCCCTCACATGGTCAACTTACAAGTCCATAGCAATACAGATTTCCCCTTCGTCCATCATTGATGTTTCTAGCTCTCTCTTTCTCTCCTTTCCTCTCCAAAATCAATAAAAACATATTTAAAAAATAAAAATAAAACGATTCTAAAATTTACTTGGATTTCCTGCAATCCGAAGGAAATCCAGAATTATTATTATTATTTTTAAATATATATATTTTTTATTGATTTCAGAGAGGAAGGTAGAGGAAGAGAGAGAAACATCCATGAGGAGAGAGAATCATTGATTGGCTGCCTCCTTTCTTAAAACTGGCCTTGACAAGGGGAACATGTGTGTGTGGTGGGGGGCCTGAGGGGCCCTTTGGCAGCTCTGCATTCCCCGGGCAGCGGCTGTCCTTCCCAGCTCTTCCTGAGGACACGGGTGGCACGGGCTCTGCCCTCCCGGGCGCACAGGAAGTCTGCCCAGGAGGGTTCTGCTCTCGCCCTTATGGGAGTTGGTGGGTCACTTCCTGGTTCTTTCCTATTATTATTGTTTGTTACATTTGAATAGTTCTGATAGCTGGGCATGAGGTGGTTTTTCTGAAACCTTTGTACTTATACAAGGGTTGTTACAACAACATTTTTAAAAACAAGAGAACATTTCACTCATATTCCCACCATCTTAGTATAATAGCTGCTTTCATCCCCCGGACTTCCTCCTGGTCTTTAATCACGCAGACACACATTTCACATTGTTGGAATCTTGGTGCACAGGCAATTTAGGTTCTTTCTGCTCGGTTTTGCTCATAAACATCTTTCACATGTCGAGTTATTTCTTTTTTAATAGCCATGTGATGATCTGTCTGGTTACTATATCATAATTGATTTAGACATTCCTCTATAATTGGTGTTTAATTTTCCCCAATGTTTCACCATTGTGAATTTTATTTCATTTCAGCAAGATCTAGTGGAAAGGGGAGTGTTTCAGCCATACTAAATATAGGTTTGAACTTCAAAAGTCTCAATTCTAAAATTATTCTAGCCCTAGCCAGTTTGGCTCAGTGTTTAGAGCGTCAGCCTGCGGATTCAACAGTCCCTGGTTCGATTCCTGTCGAGGACACATGTCTGGGTTGTGGGCTTGGTTCCCAATAGGGGGCATGCAGGAGGCAGCCAATCAATGATTCCCTATCATCATTGATGTTTCTATCTCTCCCTTTCTCTCTGAAATCAAGAAAAATATATTTAAAAAATAAAAATAAAATGATTCTAAAATTTATTTGGATTCCCTGCAGTCTGAAAGAAATCCAGAATTATTATCTTTAAATTTTATTGACTTCAGAGAGGAAGGGATCCCCTATTGGGGATAGAGCCTAAAACCCGGGCACGTTCCCTGATCCAGAATCAAACCATGACCTCCTGGTTCACAGGTCGACACTCAACCACTGAGCTATAGAGGCCGGGCCAGAATCATTTTGAACAGCGGCAATCTCTTTTCAATTTGCGGGTGTCAGGTCTTCGAATGTATGTGAAGGACCAATATTTGGGGGGGCTTAGCTATTGAAGAAGACTGGCTCTTCATTTCAGTCACCTGGTATTTTTGATCTTCTGTACCTCCCTCTGAACAAGAGGAAACATGGCTGCCAGTGTGTTTAATTTATTTTAAACAAATCAAAGCCCTGGTTTCTGCTTCCTGCCTGTGTAACTCTTGAACTGCAGGAGGCTTCAAAGGGCGAATACCCGTGTTCCTGCGCGATTGTGCATCCATTGTATTATGATAAACAGTTCAAAGCTCCGCATGGAGACACCATTTTCTGGGTGAGTAACTGCGCCGTAACCCTTTGATTTGCCTTGTGCTCCTCAATAGATTAAATTTAGATTTTGGTAGACTACATATTTATGCAAAGGCTCAGAGTTTGTCTTTCCTGTTTTCTCAAAAACTGCTTCTATTCGCTGAAATGTTCCTCACAAGTGGCAGGATGTTGCAAAGGGCTGTGGAGGGAAACCGATATACTTAGTGCTTGGTCTCTCAGGTGCACTGGGTTTAGGGAACTCCACCTCGATCAGCCATCTGTTTGGGGCAAGCCTCTTCCCTCAAACTATGTTCTAGGCCAGTGGTCGGCAAACTCATTAGTCAACAGAGCCAAACACCAACAGTACAAGGACTGACATTTCTCTTGAGAGCCAAATGTTTTAAACTTAACACCTCTTCTAACGCCACTTCTTCAAAATAGACTCGCCCAGGCTGTGGTATTTTGTGGAAGAGCCACACTCAAGGGGCCAAAGAGCCGCACGTGGCTCGTGAGCCGCAGTTTGCCGACCACGGTTCTAGGGCTACAGATGTAGAAACTTTGGAATCTAGTGTACCCCAGGACTTCACGGGCAGGTCCCTGTCGTGAGGACTGGTATAGCCAAGATGTTACCGTCTCCCCGAAGCAAGTTCACTTGTTTTATGTTTTTATTTTTTTAGAGAAGGAAGGGAGAGGGAGAAAGAGATGGCAACACCGATGAGAGACAAACATCAATATCGACAACTCCCCTCTACACGCCCCTTCTCACACTGAGACCGAATCCACAACCCGGGAATCAAGCGAGTTTACTTGTTTTAAAAACAGTTCCCTGAGCCCGGCCAGTGTGGCTTAGTTGGTTGGAGTGCCATCCGGGATACCGAAAGCTTGCGGGTTTGATTCCCAGTCAGGGCTCATACCTAGGTTGCTAGTTCAATCCCCTGTTGGGGCACTTATGGAGGGCAATCCGTCGATGTTCTCTCTCATTTCTCTCTCTTTCCCTTCCTTCCCCTGTCTTTAAAAAAAATCAACGAGCATATCCTCAGGAAGGATCAAAATACATACATACATACATACATATATAGGTTCTACTGGGGCTGCTCAGCCTCCTTGTCCAGCCTCTGCTGCCGCCCTGTCTCCTGGGGCCTGGATAGACGTTGTCCATCACCTGGGTGCAGGGCACACATATATTCCTCCGCTGGCCACCCCGGGGGAGGAGCCACCATCACCCTCTGGGAGTCGGCTGTCAACCAACCCTGGCTGCGCAGGCTCAGCCAGTGCGTGTGGCATCTGCCTCCCAGGAGCTGGGTTTGCCCAGACCCTTGTGAGGGGGTACCCTGTGATCTGACATGCGTTAGAGAGAGACTGTGCGGCCCCTGGGCCAAGGCACAACCCCCACGCTCCGATCGGCGACCTGGGGACTGGCTGTGTCCTTGTCCCCAGACCATCCCCAGACCAGAGCGGCGGAAGCAGGCCGGACGGGTGCCGGACACTTGAATCTCTGCTCAGTGACGGTGAGAGCACCAGTTCCTGGGTTTTGTCTTTGGAAGTGCTGATAAGAGGGAAATAAATCAAACACAAAGTTACATTATTTCCTGGCTTAGGAAGCAAACATCGAAGTATGACCTTGGAACTGCTTCTGGACACTCTTCTTTTTAAAATTCCCCCGAAGCAATCTTTCCTTGTTGTTTTTTTCTAGTAAAACACACATAACATAGGGTGGACCCTTTGCACCATCTCTACGTGCACAGCTCAGTGGCAATACACATATTCACACGGATGTGCAGCCATTACCACCACCTTCTCCAGAAGTTAACATCTTCCCCAACAGAAAAGCTACACCCGATACACACCGACTCCCGTCTCATGCTTCTCTCAGGGCTGCCCGTGGGCTGCTTCCCTCCCGATCACCCTGGAATTGGAGCTTCCGTGGGGCCGTCACCTCCCCAGGCGCCATCTCGACGGCATGCTCTAGAGCCCCGTGAGCTCCGTGTGCTGGCCCCTCGTCCTCCGGGTCTGGGCCTGGACAGAGCTGTCTGAGGTCAGTCTTTAGAGTGGCCATCGCTGGCATTGATTGACCATCTGCGTGCCAAGCACCGTCCTAAAGCCTGCTGCTTGCCGTTCTTTCCACTGAGTCGCTTTTTCTCTAGTCCAGCGGTCGGCAAACTCATTCGTCCACAAGAGCCAAATATCAACAGGACAACGATGGACATTTCTTTGGAGAGCCACATTTTTTAAACTTAAACTTCTTCAAACGCCACTTCTTCAACATAGACTCGCCCAGGCCGTGGTATTTTGTGGAAAAGCCACACTCAAGGGGCCAAAGGGCCGCATGTTTGCCGACCACGACTCCAGCCTTACAGAAAGGGTGCAGCAGGGAGCCAGTTTCATGAACCCACATCCCTGCCTGGCGTGAGGCTGGAGGCTCTCTGAGTCTTTTATTCTGTTTTGTCCTAATCCTGACTTGGAAGGGGCATAGATATTTCGTTCCCATTTTGCAGGTGAGAGACAGGCACCGAGAAACGGAATCTAAGGGTGTGTTTCTGGATCCGGACCTGGAAAAGGGTCGTGGAGGAGATCCTGTCGCACTTGGCCATATGTGTGTGAGCCGGGAGCCCGTGGAGCGGCCTGGCCTGAGGTCCTGCTGCACCTGCTGCAGGTTTGCACCGAGGGCAGGAGCGGGGACAGGACGGGGCTGTGGGAGCACGGATGATGCTCCTCAGCCCTCAGCGGCCCTCAGAAGCCCTGTGTCACCAGGGCTGGGATGCAGTCGGTGCCCCTGCATCAAGGCCCAGGGTGTGTGTGTGGAGTGTGTCTCTCCCTCTGTGGGGACAGTGACTGGCTTGTACCGTCTCCGGATTAATTTTCTCGGGCAAAGGTCTGCAAAGGATATGAGTCGGTGCGCAAGTGTTTCTTGAGCAGCCTCGGGAGGGGAAAGAGTGACGTTCAAGACCTCGGAGATGGAGTGACTCTCCGAGCGATGACATCAGTGCTGGGCGTGGGTCCAGGCCGCTGGGTGCGTGGGCTTTGACCCCCTGGCCCCGCGCTCTCTCTCTGTTTATCCACTCTGCTTCCTCTGCAGCTGATGTCATGGTGGCTCACAGTTTGCCCTAGGCTGACCCCTGGGGAGGGGGGCGGTGAGGGCCACCTGCGGGACACGTGCCACCGGAGCCCACCACCCACCTGAACGGATGGCTCAGGAGCTCAGAGTGGTTGTTGCATTAAGTGGTTGACAAAAAACGAAAAGAAAAAGATTTTGTGACCTGTGACAAGTACGTGAAATTCCAATTTCAATGTTCATACAAAACCTTATGGGGCCGAAACCGGTTTGGCTCAGTGGATAGAGCGTCTGCCTGTGGACTGAGAGGTCCCGGGTTCGATTCCAGTCAAGGGCATGTGCCTTGGTTGCGGGCACATCCCCCGTAGGGGGTATGCAAGAGGCAGCTGGTCGATGTTTCTCTCTCATCGATATTTCTAGCTCTCTATCTCTCTCCCTTCCTCTCTGTAAAAAAATCAATAAAATATATATTTAAAAAAAAACTTTATTGGAACACAGTCCTGTGCATTCGTTTACCTGTTGCATGCGGCTGCTTGCAAGAAACACCTGAGACTGTGTGAACTGCAGAGGGGAACATGTTTGCTCTCAGGCCCTGTCCAGGCGGAGTTCTCCTTCCTGCAATGACAGAAAACTCGGGTTGTAGCAGCATTTCGAGTGGTCAGCTTACACCGTTGGCTCCTCATCAGAGCGACAGAGCCGTGTTTCCTAGAGAGAGGGCAGGGGCCACGCTGAGACTCGCTGTCCTGTGCCTGTGGCTGCTCAGCCCCTGTACTTTACTGAGGGGACTTGGGTCTGCTGTGGGCCCCTGAGAGGCAGGCAGGCCTCTGTCCAGGCTCAGAGGATGCTCCTCAAAGGACACAGACCTGGGGACACTTCTCCCGATGTTGCCAGAGTGACTCCAGAGGGATTGCCTGCGCTGGCCTATCTGTGTGACAGCAACCTGTGTGTGTGTGTGTGTGTGTGTATGTGTGAGTGAGTGACAACAGTCCATTCATGTGACCGGGGCACCTGGCCCTTCTCAGCACTGGTGACTTGCGGGTCTCTAGCCCAAGGCTGGGTTCAACCAGAGCGCTAGCCTGCTCCACCCAGAGCAGCACCCTGTGAGAACCAATGGAAAGGAGTCTGGGCTGCTGGAACCCATTTCTTTTCTTTAAAAAAAATTTTTTTGTTAATTTTTCAGAGAGGAAGAGAGAGGGATAGAGAGTTAGAAACATCGATGAGAGGGAAACACCGAACAGCTGCCTCCCGCAACCAAGGCACAGGCCCCTGACCGGAATCGAACCTGGGACCCTCAGTCCGCAGGCCGACGCTCTATCCCCTGAGCCACACCGGTTTTGGCTGGAACCCATTTCTTACACATGCGTGGCATGATAAAAGTCAGAAAAACAAAAGCCCTCTGTACTTTTTTTTTTTTTTTTTTTTAACCACCATAGTAGCCATCCTCATGGGTGTGGGGTGGTTTTACTTTGTTTTGTTTTGAAACCAGGCACAGTTTTTTGTTTTTTTTTATCCAGTGAAATGCACAGATCTCGTTTCCCATTAGAGGAACCGGCATCCCATTAAGAGAGAACATTTCCAGGACTCTGGAATGTTCCTCGTGACCTTTCCCCTGAGCCCCACCCACCCTGCCCACGGCCGGCCCGCCGTCTCCGCGGAGGAGCTGTGCCTGTCCTTGTCCTGGACGCAGGTGAGCGCACGCCGTGGGCACGTGGGTCCCAGAGGGCCTGCCCGCGCCCCGGGGGTCCGGGCCCCTCTCCCCGCTGCGGAACGGGGTGCCCGCCACGTGTCCTCCCTCCAGGGCGCGGGGAGGGTCTCTGTGAGCGCCGTGCAGCGTTTCCCTTGGCGCAGGGCTGTGTCCCGTGTCCCAGCGCTCGGCCCCTCCGGGAGGACACGGCACAGGATGCCCCGTCCCCTGCGGGATGACAGGAGAGCGGGAGAGTGATGTCAGCCCAGGTGCTTCCTGCAGCGGAGGCTCCCGAAGAGAGGGCCGGGCCGCCGAGCCAGCGATGCATCAGCGATGCTTACAATAGCTGCTCCCTCCACGTGCTCGGCTTTGAAAACGGTGCAGTTGCCGAAACTGGTTTGGCTCAGTGGATAGAGCGTCCGCCTGCGGACTGAAAGGTCCCAGGTTCGATTCCGGTCAAGGGCATGTACATTGGTTGCGGGCACATCCCCAGTAGGGGGTGTGCAGGAGGCAGCTGGTCCATGACTCTCTCTTATCGATGTTTCTAACTCTCTATCCCTCTCTCTTCCTCTTTGTAAAAAAATCAATAAAAAAAATATATATTGAAAACGGTGCAGTTTTTACGAGCAGCAGATTCCTGAAAAGCTGGTGCCCCCCAAGTCCAGGGTTCTGCCCTGAAGGGCCTGTCTGGGGGAGGGAGGGCGTGCAAGCTGGATCCGGCTTTAGCAGGGATTTTCTGAGTGACAGTGCGTGAGTCTTTTCATCTTTCAGAGCTGCCTTTTAAAATATATATATTTTTTTATTGATTTTTTTTTTTTTTTTTTTACAGAGAGGTAGGAAGAGAGTTAGAAACATCGATGAGAATCATCCATCAGCTGCCTCTTGCACACCCCCTACTGGGGATGTGCCCGAAACCAACGTACATGCCCTTGACTGGAATCGAACCCAGGACCTTTCAGTCCGCAGGTCGACGCCCCATCCACTGAACCAAACCGGTTTCGGCAGAGCTGCTTTTTAAAAATATATATATTTTATTGCTTTTTAAAAAATACATATATTACTGATTTTTTTTACAGAGAGGAAGGGAGCTAGAAAAATTGATGAGAGAGAAACATTGACCAGCTGCCTCTTGCACACGCCCCACTGGGGATGTGCCCGCAACCAACGTACATGCCCTTGACTGAAATCGAACCTGGGACCTTTCAGTCCACAGGCTGACATTCTGTCCACTGAGCCAGACCGGTTTCGGCTTTTATTGATTTTTTTTTTTTTACAGAGAGGAAGGGAGAGGGATAGAGACTTAGAAACATCGATGAGAGAGAAACACAATCAGCTGCCTCCTGCACACCTCCTACTGGGGATGTGCCTGCAACCAAGGTACATGCCCTTGACTGAAATCGAACTTGGGACCCTTGAGTCTGCAGGCCGACGCTCTATCCACTGAGCCACACCGGTCAAGGCAGAGCTGCCCTTTTTTATTTCTCCTTCCACAAGTGGCTGCTTCTGCCGGGCACTTGGGGAGTGGAACCGAGTAGGCCAGCTAGCGGGGGAGAGAGGCTTGAGCAGGAGATGGCTCCGTACATACATGTTACATACGTGTGGGAAAGGGGCCACATTCAGACTGGGGGCCGTCAGGAAGGGTCCCTCTGAGGAAGTCATGCCTGGGAGACTAGTAGGACTTCCCAGTGACATAAGCTTAGGCTCAGGCCTCCAAGGTGATGTGTGGGAAAGCCATCGACAGCACAGGGACCGCAGAAGGAGGTCCCTGAGCTGACAGCTCCTAGGGGTGCAGGCCCCTGGTGGCCTGGGTGGGAGTTTCGGGGGGGACAGGGACACGACCCGGACCAGAATCGTCCTGTCAAGACTCCGTGGCCAAGTTCCAGGGCCTTTGGTGGCTTGGGCAGGAAGAGACGAAAGTTTCTGTTTTAATTCTCTTCCCCAAACCAGCTTTCCTAACTCTGGTTTTGGTGATGATGCTGGGGTTTATGCTCTTGTTCTCCCAAGATGTCAGGTCAGACTCAAGGGTGTGGGGGCCACGATCTTGTGCAGCACCGAGCCCTGAAGCAGCAGGGGACCCCGCTGGTGAACTCTGTCCCCTCCCTGACCGGCTGAGTGTTCACACGGCCAGCCTGCCCCTTTCCCTCTGCCACACAGAGTCCCCTCTGTGCCCGGCGCCGCCCAGCCTGGCTCCGTGGCCACTTGGTGCCTCCAGAGGATGGCTGGCGACCACTTCATGCATTCCTCAGCCTCATGTTTATTTATTTTTTATTTTTTTATTTTTAAATATATTTTATTAATTTTTTACAGAGAGGAAGAGAGAGGGCTAGAGAGTTAGAAACATCGATGAGAGAGAATCATCGATCAGCTGCCTCTTGCACACCCCCTACTGGGGATGTGCCCGCAACCAAGGTACAGGCCCTTGACCGGAATCGAACCCGGGACCTTTCAGCCTGCAGGTCGATGCTCTATCCACTAACCGGTTTTGGCAGCAACCTCATGTGTAAAGTGAGGGTCACACTCTAGAGGGCTTGGCTCAGTGGATAGAGCATCGGCCTGCAGACCAAAGTGCCCCCGGTTTGATTCCGGTCAAGGGCACATACCTGGGTTGCAGGCTCCTCCCCGGCCAGGGCTCTGATCAGGGCATGTGCGGGAAGCAACCAATGTGTGTTTCTGTCACATTGATATTTCTCCCTGTCTTTCCCTTCTCTTCCACTCTCTCTAAAAATCAATGGGAAAATATCCTCAGGTGAGGATTTAACAATAAATAATAATGATAAAAAAGCTGAAACCAGTTTGGCTCAGTGGATGGAACATCGGCTTGTGGACTGAAAGGTCCCAGGTTCGATTCCGGTCAAGGGCCTGTACCTTGGTTGCGGGCACATCTCCAGGAGGGAGTGTACAGGAGGCAGCTGATGGATGATTCTCTCTCATCAATGTTTCTAACTCTCTATCCCTCTCTCTTCCTCTCTGTAAAAAATCAATAAAATATATTTAAAAAAATAATGATGAAAAAGTGAAGGCCAGTAAATGAGAACAAACAAAAATGGGATGGAATGCAGACAGCAAGCTGGCTCTGCTTCAGGTCCCTGGCGCCCGCCCCCACCTCCCGTTTTTCTTTAACACGGTAAGATATATATAACATAAAACGTATCATCCTAATCTTTTTTAAGTGTACAGTTCAGTAGCACTAATTATATTCTCATTGTTGTGCAACCAATCCCCGGAACTCTTTTCATCTTGCATGAATGTGAGGCATCTTTTAAGAAATAAACAAAAGTGATTCTTCAAAAATCAACTGCCAGGAGCTGGCTTTAGTCCCTTCTGTCATCGCCTCTCCCCGGCCACTTCCCGCCCCACCCTGCGTGTGCGGTTCCGGCCTGTCATGGCCTCGGGGCTTCCCTGCAGTCCTGGGCACAGCGGGCAATGGCTGCCCAGGTGGATCTATCTGGTCAGGGCTGTTCCCCGTTCCCCGCGGGCGTGGAAGTCACTGACCGCCCTGAAACTGTTTTTTTTTTTTTTTTTTTTTTAAATACATTTTATTGATTTCTTACAGAGAGGAAGAGAGAGGGATAGAGAGAAACATCGATGAGAGAAACATCGATCAGCTGCCTCTTGCACACCTCCTACTGGGGGTGTGCCTGAAACCAAGGTACATGCCCTTGACTGGAATCGAACCTGGGACCTTTCAGGCCACAGGCCGATGCCCTATCCACTGAGCCAAACCGGTTTCAGCTGCCCTGGGAACTGTTATAAAGCTGGGGTGGCAGGAGGGCCATGGCGTCCACACAGGCCCCACGGGCACCAGCACTGTGGGGAGGCTCAGTCTGTGCTGGAGGGGTCCTCCACACCCCACCCTGCCCCCGCCCCCCACTTCCAGCTCTTATCACATCGTGCATTCTGAATGTTGCTTCCCAGCATAGGCTGGTGAACAGAAAGGTGTGAGCCCTCCATTCATTGGCCGGATCAGCACTTCCCATTTTGTGGTTTTTCCATCCATCTAAAGCAAGAGGGAGAAATTCAATAACACGCTGGCTTTTGGTTTGTTAGCTATTTAATAGCAAAACTCTTTCTTTTTAGGAAATCTTTCCTGGCAACGGCGCTGTAGGGGAAACCAGCAACGTTTCTCTGGTTGAGCAAAGCCGGGGTGCCCTCACCCCCAAAGTCCATGCACCCCGAGGCTCCTCTGATCCACGCAGCCCAGCTTTCTTTTTTTTTTTTTTTTTTTTTTTAATATATATTTTATTGATTTTGTACAGAGAGAAAGGGAGAGAGATACAGAGTTAGAAACATCGATGAGAGAGAGTCATCGATCAGCTGCCTCTTGCACACCCCCTACTGGAGATGTGCCCGCAACCAAGGTACATGCCCTTGACCGGAATCGAACCCGGGACTCTTCAGTCCCCAAGCCGACGCTCTATCCATTGAGCCAAACCGGTCCCGGCTGACGCAGCCCAGCTTTCAAACCTCATCAAAGGGCTCAGGCGCCTCACAGAGGAGTGTGAACCACATAAAACACACACACACACACACACACACACACACACACACACACAACGTTAACACCACACAAACCCTACCACTTCAGGAGTTCTGGCATGTAGATTCTACTTGTCAGATTTTACTTCTTAAGCTGGATGGTGGACACAGAACGTTTGTGTTTGTCTTTTTTGTCTTTTTGGTTTTAAATCAGAATTACTTAACATAAATAATGATTTAAAAATAAACCGCCGTGGGTGCAGGCCCTCAACCTTACTCCTAAACACGGCTCTCCATTGTCACGCTGGGACCATCATCAGGCCTGGGAGAGCCAGGGTGGGTCGTGGGAGGGCACAAGAGGCAGAGGGTGCCCAGGGAAGGCTGGTGGAGGCCTCGGAGGTCGGTGCCTAGGCAAGCTCAGGGTGGCGGGAGGCCCAGGATGCAGAGAGGAGGCCCAGAACAAGAGTCCAGCAAGGAGACAGGACTGAAGATGGAAAGCTGGGGCAAGGACTGAAGGCAGCAGTCAGGGGCATGTACCTTGGTTGCGGACACAAACCCAGTAGGGGGTGTGCAGGAGGCAACTGATCGATGTTTCTCTCATCGATGTTTCTAACTCTCTATCTCTCTTCCTTCCTCTCTGTAAAAGATCAATAAAATATATTTAAAAAAAGAAAAAAAAAAAGAAAAGAAATGACACAAACGCAAAATCACTCACAGCCCCTCATCCAGATCACGTGTCCAGCCTCAGAGGGGTTGGTGGCGGGGGCAGGGGGGATCCTGGAGGAGGACTCTGTAGTCTCAGTCAGGCCACATGGCTGTGCTATAGTGGAAAGTACCGCAGGGAATCGGGTGTTGTCTAGATTTTTGCATCCTTCCTTCCCAGTTCCCTCTACAACAGCCAAAAGGTGCCAAAAATGTTCTCTGCCCCCTCACCCCCAATTATGGGCTGAATTGTGTCAACAAAGTCATATGTTGAAGCCCTAACCCCCAGTGCTTCCGAATATGACTGTATTTTTTTTTTAAATATATTTTATTGATTTTGTACAGAGAGGAAGGGAGAGAGATAGAGAGTTAGAAACATCAATGAGAGAGAGTCATCGATCAGCTGCCTCCTGCACACCCCCTACTGGAGATGTGCCCGCAACCAAGGTACGTGCCCCTGACCGGAATCGAACCCGGGTCCCTTCAGTCCCCAAGCCGACGCTCTATCCATTGAGCCAAACCGGTCCCGGCCCGAATATGACTGTATTGAAGATGAGGGTCTTTAAGAAGGTGGTTAAGCCCTGACCAGTTTGGCTCAGTGGATAGAGCGTCAGCCTGTGGACTGAAGGGTCCCAGGTTCGATTCCAGTCAAGGGCACGTACCTTGGTTTCAGGCACATCCCCAGTAGGGGTGTTGCAGGAGGCAGCTGAATCAATGTTTCTCTCTCATTGATGTTCCTAACTCTCTATTCCTCTCCCTCTCTATTCCTCTCTGTAAAAAAAAAAATCAATTATATATTTATATGAAGGCGATAAAGCTAAAAATGAGATTTTTTTTTTTTAAAGGGCGGGTCCTAATCCAATTTGTCCGGCGCTCTTACAAGGACACAGACCACTGGGACCCAGACAAGCACAGAGGGCGAGGATCACGCGAGGACACCGGCAGACAATGGCCTTCTTACCAGCCAAGGACTGAGGCCTCAAAGAAGCCATCTATCTGGAAGAAAGTACATTTCGGCTGTTCACACCTCCCTCCTTTCCCCCCCGACCCCCCCCCCGGCTGTGGTCCTCTGTCACGGTGGCCCCCTGCGAACTGACCCAGCCACCCCCGCTCACCCTTCTCTCTCCCGGGAGAACAGCCGGAGTCACTGGTTAACTCCCGAGGCCGTCCACCCGTCATGCCTTTGTTCACGCCAAACTCCCAAGACGGGCTTGTGATATTGGCAAGGGGTTGTGTGAGCTGTAAGCCTGGCATCCTGTGGCAAGTGGGTACGCTCCTTGTTAAAATGCCACTCGTAAGCCCTATGTTCCCTGGCCGCAGCCCAACTCCATGTTCCAGAGAGGAAAAGGTGGGCTGATTTAGAGGCTCCGCCGTCGCTAGGCGTTACCTTGATTTATGTCAAAATAATATGAACCAGCGGAACAACAATGGCCCGCCGTTCACCTGGGGCCCGAGGAGCTCATAAAACAGGCCCATTAATCTCTATTGTGCTGACACCGACGTGTACCAGCCGTTCTTCCGAGTTCAGAAGCGTGTTATGTTGTTCCAAAGGCACCGTTTTATTTGGTCCGGGGTTGTGTCAAGTGGTTCCAAAAAAACGAGCTTGTATATTTTCTCTAGGGAAGCGCTTGTGTATTATTCCAGCTCAAAAAAACATCTCTTGAAACACAATTGCTAATCAGGAATCCAGATCAGCAATTTGGCCGGCTGGCCGGGCCTCGGCAGGGCCTGCTTGCCTGAGATGTGGCTGCCCCCGCCCCTTCCCCCCCCCCCGGGACCCCCAGAAGGAACTCTTGGGGTGCTTCAGAGAGAAGCCTGGCCTGGGCACTTCCTGTTTGGACCCGCTGGAATGCAAAGATACTGTTAAGATACCTCAAGTTCGCCCGCTTGAGCCGAGAGGGTCCAGGATGCAGCCTCACAAGCTGTGTGCCCGTGTGGAACTGCTGAGGGAACCGGCTCCAAAAAATGACTTCATGAGAGGGCTTTCCTTCTCTCCTTTTCCCTCATTTCCCACGGGAGGGCTTAATCTTGAGAAACACAGAACCGCTGGAGGCCATTAACACGGAGTGCGAGAAGCGAGATTATTTCATTGTCGCCACCGTGGAATAGAGTTTATTTTCCTTGTGTTTCTTTTTTCCCTTCAGGAAAGCGCTGGGTAGGGGCCCTGGTAGATTATTCTCGCACCCCTGGTTCTGACTTTCCCCCCATTGTTCCCTCGGCCTCGTTATCACCGAGATCTCTGTCAAGTTCAATGCCATTCTTGTTCCATGTACTTGTTCCCACCGCCGGGCTGCCTGCCTGCCTGCCTCTGCCCGAGGTTCCAAGGGTGATGGCATGGGGCCCCGTTACCACCCTTCCCTGGTGTAAACCGCCTGGGAAGGGGGCCCTGAGTCGATCTCAGGGTGTTGGCGGACAGCAGCATGGTGGCTGCTGGGCTGGACTGTCCGCCCGGGATTTGCCGGCTCGGCAGCTGCTGCCTGGGTGCAACGCCTCTCGGTGCTTCGGTGGTGGGGTTCCGAGAGGAGCTGGCCTGATGGTGGAGTTCAGAGAGTGCCTCTGGTCATGTGCCTCTGATCGTGAGGAAGCGCTTATGTAGAGAAACATGTAACCAGAGGCATAGCAGGCCTGGGGCACTGCCTCAGATGCCAAGTCACGGGCTGGGGACCATAAGCGTCGTGCAGGGAACTGAAGTGCGTTCACGAGCATGATGGCTGCTACATGTGTGGACTCTCACTGTGGGGGTGCAGTTCAGACAGTGGGAGCGGTTAGGCAGGGAAAAGGGGCCGGAGCTGGGTGGGGGTCCCGTGCCCTCACGCTCCCAAAAGGAGCCATAAGGGGCCTCCAAGGTGCAGGGACCGAGGCCCCGGGGAGACTGGCATTCTGAAGCAGAGGGCAGTGAGGTCAGAAACAGATGGCTGGTTGGATAACTTTTGGGGACTCAGCATTTGTATCCCTCTGCAACCTCCCAGAGACAGGTGTCCAGGGGTGCACAGGCCCACCATTGACAAGGGCCCTCAGAAGCTCAGACACCCCCAGCCTGGCACTCGTGTGTTTCCGCCCCACCCAAGCCTCCCGAGATGGCTCTGGGCAGCTGCACCTGCCCTCGGCCCCCAGGTCAACGCTATCACGCTCTCCCAAGTGTGGCGAGCTGGCATGTCCATGGCATACCCAGCCCCAGGGCGACTCATGTGCCACGCCAGCTCAGCCAAGTTCAGGGACCCTGAGAGGGGATGGTGAAGGATTGAGAAGAGACAGACAAGAGAATGAAGGCTGGCTCTGGGTGAGACGCTGCTTCTCTGATAGACAGAACCAAAGGACGACAAGCCGTGTCTTTATTTTATAGCCAGATGCCACGAGGCAAAGTAAGCGCATGGTCAAGATGTTGACAGCATTCTCGTGGTTTCTGATCCTACTCAATTACGTGCACCTGATCAAGCTTTGTTTACTTGCAGCCTATATCACTCAGGCACGTGGGGCCACATGTTCAGACCATAGGCTCAAGCTGACAACGGCAGCTGTTGGCTATCATTGTGCTGGGAGGGCTCTGCCCTCCAGGCTGGGGTTTGCACGTGGCCACCAGAGGACTGTGCCCTCTCATTAGCCTGAGAATTGAACCTGTCCAAACACTATAACCCAGTGGTTCTCAACCTTTCTAATGCCTCGGCCCTTTAATACAGTTCCTCATGCTGTGGTGACCCCCAACCCTAAAACTGTTTTCGTTGCTACTTCATAACTGTAATTTTGCTACTGTTATGAATCATAATGTAAATATCTGTGTTTTCCGATGGTCTTAGGCGACCCTGCTAGCGGTTCTCGACCCACAGGTTGAGAACTGCTACTGTAGAGCCTAAGACCATCAGAAAACAACTGGGACCTTCCAGTCTGAGGCGGGCCAACGCTCTATCCACTAAGCCAAACCAGTTAAGGCCCAACCTTTTTTGAAAATACATTTTTATTGCTTTCAGAGAGGAAGGGAGAGGGAGAGAGAGATAGAAACATCAATGACTGACCAGCCACCTCCTGCACACCTCCTACTGGGGATCAATCCCATAACACGAGCATGTGCCCATGACCGGAATCAAACCCAGGATCCTTCAGTACGCAGGCCAACGCTCTATCCACTGAGCAAAACCAGCTTGGACATTGTCCGAACCTTTTAGCGGAGAATACTGAACTGTTTGTTGTTCCTGGGAGAAGTACAGGGTAGCCTCTTACTAGCTCTGGTCACATTTTCATTTACTGATTAGCACCTAACCTATGTGTGCTTCTGTCTGAAGCCACCATATTGAATATATTAGTAGAGGGTGTCCCCCCAAATGTATACACTCACTTTGAGTTATTATAAAGGCAGTGTTTATTAAAACACATTTTATTTTCAAAGTTGAGCTATCAATTGTTCATGTGTATATAGATTTTTGGGGGAACACCCTGTATATTGTTGCTTCTTTAATATTGAACTCACGGACAACAGTGCTAAGTTAGGCCTGTTAGTTCCCTGCAAATGAGTGAGGACAGAACAGTCCTTACTTGGACCCCTTAAGTAGCTTGGTAAGCCCTATGGACCCCTAAAACCATCATCAGTTGTCTACATCCATACACAGATGAATGCTAAATCTTAGTGAGGGGTCAGTGAAAATGCCCATTTCCCATACAAGCTCAGGGATGCCCTGAACTCACCCCATGAGGCCCTTACCGAATTATGGGCCCAGGGAAGAAGCCCTGGGATAGGGATGTGCATACAGACTAACGGTCCATGACCTCCTGGGAGAGGCATATGCGAAAGTGTGGGCTGTGGCTGAAACCGGTTTGGTTCAGTGGATAGAGCATCGGCCTGTGGACTGAAAGGTCCCAGGTTCAATTCCGGTCAAGGGCATGTTGCATTGGTTGCGGGCACATTGATGTTTCTCTCTCATTGATGCTACTAACTCTCTATCCCTCTCCCTTTCTCTTCTGTAAAAAATCAATAAGATATATTAAAAAAAAAAAAAGAAAAAGAAAAGAAAAGAAAAGAAAAGAAAAAAGAAAATGTGAGCTGTGCAAGCAGGGGCTCACCTCCTCTGTCTCCCAGGCCTACCTCCCCCTGAGACGCTGCCTGACCGGGGAGGTGGGGGGAAGGGAAGGGGCAGGACTCCAGATGGAACAATTGGTCACATCGGGTTTCACGTGTGGTCAGGGGCAGGGTCCATGTCAGGATCGAGTACACTCACAAGGCTGTGCAGGCATCTCCAGAACTTCTCCATCTTTCCTGACTGAAACCCTGTCCTCCTTAAACAATAAATCCCCATTTCCTCTTCCCCTCATCCCTTGGCCACCGCCAGTGTGCTTCTACGAGGCTGAAGCTCTTTAAATATCTTACATCAGCGGAGCCATACAATATCCGCCTCATTGTGACTGGATCATTTAGCTTCGCATAATGTCCTCAGGGTTCACCCGCATTGTGTCCTGGCTCAGGATTTCCTTCCTCGCAGAGAGTGGGCGCAGGAGACGGAAGAACGCTCCATTGTACCTTCTGTTCGCCACTCATCCATCCGTGGCCACGGGGCTGCTCCCCGCTTTGGCTGCTGTGCACATGAGTCAGTACGAGGAAGGATGCTTTTAGAAGTTTAAAAAAAAAAAAAATCCCTACCTTTGTGAATGTTAGCATTTTAGATTTTTCTGCACTCGGAAGAAGATTGGCAGCCATCCCAGGTCATTTTAGGGATAAGACTCCACTTCATTTCCCTCAAGCGCCCAGCACACGTGGTGCCTGGTACACCTGCTTGGTGACCTGCCGCCTCTGTGCTCACTCAGGCCAGTGCTCCTTCTGCAGCCCGGGTCCCATTCGTTCATGAGGCAAAGGCCAGATTGGGGGCACCATGTGGACCCTGCAGGAGAGCATAAAACCAGCCAGGAATCCCATTTTTTCTTTTTAAAATTTTAATTTAAAAAGAATATATTTTATTGATTTTTTTTACAGAGAGGAAGAGAGAGGGATAGAGAGTTAGAAACATCGTTGAGAGAGAATCATCGACAGAGCTGCCTCTTGCACACCCCCCCACCAGGGATGTGCCCACAACCAAGGCACATGCCCTTGACCAGAATAAAACCCGGGACCCTTCAGTTCACAGGCCGACGCTCTATCCACTGAGCCAAACCGGTTTCGGCAGGAATTCCGTTGTTGTGGGAGGAGGGTGCTCTGAATGAAGAAGGGTGGAAAGTGGCCGCTTGTAGGAAACCAGGGTTCCAGGCAGCTCTGCCCAGTCGCCAAGTCACCACCGGGCAGTGGCCACCCTGACTGCACCTAGAAAACAGGTGGTCAGAGAGGTGGCATTCCGAAGGCCTGGGCCAGAGAGGGGAGGGTGGGAGTGGCCGGGCGTGCCTGAGAGCTGGGACAGGAGGGTGAAGAGGAGGGAGAGGCCTCCGTTTGGTCCGAGGTCCGATCGCCAGGGCTTGCTAGTCAGTAACACAGCTGCTTGCAATTCACTAGCTTCTCTGATTCTTTCTAGAATCTGTCCAGAGTCTCCCTTCTGCCGTGACTGTCCCGCAGGCTGTGTGCACAGAGGGGAACTCTCCCCTCACTGAGGAGGAGTCCAGGCCCGTGTTCGTGATCTTGGGTCTGCAGGGACCTTTAGTCATGTCTGTAAGACACGGAACAAGAGAAGAGAAAAGAGACTCAGAAACCAGCGGGTCTTCCCTTGACCCAGGGCGCGGTTGACTGTGGAATGCCCCATGGTCCGGGCTCAGTATTAGTGAGCGCTCCCTGCCCTCTAGTGGTGACATGAACAAGGGACATGCTGTGTCCCGTACGTAGGCCAGGAGAGGATGAAGCTGCAGTGCCATCACTGACTGGCACACTGTTTTAAAACACACATAAGTGTGTACATGCTATGTGTTAGGTGCTGTGGGTGAGCGAGATGAATTACAAAGGGCTACAGCATAAGTTTGTACATGCTATGTGTTGGGTGCTATAGGTGGGTCAGATGAATTACACAGGCTTAGTACTGAAAATCCCTAGGTCCTAACCTCCAGTGCCTCAGAATGTGACTCTATTTTTGGAGGTGGGACTTTAAAAAGGCATTTACATTCTTCTCAAGTTCACATGAAACATTCTCCAGGAAAGACCATGCATTAGGCCATAAAACAAGTCTCAATACATTGAAAAGAATTGAAATAGTACAAACCATCTGCTATAACCTCAATGGAATAACATTAGAAATTACTAACAGAAGGAAATTTGGGAAACTCACAAATATGTGGAAGTTAAACAACACAGTACCCAAATAACCAATGAGTCAAAGAAGAAATAATAAAGGAAATTAGAAAATACTAGAGATGAATGAAAACAAAAAACCCACAACATACCAAAAACATATGGGATACAGCTAAAACGGTGCTTAGAGAGAAATTTAAAGCTCTAAGCACCTCTATTAGGAAAGAAGAAAAATTTCACATCAATATAAATTTTCACCTTAAGAAACAAGAAACTGGAAAAAGAAGGAAAAACTAAAAGCAGACAGAAGGAAGTAATAGATTAAAATGGAGGTAAGGAAAATAGTAAAACAATAGAGAAATCAGCAAAACCAAAACTTGATTTATTAGAAGGCCAACCAAGTTGATAATCTTTTGCTAAACTAACAAAGAAAAAAAAAGTAAGACTCAAATTTAGTTAAATCAGAAACGAAAGATGGGACAGTACTACCAATGTAACAGGGGGAAAAAGGATGATAAGGGAATACTATAAACAGTTGTATTCTGCGGTGCGCATAAATAATGCTCTCTTTAAGTTGTCTGCAAATGACACCGGTTTTGTGGTAATTTGTTACAGTGCAATAATAGGAAACAGATCTATGTGCCAACATATTAGCCAACCTAGATGAAGGAGACACATTTCTAGAAGCAGGGAGTGGTTACTGCTGGGCACAGAGCTTTTTCAGGAGGCGATGAAGAGAGAGAGAGACAGAGAGAGAGAGTCTTGAGCCCCCTGATTAGAGGGGTTGTTGGTGTGTTGTGGGGTACAGCTGTGGAAGTGAGGGAACCCTCTTCCTCAAGACGCCCCATTTGAGATGTGTCATGCAGAGTGTGAGGGTTGGAATAACAGACCAGTAGCATAAAAATCAGTTGTTTGGTTGAAGTACTTAGTGTTTTTTTTTCTAAACTCTCCTGCCAAAGTAAAATCAATGTCTTTGATTGTGAGCAGGGTTGCTGGAGCGTGTTTGTGCTGGTGGAGGAGCCACACAGGGGCGAGCTGGTGCCGGATGGTGGAAAGGAATTGTGTTTCATTGTTTTTTCCTTTGTTTGATGTGACGGTGTTATTGTCATATTTAAAAATTCTTCTCTCTTCATGTCTCCTGGAATAGTTAGGGATAAAATGTGTCTGGACGCTGGTGGAAAACATTTTAGCAAAAAGGGCAAAAGAAAAAATAAAGCAGTATGGCAAAACGTTAATAGTTTTAGGATCTAGCTGATGGGCATATAGGGGGTCCATTTAATATGTGCTTAGACATAGAGATAGGTAGAGAGGTATCTCTGTGGGAAAATAGCTATCTATCTGTATCTATCCATCTATCTATCTATCTGGAGAATTTCCATTTAAAAAGTGGCTGAATGGAAGCACACATTCAAGGAAGTTTGCTCCACTTAATTCATTTCTATCATGTTGTTCTCTTTGAAGCAGAAGTTCAGGCTATTGCGGTCTCGTAACGTTGGCAATGAAATAGGACACTGAGATGTGGAAACACTGTCGATTACTAGGATGGACACAAACATCAGGTCAGGCCAGACTGGCCCAGCGTTTTGTGCAGCGGCCAGACCCCGAGCCTGAGTTCACCACCAGCTTGTGAATGAGGCTCTTTGGATCATCTATCCTGGTCGGTCTTGGACTCTTCCGACAGCTCTCGGAAGGGGACTGGCAGAATCCCACCACGCCCCTCCCTCACCTGCTCTCCTGTTCTCCTGACCTTTCACCCTCTGACCTCACCCCACTTGTGTGTGGTAAGGACTCAGTTGGCACTGGGTGGTTCCCCCCCCCAGCCTTGCCCAGTGAAGACAGGTCCAGCTGGCTGCTGGCTGCCGAGCCCAGGAACCTGCCCATCAGGATAGACACTCATTCATTTCTTGAATAAGTGAAGGGTCAGGGAGTCACCAGTGATTTTCTTTCTTTCTTTCTTTCTTTCTTTCTTTCTTTCTTTCTTTCTTTCTTTCTTTCTTTCTACGTTTTCCTTTTGGTTTCCAATTTCTATACAATGGAGATATTCTATTTCTTTTACATTTTTTAAAAGAAGACATTCTATACTAAAATATAACGATTGCTTTAAAAGTAAAGGCGTGTGAAGCAACAGGAGCCTCCTTCGCTGCTGGTGGGAGTGTGAGATGGTACAGCCGCTCAGGAAGACAGTTTGACAGCTTCTTACAAAACTAACCAGACTCTTACCACGGACTCCAGCCACCGGGCTCCTTGGTAGTTGCCCAACAGAGTCAACACGCAGATCTGCAGAAACACCTGCAGGCAGATGAGTATTGCAGCTTCATTCATAACGGCCCAGGCTTGGGCCTTCAGCAGATGGATTGGAGAAGGAAGCTGTGGTCTGCCTCGCCAATGGGACAGTGTTCGTCACTAAAAAGGGATGAGCCATCAAGCTCTGATAAGACACGAGGGATCTTAAACACATCTGACCAAGTGAAAGAAGCCAGCACGAAAGTGTACATACTGTGTGATTCCAACTACACTGAGTGGCCAGATTATGATGATCTCTGGACGCATAATAATCTGGCCACTCAGTGTACTTCTCTTGAGTCCCTCATTGATTTGATATCAAAGATGCTATACACCGTGCACCTGGTCAGTGTCCCCCTTTGCACGGGCTGATAGAAAGCTCAGGGCAGCCGAAACCGGTTTGGCTTAGTGGTAGAGCGTCGGTCTGCGGACTGAAAGGTCCCGGGTTCGATTCCGGTCAAGGGCATGTACCTTGGTTGCGGGCACATCCCCAGTAGGGGGTGTGCAAGAGGCAGCTGGTCAATGTTTCTCTCTCATGGACATTTCTAGCTCTTTAGCTCTCTCCCTTTCTCTGTAAAAAATCAATAAAATATATATATATATAAAAAAAAAAGAAAAGAAAAAAGAAAAAAAAAAGAAAGCTCAGGGCAAACAAGTGGTTGATCTCCAGCAAAAGTCTAGAATACTTTTGGTACCCATTTGGGATACAAATACACTGAGTGGCCAGATTGCTGTGATCTCTGAACGCATAATAATCTGGCCACTCAGTGTATTTGACCCTGGAAAAGGCAAAGCTGCAGAGGACCAGAAAACAGCCTGTTTGGGCTGGAGTTCAGGGGGTGAAGGCACCTGGACTGGGAGGAGCCCAGCCGGTCTCCAGAGAGGAGCCGGGCTCTGCTGTCGGGCGGGGCAGGGCAGGGCAGGGCAGGGCACGTGGCACGTCGGGCCAGCCCGGCCGCAGGCCACTCGCGCCCCCCTTCTCGGTGGAAATCCCTCTCGTTCAGCCATACATTGTGTGTGACGTGGTGTGTTTTTCTTGGCTGGAGTGAACAGGATTCGCTGCACCCTTTGTAATTTTTGGAATTGGAGGTATTTTTAACAAACGCAGCCAGGATCGTGGGAACATCCTGAAGCTGCCGGCGCGTCTGCAGCCTAAAAGCAACCCTGTCCCACCCCCAGCCGTCCTCCTCAGCCAGCCCGAGCCGCTCAGTGGGGTGTCTATTTTTGTTACTTAGGTTTCAGACCGAAAGCATGGCCAGAGCAGAGGAAACTGGTGTTTCCCTGTAGCCATTTCTTCTTCTTTCTCCTGCTCCTGGGCTATGGAATCAAAGTGGAGGTGAAAGGGCCAGACATGGTCCAGGAAAGGAAAGGCAGGTGGGGGGAGGAGGGAGGGCATGCCCCTGCCCCCCCCCCCAGCTGGACCGCCATTCCCACCTTACCCTCACCCCCACCATCATCTGTTAGCTGCATGCTCCAGCGGGGAACAAGAAAAACAAAGGTGAACTACACCAGCAGCCATTGCATGAGAAAGTGCGAAGTATGAATTACGTACTGCCGCGTGACACAGGGCCACAAACGCACTGGCTTGAAACAGCGCACGTTTGTGATCACGCCGTTTCTGCGGGTCAGGAGTTTGGGTGCGGCTGAGCGGGGTCCTCTGCTCAGCGTAACTCACGAGGCTTGTCATCAAGGTCCCCGCCAGGGCTGGCGTCTCACGCGCAGGCTCCGCTGGGGCGGTATCTCCTCCCACGCTCACCCGCGTGGTGGTTGGCAGGACCCAGCCCCTGTGGGCTGCTGGGCGAGGCCCCTCCGCACAGCAGCCTGCTCCAGGCAGCCAGCAAGGGAGAGAGGCTGAGCTTTCGCGATCGAATCCCCGAGGGACATCCTCCATGTTGCCGCATTCTGTTGGTTTGAAGGAAGCTACGCAAGGATCGGGGACCCCAAGGCCCACGCAGTCCAGGAGCTGGATCGTGGTCCCTCTTAGACGCCGCCTTCCACGAAAAGATGTACCCGTGATCACGCCCGGTGCTGATGTGCGCATCCATCTCGCGGGCCTGTGAGTAGCACAACCTTTGCAGGAAGCGCCTTGGCTCCTGGGCCACGGGGGAGCATCGGGGAGAAGAAGTCCAGCCATCCAAGTAGCCCCCCTGACCCTCAGCCTTCCCCTCTTTAGAACGGAGGTCATGGCAACCACTGGGCCATGTTGTGACCTTTTTGAATCCGATGTGATAAGCAGTGAAGCGCTGGTCCAGGCAACCGGCTCAGAGCAGGCACCCAGACATTCTTGTTGAAATGAATGAATGGGCTTCTTGTTACCATTTGGAGACTTTGGGAACGAGAAACACATGAAGATTCCTTCAGAATGTCTGCGTTCCCGAGGCAGTGACACCCACCCAGGCCCTGAGGAGTGGGAGCAGATGGGGGGGCTTCTACCGTGGGCAGGGGCCTTTCGCGTTAGGGAATAAATAAATGTGCGTGCTGGCGGGTGCTGCTGGTTACAAAACTGGTGCTGGGTGGGGGCAGACCTCTGAGGGAGCAGCAAGGAATGAGAGTGATCCCTCTGCTCCAAGGCTGGCCTCGGTGTGCCAGAGCTGGGGGGTGGCAGTGGGCTTTCCCCGGACACAGCTGGGCTCACCGGACAGGTCCCACAGGAACCTCAGGGGGCCTGAAACCGGTTTGGTTCAGTGGATAGAGCGTCGGCCTGTGAACTGAAAGGTCCCAGGTTCGATTCCAGTCAAGGGCATGTACTTTGGTTGCGGGCACATTCCCAGTAGGTGACATGCAAGAGGCAGCTGACCGATGACTCTCTATCATCAATGTTTCTAACTTTCTCTCTCCCTTTCTCTCTGTAAAAAAATCAATTATATATACATATATATATATATATATATATATATATATATTTTTTTTTTTTTTTTAAGAACCTCAGGGGGCAGAATGGCAGGAGGAGCTGAGGCCCTCATGGGCGATTCTGACCTCCTCCCTGGATGCGTCCGCTCCCTCAGGAGGCTGACATGGGTGCAGTCTTCGGCACCTGCTCTGCCCCAATTACACTGGGTGCTCTGATGCCCAGCGCCCCGCGGCTGGCGGCTTCCGGTGGCTGCATGGTGCTCTCACCCCTTTCTCTGCGTTTCTGAGTCTACGTATCTAATGACAATGGAGTGTGGGATTTCTTATTATCATGTGGATGGCGCCATGCCACGCATCGCATCGCGCGGCTTATCAGTTTTCTGCTGAGTCATATGTCCTGGTATTTTCCATGACTGGACATGCCTCTGACACACATTCTTCTCATCGCTCCAGGATGTTCCCGGCGATGGGCTCGGTGTTTTTCGTTTGCCTCCTTTCCATTCTCAGGCGTTCGGATTTCACGCAGAGAGGTTTCGCTCCTATAAGCAAGGCCGCCACCATCGGTGTTTTTCCTCATACACGTGTGAGTGTCCCCATGGTAAGGCAGCAGTTTTCTATCAGTGTGCCTCAAGAATGCTTAAAATATATTTTAATTGATTTCAGAGAAGAAGAGAGAGGGAGAGAGAGAGAGAGAGAGATAAAAACATCAATGATGAGAGAGAATCATTGATTGACTGCCTTCTGCACGCCCCCCACTGGGGATCCAGCCCAGGCATGTGCCCTTGACCGGAATCGAACCAGGAACCCTTCAGTCCGCAGGCCAACGCTCTACCCACCGAACCAAACCAGCTAGGGCTAAAACAGCCATACCTAACGTTAATCAGGGGCACTGACCGCGTTTCCTTTAGATTGCCAAATTAAAAAAGTGACACGCCCTGGCTGGTGTGCTCAGGGGTTAGACGGTGTCAGCCTGCGGCGAACGTGAGCTGCCATCAGACACCTCTGTCAACAGTGAGACCGGGGGGCTCAGATTCACTTATGGTTATAGCAATTCATTTCACGGGGACCGAGAATCCTCCGTGGAAACATCACACAGCGACTAGTTAATAGTCGTCGTCTTGGGAATCGGACCATCTCTAGATCTTTGGTGTTCATGGGCGTCCCAGTTTTGCAGATGAGAAGGGTTCTGGGGCTGCTGGGGCGTGATGGCTGCTCACCGATATGAATGTATACTCAACGCCATCGAACTACACTCAAAAATGGCCCGGATGGGAAATGCTATGTTATGAATATTTTACTGCAGTAAAAATAATCAGTAGGAGAACATTCCTTCCAATGTTGACCAGCGAATCCTATTTCCCTTGCTGTGAGTTTTCTCTTCTTTTTTTTTTTTTTTTTTTTTTTTTGGTGTCTGAGCTCGTAGTTATCTGGACCAGTAGAAGGGGGTGGGGGACCATTGGGCAATCTGAGCTGTGGCTGGACCGGGCCTTCCTCAGGCCACGGGGCAGAGTCCCAGGAGGCTGGTGAAGGGGTGCAGAGGAGGGAGGACTACCCAGAAATGTAGGAGGCTCCTGGGCCGGGCAGAGAAGGAGCAGCACCCCCCCGCCCCTGCCCCCCGCCCGGGGAAGAGGCAGGGTGCTGAGGAGAAGGCCTCCTCCGAGAGGCTCTGCCCCCGAGAAGGAGTTCGCAAACCATCCGGATGCCTGGCCTCTGAGGGTCAGGGGTGCCCCTCTTTGGGGACCAGCAAGGATGCTCACCTCAAACTCCCTGTGTCCTGAGAGAGCTCTGAGGTGCTAATGAGCTCTTGCACCTGGACAGCTAATCTCTGAGACAGCCTGGGTGTCACAAAACCTTGGGGAGCCTTTCTAGGAAGTACCCACACCCTCCTGCTCTGTACACCCTCCTTCTCCCCTCCCAGTCCCTGTCCCAGAGGTCACTGGGCCCACAGGCCCAGGGGATGTCCGTGTCTGGTCAGGCCCTGCCACCAGGGGGCAGTGTGGCCTGCAGGAGGCTGCTGTCCCTGGATCCTCTATGTCCCAGACCAAAACCCTGGGTCCACCCGCTGGAAGGGAAACTCTTCGTTCAGATCTACAAGCGGCTCTCTGCAGATCTCACGAGAGACTGGGTCTTCTCCGGTCTCTGCTGATGGAAAGGCAGCCAGCGTGGGTCAAGGCACAATTTCCAAGCCCACCCACAGAGCCCGGTAGAACTGGCTGTGTGAGAGTCACGCAGAGCGAGTTGTTAAAATAATACAGGACTTCTGCTTCCAGGGGATGGAGTAGACATACGTTTTCCTGCTCCTCCCACGGAGTGTAACCAAAAGCCCTGGACATCAGACATTAACAAACACAAGAAGACTCTGAAAGATGGAGAGAAGGCAGACCGCGTGGGGGAGCCTGGGCTTCCTCCCCCCTCCCCCACTCAGACCAGGAACAGGGCACCGTTTCCCCTCGCTGCTGGGGTGGTCAGAGCGTCACCGAGAGGCCAGGCCTTTCGCCACCCAGCAGCGTGAGACCATCCCTACCCAGCCAGGAGGGAAGGGGAGAGGATCTTGTCTTGAGAGTCGGTGGAGACTGACCAAGGAACTCGGACTTTACTTCCAATTGCAGTAACGAGGTGCCAGCACAGGGTCAGAAAACAAAACAAAAGAAAAGGCAGGAGGACGTTTTTGGAGGTGGTGAGGCAGTCCTGGTTTCACAGGTGTATACATATGTCAGACTCATCACATTGTATACCTTAAGTACGTGCAGCTTCCTATATATAAATTACATCTCAATAAAGCTGCTTTAAAAAACACACTAAAACAGAAAACATTTAAAATATATATATATATATTATTCATTTTTTACAGAGAGGAAGGGAGAGTTAGAAACATTGATGAGAGAGAAACATCGATCAGCTGCCTCCTGCAACACCCCTACTGGGGATGTGCCCACAACCAAGGTACATGTCCTCAACGGGAATTGAACCTGAGACCCTTCAGTCCGCAGGCTGATGCTCTATCCACCGAGCCAAACCAGTCAGGGCCAGAAAACATTGTAAAATAAAATCTACAGTATCATAACATGAAAATTTCCAAGTTTCAATAGAAAATCATTCATCATACCAAGATGAAACCGTCTAATGAAAGTGAATGCACAGGGCCATCCATAGATGCTAACACAGAGGGACAGAGGTGTCAGAATTGTCTGACCAAGAGTTCGAAACAGCCAAAACAAAACAAAACAAAACAAAACACTTCAACGAGCAATTGCAAATATGCCTGTGCTTGAGACAAATGAAAAGGAAAAAAAAGAAAGCTTCAATTTCTTAGGAAAGTAAAGAAATAGAATCTTAGCAAAGTAGAAATTATTTTAAAAAATATTAAAAATGGAAAGGACAGTTTATTTTATTTATTTATTTTTAAATATATATATTTTATTGATTTTTCACAGAGAGGAAGAGAGAGGGATAGAGAGTTAGAAACATCGATGAGAGAGAATCATCGATCAGCTGCCTCTTACACACCCCCTACTGGGGATGCTCCCGCAACCAAGGTACATGCCCTTGACTGGAATTGAACCTGGGACCTTTCAGTCCCCAGGCTGAAGCTCTATCCACTGAGCCAAACCAGTCCCGGCGGAAAGGACATTTTAAAACAAAAATACAATAACTAAAATATAAACCCAGTATGTATGGGAAGGGGGGGGAATGGTAAGATATGTACACAGATAATAATTGAATAAAAAAATAAAATAAAATATAAACCCAGTAAGTGGGCTCAAGAGCAGAATTAAATGAACGACAACAACACAAAGGAACGGAGAATCTGGGGCCCGTGGGATCCAATTAAAGACCTAACACTCATGTCCCTGGGGACTTAGAAGAGGAGAAGAGGGAGAGCCGGACTGGTAAAGCACTCAAAGACATGATAGTTCAAACTTCCCTAACGGAGCACAGACAGAAACCTACAGATTCAGGAAACTAAGTGAGCCCCAGTGAAGACAAACCCAGAGAAATCCATTCCCAGGCACATCTCAGTTAGATTTCTGAAAACTAAAGACAGAGAAAAAAGGAATGAGATGTTGATCTGCACAAGGAACTGAATGAATCTCCAGAGAATTCCGAGGGGAAAAGCCCAGTCCCCAAAGGCGACATGCTATATAATTCCATGTCTACGTATGTAACTTTGCCGAATGACAAAACCATAAACATGGAGACCGGATTAGTGGGTGCCAGGCGTGAAGGAGGAGCTGGAGGGAAACAGGTGTGTCTATAAAAGTTGGTGTTGGGTTGTGATCTTGTACTACCGTTTTACAAAACGCTACCATTGGGGGGAACGGAGGAAAGGGTGCCCAGGACCTCTCTGTGTTATTTCTTTCTTTCTTTCTTTCTTTCTTTCTTTCTTTCTTTCTTTCTTTCTTTCTTTCTTCTTTCTTTTAAAAAAAAATATATTTTATTGATTTTTTTTACAGAGAGGAAGGGAGAGAGAAGATAGAGAGCTAGAAACATCGATGAGAGAGAAACATCGACCAGCTGCCTCTTGCACACCGGGGATGTGCTCGCAACCAATGTACATGCCCTTGACAGGAATTGAACCTGGGACCTTTCAGTCCGCAGACCAATGCTCTACCGGCTTCGGCTCTGTGTTATTTCTTACAACTGCATGTGAATCTACAATGATCTCAAACACAACATATTTAATTTAAAAAATGTGTAGGTACACAACGGGCAGTCAGGTGTGATTGGGACCCTACGGAGCAAATTCAAAGCCCGCAGGCCGCGAGGCTGGCGTTTACTTACCGGCCTGTCTGATCCACCAGTGTCCGCCCTTGAAAAGAGCTAGAGCCAGGGGCACCCTGAGAGACCCTATCCGGAGCTCTCGCCACCACCAGATTTAAGCTTTGAAGCCACACTCTGGGGAACAGCCACGGGTGTAGATCCCTCTGTGCTCAGTCCTTGCTCCTCCTGCCCTGTCCCCGCCTGCCTAGACTCAAGACTCTGCTCCTGCCCCCGCCTCTCTGTGCCCTCCACGCCCTCAAAGAGCTCACGGCTCCTTCCTCCCGCTTCCCTCACAGCACTGGCCTGCGGACAGGGGCCTGTCCTTCCGGGGCCCCTGGCATCCCTCCGGAGGCCATGGTACCCGGGTTCCCCGTGGGGGCCTGATGGTCACCCTCCCGCTCGGACAGGACAGCCCAGCCAAGGAGCCTTGTTTACCTTCCGCTCTCAGCTCAGGCCAGGCTCCCTTGGGGTCAGAGTTGCCAAATAAATGAATTGCGCCACGGCTCTTGGGGTTTCCACACATCTGGGGAGGGCGGTGGGCAGGTGCTCCTCCCCACCCCAGGCCTGCGCGTTGCAGCAGGCGCCTCTGGGACAGGCCCTCCTTTGGCGGCGTTAGCATCCCGGTCACGCCCCCGCCCTGGGCCCCTCGGAGCCGGTGAAAGTTGTGCACGGGAGGGGCCTGACTGACGGGGTGGGGGGGCATCTGGCAGGAGGCTGGAGGCGTGGCGTGTCCCCGCGACCATGCCCTGGCCCCTGGCCTCCGAGTCTGCGGTTTGCTTTTTAATTGTGGTCGCCGCCAGCGAGTGTGGAAACCACAGACGGGCTGGCTTGAGAGTTGCTTCACGGTTGTGTCCTCACTCTGCACCTCCACCTCCATCCCTGCCCTGCCTTCCTGCCCCGCATGCTGGTTCATCACCTCTTCACTTTGCCCTTTCTACTGGCCTCTTGGGCCCCGGCCTACACCTCCACGTCGTCCCCCCTAATGCGCCCGCCTGCCCGTGCCGCTCCCCGGAAGTTACAGCAGAGCTCCTTTGCCTGCTCAGCACCCAACCAGACCAGGCGCTCTGGCCATCTTGCTCCTGACCTCTGCTTCTCGAACCTTCCCTGTCTTTCGGCTCACGTGCTGGACCCAGAGCCCTTCCCTGATGGCTCGTCCAGGCCAGCCTCGGCCCCCTGGGGCTGGGAGGCAGGTCTGCTCGCCACTCAGAGCCCCTGAGTGGGCCTCACAGTCTCACCCTGTGCTTGCTGCGTGTCTCATCCCCCAGAACCCAGGCCTCTGTCACCACCCTGCCGCCCCCGGAGCTGCTCACACGGCGGCCTTTGCCTCTGCCTGGTTCTCTGTGGCCTCCTCCGCCAGATCCTCTCCCGCTGGACCCCTTGCTTGAAGAGGAAAAACCAGGGCCTCTGAGTGCTCAGTGCTGTTCCTTGGTTGGGGAGTGGGAGTCAGGGGTCCTGGTGACAAGCCATGAGGTCCCTTCTCCCTAAGATAGGGGACAGATCAACTGTCACATGCCTTGTACGTGTCCCCCCCAGCTTGTCCAGAGGCAGGAGCAGGCTCAGCTGCAGATGGGGTGCACCGATATTAAGGACACGGTCCATATGCAAACTTGGCCACGTGTGCCCATGAAGTGCTCTCTGGCCATTTCCCGCCACCGGAGACCACACCCTGCGTTTGCCGCCGGGATCTGGAGTGGCCGCGTGGCCCTGGCATTGATGTCTGTGGACACAGGCGCCGCGCTGCAGCCTGTCCCTTGCCGGCTGTGCTGACCAGGTCTTCCCGATGTGCGGGTCCCTCTCAGAGGCTGTGCGGCTGCTGGGAGCAGGCGGTTTCTCTGGGTGCTCCCACCTGTGGCCGCGATGGGAGAGCCGTGGGAGGAACTCGGGGTGAGTAAACCTCTCTTCCCCGGGACCCCTTGCCCAACCGTTCTCTAGCACGCAGGCGACGCTTGTCCTGAGTCCGTTATTACCATTGTGGCTGCGAGACGATGGTTCTGTGGCTCCTTCCCTTTTTCTGCCTGTACCAGCCGGCCTTCTTCTGCCAGGAAAAGCGACCCGTCTCCCCATCCCACTGCTTCTCTATCAGGAGCATGAGCTGATGGCCGTTCGTTCTGTTCAGGGACTGAGAACCCGTGACTGTCACGTGCTCTCGTGTAACCTGTTACGGAACTGGCTCAGGGTGGCTTGGTGAGCACTTCTCTCACTGAGAATGCGCGTGGGCCTCTGGCTGTGTGTGTGTGTGTGTGTTTTAAATTTTTAAAAATATATTTTATTGATTTTTTTACAGAGAGGAAGGGAGAGGGATAGAGAGTTAGAAACATCGATGAGAGAGAAACAACGATTAGCTGCCTCCTGCACAACTCCCACTGGGGATGTGCCCGCAACCAAGATACATGCCCTTGACCGGAATCGAACCCGGGACCCTCAGTCCACAGGCCGATGCTCTATCCGCTGAGCCAAACCGGTTCTGGCTGGTTGTGTTTTTAAGACCCTTTTTGTATTGTTTTGTGTATTGGCTGTCTCTTTCGCCCATTTCCTCCCTCCTGCCCCCTCCTTAATTGTTGAGTCCTTTACATATTAGGGACATTGGCACAAAACCTGCAGGTACTCTCTCCCCACTTGTCATGTTGCATCTGTCTTGTTAAAAAAAAACACACAATTTGTGCCCAGCCGGCCTGGCTCAGTAATGGAACATCAACGTGTGAATCATCAGGGGAGGTCACAGTTCGATTCCCAGTCAGGGCCTATGCCCGGGGTGTGGGTTCGATCCCCAGTGTGAGGCATGCAGGAGGCAGCCTATCAATGATTCTCTCTCATCATTGATATTTCTATCTCTCCCTCTTCTTCTCTCTTTTTCTCTGAAATCAATAAAAATATAATTAAAAAATAAATAAAAGAAAAACGGTGAGATTAATGTTAATATTTCTTTAACTCCATATACCCCAAATAGCATTTCAACATGCTGTCAAGATGAGCAAGCGATTAATGTGGCAGCTGGCATTCTTCTGCTCACGAGGTTTGTTTATGTTGTCCCTGCAGCCGGACCTGGTCAGGACCAGCCACACCCCAGGGGCTCAGGGCCCTGGTCCTTTCCACGGGGAGGCTGGCATTGCTCAAAGATGGCACGTCTCTCCCAGAGAAAATTCTCGCTCTCCAGCGGGAATTGTCTTGCTGCCTCACAAGGAGCAGTGTGCATTTTGCTGAGAGAGCATTAGACATTTTTTTCTTTCTTTCTTAAAACCCGATCTAGGAAGATTTTGCTAATGAAACTCTGTCCCTCTGTCAGATACTGTGAAAGGACTGCTTCGTTTACCGGCAACATTATTGAATGTTCTTCTGCTTCTCCAACCTCAAACCAGCTCGGTAATCACGTATTTGGAGACTTTCCAGAATGGGAACATGAAAACAGAAGCCATTCATAGACCCGGCCATGGCTCCTTCATTAGGGAAGTGCCTGCCTTCCTGGGCAGCTTAAGTGTAAATTCTAAAAAGAGAGAGAGAGAGAGAGAGAGAGAGAGAGAGAGAGAGAGAGAGAGAGAGAGAGAGAGAAGGGGGGGAGGAGGGCGCTATGCTTTTCTTTTTAAGATGCTGTGTGTGTGCTGACACCCTGACTTTCCATTCGGTAGGTTCCGTTGCCTTTGCCCACACCGTGGCTTTTTCTGTTTACCCCGTCCCCGTTCTGGCGGCGGGTAATCCTTCCCGTGCGGTTCTTCCCGGCAGACCCGGCGTCTGTCTGGGCTGAGCGCCGTCGCTGGGAACGCCCCGGCTCCTCCCGCCCTGCCTCCGGCTCCGAATTCCACCGTCTACGCAAACAGGCCCGGTCCCCCTGGCCAGGCCACGGGGCCCAGGCCGGCCACACCGCGGGCCTCCTCGCGGGGGAGACTGCGAGGTGAGAAGGGGAAGGGACGAGGTCGCCTCTCGCCCACTGACCTGGCCTGGAATGCAGACACTCGTCACCATGAGTCAGCGCCCGGACGGACGGGAGCTTCGAGTTTTCGAGTTTTCTCCCGGAGATCGGGCGCAGGATAGGGTTCTGCCTCTGCACACGAGCCAGTTCCCACCGCGGCGGCTGCTCTGCCCTCCGGCAGCGGGGCGGCCCGGCCCGGCTGCGGCTCTTTCCCTCCGCTTGGCCTCCTTCAGCAGTCTGTGTTTTTGGCTCAGTGGATGGAGCGTCGGCCTGCGGACTGGGGGGTCCCGGGTTCGATTCCGGTCAGGGGCATGTGCCTTGGTTGTGTGCCTTGGTTGTGGGCGCGTCCCCGGTTGCGGGGGGGGGGGGGGGAGGGGAGGAGTGCAGGAGGCAGCTGGTCGATATCTCTCTCTCTGTCCCTTTCTCTTCCTCTCTGTGAAAAATCAATAAAAAATATTTTTTTAAAAGCAGTCTGTTTTTTAAAATCGTTTTTTCCAGTCGGTAACAGAGACCCAAGAGCCAAGGTTCCAGCAGCATACAAAGGCTCACACACCTGCCCCTGCCGTGCCCTCCCGTCCCCCACCAATTATGGGCCAGCTCCTTGGTATCCTTCCAGGGTGCCTGGGCATGTACACGCACATGTATGCGTGTATACACACGTTTTTTTTTCCTTCTGTCACCTTTCCCATACACAGGCCTGGAACTGTGTGTGCGTGTGTGTGTGTGTGTGTGTGTGTGTGTGTGTGGTAAGAACGCTTATCACGAATCTCCCCTCTTCACACGTGTTTACAGGATTGCTCACGGCCGGCACGGGGTTGCACAGCAGATCTCGATAACATAATCATCCTGTGTAACCGAAACTTCATACTCACTGCCTTTTTTAAAAAAAAACAAAACAACTATTTATTTACTTTTAACTCTCAGTGAAGTGCACGTAACGAAGTTTCCCGTTGTAAGCGCGAGAAGCACGCAGTCCGTGGCAGTGAGTGCCTTCGCCGGGTTACACAGCAGCCATCCCCGCCATCCGTCTCCAGGACGTGTCCGCCTTCCCACACGGAAACTCTGTCTCCATGAAACAACTCCCCGTGCCTCCTCCCCAGCCCTGGCCACCGCCATCCTGCTTTCTCTCTGTCCCTAGGAATGAGACCCGCGGTCGGCAAACTCATTAGGCAATAGGCCAAATAGCAACGGGACAACAGTGGAAATGTCTTTGGAGAGCCACACTTTTTCAACTTCTTCTAAATGCCACTTCTTCAACAGAGACCTGCCCAGGCCGTGGTATTTTGTGGAAGAGCCACACTCAAGGGGCCAAAGAGCCGCATGTGGCTCGCGAGCCACGATTTGCCGACCACTGAAGTAGATGACTCTAGGTACCTCAGGTAAGTGGTAGTTGTCACTTGGTAATTGTCATTTTGCGACTGGCTTCTTTCACTTAGCATAATGTCCTCAAGGTACATTCCTGTTGTAGCATGTGCCAGAATGTCCTTACCCCAGTCCCCTGCCCATGCCCCTGCCCCTGCCCCAGCCCCAGCGCCCTGCCCCAACCCCAGTCCCCTGCTCCTGCCTCTGCCCCTGCCCCAGCCCTTGCCCCAGCCCCTGCCCCTGCCCCAGTCCCCTGCCCCTGCCCCAGCCCCAGCCCCAGCTGATGGCTCTCTGGTGGGCGGAGTGGGCAGGTGGGCTCCAGTAGGTGTTACCAACAAGGCAAGTCCCTGTGCTCACGCTTCCAGTGGTGGCTCTTTCAGACTTTCTAGAAAAGCTGAGTCCTGCACACAGGTGGCAACTTCTTAGCACAAAGACCCTGAAGGCGGGGGAGGGCACACGGGGCCATAACGGGCAGGGCTGTCCCTACCTTCTCCTCTCTGCCTCCCTCCCACCTGTGGCAGCAGACTTGGGCCCACACAGCAACGCCTCTGTTCTCTGGGGTGGTTTGTGCCACGTGGACTCACCACGCTGCTCCTGGCAACACTACAGAGGGATTGGGGCGAGGGGGTGAGGAGAGGAAGCCACAAGGAGCCTGTGGCGGGAAGCAGCCGGCTGGCAGGAGCCGGAGGAAACAATCTTGGATGGCACCAGGGGGCGGGGGCGGTTCTGTTCTCCTTTCCCTGGTGCCAGTCTGCTCCTGGCAGCTCTGGGCACGATGGTCATCCCACCCACCATGGACACAGGCTCTGTCCTCATCGCCTCCATCCAGATCAGAAAAAGAGGCCTGAGGGTCCAGTAAGTCCCCGGCACAGGTTAGCTACCCAGGACAGAGGAAAACATGTCCACGCACAGACGTCTCCACAGACATCCAAACCGCCTATTCGTCATGGACAGAAAGTGAGAGCAACTCAGTGTCTGTCTACAGATGACTGGATGGATGACAGCATGTGGTCCATCCACACAGGGAAACGTTATTCCGCCATAAAAAGGCATGACGGCCAAAACCGGTGTGGCTCAGTGGATAGACTGTCGGCCTGCAGACTGAAAGGTCCCAGGTTTGATTCGGGTCAAGGGCATGTACCATAGTTGCAGGCACATCCCCAGTAGGGGCTGTGCAGGAGGCAGCTGATCCATGTTTCTCATTGATGTTTCTAACTCTCTATCCCTCTCCCTTCCTCTCAGTAAAAACTCAATTATATATATATATATATATATATATATTTTTTTTTTTTTTAAGGCATGATGTTCTGAAACATGCTACTCGATGCTAAGTCAGTGGTCGGCAAACTCACAGAGCCAAATATCAACAGGACAACGATTGAAATTTCTTTGGAGAGCCCAATTTTTTCAACTTAAACTTCTTCTAACGCCACTTCTTCAAAACAGACTCGCCCTGGCCGTGGTGTTCTGTGGAAGAGCCACACTCAAGGGGCCAAAGAGCCGCATGTGGCTCGTAAGCCTCGGTTTGCCGAAGGAGTTAAGCTAAACCTTGTTGTGTTAAGTGAAACCTTGAAAACATGCTAAGTTAAGTAAGCCAGACACAAAATGAGACACACTGTCTGATCCCACTTATGTGAAATGCTCAGGACAGGCAAATCCACAGAGACAGAAAGAAGACGAGTGATTTTGTGGGGGCTGGAGGGCGGGGCGTGCGGAGTGGTTGTTTTGGGTGATGGGGGTGTCCTAGAGTTAGATATTAGCGATTGATACCCAATTCTGTGAATGTATTAAAAAATCCACTGAAGGATGCACTCGGTGAGGGTGAATTTTATGGCATGCAAATTACATCTCAGCTAAATGTCCTAAACTGGATTGCGGCGAAGGTTGCACAGCTCTGTGAATGCACGAAACGCCTTTGAATGGCACGCTCTAAACGGGTTGTGTGGTGAACTGTCTCCATAAAGCCGTTATGTAAAACTAGGTAAGTGCAAGGCCAGGGCGTGAGAGAAGAAGTAGGTGGCCCTGGTGTCGGCCTCCCTGCCCAGCAGAGGCGCGGAGGGATTGGAGCGAGCTTCGTGTGTTGGGGGAAGATGAGGGGGCCCGCTGGCCCGAGCCTGGAGTGAAGGCGGAGAGCGAGGCAGGCCCTGGGGAGTGGGCTCCAGCCTTCTCCCGTGGGCCTGTGTGCACGGCGGGGTGTGGAGCCCGTGACCCGAACGCACAGCTCGGATGGATGGGTCCCCACGTGGGATGGGGGCCCGAGGCCCTCGCCGAGGCAGCACAGGTGAAGGCGGCATTGGGTGGTCTTAGGAGCGGAATCGTATCCCCCAAAACTCCCAGCTGAAGCTCTAATCCCAGATGCCTCCAAATATGACTATGTTTAACTTTTTTTTTTTTTTTAATATATTTTATTGATTTTTTTTACAGAGAGGAGAAGAGAAAGGTAGAGAGCTAGAAACGTCTGTGAGAGAGAAACATCGACCAGCTGCCTCTTGCACACCCCCTACCGGGGCTGTGCCCGCAACCAAGGTACATGCCCTTGCCCGGAATCGAACCCTGAACCCTTCAGTCCGCAGGCTGACGCGCTACCCACCGAGCAAAACTGGTTTCGGCCGAATATGACTATGTTTAGAGACAGAGTCTTTACCGAGGTGATTCTAGTTGGACGAGAGCATATGGGGCGGGTCCTAAGCCGATCTGACTGGTGTCCTCCTAAGAGGAGACTAGGACGCACACACTCCCAGAGGAGTGGCCACAGGAGGACACAGGGCCAGGTGGCCACGTACCGAGGGAGAGACGCCCCAGGACAAAGCGATTCTGTGGGCCCCTCGACCTTGGCCTTCAGCCTCCAGCACTTGAGAAAAACACATTTCTGCTGCTCACGCGCCCAAGCTGGGGTGCTCGTTACAGCAGCCTCATACGGGCTGATGCAGCAAAAGGAGCACGTCTTCCATACATCTTGAGCATACTGGTATGCTCGGTAAGACGTGGCAAGACTCACTGAAGGACTAGATGTGGGAAGAGGACAAGCAGTGTGCTTTGGAGATTACTTTTTTTTTTTTTTTAATATATTTTATTGATTTTTTTTTACAGAGAGGAAGGGAGAGAGATAGAGAGCTAGAAACATCGGTGAGGAGAGAAACATCGACTAGCTGCCTCCTGCACAGCCCGCAACCCATGTACATGCCCTTGACCGAAATCGAACCCAGGACCTTTCAGTCCGCAGACCGACGCTCTATCCACTGAGCCAAACCGGTTTCGGCAGCTTTGGAGGTTTCTGTGAGAGCAGCTGGTGAGTGGCGATGTGGCACGTCAGGTGGGAAGGCCTGGGGCTGGGGTGGGTAGTTCCCTCAGGGGCCCCTGGAGCGTGTGAGGTCTATGAGTCGTTCAGGTACTGCTGCCGGTGGGCCGAGGCCGACAGGAGGGTCTGGGGTTCTGGGATAAGAATGCAGATGCTCCCTGGGCCCCTGTCTGTAGCCTCCTGCACAGGCTCCTCTGCTATGGGCACGCCAGGACGGTGCCCTCAGCCCCTTCTCTGTAGCCAATGAGAAGAAAAGCCAAGAGGTGCCCTGGGGCTGGTGTCGGGGGCGGGGAGAGGTCTCTTTCCTCCCCCATTAGTCCTGGCCACTGTGCCCGTGCGGTGCCACTTGGAAGCCAGGCCGGGGTCCTGCCCTCCGGGGTCTGACTCCGGGCACGGGGTGACTAACAGGTCAGTGAGAAGCATGAGGTGCCCCAGAGCGATGCAGCGAGGTGCTGGGCAGCAAAGCCCGTCCTGGGAGGGGAGGCCGGCCGGCTGAGGTGGCCACAAGGGGCGGCAGCTTCCTGGAGCGAGGGGGGGTGGGGGGGCAGGAGGGGTGAGCAAAGGCCCTGGGGTGGGCTGGGGTTCGGTCTGAGGAAAGAGGGGGGAGCCAGGGAGACTGCCTGAGGGGAGGGAGGGGCTGGAGTGGTGCCCAGACGGTCTCCCCCACTCCGGGATCGGACCCCAAGATGACAAGGCGTCTGCTGAAGGCGGCGCAGCCACTGTGGGGGGAGGTTACAGCCGCTTGGCCTTCTGTCAACAGTGATTTCTTAAAGACCGCCTTAGAGCCAGGGTGCGGGAAAGGGGCGGCATCCACGCAGGAAAAGCACGGAGATGGTTGGGGGGGGGGGGAGAGCCTGAGGGTGTCTGGGGCTCAGACACCGTCTGTGCCCCCTCCACGCCCGGCAGGCGGCCGGGAGGAGCGGCGGCACGGAATGCGCCCGCTCACTCAGCACCTCCCCGGAGCCTGAGCCGGTTCTGCTCTGACGCCCTGCACGTGAACCCGGGCCAACGCAAACACCCTCCTGGGGCGGCTTCCTGAGCAGAGCACTGCGGCCGGGCTGAGTTTCAGCGCTCCCGGCCCCTCCAGGCTGCTCTCCGCCGCCGCCTCCCTCCCCGGCTCTGGGCCCCGCCACCACCCACCCCACCGCCCAGGGCCCCATCACGATGGCTCAGAGGCATGTGAGGGGCAATAGGCTGGGGCACGCTCCCCCCCCCCCCCCCGTCCCTCCTCCTGCCCCTCGCCTGGCGTAGCCATCGCTGACCACACACTCTTCCCCTCCCCTCCCCTCCCCTCCCCTCCCCTCCCCTCCCCTCCCCTCCCCTCCCCTCTCCTTCCCTCCCCTCCCCTCCCCTCTCCTCCTCTCACCTCTCCTTCCCTCCCCTCTCCTCTCTTCTCCTCTCTTCTCCTCCCCTCTTCTCTCCTCCCCTCCCCTCTGTCCCACCCTTGTCCCTCAGGCCCATTGTATCTCAACAGATGGGGACTCACTCTCCACACCACCTGCTTTGTTCACCCCCACACTGCCGGCCGGAGACAGAGCGATATAAATTATCCAGTCTGAAGAACAGAGAGATGAAAGATGGATCAATAAAAAGATGACTTGTATTTTTCTTTTTTTAGTACATATATTTTTATTGATTTCAGAGAGGAAGGAAGAGGGAGAGAGACGTAGAAACATCAGTGATGAGCCAAAAACTGGTTTGGCTCAGTGAACAGAGCGTCAGCCTGCAGACTGAAAGGTTCAATTCCAGTCAAGGGCATGCACCTTGGTTGCGGGCACATCCCCAGTAGGGGGTGTGCAGGAGGCAGCAGATCGATGTTTCTCTCTCATTGATGTTTGTAACTCTTTCATCTATGGGGGACCCAGACGGTGGCTCTCAGCAGCCTCTCAGCAGCCCCCACAGGCTCCAATTCAAAGACAGCCTTTGGGCCTGGTCGGCATGGCTCAGTGGTTGGGGTTGACCTATGAACCAGGAGGTCATGGTTCAATTCCTGGTCAAGGCACATGCCTGGGTTATGCACTTGATCCCCAATAGGGGGCGGGCACGAGGCAGCCAGTCAATGATTGATGTTTCTACCTCTCTCATCATTGATGTTTCTACCTCTCTCCCTTCCTCTCTGAAATAAAAAATGAGTGAAATGAATGAGTGAATGAGTGAAATGAATGAGTGAATGAATAAATAAATAAGTAAAGACAGCCTTTGGAACAGGGAGAGGACAGGCATGAACTTCAGCACCAATGGGTTTTGTGTGGCTCTGGCCTGTTGTGGGCCTGGTACAGGGAAAGCCTTGTGGGGACTGAGGCCAACTGGGAGCGGAAAGAGGGAGCCCAGAGGCCCCGCCCGCACCCTGAGGTGGCAGCAGGAGGCCCCACCCAGGCATCAGAATGGCGGGACCCCTCCCATCCCTGCCTGGCCCTCCTTGCCCCCCTCCTCTAAGTGTGCCTGAGGGCCTGCAGCCAGGCGGAGGACTGGGGAGAGAAGGAAGGACGGGCATGGAGCTGAGACCTCCAGTCCCTGCCTCACCCAGGTGTGGCCGGGCACCAGGAACCAAGGAAACGAACCAGCTGACAGATTCCAGCTCTGAGGACTCTGGCAGCAGCGCCTTCTCACCTGGGTGTGACCGGCAGCACATTTGCACTTGCTCAGCGGGCAGCCTCCCCTCCCTGGGTGGAGCGGTGCCCTGCAGCCCAGCGTGCACAGGGTGGGGTGCCAGGGTCACGGCGGGACAGGGTCTGGGTGGCAGGAGGGTGGGCCTGGGAGCCCTCGCGGCAGCCGGCTTATTCCGGGCTATTCCGATCCATCTCTGGCTTGATGATGCTCGAGTGGCAGGCCTGGGGTGCAGCCTTTGGAACCCCAACCCTCGGCCTTCCCCCGGCCGAGAGGCAGGTCACAGGGAGGGGTGTGAGCTCCCCACGGGGCCTGGCCGGCTGCCTGGGGATCTAGGTCACCGGTGCTCTGGCCCCGTGGTCTGCCTTTCGCAAGCACGTGTTCCCGTGGGACTTTTTTTTTTTTTTTTTTTTTTAAAGTGTGAATGCCTCTGGGAGAATCTCCACGTTGGCACCGTTTCCTATCTCCATCTCTGGCTTTTCACGAAACTGCAGAACTGCACTGAGGTCAGAGAGCCTCGGGGTGTCAGGACGTGTTAGGAGAGGCCATGTCCCGCCTCCTGACACCCCCTCCCCCCAATTGGAGGGCCTTGGGGGGCACATGGTCTGGCAGCTCTTCCCTCCGAGCCACAGGGCACTCAGGGTCCCTGCCATTCTGGCCGCAGCCCTGGCTGCTCTGTGTGTGTGTGTCCCCTCCCGGAGCCCCACGCCCCGCACAGCAGGTGGCGCCTGCCCACCACGGGGCTGGGTCCTGGGTCCCAGGTCCTGGGCTGGCTCCACGCCCGGAGCACAGGCGCCCTTTGTAGCCCTCCTCACGCTGCCCAGTGAATGGGGGATGTGGTGTCGCCCGAGGCCCTGCCCCACTTGGAACCCTGTCCTGTCCCCGCACACACAGGCTGCTTTAACTGCCGGGCAGGCCCTCCTGGCAGGGGCAGCTGCTGGGACTCGGCTCTTGAATCGGCCTGTCTCCACTGCGGAGGGGGCCCGGGGTGTGTCCTGACCCCGCACGTTTACCCCCAAGCAGATCAAGAAAAGCGTTCTCTGTCGCCCCTCACTGCAGACACACTCCCTGTGTGCTCAGCTGCCTGCCTGCCCGCCCCCTCCCCAGAGCTGCTGGCCCCACGCCCCGCTCAGGCAGCCAGGAAGGACTGGGGATGGCGCCTCAGCCTGGGCTCCCCGGGCCCATGGGGTGGGGATGGCGGTCCGGGCAGAGGGAGTGAGTGAGTCAGCAGGCAGGGCTGCCGGCCGCCCGCAGCCCCAGGTGTGGGATGGTCTCAGGTTTTTCTCGCGGGCACGGCTGAGCCAGGACAACAGGACTGGCAAGCATGGGCGTGGGAGCCGTGCTCCCACCCAGACAAAAGCAGGGTTAGGAGGGCATCGGGGCCATCCGGTTGATAGAGTTCAGGGTCAGACAGGGCTGCTTCACAGGGACAGGCACCTGGCCGGGCTGGGAGCACGTATCACCCGTTTGCTGGAGGGAGGGCTGGGCCTGGAGGCCTGGCTTCAGCACCCACTCCCAGCCCGGGTCGGGCTGTCCCAGAGAGGACCATGCAGGCAGAGGGCCCTGCTCCCGTCATCCTCGGTGGAGGTGGGGTGGCGGGGGGGGTTGAATTCACCAGAGCTACCCTGTGAGCCGCCGGGGAAGTCAGGTTTCAGATCTGCTGGCAGCCGAAACCGGTTTGGCTCAGTGGATAGAGCGTCGGCCTGCGGACTGAAAGGCCCCGGGTTCCATTCCGGTCAAGGGCATGTACCTTGGTTGTGGGTACATCCCCAGCAGGGGGTGTGCAAGAGGCAGCTGATCGATGATTCTCTCACATCGATGTTTGTAACTCTCTGTCCCTCTCCCTTCCTCTCTGTAAAAAAATAAATAAATAAAAATATATATATTTTTTTAAAAAAAAGATCTGCTGGCAGGAGACGCTGACCCTGACCCCAGCCTGCACTGCCCTCCACAGCCCTACATCACACACTGAGGAACAGGGCGGAGAGGGGGGTATTGGACATTGGGGTACAGTCCCCCAAGCCAGAAGCAGGTGGCTGCAGCACAGCAGAGCCCGGACGGTGTGGCAGGAGGGAGGGGAACAGGCGGGGCTGTTGGTGGCGGCTGGCAGCAGGTGGGGAGAAGGCAGCCTCAGGGCAGGGTGCTCGCTGTGGAGGGACCCTGAGCGGAGCGCCCTCCTCTGGCCAGAGCAGTAAGTCCTCCTCACTGAGCTCCGGCCTGCTCTGCACACTGACCCACACCCTGCAGCTGGGGGAGCTGGGTGACACGCAGCCTCGAGCCTTTGGGCCTTCCCAGACATTCCCCTGGGCGGGGGGGGGGGGGGGGCGGGGGGGGGTCCCCACAAACTGCCAGGCACGGGGAGCATCTCCCCGCCACCGGGCTTCTCAGAGGGCAGTCAGAGCAGGAAGGGTCTCTCAGGGCTCCTGGCTTCTGCGTCCCAGAGAGAAGGCTGGTCTTGTCTTTCCACGCGGCCCACCCAGCCCCCAGCCCCCAGAGCATGTGGACAGGTTACCCGTGTGCCATCCTGAGGCAGGAATGCAGGCCAGGTTTTTATTTCCAGTGATGGAGATTTCTCTCGAGTGGATTTCTATTACTTTTGATATTTTTATTTACTTCAGAGAAAATGGGAGAGGGGAAATTAGAAACATCAATGGTGAGAGAGAATCATTGATTGGCTGCCTCCTTCCCACCCTGCTTACACCTAGGCGTGTGCCCTGTCAGGGAATCGAACCCGGGATCCTTCAGTCCACAGGCTGACGCTCTGTCCACTGAGCCGAACCGGCTAGGGCTGGATCCAATGCATTTTGAACTGACGTAAGGTCCTTCCTTGCTGAGCCTCTGTCCAGATAAAGGGACATGCCCGCTCTCCTTGTCCCCTCTCCTCAAGGACACAGGCTGCCCTCAGTGGGCCAGCATGACCGGCAGGTCCCTCCCGCCAATCCCCGGGAGGGGAGGGTCTCAGCACCTCACCTGCTTCGCTCAGCTTGGCCTCTGCCTTGTCCTCAGATGGACTGAATAGTCTAGATTTTTGTCGACAGTGGTCCCTGCTCCACCGAACATGTGGAGCCCCGTCACCTGCGACGCCTACCACTCACTCGTCCGTTTGTCACCATCTCCCCACAGGCTCCTTCCGTCTGACATGACCACACAGACACCCCCGAGTCTGAGCAGAGGAGAGAGAGACACCCCCGGGGCTAACTGCAGCCTCTTGAGAATGCAACTAAGTGTGTGTGTGTCTGTGTGTGTATGTGTGTGTGTGTGTGTGGTTTTTGTCTGAAAAGCGTCAAGCTATTTGTAGCCCAAGTTGGTTGAACAGATTTTTCCGGGTGTAGCTTATATTTGTACTCATTAACTTCTTTTCCTTATGAATTAAAAAGTAGCATTTCCCCCCCCACCCAGGAGTCTGTTTACTGCTCTCTGTATCGCAGCCAGCACGCTGCCTGCTGGGGAAGCAGATGCAGTTCGCTCCAGGGACCACAGCTCGGAAGCTGGTGAAGGTGGAGGGTCCCGGCCCCTCCCTGCTGCTCCTGCCCCTTCTCCACGTGCTGTTGGATGGACCAGAGCTGTCTGAGGGCTCTGCTTAGAGTCTAAGCCTGAGGCCATTCCACGGGCAGTGTCCAGGCTGCGAGAAGTGAGAGAGACCAGTCTGTCCCACTGGGCAGAACAGGAGGCACATCCTACGGATCTGCTGGCCAGAGCCCTTCCGGCCCGTTTCCTGACTCCAGCGACATCCCAGACAGATTCCAAAAATACTGAGCAGCGGGTGCTGCCATCCTGAGGGTCTCTCGGCCAGGCAGGGGCAGCTCTGGGGTGTCTGTGGTGGGATTTGGGGCTTTCTCCTGGACTCACAGTCCGGGGTGACCACAGCCCCAGGGCAAGGAGTAGCTTTGACCCTGGCCTTCCCCGACTTCTCCTTTCGGGGAGCAGCTCCCCGTCCGCCACACGGTTCTCCAGACGTAAAATGCTGCCTTTCTCCAACCCAACTGCATTCTGTCCGTGATCCTTTGGAGCATATTTAATAAGAGCCATGTTTATGTGGTGGGCCTTGTCTCTCCCGCCTCACATCTCCAGAACTGCTTCACAACTCAGGATTGTGCCCGGCTGGCAAGGCTCGGTGGTTGGGCGTCTACCTAAGAACCAGGAGGTCACCGGTTCGATGCCCAGTCAGGGCACATGCCTGGGTTGTGGGCTTGATCCCCAGGAGGGAGTGTACAGGATTCTCTCTCATCGTTGATGCTTCTCTCTTTCTCTTCCTTTCCGAAATCAATGAAAATAAAACAAAAGAAAAAAAAACCCTCAGAATCTTGGTCTCCGGCCGAGCTATTTTCTGCAGTCCACTCTCCTCAAGGCCTGTGTCAAACCCCCAGACTCACCCCCTGAGCTCCGCGGAGGGCAGCACTGTCAGGGCCTGTGCAGGGGCGTGTCTGCCTGTTTTTCCTCCTCTGTCCCCACAAGCGCAGGCTTGCACGGGGCAGTCTGTGCTAAACATCCCCATGTTCGCTGACCAACCGAACCATTGGCAAAGCTGCAGGCCCCCGAGCCAGGGTTCCCACAGAGCCCCTCGGGGCTGACGAAGGCCCCAGACGTCTTCCCTGGCACCTCCGGGGCCCCCTCCGGCCCCAGTCCTCTCTCCACAATTTCGAGTTCTCCCAAGCTCTGAAACGTCACGGCTTTTCAAACTCGATGGCAAAGCCGCACCCAAACTGATGTGTGTAGCCATTTATTATGGTTTCCATCCCCACCCCACCCCCACTTCCCGGTTCCTTTGAGGAGCAAAGTCTGGATGTGTCATGACGCGGCCCGGCCCCGGGTTCAGAGAGGTGCCGTATAATGTACAATAATATAGTATAATACAAAGGATTCTGAATTCGAACGCCGGGTCCCGATGCTTTAAAGGTTGGGGCAGAGAAGTGTCCTCACACTTGTCCCCGGTCTGGACCGGAAGGAGGTTCCTGGTCCTGGGAAGGGCGGACTTTGGCCACAGAAAGGGCGGAGTGGCCGGGCTGCTGCTGTGGCTTTCACACGTATAGACCATGGGCTGGTGGCTCCGAGGCATCGGAGCCCTGGGACCCTCTTCCCCCTGGAGGAAGCAAGGGGCATACGAGGGGCTGGAGCGGGAGGAGGGTCTCCTGTGGGGCACAGCAGCCACCTCCCTCCTAACCTGGAGAGGCGGTGCCCACAGGTCTGACCGCCCCTTCCTGAGGGACTAAAGGAGGGAGGAAGGGGCATCCGATGCAGATGAGTGGGGTGGGGTGGGCAAAGGCTCCCCTGTGTGTGTGTGGGGGGGGGCGCTGCTCCGGGTCTCTGTGCTGGCTGATGACCACAGAGACCCCGCCCCCAGCCTGTGGCCTGCCATAACCAACGGCCTCCCTCCAGACCCTCAGTACACGGCCAGGTCAGCCTGGCCAGCTGCCAATGATGGATGGGGAGGCAGTTCCCGGCCTGGGCTCAGGCTGTGGGTACCAGGAGTGTGATGTGACAAAGAGAACAGGGAGTGGGGGGGGGGGCACTCGTGTTTGTGAGTCCCGGGTACTCCCTGCAGGTCCGGGGCCTCGGCTTTCTCCCCCTGCAAAGGGGGCCCAAGCCCTGGGTCTCTTTTCACAGCGCCCACCCCTCGCTGCCCTCCAGCACCCAACGCCAGGGTCCCTCTGGGTCCGCCAAGCAGAGAGGGCTAAAGGGCGGGAGCTGGCAGGAGGCAGCCAGCCTCCAAGGGGCAAGTGTGACAGCAGGGCCCCAGGGCAGGGTGGCCAGAGGCCCAGGCTGGGACTGGGGGTCCCGGGGGGCAGGAATCACACAGTCCAGGCCTGCAAAGGGGCAAAGGGACCAGGGAGGTGGGGAGCAGCGGGGATGGGGGGCAGCGGGGATGGGGGAACCCTGCCCCTGACGGACGGCTGGCGGGGAGGGCGTGGCCGCCGGGCTGCCGGGCGGGGCGGGGGGCGCCGGGGTCCCCGCCCCCGCGGGCCGCGCCGGGTCGCGCGTGGGCGCGGCGGGCGCCGATTGGCTGCCGGGCGCGCGGGCGGGGCGGTTGGCGGCGCGCGGAGGCCGGTCCCCCCGCAGCCCAGCCTCGGCCTCCGCCGCCGCCGCCGCTCGTCGCCGCGCCCCGCCCGCCCGCGCCCCCGCCGCCGCCGCCGCACGTCCCCCGCCGGCGGCACCATGAGCACCGGCCTGCGCTACAAGAGCAAGCTGGCCGCGCCAGGTGAGCCGGCCCCCGCCCCGCGCCTTTGTCCCCGCCGCCCGCCCGCCCGCCGCCCGGCTCTCACCGTCTCTCCCGTCTCTCCCCCGCCCGCCGGCCCGGACCCGCCCGCACCCGGACCCCGACCCGACCCGACCCGACCCCGCAGAGGACAAGCAGGTAGGTGCGCTCCGCCGCCCGCCCGCCCGCCCGGCTGGCTGTCACCTAGGGTGGCATCCACGCTGCGGGCGCCCCGGCGAGACCCCGCCCCGCCGGCCCGCACCCCACCCTGCTCCGATCACCGATGGTCACCCCCCGGGGCGGGGTGGCTGCAGGGCCCGGGGCTGCGGGCGGGGGCAGTGGGCACCGTGCCGCCGCGGGGCCTGGCCTCTGACCCTCCCAGCGGCGCTCCAGCTCCTCCCGGGATGGGTGGACCGGCCAGGCGCCCTCCCACTGGTCCAGCGCCTGCATCCTCAGGCTGACCTGGCCGCGTCCTGAGGGTCCGGAGGGTCGGCCATGGGTGATGGCAGGCCACAGGCTGGGGCTCCCCCGGGGCGGGGTCTCTATGTTCATCACCCTGTGCAGCCCCCCACGGGGGAGCCTCTGCCCACCCTGCCCTGCTCCTGTGCATCGGATGCCCCTTCCTCCCTCCGCCCGGGTCTGAGTGGGCTGGTCTGCGGCCCGGTCTCCTCTCCAGGCTGGGAGCCTCCCGGGCCTGGTCTGAGTCATCCCCGAGCCCAGCGAGGGTCTCCTCGGCCTGGTCTGCACCCTCCGGGACCGGGCAGGAGGCTGGTCTGGGCGCCCGCTGCGCACCCCAGGCGGAGTCAGGGTGAAAGCAGAGCGGGAAGCCCCGAGCGTGAAACGGGGCTTCGGGAACCTAGTGTGGGCTGGGGCTCCGGAGCAGCTGGCTGGGGCCTCTGCGGGCCCTGGGTGGCCCTGGGGAGGATGGAGGCTTAGGGTGAGGCAGATGTGGGGTGGAATCCCGGGGTGCCGGCTCAGGGTGAGGCAGGTGGGCTAGGGTCAGCCCGGTTGGGAGTCACTGGCTGCCTGATCCCCATCTCCTGGCGGGGACACACCCTGCCCCGGGACTCCGGAGGTTCATGGGGAGGGGCCCCGTGTCAGCCTCACCCTGCCGGCGAGGGGCTCCCCGGTGGGGCGGGCCCAGGCCGGGGACGGCCTCCCCATCCTTGGCGGGTCAGACGCTGCCTGAGATGCAGGGACACACGCCGCCGGGCCACGGTTGGAGGGAGAGAGGGAGGGAAGGCCTGGAAGGTCAGCCCCCATGGCTTTGGGGCCTGCAGCCACCGGCCAGGCAGGTGCTGACCTTCTCGCCGAGGTGTGAGTCCCTTTCTGGTCTGGGTCTGTCCCTGCCCCCCTTGAAGTCAGCTAGGTGCCAGCCTGACCCATCCCCTGCCCCTAGGACCTGAGGGAGAGGGCACCATGCAGCTGGGGGGCAGGGAGAAGGACCCAGGAGCCGGGCCAAGAGCCAGGTGTTTGGGGCAGGAGCACACATGGCTCTGCCATCACCGCTGTTGGTGTCCACACTCAGGCTCCTGGAAGGGGGCGGCTCTCTGAGCTTCCATCCGGTCCCAGGAAGGGGGTGCGGGCTCTGGTGGCCCCCTGCGCCCTCCTCCCATCCCCACCCTGGCTCAGGCAGCGATGGAGGCTCTGTGGGCTCTGTTGGCGGCTCTCCGGAGCTGACGCGGTGATTCTAAGAACGGGAATGCCTGGAGAGTCTCGGGCTCCGGAGGAGGTGGGCGCAGCTGTGTGTGGGGCTCGGGGAGCCGAGGAGGAGGGTGGGTGGTGCTGCGGGGCCAGGGAAAGGCGGTGGCGGGGCCCCTTCCCCGGGGCTCTCCCTGGGAGCCCGCTGGCCCGGTCTGGGGCGGGCAGGCAGGCTGGGCGCGGGGAGTGAGGCTCTCGCCCTCCCGGCCTGTGCCTCCCGGGGCTGGGGCTTACCCCTGGGGACAGTGAAGCGATGTGGGAGCCAAAGCTCTGCCAGACACCAGGCTGTGGGGTGCTGAGCCCCCCGCTCAGCCTGAGCCCAGACCCAGGTGTCTGCCTGTCTTCCTGGAGATGCTCTGGGCCTGAGATGCCAGACTTCGGGGTGGGTGTTGGGCTGAGCGCCATGTCTGAAGGGGACTCGGCCCAGAGGCCTCCTGCAGGTCAGCGTGGCCAGAGCGGAGGCCTCTTGGAGCCAGGACTGGGGGCCTGTCTGAAAGAGCTTGGGGCCCTGTGGCTCCCCCACTCTCCATACTCGCCCCTGAGATGAAAAACTCCCCCGTTCCCATCAGGTGCCAGCGGCTCCGGGCCCCACGGCAGCACCACCAGCCTGGCCCCGGGGACAGAGGCTCCTCGGCCAGGGCTGGGCAGGGGAAAGCCGGGGGGCCTCCTGTCCCGACTGACACCCACAGTCTAAGGGGGCAGCCTCTTCAGACCCCAGTTCCGTGCCGGGCCTCCCTGCCGATCAGATTCTGGGTGGGAACTGGAGGGCTTGCTGCTCCGGAGACCACTGTGGCTCCTGCGTGGCCACCTCGGGGTCAGGGCTGAGCTGCTGGGTCTTCCCGGCCCCCGTGCGCCCAGTTCTGTGGGTCAGAGCAGTCAGAGAGGCTCAGAGGGAATGGCTGCGGGGAGAAGGGGCGTCCCACTCCACACACCCCCACCTCTGCTGGCAAGGGCTTTCTGGGGGCAGCCAGGACAGCTCATGCATGGCCTTCAGGTTAGTGGAGCGACATGCTGGCTGCAGCTCCCCAATTTCCAGAGGTGGCCGAAACCGGTTTGGCTCAGTGGATAGAGCGTCGGCCTGTGGACTGCAAGGTCCCGGGTTCGATTCCGGTCAAGGGCATGTACCTTGGTTGCGGGCACATCCCCAGTAGGGGGTGTGAAAGGGCAGCTGATCTATGATTCTCTGTCATCGATGTTTCTAGCTCTCTATCCCTCTCTCTTCCTCTATGTAAAAAAAAAACAAACAAATTTCCAGAGGTGGAACGGGGTAGGTGGCCAGAGATCTCACTGGCTCCTTCCTGCTCCAAGGCTCCCTGGGCCTGGGAGGGGGTGGCTATAGCCGTGGGGGGAGGGGAAGGTGGGGGAACAGGTCCAGGCTCAGGAGGTGGGCTCTGGTTCCTGGGGAAGGTGGGCTCTGTCCTCGTCCGTGTCCCTCCCGTGTCTCGGGGGCCACGCTGGTTACGTAGCCCCAAACACACACACACAAACACGCACACGCGAGGGGGAGGGGCGGTTCAGCCTCCAGCCGAGGGGAGGAGGCCGGGACTGACTGGCGGGAGAGGGGGTGTGCCTGTGGGTAGCCGGGACGCCGTGTCACCGCCGGCGGTTTTGGGTGGAGTCTGCGAGGGGAAAGTGGGGTGCATGGGCCGGTCGCGTGTGGATGCGCGTGGGGCCCGGGAGCGGCCTCGGGCGCCCTCTGGCGGACAGACGCTGCAGTGCAGCTCTGGGGGGTGGGACACAGCGGCCACACTGGGGGGCAGTGGGGGGAGCCCCCGGTGGGACCCGGCCTCCCCTTCCCTCCACTCCACCCCCCGCATTCACCCCGCTGTCCCGGCGCCTGGGCCGAGGCCGCGAGCCTGGCGGCGGGGTCCCCTGCCCGCGGGGGGCGGCGGGGCGCGCGGCGCGGGCAGCAGCTGTCGGTGGCTCCGCCCGCGGCCCAATTTCCAGGCGACCGTCTCCCGGCGACGGCGGGCGGGGCGCCTCCGCCGGCCCCGCCTCCGGTCCGCGTCTCGGGGCGGGCCCGCGGAGCAGGGGGACGGCTCGCGCGGCCTCCGGGGTCGGCGGCGCCCCGGGTGGGCCGCGTCTGGCTTCCCGGCCTCGGTCCCCGGGTCCCTGACTCGGGACGGAGATCGGGGCTTCGAGGGCACCGCAGCGTTTGATCCCCCACCCCCACCCCGAGAACGGAGAACGTCGGGCCCGTGTGGGCCTGACCCGGTTTGGGGTCCGAAGGCGCCCGCTGGGCCTGGGGAGAGGGGGGGTCGCCGTGATGGATTCCCTGGCAGCACCCCAGGACCGCCTGGTGGAGCAGCTGCTGTCGCCGCGGACCCAGGCGCAGAGGCGGCTCAAGGTGTGTGCGGGGCGGGGAGCGGGATGTGGGTCAGCGCCCGGGGCTCGGGGTGCGACCACAGGGCCAGGTAGGTCCGCAGGGTCCGGTCCACGGGGCCAGGTCCGCGGGGTCCGGTCCGCAGGGCCAGGTCCGCAGGTGGTGGGCGCGGACCCGCGGGGGCGGGGCGGCTGGGCGCCGGGGCCTATAAATAGCCCCGCTCCCGAGCCGCTGCCGCCGCCACCCCCGCGGCTGGATCGGGGCCACGGGGCCTCCCAACCCCTGGTGCACTGGCGAGGGGTGAGTATGGAGGCCAGGCTTCTCCTGCCCACGGAGGGCCTGGGCACGGCCCAGGGGTCTCAGTGTTGGTGTCCTCTGTCCACCCTTCAAGGGGGGACACCGCCTGTGTCCGCTGTGGCCAGACATGGCTCCCTCCACACACACACACACACACACACACACACAGTCTTGGGGTCCTGAAAAGCCCCTCCTGGAGGCCAGGGCAAAGGTACCTTCACCAGCCATCCCCCCCACCCCAGCTGCCTTCCCACCTCCAGGCCTTTGCCCACCGGCCTCAGCCCTTTCTGCCATTGAAATTGGGGGGCTTCTGTCCTCTGCTGCCTCCTTGCCAGAGCTGGATGGTGGGGGGACGGCCTGGGGCTGCCCAGAAGCCCCAGGGTACCCCTGACCTGCCCTGCCCCCGCCCCCCAGGATATTGACAAGCAGTACGTGGGGTTCGCCACGCTGCCGAACCAGGTGCACCGGAAGTCGGTGAAGAAGGGCTTCGACTTCACGCTCATGGTGGCTGGTGAGTGGGCCAGGCGGCCCGGTGGGGCGGCTGGGGCCTCTGGCTGCCCAGGTTCTGTTGGGGGCGGGGGGGTGGGGGGGAGAGGGGTGGCGTGGGCTCAGACCTAATCCGACGCCTTCACGTGTCCGTGGGCAGGTGAGTCAGGCCTGGGGAAGTCCACGCTGGTCCACAGCCTCTTCCTGACCGACCTGTACAAGGACCGGAAGCTTCTCAGTGCGGAGGGTGAGTGGAGCCCACGCCGTCCCGGCCACCGGTCTCCATCCCCTCCTGTGTGACCCGACCCCTCTAGGGGGGCCCTTCCCGGTCCATCCCCCTCCTCCCTCCCCACGGCATGAGGGTCCAGCAGGGGTGGCCTGAACCGCAGCCAGGCCCCGTGGCTGGGATGGGGGAGGACAGCATCCCGGCTGCCTAGGCTGCGGGGGAGGCCCCTCCCAGCTGCGTCGGTGTCCCCCCCTCCCCCGCCCCGCAGAGCGCATCAGCCAGACGGTGGAGATCCTGAAGCACACGGTGGACATTGAGGAGAAGGGCGTCAAGCTCAAGCTCACCATTGTGGACACGCCGGGCTTCGGGGATGCCGTCAACAACTCTGAGTGGTGAGGGCGGGCCTGGCGGGAGTGGAGGGGGGGGGGGTGGGCAGCACGCCGCCCGCACGGCCCGGCCTCACGCACCCTCCCTCTGCCCGCAGCTGGAAGCCCATCACCGACTACGTGGACCAGCAGTTTGAGCAGTACTTCCGCGACGAGAGCGGCCTCAACCGCAAGAACATCCAGGACAACCGGGTGCACTGCTGCCTGTACTTCATCTCTCCCTTTGGGCACGGGTGCGTGGCTGTCCCGCGCGCGGCCGGGGGCCTCCCGCCTCTCAGAGGGCCTCCAGGGCCTCCCGGGGCCCCCCCTCCTCCCCACCCCACCCCACCATGACCCCAGCAGCCCTCACCCCCTGCCTGCCCCCCGCAGGCTGCGGCCGGTGGACGTGGGCTTCATGAAGGCTCTGCACGAGAAGGTGAACATCGTGCCCCTCATCGCCAAAGCGGACTGTCTGGTTCCCTGTGAGGTCCGGAAGCTGAAGGAGCGGGTGAGCCTGCGAGGCAGTGGGTCAGGCCCAGGACGTGGGGCGCGGACCCCGGGCATCCACGCACCAGGCCGGCCGGCCGGGCGGGGGCGGGGGGGACGACACCCTGCCAGCCCTTAAGCTGACAGGCAGCCTTGCCCCCCTCCCCCTGCAGATCCGGGAGGAGATCGACAAGTTCGGGATCCACGTGTACCAGTTCCCCGAGTGCGACTCGGACGAGGACGAGGACTTCAAGCAGCAGGACCGGGAGCTGAAAGTGAGCCTGCGTGCAGCCCAGCGGGCAGGGAGGGAGCTGAAGTCCAGTTCACGTGGCGCCTGGAGGAGGCAGGCTGCCCAGGTCCTACCTGGGGGCTTTGACGGCGGTCTTTAGCCTGGGCAGTATCGAGTCCCTTCACCCAGCCTGAGAGGACCGGGGTCCCCCATGTTCCTGCCTGCCCAAAGGCACAGCTTCTGGCCAGCGCCCTCCCCACCCCCTCCAACCCTACTCCTCGGTCCCCTGTGAATCACCGGCCACTAGTCGTGTATGCTCTGGCTCCCAGAGTTCTGTGCAACAGAGGATGGGGGTGGCTTTGTGTGCCCCAGCACCTGGAGTGGTTATGACCAAGGTCAAACTGGGGACAGGTGGTCACCAGGCCAGGAGCAGGGTGGGGCAGACCCTTGGCCCCAACCAAAGTCAGCAGGGAGACCACTCGGAGGCATAAACTCAGTTACAGGCCCTAGGACAGTGGTCCACAAACCCATTAGTCAACAGAGCCAAACATCAACGGTACAATGATTGAAATTTCTTTGGAGAGCCAAGTGTTTTCAACTTAAACTTCTAACGCCACTTCTTCAAAATAGACTCGCCCAGGCCGTGGTATTTTGTGGAAGAGCCACACTCAAGCGGCCAAAGAGACACGTGTGGCTCGAGAGCCGCAGTTTGCCCACCACGGCCCTAGGTCGAGCATGTCAGACTCGCGGCCAACGGGCCACATGCCTCGTTTAAGTAAACGCTGGCCGAGAGTTTGACATGCTTGCACCTAGGATGTAGGCTGCACCAGCTCTGGCCTCAGCCGGCAGCAGGGAGGTTGGGGGGTGAGAGGGGAGAGGTCACTGATGGTGATGCTGGCGGAGCTGACCAGGCGCCGGGTGCCCATGCCCCTCTCCAACCGCTAACCCACCCTCATTGGGCGCGAGCCCTTGCACCCGCCCCTCCGCAGGAGAGTGCGCCCTTTGCGGTAATCGGCAGCAACACGGTGGTGGAGGCCAAGGGGCAGCGAGTCCGGGGGCGACTGTACCCCTGGGGGATCGTGGAGGGTGAGTCCAGGCACGGGGCACAGCCGCCAGCTGGGTGGGAAGGCCAGCCCTGGCTGGCGCCCTACCCATTGCGCGCTCCTGCCCCCCAGTGGAGAACCAGGCGCACTGCGACTTCGTGAAGCTGAGGAACATGCTCATCCGCACCCACATGCATGACCTCAAGGACGTGACGTGTGACGTGCACTATGAGAACTACCGCGCGCACTGCATCCAGCAGATGACCAGGTGCGCCATCCCCCGGACCCGGGCCTGCACCTCCTGGCCTTGACACGCCTCCGCAACCACAGTGTCCTGGCTGCCCAGCCCCCAAACCAGCTCCCCAGCACCTCGTCTCCCCAGCCCAGCGGTGTGGGAGCCCAGGAGGGCAGCCTTGGCAGTGGTGAGGTTGGCTGGACCGCCCAGCAGCTCTGTTCCTCCTGTCCGCCCCGCAGCAAATTAACCCAGGACAGCCGCATGGAGAGCCCCATCCCCATCCTGCCCCTGCCCACCCCCGATGCCGAGACCGAGAAGCTGATCCGGATGAAGGATGAGGAGGTTGGTGGGGCACGGAGCTGGGGTGGGGTGGGGGTGGGAGGAGAGGCTAGCGGTTGGGAGCGGAGCCAGGCCCCTCCCATCTGGTTCCTCACCCCGCCTTCCGTGGTCCCTGTCCCCCTTCCCAGCTGAGGCGCATGCAGGAGATGCTGCAGAAGATGAAGCAGCAGATCCAGGACCAGTGACCCCCCTTCCCCCCAGCCCGGCGTGGCCATGAACAGGCTGCCAGTCTGTGGACTGGCCCTTTCCACTCCTGGACCCCGACTGGCCTGGATTCGACCCTGGATTCATCTGGAGCTCTGACAGGCCTGGATGCGGCCCCAATCCCAGAGTGGCCTAGACCCAGACTGTTCCCGACCTGACCCAGAGACGTGGGGCCACAACCCCAGCCATCCCTCCCTAATTTATTTGCAACATCGGCCCCTCCCCTCATTTGTGTCTGTTTCCATGGGGCCTGGGCAATGGCCCCCACTCTGGCCTTGGAGGAGCAGGAACTAAATGCGCTGTGACTTTTGAGATTCTCTCCACCACCACCCCCCCCAGCCCCCATCTCAGAAGGTCACGGCCCTCAGATTCCAGGCCCTACTCAGGCAGAAGAGGGGAGCAGATCCCCGGGGTCTCGGACCTATCCCCCCACCCAGTGTCACAGCACAGACGTGTCCCCTGCTCCCGTGGGCCACCCAGCACATGCTGAGACCTCACTTTGTGCGGGTGCCGGCCAGGTCCTCTCTCCCCTCCTCGCCCAGCAGCTCAGCAGGCAGATGGAGCACTTAGGACCCCGCAAAACCTGTGGGGTTGGGATGCCCATGCCCCTCCCCCACTGCTGTGGGGGGGGGGGGCTCCAGGAGCAGTGGGCTGTGGGGGCCACCCCCATGCCTAGCCTGCTGTTCCCTGCCTGTGGCTGGGGGCCCTCTCCCCAGCATCACTGCTGCCCTGGGTTCCCCAGCCCTGGGCCCCCGTCCACCATCCCTCCTCCTGCATGAGCACTTCCCCAGGCCCCATCCTCGGTTTTGTTAAGTTGTGAATGCCCTCCTGTCCCGTTGGCGGGAGAACAATGTTGGTGAACGTGGCTGCGGTCCGAGTGCTCCTTTCGCCCCCTGGGCCGAGTGGGGGCGGAAGTTCGGAGCGCTGGCCCCCGGCGATAGGGCTCTATCAGCGCCTGCGAAGGCCGCCCCGAGTTATTTCTGGCCCGGCAGCTGAGCTGTGGTCGGTGGACCAGGAGGAGGGACGTGGCGGTCTTATCTCCTGGTCCTCGGGCAAACGCCTCCACTCCAGAGCAAGCCGGGCCGCCGTCCTCTCGCCATGGGCTCTGGTGAGTCTGGTGCTGGGCCAGGCCACACCCTGAGCAGACAGGTTGGGAGGCCCTCGGGTTTGGGCTGCAGTGGGGGGATTGGGGGCAGACTTGGAGGAAACTTGCAGCCAGTGCTGGCTGGGTGGTCACGGTGGCCGGCGAGGCTGGCGCGCCCTGGGGGAGCGCGCGGTGGGGAGGGGTGTCTCCGGGGCTGGAGGTCAGGCCGGGCGCTCTGGGCACCGAGGGACCCCCCCCCCCCCCCGCCCAGCTGCCCAGCAAGCCGCCCGGCTCCCCCTCACCGCGCCGCTTCCTTTCCAGGGCCGCGCGGGGCGCTGGGCCTGTGGCTGCTGCTGCTGGCGCCGCTGGGCCGCCCGGCCGCCGGCTGCCCCGCGCCCTGCCGCTGCGCCGGGACGCGCGTGGACTGCGGGCGCCGCGGGCTGACGCGGGCCTCGCTGCCGGCCGCCTTCCCGCCGGACACGACGGAGCTGGTGCTGACGGGCAACAACCTGACGGCGCTGCCGCCGGGGCTGCTGGACGCGCTGCCGGCGCTGCGCGCGGCGCACCTGGGCGCCAACCCCTGGCGCTGCGACTGCCGCCTGGTGCCGCTGCGCGCCTGGCTGGCCGGCCGGCCCGAGCGCGCGCTCTACCGCGGCTTGCGCTGCGCCGCGCCCCCCGCGCTGCGGGGCCGCCTGCTGCCCTACCTGGCCGAGGAGGAGCTGCGCGCCGCCTGCGCGCCCGGCGCGCTCTGCCGGGGGGCGCTGGCGGCCCAGCTGGCGCTGCTCGGCCTCGGGCTGCTGCACGCGCTGCTGCTGGCGCTGCTGCTGCGCCGCCTGCGGAGGCTGCGCGCCCGCGCCCTCCGCCGCCTGTCGCTGGCCGCCCCGCTGGTGGCGGACCCGGCCGGGGACGGCGAGTCCTAGGAGGAGCGGACCGAACCGGCGCCGAGCGAGGTGGGCCTGCCCGAGGTGGACCAGGACCCTGCCCCCAGGAGCCCTCGCCCGACCCTGGAGGCCACTCTCCTCTTCCGGGCCCCGCCCCGTCTGCAGGCCCTGGTTCGGCGGGGCGGTGGCTAGCTGCCAGCCAGCCCACCACTGAGCCCTTGGGGACCAACTGCATGCAGCCCAGACCCTGAGGGGTCCCTCACGCCAAACTCCGGTGCAGAATAAACCCTGACCCTTCTCCCGATCTGATCCGTCTCTGCACCTGCAGCCTGGAAACCCTCTTTTCCAAAACCACAGAAAAAGCTCTGAGAAGCAGTTCCAAGGGACACTCACCTCCCTGCACCCCAAATCACCTCCAAACACGCGGTACCCCAGACACTGACTCCCAGAAGTTCAAGTGGCGAGGGAGCCCCAAAGGACAATAACACACTCGGGCAGTGAGGACCGTGTGTGAACAGCCAGTGTGCAGAGTGGTCGGGTGGTCAGGGTGGCAAGGCTTGTGGATAAGGGGGGTCGCGGGTCTCGGAGGCTGGAGTCAGGCCTGGCGCTCTGGGTGCTGAGGGACCCCACCCCGCTGCCCAGCAAGCCGCCCGGCTCACCGTGGTGCTGTGAAGACAGCAAGGACACAGTGGGGACATCAAAGGCAGTGTGGGGCAGCCGGGACCCTGAGGACAGCGGGGACCCTGTGGGGAGAAGGACCCTGGGGAGTGGGTGTCCTGGCGGGGAGGGGGGCTGTGAGGACGCTGTGGAGACAGCCAGGACACCGTGGGGACAGTAGCGCACTGTGGGCGGCGAGGACCCTGTGGGCAGCGAGGACCCTGGCAAGGTTGGACAGCATGGAGACAGGACAGTGGGGGAGTAAGACACGGGACAGTAAGGACGGTGTGGGGCAGAGAGGACACTGCAGGGCAGTGAGAGAGGGAGGCCAGCAGTTTCGGGGCCAGCGTGGGGCCGTGGGGCGGCTCTGAGGACAGTGCCGTGTGTGTGGCTTCCCCCGTGGCAGCCTTCGGAGGGGGAAGAGGGGGTGGTCAGGCCAGCCTAGGGGCCCACCTGGGACTCCCTGGGCATTTGGTGAGACGTTCTGGGCGGCCGGAGGGGCAGGGCCCAGGCCATGCAAGGTGGGGCCGACAGACGTCCCCGAGGAGTGAGTGGGCACCGGGGCTGCAGGGTCCCTGGAGCCATGTCCTCCCCGGGCCACCACTCCCTGCGGGAAGGCACCTCGGACCCGCACAGGCCAGCCGGGGGGGGGGGGGGCTTCTCAGGCCTTCGGTCACCCCTGACCTCTGGCTGTCAATCAGGGCTGGGCACTCCGCTGTGGCTGCCCTAGTGCAGCAAACTCATGGGGGACCCGGGCGCCCCAATGAGGAGCCGATGTGCCCTCACTCCATCTGAGAACAATGGAGGGTGCTCCCCACGGCCCCCCAAGCAGGATCCCAGCGGAGCCTCAGGCCTGGGCCTCCGCCGCTGGCACAGGAAGGCCCGGACCCCCGCTGACCGGGTCGGGAGGCTGCCGCTGACACGGCCTTTGTCCTGGCCTTTGTCGGACAAGACGGATGGCCCTCCGGCCGGGCTGATGCTATCTCGGGACGTGAGGCAGGAGCCACCCCACCTTTGTGGGCAGGTGCGAGGCATCCGGCCGTCCTCCCAGGCTTATCGCCACATCGGAGGCGGTGGCCGCTCTGTACGAGTGAACTGCTGCCCTGCCCTGCCCTCCCCGGGGGTGGCCCAGCACCCCCAGAGGTGATGGTCGTTGTCACAGCAAGAGACACAGGCAACTTCCTAAACTTGGTCCCAACATGGTGCCAGGAGGGGACGGGCACCCCGCTCCTCTCCAGACCCCACAGATGAGCCCCTGCTGGGCTCAGAGCTTCCTTCGTGGCTGAGACCAGGCCCCAGGGATTCCCTCTTCTCCTCTCTGAGGCCCTCCGGGGGGCAAATGCAGGGCCCAGGAGAGTAGCCCCAGGCGTCCGGGGGGACCCCAGCTAAGAGAAGGGTGTCCCCTGGGCTTTGGGAAATGGTCAGCAGGAGCCCAGCTTCACTGCCCACAGGCTTGAGGGCGCCTGGGTCAGTACCCAGATGGCAGAGCGGGCATCGGGGCCCGGAGGGCAGGAGGGAGGAAAGAGGCTGGCAACACAGTGTGGTCAGACCTAAGCAAGCCCTTCCCGCTTGGTGGATGGGGGGGGGGGGCTGGACCCCATGGCCCTCCCGGGATCCCCCCGCCCCCGTCTCGCCAGTTCTCCAGGATTTAGAGCTGCCCCTGCCAAGGCACTCACAGGGGGACGCTGGCCTGGCCGCGCTGCCTTCTCCAGGCTGCCCGGGAGCCCCCGATCCCAGTCCTGACCCTGAGCTGACCCTCTCCACACTGACCCCAGGGCCTCAGCCCCCAAGGAGTGTGGGGAAGTGGATGGTCCCAGCTCAATGCCCCTGAATGGCCCTATTCAGGGAGGGAGAGCACAGACCGCTCAGCCCAAACTGGGAGGCCTTACCGTGCCCCTCACCCCACCATTGTCCTCCACCTCATGAAAAACACCCGATTCCACGGCCCCTTCCTCACTGACAGGCTGGTCCCTTCCAGACGGGAGCAGGTGGGGGTCTGCCCAAAGGCCCTGCACAGCCCCTCCCCCACCCCCATCTCCAGCTCTCAGTGTGGCTGATGGAGGGGTCTGGACCCACACCTCTGCTCCCCGGCCTCCCAGCACCCTCCCCTTTCCATCAAGGCCCAGCCTCGGTGTACCCGCCCCTCACAGGCCAGTGTCTGTCCATTCCTACTGTACCAGTGTCCGCGCTATGGCGCAGGACACTGTGTCCAGCCAGGCCCGTGCCCCTGAGGCCCGCCAGGGGCTCAGGCCACAGCCCAGGCCTGGCCGCTCAGAGGGTTGGATAGAGCGAGCCTCCGCAGGGCCAGGCGGCATTCCCAGAGCAGAGACAGCCGCCGTGACCTTGCCCTGGAGCCCTGGTGTGTCCTCACCCTGACATGGTGGGTGCTGCTGGCGCCCTGTCCAGCCCAGTCCTCTCCTCGCGCGCCGCCACCCGGAGCAGGCACCAGAGGGCGCTCGCGGTCTGCGGAAGCGCGGACAGGAGGGCGGTGGGCGAGGCGGGCGCCGGGTGCAGGCCGCCAGGGTCCACGGAGAGACAGAGGCCAAGAGACGGAGGCTGGTCCATGCTGGCAGGCGGGGGAGAGGCAGGAGGGGCGGGCAGGTGGCACACCCCATGGGGATGGGGATGGGGAGGGTGCGCCCTGGGGCACGGACAGACAGAGAGGGGTGTGCCACCCTCCACCCCTGCTCCTCCTCCTCCCTGCCTCTACCCCCCTCACAGCCCCCCCCCCCCCCCGCGGGCCTGCTGACAGCCAGTCAACCAGGGAGATAAGGGACCTCTTCCGCCCGGCGGAGCAGGGGAAGGGGGCAGGGTCAGCCCAGGTGTGCCCTCCGCCCTCCCCGAAGCCTGTTTGCTCCGAAAACACTTATTGAACCCCTGCTGTGTGCACCGAGGGGGGGTGCATAGCGGCTGCCAGGGGCAAGAAGGCGGCAGTGAGGACTGGCCTCAGCCCCTTCTGGCTCCTGTGCTGCAGCTGGAGCAGGCTCCCCAGAGGAGGGAAACTTCCCGGCTAACCTGGTGGTGGGGGAAGGGACGTGGGGTCCTCCACGGCCCCCCTCCAGCCTGGGGAGGCGAGGGGAGCCTGGGAGAGGCCCTGGGAAGGTCTGGGGGACCGAACCCCTGGCCAGGTTGTGGGGGGAGGGAGGGTGTGCACCCGCCGACCAGACGGAGCAACAACATTGGGGTGGGTGGTGGAGCCCTGGGGGCCCATAGCTCACCGCGCAGTCTGCGCCCACCCCCGGCGTTTCCGATGGAAGACAGGCAGTGGGTGATAAATCACCCGCGCCCACCCCGACCCACCCAGGCGGCCCTGGGAAGGGGGGCGGCAGGGGACAGAGACAGACAGGCCTGGAGGTGGAAAGGCGGCCACAGACACAGAAGCAGCCATGGGGGCCCGCTGACACCAGCAGGGTCCCCATCCTCGGGGTGTCTGGCTTCCCACCCCTGGGCGCCCCCTCCACCAGACCCATCTGGAAACCAGCTGAGAGCCACCCTTCCCCAGCTGACCCCCAACTGAGAGGAGGAGGAGGAGGAGGAGGGAGGGAGGGAGCCAGGCCTTGGCAGCCCAGCTCCTGTCCACCCTAGAGGGCCATAAATCAGCACAGGCGCTCCCCTCCCGGCCCCCAGGCGGAGGGGGGTCTTTGGGGTCACTGGGCCCGGCCTTAGCTGTGCCCCTTTCTCCTTAAACAGCCCTTGGGGCATCCACTGGCCCTGACCTCTCTCTTTTCCCGGCATAGTCACCCGTGGGAGTGTCTGCACCCAGTGCTGTCTGCTGGATGCACACTCACTGCCCTCCTCGGCTCTGTCTGGGAGACCGGGGGTGTGGGGGGAGCTGGCCCTGCAGGAACTGGGGGACATGGTCCTCCCCAGGGAAGCCCTCCCAGGGGTCCATGTTGCCTCAGGGGAAATGCCACCTGTCCCTCCTTCTGACCCACACACACGCCCAGGGTGCCGAGGCCGGCGGACAAAGGGTGCTGAGAGAGGAGCCAAGTGTGGGATCCTCCACAGGTGGGTGTGCCCCTGGGGGTCAGTACATAGTGGGCAAGGCTTTAGAGAGCCCCTGAGAGTGCCCCCCATAGTACAGAACCCCAATCCCAGCCAGGCTGCCCCGGTGGTCTGTGCTGCAGGCACCCCCTCAGGGCTCATGGGGCAGAGATGAGGCCATCTGTACACAAGGACATGTAGCGTCCACCCTGAGATCTGAAGTGCCTCAAAGAGCGGGGAGGGTGGGGAGGGGGACTTGCTTGTCTCGAAAGACTTGGAGCTCTTGGAATTCTGCGCCTGAGAGAGGCATCAAGTGTCCCGGGGGCCATGCCTCAGGCCCCCCCCCCACCCCCTTTTTAAAAATATATTTTGTTAATATTTTACAGAGAGAAAGGGAGAGGGATAGAGAGTTAGAAACATCGATGAGAGCGTAACATCAATCAGCTGCCTCCTGCACACTCCCCACTGGGGATGTGCACGCAACCAAGGCACATGCCCTTGACCAGAATCGAACCCGGGACCCTTGAGTCCGCAGGCCGAAGCTCTATCCACTGAGCCAAACCGGTTAGGGCTGGACAATCCCCTTGACCCTCAGACCAAACCTGAGCTGCCCCTCTCCCTGTGTGTCCCCAGGGGGCTGGGCAGGCCTCCCGGGGAGTCCAGACTGAAGCAGCGGCACTGCGGCCAGGGGCCCCCCGCTCCAGGGAAAGGCCAGAGTGAGGGGCTGAGCGGTGTGCTGCGCGCAGCCTGCAGGAGAGGGCGGAGGTGCCCGTGTGTGTGTGTGGGAGCCCCCGCCCAACCACCCATTTATCCTCGGTGGTCGTCCTTCCAAACAGTGTGCAGCCCTGCAGGCCCCTCGGTCCCAGACCTCCGCCCAGCAGACACCCACTCTCCCCTCCACCCCTCCTGGTGGGCTCAGCCCACGGGGTCCGGCCAGCTCTCTCCTTCCCGTGTCCCTCGGGGGCTCGCCCCGCCCGGATCAAGCATGGCGGACAAACTGCGGGGCTCCGGGTCAGACAGACCCTCAGATGACAAGGAGTGGGGGGGAGCCCCCCGCCTGCCCAGGGGTGCTTTTTCTACTCTGTCCCAGACACGCGGGGTCCTGGGGCCACCCCACAAGGTCGCTGCCCCCCTGCTGGGGTCAAGGAACCCTCAGAGGCGTGAGGGTCTGGAAAAGAACCCCTCACGCTCTGCCTAACAGACACCCCCAGAGAAAGAGAGGGTCCCCAAGGCAGCCAGCTCTCTTGCCCAGGTGTGTGGACAGGCCTGGCACGCCCAATCCCAAGATGGAGGCTGCAGCCTGGGGCTGGAGGTCCAGGGAAGGGGGGTGGGGAGTGAGGATCCCAGGGCAGAGCCCGGGCAGTTGGACTTTTGGGTCCGGGGGGAAAGGGGAGGGGGATGTACAAGCTTGGGAGGAGTTTTTGTTGTTGTTGTTTTGTTTTTAAAAAAAAAATATATATATATTATTGATTTTCACAGAGAGGAAAGGAGAGGGATAGAGCGTTAGAAACATCGATGAGAGAGAATCATCGATCAGCTGCCTCCTGCACACCCCCCCACTGGGGACGTGCCCACAACCAAGGTACATGCCCTTGACCGGAATCGAACCCGGGACCCTTGAGTCCACAGGCCGACGCTGTATCCACTGAGCCAAACCGGTGTCTTTTTTTAGGAGGAGTTTTGAGGAGGTGTCTTTGTGGGGACCAAAGGCCTAGCTCTGCCCCGTGTCTGTGGAGAACCTATTGGATGGGATTTGTATTCGGGAGTTTGCTTTTCTCTTCGCTTTGTTTATTTAAAGATGCTCTTGGAGAATTCCAGCCAGTCTCTGCGCCGGCTAAGGAGAGAGCTTCTGTCTAGGCAGGGCTGGGAGGGGTGGGCCCCCGACAGCCGCCTGTCCGAGCACGCCTGCCAGTGCCCCTGTGTGCCCACGAAAGGTGCTTGGGGCTGCCCTGCCTCCCTGCAGGGGCAAAGCCTGGGGGCTGGCCTGCAAGAGCCTCCATGACAAGGACCCAGAGCAGGGGAAGGAGCCCGGGCACCTGCCTGTGCCGAGCCGGCCCGGCCAGGTTCGGTGAGCCTCAGAGGGGACGGTGCAGGATGGAGAAAAGACAGACGAGAAAAGAAAGTCGCGTCTGGGTGGGACGCCGACCTCTCCGATGCAGAGCTAGCGATAGTGCCACGGCCTGCAAGGCGAGTCTTTATTGTATAGCCAGATGCCACGAGGCCAAGGAAGGGCGTGGCCAAGATGTTTCCAAAGTTCTCCTGGGTTTCGAATCTACTCCATTGCATGCACCTGATTAAGCTTTGTTGACTTGTATCTTCTCAATGACAGGCACCTGATCGAGGTTTGTTTACTTGCTGCCCCTCCTGCAGCCCGTACCACTCAGTCACGTGGGACCACAGGTTCGGACCATAAGGTCAAGCTTACCACCACAGCCTTTGGCTCTCATTGTGCTGGGACTTGCACGTGGCTTTGCCATGAGAGGATCATTAGTCCCAGGTTGGAACCTGTACAAACGCTGTAGCCGCTCTCCACACGTGCCCCCCATGTGGAGGGGTGCAGGAGACATCAGCTTTCTCCTGACGTCAGAGTGGAGGGAGCCCAGGCTCCCTCTCCTGGCAGTAAATGCCTTTCAGGCCCCCCTCTGCCCCGAGGGATCCCTGGAGGGGGGTTCCCATGTTGTGGGTCTCTCTGCTGCGGGTCCCTCATCTGGGGTCCCGCTCTGCATGGCTCTTCTCGGTGGGTCCTTGCTACAGGGATCTCTGGGGGGGTCCCTGGTCTGAGGTCCCTGTTCAGTAAGGCCCTGGTAGGGGGGTCTCTGGTCTCAGCTCTCCTGGTGTCTGCTCTGTGAGTCCTCGGTGTGGGGCATTCCTGATGCTGCCTCTCCTCACACGTCAGGCCCTGCCTCAGTGGCCTCTGTGACGTCAGCCGGCCCCTTCTCTCCGGGTGGGAATGGGCCCAGGCGACCTCCTGAGCCAACAGGAGGAGTGGCTGGAACACAACCAGGCCGTCCATGGGAGGGTGTTGAAGCTAAGGCTGACCCACAGCCTCTTCTCTACGAAGCTCCCAGTCTTCCTAACTCCTCCCCGACTCCTTCCCGAGTCCTCCCAGGGTCCTCCCAGCCCTCCTGGAGTGCTCCCCGAGGCATCTAGGAGCTTGCCTGCGGTGCCCGTCCCCCACATTCTCAGGCTTGGGCGGCTCTGTCTGGTTGGGCCCCAGAAGGGACCTGAGGTGGCAGCAGTGGGGCCTGGAAATGCCCTGCGGAGTCCAGTGGACAAGGTGGTCGGAGGCGTGGTGGGCAGCCCTGTCACGGGACGAGGCTGCCATGACCTCAGTCCAGCGCTGGTGTCTGGGGTGTATTCAGTGTCTGGACTGGCAGGGCCTCCGAGATAGTCAGCCCTCCAAGCAGCCGGGACCCAGGCAGGACTGAGGCCCTCCCCACTCCTGCACGTCACCTCCTCCCAAGTTTGCCCAATCCTCCTTGCACCGGCCAGTCTCCTGCTCTGCTTTGCCTCCCTGAACAGTGACCTGGTCCCTTCCATCTGGACCCTCAAGGAGTGTCTGGGGATGGGGAGACTGCACATGCACATGCACAACTGCACATGTACATACCAACACACGCACACACAAACATGCACTCAGGCGCAACGCACAAACGCATATCATACATACACACGTGCAAACACACATGCACCCCTGCATGCATAAGCCCATGTACACGTACACAAAAACACATGACCAGCCGAAACTGGTTTGGCTCAGTAGATAGAGCATCGGCCCGAGGACTGAAAGGTCCCGGGTTCGATTCTAGTCAAGGGCATGTATAATACCTTGGTTGCGGGCACATCCCCAGTGGGGTGTGTGCGAGAGGCGGCTGGTTGATATTTCTCTCTATCCCTCTCTCTTCCTCTCTGTAAAGAATCAATAAAATATATTAAAAAAACAAAACACATGACCACCTACACATACACACACCTGCACCTACACGCACACACGCACAAGCATCCAGAGAGCCTTCCTGCCTTCCCGTGGCTGGGTCTGGTTCCTCTGAGGGGCTCACCCCAGGCTAACGCCGTGCCTCTGAGTGGCCTGCCCGCTGCACGTCCCCCGCACGCTGTGCCACCTCCTGACGTGTGAGCGAACGGAATGGCAGCACGGCCAACACTAAGAGATCACAGCCTCACCTTCCCGCACAAGCACACCCGGGCGCCCACCTCCCCACGTGAGGGACGATGGCCTCACACCTCCCGCCCGCGCGTGGCCTGCTGGCCCGTCGCACCCCGCGGCCCCCCGCGGCCCCCCGCAGCCGCCGCCCCTGCCCACCGCGCCGTGTGTACACAGAGGCTTGTTTTCTCTGCCTCTCGGGCCAGGGGTGCGCTTGTAAATCCTGCAGCTGATGACACATTTATCCCGCGGGCGACTGGCAGTGTGAATTTACGGCCGCCCCTCCCTCCTGGCTGAGGCAGCACAGGGGCCCGGACGCCCTGCAGGCAGGTACCTACAGGCCACTCAGCGAGCCAGGCTGTCACGGGGTGGGGGGCTCAGGGTAGATTCAGGGAGGCCGAAAGGCTGGGTCAGTTCCGCCTGGGCCGGGGCTAGGGTGCAGGAATATGTCCAACATCCATCTTACCTCCCTTACACTGCACCTCAGTCTTCCCACCTATGAAATGGGACGGCAGCGTGAATGTGCAGGATGGGAGGGGCTCCTTTCCTTGGATATGGAGCCAACCCACCCACTGCTCCTGGGCCTTTTGGAGGCATCGGGGTTTGGGGGGGAGGGGGGACTGTCTGAAAGCGCGGGGACCTCAAGGACAGCTGGGGCTGCACCCAGAGAGGGAGGAGTGGTGGTGATGGAGAGTCAAGGCAGGGAGGTCCCCTCAGAGCATGCCTGCCCTCCCCAGCGTACAATATGGGGGTCCCAGGCTCAGCTCCCCATCCTGCACAGTCTCCTTTGTCCCGCTATGTCTCCAGGAGGGGGAGGGGAGCAGCCGGCCAGGCCTGACAGGGAGGCGCTGGACCAGGTCCCCCGAGGCCACAACTGGGGATGGGAGCCAGCGGTGAGGGGGGTGGGGGGCGGGGGGAAGGGCTCCTGGCTGCCTCCCCTGTCCGTCCGTCTGTCTGTCTGTCTGTGTTGGGGGTCGTGTCTCCGAGGGCCCCTCTGTTGGCTCTCAGGCTCCCCTCCATCCCTGGCCCCCGGCCCCCCTCACCGCCCGCCTGTCAGGATGAGCGATGGCCGTGCCCCTCCCCAGGCCCCGGCCCCAGGCCCGGTTCCCGCTCATTAGCTGCTGACACTGTTTGCTTTCCCGCAGGGATGCCCACCCCGTCACAGGCCATTTCTCCCGGCGCCTCCCGCCCCCCTGGGCCTGCCTGGGGGTCCAGGGTGCCAGGCGGGACCCACATCGGACTCCCGGAGGGGTGGCCGGCCGGACCCCGGCCCCGCCCTCCCCTCCCCTGCCCCGTCCTCACCTGCACACCCAGGAGGGCACCGCCGGGGAGCAGGCTGTGCCGCGGAGGCTCAGCTGGCTCCGGGTGAGCCCCGGCGCGGCCCTCAGCCACAGGCACCAGGCCCACCGCCCCGTGTCTGTCCTTGTCTCTCTGGCCCCATCCCATGCAGCGACCACTGAGCCGCCAGCCCCGGGCGGAAGGCATATCCCCACCTCGGCACCCGCCAGTGACCCTGGCATCGGCGTGCGGGTCCGAGGGTGGGTCTGTGACACCGAGGCTCTGGGAGGAAGGTGGAGGCAGGGGTGCCGGGACAGAGCGGGGGACGGGGGGTGTGGGGGGGCGCGCCCCGTGGAGCCTGAGCCCAGCTCCGGAAGGAGGCCACAGAGAGCAGTGGGGGGACCCGGGGGGCGCACTGAGGGCAGCAGCAGGCACTCCTCCCTCAGGCCGCGGCGTGCTGGCCCCCGCCCCCTCCCCCAGCCCTCCTCCCCGCCCCATGTGGCCACAGCTGGGCGGCATCAGGGCTCGAGGGCCGGTGGCAGCCAGTCCTTCACTTAAAAATGTGTTTGTGATTTCGGCGGCGGGGCAGATAACGGTGACGAATGGCCCGCCGGCCCCACGGGGCCCCGGCCCATCTGGTTTGACTTTGGCCTGTCGTAGGGTGCCCTTGGGCCCCCACCCCTGCCCTCGGGCAGTACCCTCCGAGCGGAGCCTGGGGGCCGGGCTGGGCAGTCCCCCAGCCACCCGGATGTACCTCTAACCTCTGCACGCCGGTCCCCCTGCCCTCCCGAGAGGCCCCTCCCTCCCGAGTCTCCCTCGGCCCTGCCACCAGGAGGCGCCGCGTGTGGGCTGGGGTTTGAGGCCTCGAGTGGCTGCTCCCCTGTGGACGAGGGAGTGGTGGGCACCCCATTTGAGAGGCGGCGGGAGACGGAAGGGCAGGGCGGGCAGTGGGGGCACGTGGTCCTTGTCAGGAGGCGTTTCTGACAGGCTCAGGGCTCCCCACTCTCCCGTGGCCCCCGAACCCATTGATTCGTCAGCCTGGGAGCAGCTCCTGGGTTGGGGGGTGGGGGCAGTGAGGTCGCCTGAGCCTCTCTGAGGCCCAGCCTCTCTCTTCCTTGCCCCTACGGGCTCCTGGAGGTGGGCAGAGGTGTGGGGGGCACCCTCTGTCACCCATGCCACACCCTTGGACACGGTCGGGGGACACACTAGGCTTGTGTGACCCATGGGACACGAGCTCATTCGTTCCCCAGTGAAGCCCTTGCCCAGGACACAAATGGGTCGGACCCCACCCTCAGCGGGGCGGTGAGAGAGGCAGGGGGTTTGAGGCCCATTGTCGGGGTGGGGGTGGGGGTGCATCAGGCCCAGGGAGCCAAGCTGGGGGGCTGGGATCCGCCCAGAGGAGCAGCCTGAACGGCTCCGTCCCCTCTTGGCGGCGGGGACAGCTGGGGTGAGGGGGAGGTGGCTCCGTGTCAGCCCCCCCCCCACCCCTCCCACCCTGCAGGGAAATCCCTCTCCCTCCGTATCACATTGTTGAGAATTAACTTTGTTGAAATAAAAATTGGTCTTGGTATTAACTTGGCCTCGAGGATTTTCTCCGGATCCCGGAGGCCGCAGCGGGGTCAGACGCCCATTCCCAGGTCTGGCCGCGGGCTCAGCTTTCAAGGGCGCCAACAACCTCCTAATCCTCCCCCCCCCCTTCCCCATAGCTCTCAGCCCCTCGGGGGCAGGCCCTGTTCCCGGGGGGATTGGGGGTCAGAGGGGAGGCACAACTCAGGCCCCTGCCTCCTCGGGCCCCGGACGTGAAGGAGGACAGTGTGACGGTATGGATCTCAGGGGTCTTCCCTCGTCCTCCCCGTGCCAGGACTCTGCCCTGATCCCTGCCACCTCCGACGAGCCACAGGGCACCCCTTCCCCTCAGGCCTCTGCCACCGCCTCAGCCTCTGGGCTTCCAGCCTGTCAGACTGGAGTCTGGCCCCAGCCCGGGTGTGGGAGGCCCCAGAGAACAGACAGGACGGCCGGGTAGTTGGACACGCAAAGGCAGCGAACTAAGAGCACAGTGACCCCCCTTCTGAGAGGCCCGCCCCCCGGGTGTGGCCGCGGCCGTGACCCTCTGGGGGGCAGGGAGGGGTGCGGGAGGGCTCTGCAGGCACACGGGTGGTCACGCCTCGGCCACAGACAGGAACTGGCACCCAGGAGCCCCACGGGGTCTGTGGGCACTGCCCGGAACTCTCCCAAGCCCAGCACCCAAGAAGGCACAGGGGACGCGTAGCCCACTGGTGCTACAAGGGTGGCAGCCACCAGACTAATATATATCTTTTTTTTTTTTTAATATATTTGATTGATTTTTTTTAATTCCTCATTTTTTAATTATTTTTTTATTTATTAATTAATATATTTTTATTGAGTTTTTACAGAGAGGAAGAGAGGGACAGAGAGTTAGAAACATCGATGAGAGAGAAACATCGATCAGCTGCCTCCTGCACACCCCCCACTGGGGATGGGCCCACAACCAAGGTACATGCCCCTGACCGGAATCGAACCTGGGACCGTTCAGTCTGCAGGCCGATGCTCTATCCACTGAGCCAAACCGGTTTCGGTGTCTTTCTTTCTTTCTCTTTTTTTTTAATCCTCACTTGAGGATATTTTTATTGATTTTTGAGAGAGAGGAAGTGGGGAGAGAGAGAGAGAGAAACATCCATGTAAGAGAAAAGCATCGACTGGTTGCCTCTCATAGGCATCGCAACGGGGCATCTAACCCGAAACCTCAGTATGGGCCCTGACCAGGAATCGAACCTGCAACCTTTGGGTGCACAGGATGGTGCTCAACCCACCGAGCCCCCTGGCAGGGCCAGACGGATATATTTCTGTCCCGATACAGACCGGTGTGCCACGGCCCCAGAGCCGTTGGGGGTCTCTGCCTCCCTGCACACCGTCCCCCTGGCCGGGGGGGTCTCCCTGACTGAGCCTGCGGACACGGGCAGAGGAGCGAGCCAGGGGCCATGCTGGGCCGCCCAGCCTGGGCCTGGTAGCCCGGGTAGGTGAGGGTTCCTAGCAGGTGGTCCCTCGCAGCCTCCTCCGACCTGGGTGTTGGGGGTGGGGTGCAGCCTGGGAACGGCTGGGAGGGGGCCTGGGAACAAAGGCAGTGGCCCCGGAGGATGCTCGAGTGGGGCCAGCTGTCGCTGCCTGGCTCCGATTCCCGCTCTGCGCCGGCCGGTCCCTCAGGCCAGGCCGGTGGTCTGCCCGGGAGGGGATGGGCGGGCCCGGGAGTCGGGCCTTTTCTCCGGAGCCGAGCCGCGGCCCCGGGGCATCGCAGGAGGGAGCCGCCTTCGTGCTGAGTGCAGAACCGCTGTCCGGAAGGGCACTCTCGCCCACCAGGCAGCAGGTCCCAAAGTGTGCTCTGAGCCCCCACCCCACCCTCATCCGGCACCAGGGCCAGCCCCTTGCCTGGGCCTGGGTTCCACACACCCCGGGTCCTTCGTCCCCCAGTTACCCTCTAGCCGGGTCCTGCTCAGGCGTGTCTGTCTGTCCAGGGAACCTCCCAACCAGGACCAGAGCCACCCGAGAACTCCCACTCAACCTTCAAGACCCCACGTCTCTGTCCCCAAGAAGCCGCCCCAAAGGCGAGGCCTGGCGTCAATGTGGTGTCGTCACCTCTTCAAGACTGCTTCCTGCCGCAACCGGTTTGGCTCAGTGGATAGAGCGTCAGCCTGCAAACTGAAAGGTCCCGGGTTCGATTCCAGTCAAGGGCATGTACCTTGATTGCGGGCACATCCCCAGTAGGGGGGTGTGCAAGAAGCAGCTGATCGATGTTTCTCTCTCATGGATGTTTCTAACTCTCTATCCCTCTCTTTCTCTCTGTAAAAAAAATAAATAAAATATATATTTTTTAAAAACAAACAAACAAAAAAAAACTGCTTCCTAGTGGCTCTGCATCCCTCACGGAGCTGGACAGCGGGAGGCGGAGACGCCATGGGCCGAGGTCTCATCCTCCCCGGGCCTCAGTTTCCCCATCTGTCCTCAGCTAAAAGCGTCCATGGGTCCTCTGGGAGCATGTCTGAGCTCTGGGGGGCCTGGGCCTCCTCAGTTCTGAGGAGCTGGGCTGGATGTGGGTGAACTGGGGTCTCCCCAAGAACAGGAGAGTAGGGGCCCAGCGGCTGGCCTCCGCGGAGGCCAAGAGGCACGCAGAGAGGCTGCTGGGGTGGGAAGGGGGGGCGAGAGGGGGAATCCTCTTACTCCTGAAATCCCTCCCGCCTGCCCGGAGGCCCCCAGGGAAGCTCCGTGATGCGGGAACCTGATATTTTAAGACTTAAAACAAATGTTTCTGGAGCCCGGGCTGCGCCGTCTCCCACCCAGGCCTCCCAGGGGCCAGGCCAGAGGAGAAGAACCCCCGTGGCCCTCACATCGCAGCCACGAATCCACCCTGCCCCTCGCTGGGACCGGAGGGACAATGAGGCAGGACCCTTTAGAGGAGTCAGAGCCCAGGGCAGCTTCAACATCGAGGCTGGGGGCCTGGTGTCGGCTCCCCGCTCTGGTGGTCCCTTCTTGGCCTCTAGCACACAATGGGAAGCCCATCAGGAGCCCCGAACGCCTCTCAGGCTGGCCTTCCCGATGCTCCCAGACTGTCCCTCCCCACTGCCAGGCGGGGGGACAGTGCCGTGTTGCTTTTGACCCATGGGCAGAAGCCACCTAGAGCTCGGGGCTGGAGAAACCGAAGGCTGTGGGCCCACGGAGCAGGAGATCTGGGATCGATTGGCGATGTCTGCCTGGGAACTGGGGTGGAGGATGGATGTGTGTGCTGGAACTGGCTTCCTGAAAAAGCAACCTTGACATTGGACTCCCAGTTGCCTGGGTGACAGAGGGGCCTGAAGCTCCCTCAGGCTGAGCAGAGCTGGCCTGGGTGAGGCCCAGGCTTCCAGTCCCTCCCAGGGACTCCATGGAGCCATCTTCTCTCTGGGAGCTCCCAGGGCCTGGAGAGCCAGAGCATCGTGGGTGGAGGGGCCGGGCTGGTGGGACAGCCCAGGGCGGGGAGGCTGGGGACCTGCCGGGTCTGGCAGGATTAGGGCCTAATCTCTGAGAAATGTCTTGGGGGCTGCGCCAGCCCAGGGCCAGCTGGGAATGTGGGGAGTGAGGAGGCAGATGTTCCGCGGATTCTCCCAGGGTGGGCGAATCCTGACGACCCCAGTTAGCGTGGGGGTGAGGGGGACAGCTTTCAAAGCACCTGCACCGTGTCCCCGCTCTGGCTCAGCTGGTGGGGCTGGGCCATGCCCCCCCACCCCCCATGCCCAGAGCCTGGGAGAGCCAGGGTGACCCCAGCGGCTCAGGGTAGAGCCCACCCACCTGCCAGCAGGTGAGGGCCGATACGGACAGAAGGTGGCAGTGAGGCAGGGTCCAGGGATGGCCTTGCACCTGTGCCCGATTCCTCGCCTCTTCCACCCCCTCTACCCGCACTGGTTCCCAGGCCCCCAGCCCTGCTGGGCACCTGAGCTCCAAACCAGAAAAACTAGATGGAGAACAAACAAGCCTACAGCTGTGGCCTCCACCGTGCCCAGCGCAGGCCAGGCCCCGTCCCGGCTACCTCTGCCGCCCTGCCCCTCCGGGTCCCCGGCAGGGACGGCAGGGGTAGCCGGGAAGGGGGGGTGCAGAGTCCACACTCTCTGATCTGCCCCTGCCTGCCTCCCCAACCCGAGGTCCTGTCACACCAGGCATCGCCCTGCTGTCTCTCCGGGGATGGGCTTTCAAGCCGCCAACTTGCAAAGAAGAGCTGCACAGCCTCTGGGCAGGGAGCCTCTCACCGCCAGGAGCGTGAGAGTCGGGCCAGAAGCCCGCAGGGGGCACCAGGGGGACATGCAGGCTGGAGGGGACCGCTGGGTCCCTGAGGGCCCCTGCAGACCAAGAGTCCCTAAACCAGCCGCTCCCAACCGGTGGTCCGAGGTCCACGGGTGGTCTGTGAGGTCGGAAAGTTTGAGGACCGCTGCCCTAGACCCAAGGCTCCTTCTGAGAGCCCCAGGTCCCAGGCCTCTGACCTCCGGATGGGCATGTGCCCTGTGGTGAGCACAGCACTGGGCCCACCACAGGAGCTGGCGCACACGAGCAGGCATATGCACCTACCCCCCACCCCCCGGGGGCTTTCGTGGCAGCGGGGGCCTTGGACTCACCAGCCTGCACTCTCCCCACTGCCTGGCCCTGCCCTCCGGGCTCCTCTGAGGTCAGGCCAGACGCCTGGACCCTGCAGGGCCTCGGCCGGGACTCCCCTCGGCCGCACCTGCCACCCCTGCCCCCAGGGCTCTGCATGTGACTTCAATCCCGTGAGAGTGGAAACTGCTGGTTTGGATTCAAGTCCCTGGAATGACCACAGTGGGAAACTGGGACGGATCCGGCTCCCCCAGGCTGCGTGGCCTTTCCGGGCAGCTGCAGGTTCTTAGCCAGGCAGCCTCCTTTCTCCAGGAGGAGGGGGCGAGGAGGAGGCCGTGTGCTTTCGGGAAACGGCGAGGGGCTGGCCAGGGAGCCATATTGGAACCCAGGCTGCCTGTGGTCCAGGTCCCGCCCAGCAGGGGGCGGATGCAGCCCTGGGCTGGGGAGACAGGCCAAGGTGGGATCCGGGGCCCAGAGGCTGGCGGCTGAGGGGGCTGGGGAGGGCAGCCGAGAGGTTGGGGAGTTGACCCCAGTGAGGTGGGGCTCAAAGGACCTCCCTTGACCATCACGTCAGGAGCAGTTTGGGGGCTGGAATGGGGGGGGGGGGGATGCAGTCAGGCTCCCTCTGCCAGGCAAGGAGTCAGCTCAGCACGGCCTGGAGAGGAGAGGGGCTGGCATGGGGTGGTACAAGGATGAATACACAGGGCAGGGTAGGGCCTGAGGGGGAAGGGGGAAGATGGGGGCGGGGGCCGTGGGGCCAGAGTGGCGGGTGGGTCTGTGCCGAGGGCCCGTCCACGCGGTCAGTTCCGGGCGGGTCTGCCCTCCCGAGGGGCTTGAGCCCAGGGTGAGGGCAGGGCTGGGGACCGCTCTGAGCGGAGCAGGCCGGGGACCCAGCTGTCCTGCGAGGACACGCCGCCTCACCCTTGGGCCTTGCCACCAGCATTCACATGACCCGCGCCTGGCTGGCTGCCTGGCCAGCGCCCCTGCCAATCACGCTGACCTTCCTCCCACCAGCACCTGCTGGGAGCTGACAGAGGTCTCTATTCCCGGCCAGGCGCCTGCTCAGGTTATATTTAGGCCATTTAGGGGGGTGCTGGGCTGCTGACCCCTCCCGGGGCCCAGAGCAGGAGCAGCTGGGCCTGGGCCGTCTGCCCGGGGCGGCCTGGTGGCTTGGGTGGAGGTCTGGGGCACAGGTTGCTGCCCGCGGGCCTCTGCCTAGGCCCCTGCCCCTCTGTCCATAGTTGCTGGTCCGGGGGAGGCACGGGCTCTGGCCATGGCTCACATGGGGACTGACACTGGACCAGCGTCTGAGCTCCTGACCGTGAAAGGATGAAAAGACAGAGCTGGAAACTCCATGAGCTCAGCCCGGGGGGGAGGGAGAGGGAGGGAGACAGGAGCTCCAGGTTGTGGTGGGTGGGGAGCAGCAGCCTAGTGCTCAGAGGCTCCGACATCCATGAGCTCACCCCCTCCTGGGACTTCCAGGCCCTGCCTGAGGGGATGAGGGGACAGGGGACCCGAGCCCCAGGCTCTTCCTGCCTTCCTGGACCGGAGCCCTCTTCCCCCCCGCTGCCCAGCAGGATATTCCCGGGGAGGAAGTGGCCCCTCCGAGGCCACCCATCCCTCCTGGAGTCCAGGACCTTTTCCTGCCCCACGTGGGCGCCTTGGTCCTGCCCCCATGCTGCCAGCCTGGGGCCAGTCCAGACTTCCTGCCCCAGCCGTGTGGAGCGGCAGGGATGTCTCAGCCTCGCCCAGCCCCATAGGCGGTCCAAACTCACCAGACCAGAGAGCTCAAAACCTCAAAACCACAGATCCCTGCCCACAGACCCCCGCCTTCAGACACCCCCACGCTTGCATCACCTGCTGCCCCACCGCCCGTCTCAGTGGGGGAAGGTGACCCCAGACGTCCCGAATCTGTCTCTGGAGCCTGATGGCTGCATCACGGCGTCCCCATGGGGACGGCAGAGGCAGGCCCACCTCGCTGCAAGGGTCTTAGGTAGATGGCACAGCCCTGTCCCGGCAGCCTTGTCTCCTCCTCAGCCCAGCCCTCCCCTTCCGCCAGGCCCCTCGCCCGCCAGGTCTTCACACTCCGTTCAGTGGGGTTTCCTGCCCCTGCTGACCCCAGACCAGGCTGAGCTGCCTGGCCATCCCCCCTCCACCCTCTGCCCCAGGAAACAAGCAGCGGAGGGGCCTGGGGGCCACGTTTGGAGAAGCCGAGGGCAGGGCGGGGGGCTCTGGAGGGAAGTGCAGGGGCCCCGGCCCCGCTCGCTCTGAGGTTCAGGAAGTGGGGGTCTCGGGAGCTTCCTTTCACAGCCAGACGTGCGTGCTCGCCGTGGGGCCGAGCGGCGGGAGGGTCAGAGGCCTGGCCGCAGCTGCCCCTTCCTCCCAGCCGGTCACCAGCTGGGTGGGCTCTACCACCACAGGCTGGGTAAGCAGGGTGTCCCTCGGGCCCACAGGTGGCCGGCAGTGAAGGCCAGAAGGTCTGTGAGCCGCCCCGGCTGGGGGCATGTCGGCCATGGCCTCCGTGGGGGCTGTGGGTACAGCCCACCCTGACGGGCAGGGTTTGCCATCAGATGGGTGTGGCAGGGCTCGGGAGTGTCCAGTGGGCTCACCCCGGCCGGCCGGGGCCTGTATTCCCTCCTCCAGCCCCAACTTTCCCAATCCCCTGTCTTCCCATCTGTGGGATAGGGTCACAATCTCTGGCCCCAGCCGGCGGAGGGGCTGGTGAAGGTTGGAGCTGGGCTGGCCGGGGCAGAGGAGCCCGGGGCTGTCTGGGGTGGGGCAGTGCTTCCAGCCCCCCCCCCCCCCCCCCCGAGCTGGCCTTCCATCAAAGCCTAAGCCCAGCAGAAACCGGTTTGGCTCAGTGGTAAGAGCGTCGGCCTGCAGACTGAAAAAGGTCCCAGGTTCGATTCGTCAAGGGCATGTATATTGGTTGCGGGCACCTCCCTGGTAGGGGCTGTGCAGGAGGCAGCTGGGTCGATGTTTCTAGCTTTCTATTCCTCTTCCTTCCTCTCTGTGAAAAAAAATCAATAAAATATATTAAAAAAAAAAAAAACAAAACAAAAAACCTAAGCCCCCTGCTATGCCTGCCCCTGTACCCTGAGCCTTTCTCCCTGACCAGGTGCCCTCAGCTCAGCCCCTGCCGGCGGCACCGGGCGGTGGGGCCCTCCTGGGCTCATGCGCACACTCAGGCGCTGGGAAAGGCTGCAGAGCAGCCGCCTGGCCGAGGAGGGGATTCCGGCGAGAGGTAGGAATCTCGGAGGGTACATGGGGATCCCACAGTCAGGCACATCGTCACGTTGGCTTATCCCCCACCCACGATGGGGGCCGAGACCACACACAGATGGGAAAAGTGAGGCTGGGGAGCACTGGCTGGCCCAGGTCTTGGTTTGCCGGAGTCTCTGGCCCGGGAGGGTCTCGGGCCGGGACAAGGAAGGCCAGCACCGTGGCTCACGACTCTGAGTCTATGCCTGTGTCCGCGGCCTCGCTGGGCCCCCGCCCCCGGCCCACACATGATGGGCGGTCGTCCATCAGCACGGCCAGCCCTTCTGGCCATCCATCACCAGCCAGTGGCCACGGGAGGAATGGCCTGTTTGTTTTGCCAGCTCCGTGTCGCTCCCTGGGGTGGGGGCTGGAGGAAATGACCATTTTCTTGCCTGGGCGGGCGGGAGGATGGACAGGAGAGGTGTGCAGGGCACCCAGGGCAGGGGCCAGGCTGGGATGGGGCAGGACCCCAGCTGGGCAAGGCCCCTCACCGATGCGCGAGGCCTTGCCCTGCTCCGTGCCCTGCCCCAGTCTCCTCTCTGGCATCGACGTGAGCCGCCTGGGCATTTTCCCACAGGAGCTGTCTGCAGCCAGGTCACTCACCTCTGCCCCTGCCACTGGGTGGGGCGGGCTCAGGTGTCAGCGGCCACCAGGTGGGAGGTCCCCTTGTCAGAAATCTAAGATGCTTGATGCTGGCTGTCCACTGCGGCTGTGGGCGTTCCCCTGGGGGCGTGTCCTGGCCACAAACCAAAGGGTGCGGAGGAGAGGGCTGTCAGGAGGTCTAGAAGGCCTTGGGCAGCTATTGGGAGCCAGCCAGCCTCAAGACCAGAACCAGGGGCGCGCGCACGGGGCCACACTAAGAAAGACATCACAGCCGAAGCCGGTTTGGCTCAGTGGATAGAGCGTCGGCCTGCAAACTGAAGGGTCCCAGGTTCGATTCCAGTCTAGGGCATGTACCTTGGTTGCGGACACATCCCTGGTGGGGGGTGTGCAGGAGGCAGCTGATCGGTGTTCCTCTCTCATCGATGTTTCTAACTCTCTATCCATCTCTCTTCCTCTCTGTGAAAAAATCAATAAAATATATTTTTTAAAAAGAAAGAAAGAAAAAGAAAGAAAGAAAGAAAGACAGACAGACAGCACAAGTAGAGCGAAGGAGGTGGCACGGCAAACCGAGAGAGCAGTGTCCAGGCCCAGGGCAATGTCGTCAGCAGCTGCACAGCGACCACTGCCACGTGGGGACGCGTCCGGCTCACGGGAATAATTTACCGACACGGTGCTCAGCGCCCGGCGATCTCGGCCCCTTCTCACAGCCACGCTCCCCAGGCCCCCGGGGCCGCCCTGGGACGTGTCTCACTGCCGCAGCCTCGGCCCTCAGCCCTGACCCCTGATCCACAGCACACTCCGCGCTGCCCCCGGCCCCGAGCCGCCACCGAGGCCCCGGCTCCCTCCGGGGCCTGCAGGCCAGGAAAGTAAGCCCCGAAGCGAAGCCCCCAGACCAGGGGCGTGAGGCCGCTGCGCGCGCGCACACACACACACACACACACACACACACACACACACACACCCTGGGCCGACACCCGCAGAGAACACGCCCCCCGAGCGCTGAAGGCGCCTCCTCCCCAGGAAGGAAAGCCAGAGCCGAAGCCGGAGTCAGGAAAACGCCCTGCAGATCAGGGCCGGCGCCTCCGTGCCCCCTCTGGCCTCTGCCACCCCCAGTGCCCTCCCTTCCCCGGGGCCACCCCCTCTGCTTACCTCCCAGGCAGCCCTGGCTATTGCACAGCTTTTCGCCTGGGAGCAGCAGTGCTCTTCCAGAACTTTCTGCCCTTAGACCCGGCTGCTTCCTCTGTCCCGGGACAGCTCTGGAAGGTTCTGACCCCTTCTGCCTCCTCAGACGGAAAGGCATTTTCTGCCTGGAACCCCTGAAGGAAGACTCTGCTCAGTCTCACTATACCATCGGCCAAAGTTCCCTCTGAAGTGAGTTACGAGCCGAAACCGGTTTGGCTCAGTGGATAGAGCGTCGGCCTGCGGGCTGAAGGGCCCGGGTTCGATTCCGGTCAAGGGCATGTACCTTGGTTGCGGGCACATCCCCAGTAGGGGGTGTGCAAGAGGCAGCTGATCGATGACTCTCTCATCGATGTTTCTAATTCTCTCTCTCCCTTCCTCTCTGTAAAAAAATGAATAAAATATATTTTAAAAATAAAAAATAAATAAAAATAAAATGAGTTACGAATGGTCATCCTGCCCGAGTGTCTGTGTCGGAGGGAGAGGCGCAGCCCAGGAAGGCAGGCGATTCAGAGAGGGGCCTGCATGGAGCTGGAAGCAGAGCCACATTGGCTTTGTCAGGGGGCTGCCTCGGTTTCTCCAACGGGCACCTCGGCACTCACATCGGCCTCTGGTCCTGGCCATTCCCAGGGAGGCCCGAGACAGCCAGGCGCTGGCCTACCCCCTGCCCAGCGTGGGACGGCCCCGCGTGCATTCAGTCCGGGCCAACACCGTGGAGGGAGAGCTGGGGGGGTGGGGGTGGGCAGGGAAAGCTCGAATCCATCTGTCTGTCTGCCCCCCCCACAGCTGATGCCAAGTGTCCGCTCAGCAGGATGGGGCAGAGGGTACCTCCACGCTGCCCATGCCCCCTCCTGCCCCAGGTGCCTGGCAGCCAAGGATAGCTTCACCCACCCCGTCTTGGCCTCAGTTTCCCCATCTCTGAGAGGCCCCTTGGTGGGTAGAGGAAAAGACCAAGGCATGGCGGGGGTGGGAAGATTCAGCCGGACCCTCCCCTCTGTCCTTCTGGTCCTGCTCAGGTGGGAAGCCGGGGCTCCAGACCTGGCCAGGGGCCCCTCCCTCCTCCTCCCGGCACCCCACTCTGGCATTGCCTCAGAGCCAGGGATAGCTTGGTGGGTGAGTGGGAACCCCAGAGGTGGGTCTGGGGCAGAGGAAAACGGGCCCAGTCCCTGTCCCACCCAGTCACCGATGGCTACTCAGACAGCAGGAAGGGCCTGGCCACCCTCCACACACAGAGGCAGGCCAGGCCCCCTCAGCCAGGAAGGCAGGAGAGGCCCAGCAGGAGGGGTGGGGAGAAGAACCGGCCCAAGTCTCGGCCCGGGGACCCACCCAGGGGCTGACCGGAGCGCGGGCCCAGTGGCAGGGCTCCTCGGGGGCCGCCGGGCTGTCAGGCCGTCCCCTCCGGCAGCTGTCTCAAGCTCCCACCTCCCCCACCCGCCCCCGGGACTCCTATTTCACTGAGGAGATTAAGACCACCTGGCGAGAGCCCCCTCTGGGCCCTCCCTCACCCCAGCCCTCCCTCCGCGCCCTGTGGGCCCCTTGAGGTGCTCTCCTGAGCCTCGTGCCTCTCCGCCCCACGTTCCCACACAGCCTCACGGCCCTGCCCCTGAGCCTACACAACATCCCCACCTGCTCCGATGGCCGCCTGGCCCTCTCTCGTCCTGCTTCCCCCAGCCCTGCCCGCACAGCACTGTCACCGGCCGCGGTCCCCACCGTCACACCCGCCCTTCCCCTCCAGGCCCAGCCATCGTCTGGGCAGCAGGAGGAATGGGGGCAGCCCCGTGCTCCAGGGACAGTGTCCTGGGGGCTCAGCCGCGGGCCCTGTTCAGCCTACCGTGGGGCAGTCAGCAGGGCCTGGTGCCGCTCAGACAGACGGAGGAATCTGAGCTCTGAAAACCACAACTCGGAGCTCGCCTATTTGTTTGCTTTTGGGAAATTCCAACCTGGTTCAGCAGAGCCTCAGAGAAGGGAAGGGATTTGTCTGGCTGGAGCGGGGTGGGGTCCACGGCTGAGTGTGGGACCTGGGCTGGGCGGGGGAGTTGGGCAGAGTATGCGTGCCTGCCTGGGCCTCCTGGGGGCACACAGCCAGGAACCCTCCTCTCTCAACCCCAGGCCAGGGCTGGAGGCCACAGAAGAGCACAGAGCAACAGCTGCCCACCCTTTGTCCTGGGGGGGCCAGCTAGATGAGGGGGTGGCCCTAGGAGGCGTGGGCAGCAGCCATGGTAACACCAGCTAAGAAGCCATATTCAGAAGCCAGCAGGAGCTCATTGGATCCACCCTGCAGGGCCTCTAGCATTCTCCCCATTTCTTAGACAAAAATCACTGAGTCTTGGAGCGGCCGAGCTTGTGTCCTCGGACACAGAGCATGGCAGGGTGAGGCTTGCGCCTGGCCCCGGCTCCTGATGTCTGGGCCACACGACCAGCTCTGGTTCTGCCCTGCTCTGAAGGGCCAGCAGGACAAGGAGACCTGCCAGGAAGAGTCACATTCTCCTCTGAAAGGCTGTCCCACCTTCTTCCCAGCCACTCCTTCCCCAGGAAAGCAGGAGGCCGGGCCGGGCTGGGAGACCTGCTGGGGATGAAAGTCCCTCAGGAAGGTCTTGCTGCCTCCACTGGTCTCCACAGGCCTCCGTCTCCCATCTGTCCTTGGGGTCCCGGCCCCCCCATTCTGAAACGCTGCTCATCAGGCCATCCTATGCCGTGACAGAGCATCCCCTCCAGTTGGACGATGTCCCTCAGGCAGGACCGTGTCCCTGCCTCCTGCCTGCAGCCCAGATCGGCAGGCTGAGGGGCACTGCAAGGTGAGTCTGAGGAGGGCAGTGGGCACAGAGACACTGGGTGCCAGGCCACATCCCCTGGGTGTGGTCTTGGAAGCGGAGTGGATGGCAAAGGGCACAGCCACAGAGCCAACCCTCTACTGCCCTGGGGCCAGATTCCCGCCCAGTTTCTCCAAATAGTCACAGGAGGCTGTCACAGTGAATAGCTAACGAAAATTCCAATTCTGTTATCTTACATGCACTGTCTTTAAGGGGAGACACAATAGATCCAATGATTACAGGAGAACCCCCTCTAGGACCTGCTAACGAAGGCGCTGGTGTCGCCGAAACCGGTTCGGCTCAGTGGATAGAGCGTCTGTCTGCGGACTGAGGGGTCCCAGGTTCGATTCTGGTCAAGGGCATGTACATTGGTTGCGGGCACATCCCTAGGGCGGGCATGCAGGAGGCAGCTGATCGATGTTTCTCTCATCCATGTTTCTAACTCTCTATCCCTCTCCCTTCCTCTCTGTAAAAAAATAAAAAATAAAAAAAAATCAATAATATATATATATATATATATATATATATATATATATATATATATTTTTTTTTTTTTTTTTTTTTTAAAGGTGCTGCCTGGACCAGTTTGGCTCAGTGGTAGAGCGTCGGTCTGCGGACTGAAAGGTCCCGGGTTCGATTCCGGTCAGGGGCATGTACATTGGTTGCAGGCACATCCCTGGTGGGGGTTGTGCAGGAGGCGGC